>OZ057405.1:18925994-19191445 GCA_964056735.1 Allodiplogaster pararmata
CCATTGGATTAGCAGTCCAACGCCTTAACCACTCGGCCACCTCATTTTGTTGATTCTATTGTGAACTGAAAATCGAGACATATCATTTCAGAAATCGAGTTAAAGCATATTTATTCAACTGCAAAATAACTTTCACGAACGAAATCGCAAAACTACGATCAGGATGAGATTCGATTTCACGCGGGAAATTACCATTGGATTAGCAGTCCAACGCCTTAACCACTCGGCCACCTCATTTTGTTGATTCTATTGTGAACTGAAAATCGAGACATATCATTTCAGAAATCGAGTTAAAGCATATTTATTCAACTGCAAAATAACTTTCACGAATGAAATCGCAATACTACGATCAGGATGAGATTCGAACTCGCGCGGGAAATTCCCTTTGGATTAGCAGTCCAACGCCTTAAACACTCGACCACCTGATCCTGTTGATTCTATTGTGAATCGAAAATCGAGATATACATACCATTTCAGAAAGGAAGTAGAAGCATATTTATTCAACTGCAAAATGTTTCAACGAACGAAATCGCAAAACTACGATCAGGATGAGATTCGAACTCACGCGGGATATTCCCATTGGATTAGCAGTCCAACGCCTCAACCACTCGGCCACCTGATCCTGTTGATTCTATTGTGAATCGAAAATCGAGATATACCATTTCAGAAAGGAAGTAGAAGTATATTTATTCAACTGCAAAATGTTTCAACGAACGAAATCGCAAAACTACGATCAGGATGAGAGTCGAACTCACGCGGGAAATTCCCATTGGACTAGCAGTCCAACGCCTTAAACACTCGGCCACCTGATTCTGTTGATTCTATTGTGAATCGAAAATCGAGATATACCATTTCAGAAAGCAAGTAAAAGCATATTTATTCAACTGCAAAAAGATTTCACGAACGAAATCGCAAAACTACGATCAGGATGAGATTCGATTTCACGCGGGAAATTACCATTGGATTAGCAGTCCAACGCCTTAAACACTCGGCCACCTGATCCTGTTGATTCTATTGTGAACTGAAAATCGAGATATACTATTTCAGAAAGCAAGTAGAAGCATATTTATTCAACTGCAAAAAGATTTCACGAACGAAATCGCAAAACTACGATCAGGATGAGATTCGATTTCACGCGGGAAATTCCCATCGGGTTAGCAGTCCAACGCCTTAACCACTCGGCCACCTCATTTTGTTGATTCTATTGTGAACTGAAAATCGAGACATATCATTTCAGAAATCGAGTTAAAGCATATTTATTCAACTGCAAAATAACTTTCACGAATGAAATCGCAAAACTACGATCAGGATGAGATTCGAACTCGCGCGGGAAATTCCCTTTGGATTAGCAGTCCAACGCCTTAAACACTCGACCACCTGATCCTGTTGATTCTATTGTGAATCGAAAATCGAGATATACATACCATTTCAGAAAGGAAGTAGAAGCATATTTATTCAACTGCAAAATGTTTCAACGAACGAAATCGCAAAACTACGATCAGGATGAGATTCGAACTCACGCGGGATATTCCCATTGGATTAGCAGTCCAACGCCTCAACCACTCGGCCACCTGATCCTGTTGATTCTATTGTGAATCGAAAATCGAGATATACCATTTCAGAAAGGAAGTAGAAGTATATTTATTCAACTGCAAAATGTTTCAACGAACGAAATCGCAAAACTACGATCAGGATGAGAGTCGAACTCACGCGGGAAATTCCCATTGGACTAGCAGTCCAACGCCTTAAACACTCGGCCACCTGATTCTGTTGATTCTATTGTGAATCGAAAATCGAGATATACCATTTCAGAAAGCAAGTAAAAGCATATTTATTCAACTGCAAAAAGATTTCACGAACGAAATCGCAAAACTACGATCAGGATGAGATTCGATTTCACGCGGGAAATTACCATTGGATTAGCAGTCCAACGCCTTAAACACTCGGCCACCTGATCCTGTTGATTCTATTGTGAACTGAAAATCGAGATATACTATTTCAGAAAGCAAGTAGAAGCATATTTATTCAACTGCAAAAAGATTTCACGAACGAAATCGCAAAACTACGATCAGGATGAGATTCGATTTCACGCGGGAAATTCCCATCGGGTTAGCAGTCCTACGCCTTAACGACTCGGCCACCTGATCCTGTTGATTCTATTGTGAACTGAAAATCGAGATATACCATTTCAGAAAGCAAGTAGAAGCATATTTATTCAACTGCAAAATAATTCAACGAATGAAATCGCAAAACTACGATCAGGATGAGATTCGAACTCACGCGGGAAATTCCCATTGGATTAGGAGTCCAGCGCCTTAACCACTCGGCCACCTCATTTTGTTGATTCTATTGTGAACTGAAATTCGAGACATATCATTTCAGAAATCGAGTTAAAGCATATTTATTCAACTGCAAAATAACTTTCACGAACGAAATCGCAAAACTACGATCAGGATGAGATTCGAACTCGCGCGGAAAATTCCCTTTGGATTAGCAGTCCAACGCCTTAAACACTCGGCCACCTGATCCTGTTGATTCTATTGTGAATCGAAAATCGAGATATACCATTTCAGAAAGGAAGTAGAAGCATATTTATTCAACTGCAAAATGTTTCAACGAACGAAATCGCAAAACTACGATCAGGATGAGATTCGAACTCACGCGGGATATTCCCATTGGATTAGCAGTCCAACGCCTTAACCACTCGGCCACCTGATCCTGTTGAGTCTATTGTGAATCGAAAATCGAGATATACCATTTCAGAAAGGAAGTAGAAGCATATTTATTCAACTGCAAAATGTTTCAACGAACGAAATCGCAAAACTACGATCAGGATGAGATTCGAACTCACGCGGGAAATTCCCATTGGATTAGCAGTCCAACGCCTTAACCACTCGGCCACCGGATCCTGTTGATTCTACTGTGAATCGAAAAACGAGATATACCATTTCAGAAAGCAAGTAGAAGCATATTGCAAAATGTTTCAACGAACGAAATCGCAAAACTACGATCAGGATGAGATTCGATTTCACGCGGGAAATTCCCATCGGGTTAGCAGTCCAACGCCTTAACGACTCGGCCACCTGATCCTGTTGATTCTATTGTGAACTGAAAATCGAGATATACCATTTCAGAAAGCAAGTAGAAGCATATTTATTCAACTGCAAAATAATTCAACGAATGAAATCGCAAAACTACGATCAGGATGAGATTCGAACTCACGCGGGAAATTCCCATTGGATTAGGAGTCCAGCGCCTTAACCACTCGGCCACCTCATTTTGTTGATTCTATTGTGAACTGAAATTCGAGACATATCATTTCAGAAATCGAGTTAAAGCATATTTATTCAACTGCAAAATAACTTTCACGAACGAAATCGCAAAACTACGATCAGGATGAGATTCGAACTCGCGCGGAAAATTCCCTTTGGATTAGCAGTCACACGCCTTAAACACTCGGCCACCTGATCCTGTTGATTCTATTGTGAATCGAAAATCGAGATATACCATTTCAGAAAGGAAGTAGAAGCATATTTATTCAACTGCAAAATGTTTCAACGAACGAAATCGCAAAACTACGATCAGGATGAGATTCGAACTCACGCGGGAAATTCCCATTGGATTAGGAGTCCAGCGCCTTAACCACTCGGCCACCTCATTTTGTTGATTCTATTGTGAACTGAAATTCGAGACATATCATTTCAGAAATCGAGTTAAAGCATATTTATTCAACTGCAAAATAACTTTCACGAACGAAATCGCAAAACTACGATCAGGATGAGATTCGATTTCACGCGGGAAATTACCATTGGATTAGCAGTCCAACGCCTTAACCACTCGGCCACCTCATTTTGTTGATTCTATTGTGAACTGAAAATCGAGACATATCATTTCAGAAATCGAGTTAAAGCATATTTATTCAACTGCAAAATAACTTTCACGAATGAAATCGCAAAACTACGATCAGGATGAGATTCGAACTCGCGCGGGAAATTCCCTTTGGATTAGCAGTCCAACGCCTTAAACACTCGACCACCTGATCCTGTTGATTCTATTGTGAATCGAAAATCGAGATATACATACCATTTCAGAAAGGAAGTAGAAGCATATTTATTCAACTGCAAAATGTTTCAACGAACGAAATCGCAAAACTACGATCAGGATGAGATTCGAACTCACGCGGGATATTCCAATTGGATTAGCAGTCCAACGCCTCAACCACTCGGCCACCTGATCCTGTTGATTCTATTGTGAATCGAAAATCGAGATATACCATTTCAGAAAGGAAGTAGAAGCATATTTATTCAACTGCAAAATGTTTCAACGAACGAAATCGCAAAACTACGATCAGGATGAGATTCGAACTCACGCGGGAAATTCCCATTGGACTAGCAGTCCAACGCCTTAAACACTCGGCCACCTGATTCTGTTGATTCTATTGTGAATCGAAAATCGAGATATACCATTTCAGAAAGCAAGTAAAAGCATATTTATTCAACTGCAAAAAGATTTCACGAACGAAATCGCAAAACTACGATCAGGATGAGATTCGATTTCACGCGGGAAATTACCATTGGATTAGCAGTCCAACGCCTTAAACACTCGGCCACCTGATCCTGTTGATTCTATTGTGAACTGAAAATCGAGATATACTATTTCAGAAAGCAAGTAGAAGCATATTTATTCAACTGCAAAAAGATTTCACTAACGAAATCGCAAAACTACGATCAGGATGAGATTCGATTTCACGCGGGAAATTCCCATCGGGTTAGCAGTCCAACGCCTTAACGACTCGGCCACCTGATCCTGTTGATTCTATTGTGAACTGAAAATCGAGATATACCATTTCAGAAAGCAAGTAGAAGCATATTTATTCAACTGCAAAATAATTCAACGAATGAAATCGCAAAACTACGATCAGGATGAGATTCGAACTCACGCGGGAAATTCCCATTGGATTAGGAGTCCAGCGCCTTAACCACTCGGCCACCTCATTTTGTTGATTCTATTGTGAACTGAAATTCGAGACATATCATTTCAGAAATCGAGTTAAAGCATATTTATTCAACTGCAAAATAACTTTCACGAACGAAATCGCAAAACTACGATCAGGATGAGATTCGAACTCGCGCGGAAAATTCCCTTTGGATTAGCAGTCCAACGCCTTAAACACTCGGCCACCTGATCCTGTTGATTCTATTGTGAATCGAAAATCGAGATATACCATTTCAGAAAGGAAGTAGAAGCATATTTATTCAACTGCAAAATGTTTCAACGAACGAAATCGCAAAACTACGATCAGGATGAGATTCGAACTCACGCGGGATATTCCCATTGGATTAGCAGTCCAACGCCTTAACCACTCGGCCACCTGATCCTGTTAAGTCTATTGTGAATCGAAAATCGAGATATACCATTTCAGAAAGGAAGTAGAAGCATATTTATTCAACTGCAAAATGTTTCAACGAACGAAATCGCAAAACTACGATCAGGATGAGATTCGAACTCACGCGGGAAATTCCCATTGGATTAGCAGTCCAACGCCTTAACCACTCGGCCACCGGATCCTGTTGATTCTACTGTGAATCGAAAAACGAGATATACCATTTCAGAAAGCAAGTAGAAGCATATTGCAAAATGTTTCAACGAACGAAATCGCAAAACTACGATCAGGATGAGATTCGATTTCACGCGGGAAATTCCCATCGGGTTAGCAGTCCAACGCCTTAACGACTCGGCCACCTGATCCTGTTGATTCTATTGTGAACTGAAAATCGAGATATACCATTTCAGAAAGCAAGTAGAAGCATATTTATTCAACTGCAAAATAATTCAACGAATGAAATCGCAAAACTACGATCAGGATGAGATTCGAACTCACGCGGGAAATTCCCATTGGATTAGGAGTCCAGCGCCTTAACCACTCGGCCACCTCATTTTGTTGATTCTATTGTGAACTGAAATTCGAGACATATCATTTCAGAAATCGAGTTAAAGCATATTTATTCAACTGCAAAATAACTTTCACGAACGAAATCGCAAAACTACGATCAGGATGAGATTCGAACTCGCGCGGAAAATTCCCTTTGGATTAGCAGTCACACGCCTTAAACACTCGGCCACCTGATCCTGTTGATTCTATTGTGAATCGAAAATCGAGATATACCATTTCAGAAAGGAAGTAGAAGCATATTTATTCAACTGCAAAATGTTTCAACGAACGAAATCGCAAAACTACGATCAGGATGAGATTCGAACTCACGCGGGAAATTCCCATTGGATTAGGAATCCAGCGCCTTAACCACTCGGCCACCTCATTTTGTTGATTCTATTGTGAACTGAAATTCGAGACATATCTTTTCAGAAATCGAGTTAAAGCATATTTATTCAACTGCAAAATAACTTTCACGAACGAAATCGCAAAACTACGATCAGGATGAGATTCGAACTCGCGCGGAAAATTCCCTTTGGATTAGCAGTCCAACGCCTTAAACACTCGGCCACCTGATCCTGTTGATTCTATTGTGAATCGAAAATCGAGATATACCATTTCAGAAAGGAAGTAGAAGCATATTTATTCAACTGCAAAATGTTTCAACGAACGAAATCGCAAAACTACGATCAGGATGAGATTCGAACTCACGCGGGATATTCCCATTGGATTAGCAGTCCAACGCCTTAACCACTCGGCCACCTGATCCTGTTGAGTCTATTGTGAATCGAAAATCGAGATATACCATTTCAGAAAGGAAGTAGAAGCATATTTATTCAACTGCAAAATGTTTCAACGAACGAAATCGCAAAACTACGATCAGGATGAGATTCGAACTCACGCGGGAAATTCCCATTGGATTAGCAGTCCAACGCCTTAACCACTCGGCCTGTGGGGTTCGGGATGTATTTTGCTCGCCTTAAAAGCAGTTCGATAAATGCACCAAACTTGGTGCTTTGTGGTGTTTGCTGCTCGCCTTTGTGTCCCACTCTGACTTGCTTAAGCAACACAGCAAAAGGTAGAAGCGACTTTATTCAAGAAGGGTCCAAGGGAAGAACTGATTCAGAAAGCATCTATCCCTTACTAAACGATATACAATAGCACAGACATTGAAGAATTAGTGACGATACGAAATATATAGAGACAGGCGAGCAAGAAAGTTTAGGCTCCGCCCCTCCAGAGAGAGAGAGAGAGTGAGAGTGGGAGAGCCAGACTCCTCCCACAATGTTGGAAGATCATAGTCTTAGCATGAATATGAAGATACACGAGGGGAGTTGCGAAATGCAACCACGAAACACCCTCGCGTGTGATTATTGATACTCAATGAAATACTAAGTGAAGTGTTGATATTCAACATTCTCCCGCCCGAGAGAAAGGAAAAGGTCTAGTAATGAATTTTAATTAGGCGAAAAGACTAATTAAGTACATCGAATAAAATGTCTAGACCTAAAAAAAACAAAAACAAAAAATCGAATACAATTCGAACATAACATGATTTGATGATTTCCTGTCTCTCCCTCTCATCTTCGTCCTCAGAGACGTGATGATCCCTCCGCAAGCTGCTCTCCTCGATTCACATATGTTTCTTAGTAGAGTTCCTCTTTGATCTGAGTAGCATCCGGCAGATTGGAGCCACATAAACAACTGCTGCTGTAGTACATACCAAAACGAAGAAAACTGCGACCAGTGACAGTATTGTTCTCCATTTACTTGAGATGACTTCAATGAAGTGATAGAAGTCAGGAACATCAAGTTCGCCAGTTTCTCCGGACATAACTGCTCGGTATATGTCTTCCAATGAAGGTCCGTCATTGTATAACGTTCCTTGTATGAGAACAGATTCACTGCATGACACATTGCAATTATCTTGAACTCTTTTGGTACTGAAAGCAAGGATTGTTTCCGAGTTTATTCCTTCTGGTCCACATGGAATAGAGAATGCATTTTCTTCGCAGGTCACTACTACTACTTGACTGCTCTTCACTGTGCATGTGAATTTTGTAACTGCTCCCGTGGCGCAATTATAGCACCCCTCAACAGAAATCACCTTCACTTGGCACGGACTGTTGACCTCCTGAATATGACTGAATCTCCCTTTATCGAGTTTCAGGGCGATTTGAACAGTTGTCTCACTTTCCACATTCATGTAAATCTCCCTGTCTCCAAAAACTGAATGCGTTAGAAAGTGAACCGGAAGAGTTGTTTCCGTCTGATAGAGGGCTTCCAACTTGTAATCTTCACAGTCACAATTTGGTCTCTCAATAGCCGCTCTACAATTGCAGACTTCTCTGACTGTACAGTTCAAGTCGCGTGCTGCCTCTACTGATGCACAGTTCAGTATTGGAGAGATGGGCTTCTCAGAAGTAGCTGTTCTCTTTCCGTCCGAGATGAAGAAATTGTTTCTCGTGCGAATGTAAGGTTCATTCAGTGAGAGTAGTTCGACTGTGTGTCCTTCTACTGTTTTCTTCCAGCTTTGTCGAAGATGAATCTCCTTCACTGCAGTATGGTTGCCTCGAGTCACTTCAATCGATAACAAGAGGTCTGGGGTCCATTCTGAGCATTCAAATGTCTGATATACCTTCTCTGAAACAGGTATTGCATAGGTCTTGTAGAACATGCAACCATTTCTGGATAGGAGACAGAAGCACTGGTATCCTCCACAACTTTCGGAGCAATATGTGTGACCTGGATAGTGCTTCACATGTGATAGTTCTGGAATTGAATCTGACGGGCGAATACTCGCACACTTATCCGCCGTGCAGCTTCCTGCCCAATAACACCTTTTTGAGCTCGCTACATTGACATCGACTTCGCGATGGTAGCCTAAAGCTTTTCGTTGGCACTTCTCTGTGACTGCCATCATTGTTATCTTGATCTGACCAATTATTTCTTCGTCAGCGTTCTTGAAAGCGATGCATGCTTCTTTGGTGATTGGGTTGATTGTCATTATAACATGGCTTTCGTTGGAGCATGCCTGGTTTTGACATCTTTCATACTCGCTAGCTATTACAACAACATCTTGGCAACAGTTTGCACTACCTGTCATGTAGCATAGTAACATGATGACCATTAGTCTGTAAGCTATCTGCTCTCTTTTCCATTTCTTCCTGTTCACTTGCGTTTCTCTGTTCGGGCTGTAGCATTTTTGCCACACAGCCACTGCCACCCACCGAAAAAATCGGAATGGACAGAGTATAATACGCGTGAGAAGTTTCAGACAAATTTTGTTGATTTGACACGCCTTTGTCACGGGGGTGCTCAATCTGAATGGTGTGTTGCAGATCATGTACACCAATATGCACAGAGTCAGGAAGATGGAGTAAGAGATCACTCCAATGAGAGCTGCGGCCGTCACTGGCCAGCATTCTGGGGAGTATAAGTGCTGAAGCGTGAAGTAATCTTTTAATGCTTCACAGTACGGGGTTGCAGGACAAGAGACATTTGTGTAGTGCACTTCTCTCTCGTCAACCACCTTGGCTGAAACCAAGTGAGGGTGGATCACTGCTTCTGGCTCGAAGAAAACTCTCTGTTCTTCGGATGGATTGTTCATGAGGTCGCATTTACCTTTTGTGCACACTTGAACCGGCTGCCATGGCCTAGTCACAACTGATGCTCCTCCCCCGTTTAGGCACTTCAATATGAGTTGCTGCGACGCCTCCGCAGTACTCAGACACATCAGGATTCCAATCAACAACATGTGTATGTAACTGGTGCTCAGCTTGTGTCTCTTTTGTACAGATTTGATCGATTCCGGCGGTTTTGACACAACCGAGTCGATGTAGGCTCTTTTTGCGGATTCTTGCAATTGGTATACACTCTCTGAATCCTCATCGTACTCCGAATGGGCATAATTGACTTTATTTCTAAGTCGTAGATTGTATTTCTTCGCCCTTTCACCCGCTTGTTTTGGTTCATCATGCGCTTTGACATTCGGAATTTCATTTTTCCTTTCAACTTGTGGTTCAAATCCATTCCGTCTTTTTTCTTCTTCAGTCAGCTCCAGAGGAACAATTTTATTGATTGTTCTCAAGGTTTTTGAACCATCTTTCTTTTCAAGCAATACTGATCTGTCTGTGTCGTACCTCAAGACTTTCGCCAAAGGCCAGTATGCCCTGGATTCATTATCATGGACGATAAGCACGATATCTCCAACATTTGGCTTTGTCCTTTTGTGCAATATAGTCTTGTGAGTTTCTGTGATCCGCTTCGGATTCTGAATGACGGGATGGAGTTCTCGATCCATTAGAGCTTGTAAATACTCTTGCTTCCACCTTTCCCAGAACCTCTTCAACACTTTCATGACTGTTGACATTATTTTCCAAGCTTGGTTCTGAGTGTTCAGCTCTTCCCTTTTCTCGGAATAGTCGGGATCTAATTCTTCTTCATTCCCTTTTTGCCAGAAGGGAAGGACTATTTCGGATTTGGGCACGAGGAAGTCAATAGGCCTCAATGTTGGAGACTCTAAGAATTCTTCGATCTTTTCTTCCACTCTGGTGAGGGGTCTTGAATTCAGTACTCCTTCAATCTCCGTGATCACAGTCAGGAATTCTTCTTTAGAGAGCTTGTTGGTCCCAACAGTCTTGTAGTACGCCTTCTTGACGCTTCCTACAAGTCTTTCATAGAATCCTCCTTGCCATGGAGCTGCTGGGACATTGTATCTCCAGCAAATGCTGTGCATGCTGATAAACCGAATAAGATCATCTTCCTTTCGATGAGAATTCCACAATCTTTTCAGCAGTTTTTCTCCTGCTGTGAATGTGGTGGCATTGTCTGATCGAATGATCTTTGGGATGCCTCTTCTGGCGAAAAACCTCTTCAAAGCATTCATGAATGCTATCAGAGATAGACTATCTACCACTTCAAGATGAACCGCACGTGTACTCATGCAGGTTATTAGCAACACGTACATCTTCAGTTCACCATCGTTCTCTCGACAATAGAAAGGCCCAAGGTAATCCAGTCCAATATTTTCGAATGGACAATGCGGAAGCAGCCTTTCTGCGGGCAGTGGCGCGTATCTTGGATACGCTGGAGGGAACCCTTGATGCCTTCTGCAGGGTAAGCATTTCTTAAGGACAGAATTGACGAATCTCCTTCCTTTAACGATCCAGTACTTTTCTCGTACTTTGGCCAATGTTGCACTTGCACCGAGATGTTTGAGACTCTCGTGAATGTGCATCACGATGAGTTTTGTGAGATGAGAGTCTGGCCATAGTATTACTGGTTTCAGTCTGCTATTTGAGAGTTCCGAGTTGATGAATCTTCTGTAGTAAACACAATGCAGACCTCTCTCGTTTTTACGGAGTAGGAGGTTATTCGTGTTTTGATTCTTGGCTTCATCTTGGAGAAAGTTTTGTGCTTTCTCTTCGCTCTCATTCTGATGTTTTTTGATCAGCACTTCCAGAGCTAAGTTCCAGCTTTCGCTGCTTACTTCGGTTTTTTCTGACAACCGCTCCAATTCATCTGGAATTATTCCTCCTTCCTCGAGGAATCTGTTCTTGAAGTCACCATCACTTTTCACTTGTTGAAGAACTTCCATGGTATCATGTACCAAGTCTTCTAAGTGTTGGTATTCAGTCCACGGTTTTCCTCCGGGCAGTCGCTCTGCATTAGATTCTCTTCCACATTGCAGCGCAGCCAGTATTTGTTTCCAGTCCCTCATGGGTTGTCGGCTTTGTTTTGTCATTTCAGAGTTCATATCTTCCTCTTCTGCACTGTTGAGATGAGTTTGGACACATGGCCATTCGTCTGGACTCCTTCTCAACCATTCTGGTCCTTGCCACCACAACTCTGATTTCATCAAGGCCTCAGCAGAAAGACCTCGAGTTGAATGGTCAGCTGGATTGTCCTTTGTGTTCACATATTGGAAGATTATGTTTCTTCTCAGCTTTGCATTTCCTGCGATAGGAATTTCGCGTATTTCTTGCTCGAGTCTTGTAATTTCATCGAGTCTGTTCTGAATGAACACTTTCGCAACTTTGTCTGAGGATCATGATTCGATCCAACTCAGAGCAATCATGGAGTCAGAAAAGACGTATATGTCTTTCATTTCCTGCTCCTGCACTGCTGTTCTGGCTTCCACGATCTCTTTGATTCTTTGCAAAGCCAGTACTATTGCTTTGAGTTCTAGCCGTGGAATGGTCAGGGGGTTGTTTAAGGGTGCCAACCTTGTTTTGCCCTCGATGAGTGTCACACTGTTTTCTCGTTCTCTTGTCAGAACATCAACACAGTAAATAGCAGTGCCGTAGGCAGTTTTAGATGCGTCACAGAATGCAACAATGTGACCATCTTCACCTGAGAATTCTCCAGTCTGTTCATCTTTGGTCATTTTCCCTGAGTATCTCGGGATTCTCATGGAGTAATTCATCGCTTGTTCTAGTAATGCGCTAAACTCGTCTCTCCTCTCTTGGCTGAGTGGAGTTTTCCATTTCTTAACTTTCGCTTCTTTGACCTCGTCTTTGAACAGCTTTTGCATGAACAGCCTTAGCTTCACCATGAGAGGTGTGCTCCATCCCAGGGGATCATAGACTGAAGCAATCACAGAAAGGACTTCAGCTTTTGTGATACCGTCACTGCTGGAATGAACTTCTTTGAAAACTCCATCGTAGTTCACAATGAATTCATCGTTAACTGGATCCCATGGGATGCCCAGCAACTTGCAGATTCCTTTTTCATCAAGACCTTTCTCTTCGTCTTTCAGTTCGCTCATGATCTTATTAGAGTTGGTAACAAACTGTCTCAGATTCATTTGCATTCCTTGGAAAAGCTCTTTCGCTTTTCTCATTTTGATTTTCAGCTCGTTCTCACTTTTTGCGCCAAGGAACACGTTGTCAACGTACAAATTGTCCTTGACATCGTAGCACGTTACAACTTCCGCCTTGTCTTGTGAATTTCTACGTCCTTCTCTCTCCAACTCTTGCACCTTTTCCGATATATGCAGTTGGATTGTAGCGTTGAGAAGATACGGGCTTGCTTTGAAACCGAACGGAACTACTTGGAATCGATAATGCACAAGATTCGTGCTATCCTTTGGATCAGCTAGTGCTTTTTCTCTATCTTTGAAGAACAGGAACCGAGTGAGGTCTCTGTGGTCTCTCTTGAGCTTCACCTGATGGAAGGCCTTTTCTACGTCTCCAGACAATAGCAGAGGTCTTTCTCTGGCCCTCATCAGTATTGTTGGTATAGACTTGAGCAGGTTCGGTCCAGCATACTGAGCATCGTTAGCGCTCAAATGTCCTTTCATTTTGCTGGAAGCATTGTAAACCAGTCTGACTTTGGTTGACTGTGAGTCTTGTTTCATCACTGCTCTGTGTGGACTGTAGTATACAGTGCCATCTGGAGGGTCATCGGGATTGACTTTGTCGATGTAACCTCTTTTCTCCTGTTCTGCGAACATCTTTTCGGCTTCCTCGTACAATGAAGCTTTCTTGAGATATTGACTTCGAGACAGATGTTCCAATGCCAGCCAGAATTTGTTGCCGATCCTTTTCTCGGCATTCGGCTTCATAGGCCATCTTGTTGAGTAATGCCCATCATGCTCTCTTTCTGTATTCAATATGAATTGTAGGTCAGCATCGAGATCTGATTCGTCGCTCTCTTGCGAATCAATTTGCTCCACAGCAAGGAACTTTTGCATTGATTCCTGGAACTTCTGATTTTCATTTCTGTCATTGTCTTCCTTGGCATCCTTTTCGGTTGCCATATCGTGTTCCATTTGACTTGCAATGGCAACTGCTACATTGAGTGATTTTTCGGATGTGTGAGCGCCCCTGTAAGGAATGTAGCCATTCTTTGTTGGCACTAGCATCAAGCCACTTGGTAGCTTCCTGTGACAGATTTTGAGAAGTTCAATGCTGAGTTGACCACCAACTAGTATCATTGGTCTTTCACCTTCTTTGTAAGGTGCTAACTTGATTTTGTTCCTCTTGATGAACTCTTTGTCATTCTCATCGATTTCCAAAACTTTTTGTGTGGCAATGATTGGTTCAGGATAGGCGAAAGCGTCTACTTGCATGACCTTTCTGCCAACCTGAACTCCGAATCGAGTCACTCCTCTGGACTCACCCGAGGAGTGCCCTCCCACACCCGCGAAGAAAACAGTTTTTTCTTCGATCAGCGGTAGATCATACTTCTTTAATACCTTTTCACTGATTATGGTTGCACTAGCTCCGTCATCCAGCATAGCTGGTATAGAAATCCAACGTTTCGTTTGGAGATGTTGAATTGAGATGTTCATGAGAAGCATCCTGGGTAGACGTTGACGAGGCTGGAGTTCTGGGTGAACCGCACCCACCACTTCCTCTTTGCGATAACCGTTTACGTCTTGACTTCTGTGCGCATTTATTTCACGCTCAACAGACGCTGGGATCATTTGAGCAGAATGATCTTGGTATCGATTGGAACAGTTCGACTTTCTGAAAGGTTTCCAATTTCCCTGTTTCTGTGGTTCAAATTCTTGCGCATTCAGGTTCCATCTTGTATGTTTGGAATAGTTGAGTTGCGGTGTGAATGGAACCTTGTTGGCTCGAGGAATGGTTTCTCTTTTTCCTTGGTACATCATTTCCTTCTTTCCGGATATCATTTTGCCGCTTGAGTGAAGCTGTTGACATATTGATATATGATGACCGCCTCTGCAATTGTTGCAGTAATGCTTACAATTTGCAGCACCATGTCCGAATTTGAGGCAGCGGAAGCATCTGCCTTGATCGCTTATCATGCGTTTTCTTTCCCATTTACTTGCCACAGATTTGCATTTGTCTGTTGTTTCGAAGCTGTGTTTGCCACAGAACACGCATTTTTCAGCATTGGAGTTGTATGGAGTTACTAGATGAACGAATTGTTTATCTTTACTTGGCTCTTTCTCTGAGTTTCTTCCAAGTAATTCTTCCAACTTCTCGCTTCTCAACAGCTTTTGCTCAATCATGTTCAGCATTGCTGACATGGCGAAAGGATAGTTGTCCATCCTCCACTCAGTTGCTTGGATTCTGGTCTTTTCAGGAAATTTTCCCAGAATTGTGTCCGCCAAAAACTCATTTCCTTCTGCATTTAGATCATTTGTCTTGAGAATCTCAAAAAGACATCTCACTTCTCTGATGAGTTTCAATTGAGCCGTAATAGTTCTGCCACACGGCTGCAACTCGACTATTTGCTTCCGAATGCTTCCTTTTTGTATCTCTTCATCACCGTATGCACTGTGCAGTAGCCTTGTGGCTATGGAGTAGTTTTGATTCGTTATCGGTAGATGTTTGATAACATCCAGAGCTCCTTGTTGTAGGTATGATTTCAGATAAATCATTTTACTTGCATCTGGAATTGCTTGACTGTCTACGGTGATCACGAACACTTCCCAGAAGTTGTTGAATTCTTTTCGAATTCCTGTGAACTTTGGCACTGGTAGTGTCGGGAGCTTTGCATAGCCACTTTCTATGTAATGGGACGACGTGTCATTTTCTTTAACACCATCTCTTTGTCGCGATCCACTTCCTCCTGTCTGCCTTTGAGTGGCGGCAAGACTTTTCTCTGTTTCTCTTTCAGAGTGAGCATGTTCTATTCCTCTTAGGTCTCCCTCTGGAGTGATGGTAATCTTTTTACCATCTGGTCTGATGCCTTCATCAGATTCTCTCTTTTTCCCTTCCTGCACTATTTCTTCTCCCATACCACCTTCTTTTGAATGGGAGAGTGCAGACTGCCCTTTGTTTATATTTTCCAAAGTGGCGCAGGTATTACTCTTGTTTCTTTCGTCTGAGATTCTTTTGAGTTCCGCTTTGAGAGCATCTTTACGCTCAGATGCTATTTCTTCATCACTGATTTCATTTATGCGATCAGTGATAGTTTCCACGGAATAGTGCCCTTTTTCCATGAATGATGCAATGTATTTGAGAGCTTTCTGATGTTGTTCAGTCTCGGTGTAAGAATGCTTTTCCTTGACTGCATTCTCTAGTTCTTCTTCATCTTCCAATGAATCAATAGAACTGTTCCATTGCTCTGATGCTTGCATCATCTTGTCCTGAATTGTTTTTGCCTCTAAAATTCTTCTTTTGAGGCTTGTTCGCATCTGTTTGAGAGATTCAACTGAGTATTTGTATACCGCAAGTTCGTTCTCTAACAGTTCGATCAACGCTGGGCTGATCTTTTCGCTTAGAGCGATTGCATTCTCCTGCTGGCAGTCCAGCTTCAGGACAAATTCTCTTGCAATTTGTGATGACCTAGTCATGATGTGCAAGAGTGTTTTTTGTCGAAGATTTCGAAATCACAGTTATGTTTGTAGTCGTAACTGTACGAAGATTTCGCAATCACAGCTTTACTATGCTGAGATTATGTCTCGACTTAGGGTAGAGAGCCCCTTTTTTGAGTTTAGAGATCTTTGCCTTTGGGTACGGAGACCCTTTTCTCTTCTCTCTGGGTACGGAGACCCTCTCCTTTTTTCTTTCTGCGGGTTCAGAGACCCTTATTCTTCCGCGGGTTCGGAGACCCTTTTCTTCCGCAGGTTCAGAGACCCTTTTCTTCCGCGGGTTCAGAGACCCTTTTCTTCCGCGGGTTCAGAGACCCTTTTCTTCCGCGGGTTCAGAGACCCTTTTCTTCCGCGGGTTCAGAGACCCTGGGTTCAGAGACCCTTGGGTTCAGAGACCCTTTTTTCTTTCCGTGGGTTCAGAGACCCTTTTTTCTAGGATTCAGAGATCCTTGGGTTCAGAGACCCTTTTTTCTAGGATTCAGAGATCCTTGGGTTCAGAGACCCTTTTTTCTAGGATTCAGAGATCCTTCTTACCAAGACTGCTTGCCACGCGGACTTCCTCCAATTCGGCCGATGCACCAAATTGTGGGGTTCGGGATGTATTTTGCTCGCCTTAAAAGCAGTTCGATAAATGCACCAAACTTGGTGCTTTGTGGTGTTTGCTGCTCGCCTTTGTGTCCCACTCTGACTTGCTTAAGCAACACAGCAAAAGGTAGAAGCGACTTTATTCAAGAAGGGTCCAAGGGAAGAACTGATTCAGAAAGCATCTATCCCTTACTAAACGATATACAATAGCACAGACATTGAAGAATTAGTGACGATACGAAATATATAGAGACAGGCGAGCAAGAAAGTTTAGGCTCCGCCCCTCCAGAGAGAGAGAGAGAGTGAGAGTGGGAGAGCCAGACTCCTCCCACAATGTTGGAAGATCATAGTCTTAGCATGAATATGAAGATACACGAGGGGAGTTGCGAAATGCAACCACGAAACACCCTCGCGTGTGATTATTGATACTCAATGAAATACTAAGTGAAGTGTTGATATTCAACAGGCCACCGGATCCTGTTGATTCTACTGTGAATCGAAAAACGAGATATACCATTTCAGAAAGCAAGTAGAAGCATATTGCAAAATGTTTCAACGAACGAAATCGCAAAACTACGATCAGGATGAGATTCGAACTCACGCGGGAAATTCCCATTGGATTAGCAGTCCGACGCCTTAAACACTCGGCCACCTGATCCTGTTGATTCTATTGTGAATCGAAAATCGAGATATACCATTTCAGAAAGGAAGTAGAAGCATATTTATTCAACTGCAAAATGTTTCAACGAACGAAATCGCAAAACTACGATCAGGATGAGATTCGATTTCACGCGGGAAATTACCATTGGATTAGCAGTCCAACGCCTTAAACACTCGGCCACCTGATCCTGTTGATTCTATTGTGAATCGAAAATCGAGATATACCATTTCAGAAAGCAAGTAAAAGCATATTTATTCAACTGCAAAATGTTTCAACGAACGAAATCGCAAAACTACGATCAGGATGAGATTCGATTTCACGCGGGAAATTACCATTGGATTAGCAGTCCAACGCCTTAAACACTCGGCCACCTGATCCTGTTGATTCTATTGTGAATCGAAAATCGAGATATACCATTTCAGAAAGCAAGTAAAAGCATATTTATTCAACTGCAAAAAGATTTCACGAACGAAATCGCAAAACTAAGATCAGGATGAGATTCGATTTCACGCGGGAAATTACCATTGGATTAGCAGTCCAACGCCTTAAACACTCGGCCACCTGATCCTGTTGATTCTATTGTGAACTGAAAATCGAGATATACTATCTCAGAAAGCAAGTAGAAGCATATTTATTCAACTGCAAAAAGATTTCACGAACGAAATCGCAAAACTACGATCAGGATGAGATTCGATTTCACGCGGGAAATTCCCATCGGGTTAGCAGTCCAACGCCTTAACCACTCGGCCACCTCATTTTGTTGATTCTATTGTGAACTGAAATTCGAGACATATCATTTCAGAAATCGAGTTAAAGCATATTTATTCAACTGCAAAATAACTTTCACGAACGAAATCGCAAAACTACGATCAGGATGAGATTCGAACTCGCGCGGAAAATTCCCTTTGGATTAGCAGTCCAACGCCTTAAACACTCGGCCACCTGATCCTGTTGATTCTATTGTGAATCGAAAATCGAGATATACCATTTCAGAAAGGAAGTAGAAGCATATTTATTCAACTGCAAAATGTTTCAACGAACGAAATCGCAAAACTACGATCAGGATGAGATTCGAACTCACGCGGGATATTCCCATTGGATTAGCAGTCCAACGCCTTAACCACTCGGCCACCTGATCCTGTTGAGTCTATTGTGAATCGAAAATCGAGATATACCATTTCAGAAAGGAAGTAGAAGCATATTTATTCAACTGCAAAATGTTTCAACGAACGAAATCGCAAAACTACGATCAGGATGAGATTCGAACTCACGCGGGAAATTCCCATTGGATTAGCAGTCCAACGCCTTAACCACTCGGCCACCGGATCCTGTTGATTCTACTGTGAATCGAAAAACGAGATATACCATTTCAGAAAGCAAGTAGAAGCATATTGCAAAATGTTTCAACGAACGAAATCGCAAAACTACGATCAGGATGAGATTCGATTTCACGCGGGAAATTCCCATCGGGTTAGCAGTCCAACGCCTTAACGACTCGGCCACCTGATCCTGTTGATTCTATTGTGAACTGAAAATCGAGATATACCATTTCAGAAAGCAAGTAGAAGCATATTTATTCAACTGCAAAATAATTCAACGAATGAAATCGCAAAACTACGATCAGGATGAGATTCGAACTCACGCGGGAAATTCCCATTGGATTAGGAGTCCAGCGCCTTAACCACTCGGCCACCTCATTTTGTTGATTCTATTGTGAACTGAAATTCGAGACATATCATTTCAGAAATCGAGTTAAAGCATATTTATTCAACTGCAAAATAACTTTCACGAACGAAATCGCAAAACTACGATCAGGATGAGATTCGAACTCGCGCGGAAAATTCCCTTTGGATTAGCAGTCACACGCCTTAAACACTCGGCCACCTGATCCTGTTGATTCTATTGTGAATCGAAAATCGAGATATACCATTTCAGAAAGGAAGTAGAAGCATATTTATTCAACTGCAAAATGTTTCAACGAACGAAATCGCAAAACTACGATCAGGATGAGATTCGAACTCACGCGGGAAATTCCCATTGGATTAGGAGTCCAGCGCCTTAACCACTCGGCCACCTCATTTTGTTGATTCTATTGTGAACTGAAATTCGAGACATATCATTTCAGAAATCGAGTTAAAGCATATTTATTCAACTGCAAAATAACTTTCACGAACGAAATCGCAAAACTACGATCAGGATGAGATTCGAACTCGCGCGGAAAATTCCCTTTGGATTAGCAGTCCAACGCCTTAAACACTCGGCCACCTGATCCTGTTGATTCTATTGTGAATCGAAAATCGAGATATACCATTTCAGAAAGGAAGTAGAAGCATATTTATTCAACTGCAAAATGTTTCAACGAACGAAATCGCAAAACTACGATCAGGATGAGATTCGAACTCACGCGGGATATTCCCATTGGATTAGCAGTCCAACGCCTTAACCACTCGGCCACCTGATCCTGTTGAGTCTATTGTGAATCGAAAATCGAGATATACCATTTCAGAAAGGAAGTAGAAGCATATTTATTCAACTGCAAAATGTTTCAACGAACGAAATCGCAAAACTACGATCAGGATGAGATTCGAACTCACGCGGGAAATTCCCATTGGATTAGCAGTCCAACGCCTTAACCACTCGGCCACCGGATCCTGTTGATTCTACTGTGAATCGAAAAACGAGATATACCATTTCAGAAAGCAAGTAGAAGCATATTGCAAAATGTTTCAACGAACGAAATCGCAAAACTACGATCAGGATGAGATTCGATTTCACGCGGGAAATTCCCATCGGGTTAGCAGTCCAACGCCTTAACGACTCGGCCACCTGATCCTGTTGATTCTATTGTGAACTGAAAATCGAGATATACCATTTCAGAAAGCAAGTAGAAGCATATTTATTCAACTGCAAAATAATTCAACGAATGAAATCGCAAAACTACGATCAGGATGAGATTCGAACTCACGCGGGAAATTCCCATTGGATTAGGAGTCCAGCGCCTTAACCACTCGGCCACCTCATTTTGTTGATTCTATTGTGAACTGAAATTCGAGACATATCATTTCAGAAATCGAGTTAAAGCATATTTATTCAACTGCAAAATAACTTTCACGAACGAAATCGCAAAACTACGATCAGGATGAGATTCGAACTCGCGCGGAAAATTCCCTTTGGATTAGCAGTCACACGCCTTAAACACTCGGCCACCTGATCCTGTTGATTCTATTGTGAATCGAAAATCGAGATATACCATTTCAGAAAGGAAGTAGAAGCATATTTATTCAACTGCAAAATGTTTCAACGAACGAAATCGCAAAACTACGATCAGGATGAGATTCGAACTCACGCGGGAAATTCCCATTGGATTAGGAGTCCAGCGCCTTAACCACTCGGCCACCTCATTTTGTTGATTCTATTGTGAACTGAAATTCGAGACATATCATTTCAGAAATCGAGTTAAAGCATATTTATTCAACTGCAAAATAACTTTCACGAACGAAATCGCAAAACTACGATCAGGATGAGATTCGAACTCGCGCGGAAAATTCCCTTTGGATTAGCAGTCCAACGCCTTAAACACTCGGCCACCTGATCCTGTTGATTCTATTGTGAATCGAAAATCGAGATATACCATTTCAGAAAGGAAGTAGAAGCATATTTATTCAACTGCAAAATGTTTCAACGAACGAAATCGCAAAACTACGATCAGGATGAGATTCGAACTCACGCGGGATATTCCCATTGGATTAGCAGTCCAACGCCTTAACCACTCGGCCACCTGATCCTGTTGAGTCTATTGTGAATCGAAAATCGAGATATACCATTTCAGAAAGGAAGTAGAAGCATATTTATTCAACTGCAAAATGTTTCAACGAACGAAATCGCAAAACTACGATCAGGATGAGATTCGAACTCACGCGGGAAATTCCCATTGGATTAGCAGTCCAACGCCTTAACCACTCGGCCACCGGATCCTGTTGATTCTACTGTGAATCGAAAAACGAGATATACCATTTCAGAAAGCAAGTAGAAGCATATTGCAAAATGTTTCAACGAACGAAATCGCAAAACTACGATCAGGATGAGATTCGATTTCACGCGGGAAATTCCCATCGGGTTAGCAGTCCAACGCCTTAACGACTCGGCCACCTGATCCTGTTGATTCTATTGTGAACTGAAAATCGAGATATACCATTTCAGAAAGCAAGTAGAAGCATATTTATTCAACTGCAAAATAATTCAACGAATGAAATCGCAAAACTACGATCAGGATGAGATTCGAACTCACGCGGGAAATTCCCATTGGATTAGGAGTCCAGCGCCTTAACCACTCGGCCACCTCATTTTGTTGATTCTATTGTGAACTGAAATTCGAGACATATCATTTCAGAAATCGAGTTAAAGCATATTTATTCAACTGCAAAATAACTTTCACGAACGAAATCGCAAAACTACGATCAGGATGAGATTCGAACTCGCGCGGAAAATTCCCTTTGGATTAGCAGTCACACGCCTTAAACACTCGGCCACCTGATCCTGTTGATTCTATTGTGAATCGAAAATCGAGATATACCATTTCAGAAAGGAAGTAGAAGCATATTTATTCAACTGCAAAATGTTTCAACGAACGAAATCGCAAAACTACGATCAGGATGAGATTCGAACTCACGCGGGAAATTCCCATTGGATTAGGAGTCCAGCGCCTTAACCACTCGGCCACCTCATTTTGTTGATTCTATTGTGAACTGAAATTCGAGACATATCATTTCAGAAATCGAGTTAAAGCATATTTATTCAACTGCAAAATAACTTTCACGAACGAAATCGCAAAACTACGATCAGGATGAGATTCGAACTCGCGCGGAAAATTCCCTTTGGATTAGCAGTCCAACGCCTTAAACACTCGGCCACCTGATCCTGTTGATTCTATTGTGAATCGAAAATCGAGATATACCATTTCAGAAAGGAAGTAGAAGCATATTTATTCAACTGCAAAATGTTTCAACGAACGAAATCGCAAAACTACGATCAGGATGAGATTCGAACTCACGCGGGATATTCCCATTGGATTAGCAGTCCAACGCCTTAACCACTCGGCCACCTGATCCTGTTGAGTCTATTGTGAATCGAAAATCGAGATATACCATTTCAGAAAGGAAGTAGAAGCATATTTATTCAACTGCAAAATGTTTCAACGAACGAAATCGCAAAACTACGATCAGGATGAGATTCGAACTCACGCGGGAAATTCCCATTGGATTAGCAGTCCAACGCCTTAACCACTCGGCCACCGGATCCTGTTGATTCTACTGTGAATCGAAAAACGAGATATACCATTTCAGAAAGCAAGTAGAAGCATATTGCAAAATGTTTCAACGAACGAAATCGCAAAACTACGATCAGGATGAGATTCGAACTCACGCGGGAAATTCCCATTGGATTAGCAGTCCGACGCCTTAAACACTCGGCCACCTGATCCTGTTGATTCTATTGTGAATCGAAAATCGAGATATACCATTTCAGAAAGGAAGTAGAAGCATATTTATTCAACTGCAAAATGTTTCAACGAACGAAATCGCAAAACTACGATCAGGATGAGATTCGATTTCACGCGGGAAATTACCATTGGATTAGCAGTCCAACGCCTTAAACACTCGGCCACCTGATCCTGTTGATTCTATTGTGAATCGAAAATCGAGATATACCATTTCAGAAAGCAAGTAAAAGCATATTTATTCAACTGCAAAAAGATTTCACGAACGAAATCGCAAAACTACGATCAGGATGAGATTCGATTTCACGCGGGAAATTACCATTGGATTAGCAGTCCAACGCCTTAAACACTCGGCCACCTGATCCTGTTGATTCTATTGTGAACTGAAAATCGAGATATACTATCTCAGAAAGCAAGTAGAAGCATATTTATTCAACTGCAAAAAGATTTCACGAACGAAATCGCAAAACTACGATCAGGATGAGATTCGATTTCACGCGGGAAATTCCCATCGGGTTAGCAGTCCAACGCCTTAACAACTCGGCCACCTGATCCTGTTGATTCTATTGTGAACTGAAAATCGAGATATACCATTTCAGAAAGCAAGTAGAAGCATATTTATTCAACTGCAAAATAATTCAACGAATGAAATCGCAAAACTACGATCAGGATGAGATTCGATTTCACGCGGGAAATTACCATTGGATTAGCAGTCCAACGCCTTAAACACTCGGCCACCTGATCCTGTTGATTCTATTGTGAATCGAAAATCGAGATATACCATTTCAGAAAGCAAGTAAAAGCATATTTATTCAACTGCAAAAAGATTTCACGAACGAAATCGCAAAACTACGATCAGGATGAGATTCGATTTCACGCGGGAAATTACCATTGGATTAGCAGTCCAACGCCTTAAACACTCGGCCACCTGATCCTGTTGATTCTATTGTGAACTGAAAATCGAGATATACTATTTCAGAAAGCAATTAGAAGCATATTTATTCAACTGCAAAAAGATTTCACGAACGAAATCGCAAAACTACGATCAGGATGAGATTCGATTTCACGCGGGAAATTTCCATCGGGTTAGCAGTCCAACGCCTTAACGACTCGGCCACCTGATCCTGTTGATTCTATTGTGAACTGAAAATCGAGATATACCATTTCAGAAAGCAAGTAGAAGCATATTTATTCAACTGCAAAATAATTCAACGAATGAAATCGCAAAACTACGATCAGGATGAGATTCGAACTCACGCGGGAAATTCCCATTGGATTAGGAGTCCAACGCCTTAACCACTCGGCCACCTCATTTTGTTGATTCTATTGTGAACTGAAAATCGAGACATATCATTTCAGAAATCGAGTTAAAGCATATTTATTCAACTGCAAAATAACTTTCACGAACGAAATCGCAAAACTACGATCAGGATGAGATTCGAACTCGCGCGGGAAATTCCCTTTGGATTAGCAGTCCAACGCCTTAAACACTCGGCCACCTGATCCTGTTGATTCTATTGTGAATCGAAAATCGAGATATACCATTTCAGAAAGCAAGTAAAAGCATATTTATTCAACTGCAAAAAGATTTCACGAACGAAATCGCAAAACTACGATCAGGATGAGATTCGATTTCACGCGGGAAATTACCATTGGATTAGCAGTCCAACGCCTTAAACACTCGGCCACCTGATCCTGTTGATTCTATTGTGAACTGAAAATCGAGATATACTATTTCAGAAAGCAATTAGAAGCATATTTATTCAACTGCAAAAAGATTTCACGAACGAAATCGCAAAACTACGATCAGGATGAGATTCGATTTCACGCGGGAAATTTCCATCGGGTTAGCAGTCCAACGCCTTAACGACTCGGCCACCTGATCCTGTTGATTCTATTGTGAACTGAAAATCGAGATATACCATTTCAGAAAGCAAGTAGAAGCATATTTATTCAACTGCAAAATAATTCAACGAATGAAATCGCAAAACTACGATCAGGATGAGATTCGAACTCACGCGGGAAATTCCCACTGGATTAGGAGTCCAACGCCTTAACCACTCGGCCACCTCATTTTGTTGATTCTATTGTGAACTGAAAATCGAGACATATCATTTCAGAAATCGAGTTAAAGCATATTTATTCAACTGCAAAATAACTTTCACGAACGAAATCGCAAAACTACGATCAGGATGAGATTCGAACTCGCGCGGGAAATTCCCTTTGGATTAGCAGTCCAACGCCTTAAACACTCGGCCACCTGATCCTGTTGATTCTATTGCTAATCGAAAATCGAGATATACCATTTCAGAAAGGAAGTAGAAGCATATTTATTCAACTGCAAAATGTTTCAACGAACGAAATCGCAAAACTACGATCAAGATGAGATTCGAACTCACGCGGGATATTCCCATTGGATTAGCAGTCCAACGCCTTAACCACTCGGCCACCTGATCCTGTTGAGTCTATTGTGAATCGAAAATCGAGATATACCATTTCAGAAAGGAAGTAGAAGCATATTTGTTCAACTGCAAAATGTTTCAACGAACGAAATCGCAAAACTACGATCAGGATGAGATTCGAACTCACGCGGGAAATTCCCATTGGATTAGCAGTCCAACGCCTTAACCACTCGGCCACCTGATCCTGTTGATTCTACTGTGAATCGAAAAACGAGATATACCATTTCAGAAAGCAAGTAGAAGCATATTGCAAAAACATTTCACGAACGAAATCGCAATACTGCGATCAGGATGAGATTCGATTTCACGCGGGAAATTACCATTGGATTTGCAGTCCAACGCCTTAAACACTCGGCCACCTGATCCTGTTGATTCTATTGTGAATCGAAAATCGAGATATACCATTTCAGAAAGCAAGTAAAAGCATATTTATTCAACTGCAAAAAGATTTCACGAACGAAATCGCAAAACTACGATCAGGATGAGATTCGATTTCACGCGGGAAATTACCATTGGATTAGCAGTCCAACGCCTTAAACACTCGGCCACCTGATCCTGTTGATTCTATTGTGAACTGAAAATCGAGATATACTATTTCAGAAAGCAATTAGAAGCATATTTATTCAACTGCAAAAAGATTTCACGAACGAAATCGCAAAACTACGATCAGGATGAGATTCGATTTCACGCGGGAAATTCCCATCGGGTTAGCAGTCCAACGCCTTAACGACTCGGCCACCTGATCCTGTTGATTCTATTGTGAACTGAAAATCGAGATATACCATTTCAGAAAGCAAGTAGAAGCATATTTATTCAACTGCAAAATAATTCAACGAATGAAATCGCAAAACTACGATCAGGATGAGATTCGAACTCACGCGGGAAATTCCCATTGGATTAGGAGTCCAACGCCTTAACCACTCGGCCACCTCATTTTGTTGATTCTATTGTGAACTGAAAATCGAGACATATCATTTCAGAAATCGAGTTAAAGCATATTTATTCAACTGCAAAATAACTTTCACGAACGAAATCGCAAAACTACGATCAGGATGAGATTCGAACTCGCGCGGGAAATTCCCTTTGGATTAGCAGTCCAACGCCTTAAACACTCGGCCACCTGATCCTGTTGATTCTATTGTGAATCGAAATTCGAGATATACCATTTCAGAAAGGAAGTAGAAGCATATTTATTCAACTGCAAAATGTTTCAACGAACGAAATCGCAAAACTACGATCAGGATGAGATTCGAACTCACGCGGGATATTCCCATTGGATTAGCAGTCCAACGCCTTAACCACTCGGCCACCTGATCCTGTTGAGTCTATTGTGAATCGAAAATCGAGATATACCATTTCAGAAAGGAAGTAGAAGCATATTTGTTCAACTGCAAAATGTTTCAACGAACGAAATCGCAAAACTACGATCAGGATGAGATTCGAACTCACGCGGGAAATTCCCATTGGATTAGCAGTCCAACGCCTTAACCACTCGGCCACCTGATCCTGTTGATTCTACTGTGAATCGAAAAACGAGATATACCATTTCAGAAAGCAAGTAGAAGCATATTGCAAAAACATTTCACGAACGAAATCGCAATACTGCGATCAGGATGAGATTCGATTTCACGCGGGAAATTACCATTGGATTTGCAGTCCAACGCCTTAAACACTCGGCCACCTGATCCTGTTGATTCTATTGTGAACTGAAAATCGAGATATACTATTTCAGAAAGCAAGTAGAAGCATATTTATTCAACTGCAAAGAGATTTCACGAACGAAATCGCAAAACTACGATCAGGATGAGATTCGATTTCACGCGGGAAATTCCCATCGGATTAGCAGTCCAACGTCTTAACGACTCGGCCACCTGATCCTGTTGATTCAATTATGAACTGAAAATCGAGATATACCATTTCAGAAAGCAAGTAGAAGCATATTTATTCAACTGCAAAATAATTCAACGAACGAAATCGCAAAACTACGATCAGGATGAGATTCGAACTCACGCGGGAGATTCCCATTGGATCAGGAGTCCAGCGCCTTAACCACTCGGCCACTCCATCCTGTTGATTCTATTGTGAACTGAAAATCGAGACATATCATTTCAGAATTCGAGTTAAAGCATATTTATTCAACTGCAAAATAACTTTCACGAACGAAATCGCAAAACTACGATCAGGATGAGATTCGAACTCACGCGGGAAATTCCCATTGGATTAGCAGTCCAACGCCTTAAACACTCGGCCACCTGATCCTGTTGATTCTATTGTGAACTGAAAATCGAGATATACTATTTCAGAAAGCAAGTAGAAGCATATTTATTCAACTGCAAAGAGATTTCACGAACGAAATCGCAAAACTACGATCAGGATGAGATTCGATTTCACGCGGGAAATTCCCATCGGATTAGCAGTCCAACGTCTTAACGACTCGGCCACCTGATCCTGTTGATTCAATTATGAACTGAAAATCGAGATATACCATTTCAGAAAGCAAGTAGAAGCATATTTATTCAACTGCAAAATAATTCAACGAATGAAATCGCAAAACTACGATCAGGATGAGATTCGAACTCACGCGGGAAATTCCCATTGGATTAGGAGTCCAGCGCCTTAACCACTAGGCCACCTCATTTTGTTGATTCTATTGTGAACTGAAAATCGAGACATATCATTTCAGAAATCGAGTTAAAGCATATTTATTCAACTGCAAAATAACTTTCACGAACGAAATCGCAAAACTACGATCAGGATGAGATTCGAACTCGCGCGGGAAATTCCCTTTGGATTAGCAGTCCAACGCCTTAAACACTCGGCCACCTGATCCTGTTGATTCTATTGTGAATCGAAAATCGAGATATACCATTTCAGAAAGGAAGTAGAAGCAAATTTATTCAACTGCAAAATGTTTCAACGAACGAAATCGCAAAACTACGATCAGGATGAGATTCGAACTCACGCGGGATATTCCCATTGGATTAGCAGTCCAACGCCTTAACCACTCGGCCACCTGATCCTGTTGAGTCTATTGTGAATCGAAAATCGAGATATACCATTTCAGAAAGGAAGTAGAAGCATATTTGTTCAACTGCAAAATGTTTCAACGAACGAAATCGCAAAACTACGATCAGGATGAGATTCGAACTCACGCGGGAAATTCCCATTGGATTAGCAGTCCAACGCCTTAACCACTCGGCCACCTGATAATGTTGATTCTACTGTGAATCGAAAAACGAGATATACCATTTCAGAAAGCAAGTAGAAGCATATTGCAAAATGTTTCAACGAACGAAATCGCAAAACTACGATCAGGATGAGATTCGAACTCACGCGGGAAATTCCCATTGGATTAGCAGTCCGACGCCTTAACCACTCGGCCACCTGATCCTGTTGATTCTATTGTGAATCAAAAGTCGAGATATACCATTTCAGAAAGCAAGTAGAAGCATATTTATTCAACTGCAAAAACATTTCACTAACGAAATCGCAAAACTGCGATCAGGATGAGATTCGATTTCACGCGGGAAATTACCATTGGATTAGCAGTCCAACGCCTTAAACACTCGGCCACCTGATCCTGTTCCTTTTCTTTCATCATGAGCAGTGATGATTCTAAAAGCTCTCTTATCTCTCCCAGCCATCTATCTTTAAAATCTTCATCTCCAGCGCTAAATACCACTGATATTCGTCATACAGAAAAATATCAGTGCTCGGATTGGAGCAAAACTATACTTCTTGACAAAAAGAAGAAGAAGTTCCCCACACCAACAACTCTGGATTTGGCAACGGTTCATGCTGATCTCCAGACCATGCTGCTCAGAATCAACAAAAAAATCGTTCAGCTTATGGAAGAAAATGGAAAACTTCATTCGGTCGTCAATGAATTGAAAGTCAAAGTAGATGCACTTTCGGAGCAATGTTCTATTCCAAGTACCAACCCTCAATCATGGATTCCTGTGAAAACAGCCGTCAGAAAAGCATTCCGTGAGCGAGAGAATGACAGCGAACGCCAGAGAAGAGTTTTCCTAAGAAGAGTCCCCGAGGGAGACGATGCTGAAACTGTGTCGAACTTGATTGCTAACTGTAGTGGTGACCAAGCAGTCAAAACTTTTCGGATTGGCAAGGAGAGGCATGGAGAAGTGGAGCCGAGACCACTTGTAGTGGTATTCCACTCCCGCGAGAGTGCACTCAATTTCCTGAAGAAGTTCCACATTCATCGTCGAGAGCACTCCACAGCAATCACTGCTCGACCAGACTACAATGCAGCCGATCTGCTAGTCTACAAACAAGCATGGGCGGAAGCCATCCAACGAAACGACGAAGCAGGGAAAAGGATCTTCACTGTGAGGAATTTGCGACTGACACAGCTGCCGACGGAGAGAGAAGACTGGAAGAAAGAAGAACGAACGAGAGACAGCATCAAATCCAGACAGAAAGAAGCTCCCATCCTTCTTTGAAAAAGTTTGTTATATTACAAGCAAATGTTCAATCTATCCGTAACAAAATTTCCCCTTTTCTTTGTTCACTAGATCAGCAAAATGTTTCTATAGCTTCAGTATGTGAAACATGGCTCTCTGATATTGTTCCTGACTCGTTTGTTTCTTCGAATAATTATTCCATTATTAGAAATGATCGCAACATCAAAGGCGGAGGTGTTGCTATTTATCTCCATAAAAATGTCATGTTTGCAGAAATTCCCTGTTCTCGAATTCCCTTTCATGAAAAACTAGAAATATTAGCCATTGAAACTTCTATTCCTATTGCTATTCGCTTTGTTTCAATTTATCATGCTAATCACAGTTCAAGTAACTTGGAATTGCTCCAGTGTCTCTCTCAATTAATTTCTTCTTCTTCTCTGCCTTGTATCATATCCGGGGACTTTAACTGCCCGCATATCGACTGGTACACTCTTTCTCTCAAGACTGCATGCATTCAATGCCGAAACCTTTTGCACTTTGCAATCTCTCACGGCCTTTCTCAATGCGTTTCAAGTCCCACTCGCGGCTCTAATCTCTTAGATCTCATGTTTGTTAGTGACTCATCTCTTGTCTCTGATTGCGAAGTAAAAGCAGGCCTAGCTGATCATGCTGACGTCTATCTTTCTCTTTCCCTTTCTTATAATGTTGGAAGAGACAGAAAAATTCTAGCACGTGCATGGAAGAGAGGAGATTACGTAACTGCCAACATTATGATAGCTAACATAGATTGGGTCAAAGCACTCGGCTTAGGAGACAATGTAACTAACATCTATGATCGCTTCCTCAATGCTATTCACACAGTAATTGATTCATGCGTTCCGCTAGTCAACTTTTCAACAAAAACTCACTCTTTACAAGTTAAAAAATTAATGAAGAAAAAGCATATTTTATGGAAAGCTGGAGCATATATTTCAAACCTTTCGGATTACTCAAAAACATGCAAAAAACTTCGTCGTGCAATCAGGCGTGAGATAGTATATAAAGAAAAAAAAATTGTTTGAGAAAGGTGCAAATGGAATTTTTAAACATATGCGCTCGGTCTATAACAAAAAAATCATTATCCCTTCATTAACACGTCACGATAATTCCTTGGCTATTTCTTCATTAGAGAAAGCTGAAACTTTTTCCGACCAATTTTCTTCAATCTTTGTGAATGATAATAATTGCACTCCTCTCTTTGTGAATAGAACTAACAGTGTTTGTGAAAACATAGATTTTTCCCCATTTATTGTTGAAAAATTTCTCAAAAACATGGCTTCTAAAACTTCTCTATCCTTTGATAAAATTCCTTCCATCTTATTGAAAAAGTGCTGCACATCACTCGCATTTCCTCTCTCGCTTATATTCTCCGCCTCTTTCGAATATGTACATTTACCCAATGCATGGAGACAAGCAATAGTCAAGCCAATATTCAAAAAAGGCAGTAACAACAATCCAGAAAACTACAGACCCATTTCAATAACAAGTAGTATTGGTAAATGCCTCGAGCGGATGATTAAGCATGAAATCACTAAATTTTTGAACGAAAATTCTATGCTTTCGCCGTATCAATATGGTTTTCGTGAAAATAGAAGCACAGTCCTCCAACTCCTCTCTTTTAAGAATCTTTTGCACAAACTTCACTCACAAAACGTTTGCTGTGACGTACTTTATTTCGATTTTTCTAAAGCTTTCGATACAGTGAGCCATATAAAACTTCTGCAAAAACTATCGTCTTATGGTATAAGCGGCAAATTGCTCAATTGGCTCAATGCATGGCTTGTTGATAGAGTGCAAAGTGTACAAGTAGATGATGCACTTTCTTCTTCTGTTCCGGTTATCTCGGGAGTGCCCCAGGGTAGTGTTCTTGGTCCTCTTCTCTTTCTTATATTCATCAATGACATTGCTGACTCATTACCTGCTACACCTTTTCTTTTTGCAGATGACTTGAAACTCTTGGTAGTCGTTGATGATAATTCGTCCTATATTAAAATTTTCGATTGTTTAAGAATCATAGAAAACTGGCTTACTGCGTGGCAAATGACTGTTAACGTTTCTAAATGCGCTGTATTACATTTCGGAAAATCGAATCCACGCACCTCCTATACTTTTTTAGGGCAGCCATTGCACACACCCGGGTTTATTAAAGATCTTGGAGTGATAATTTCAGAGAACCATTCTTTTTCTAATCATATTACTGACATAGTTAATAAAGCAACTAAACGTGTAAACTTTATTTTTATAGCAATAAAATCGTGTAATCCCATAGTTTTGACACATGTTTACAAAGCTTACATACGTTCTATTTTAGAGTATGCTTCCCCTGTATATGATCCACACTTGTTATACGAAAAGCGTATGCTTGAAAATGTCCAATATCTGTTTTTAAGACGCCTTTTCTTCCGCTGTAATATACCATGGACTTGTTATAGACTAGCTTGTGAAATGTTTGATTTGCATTCTTTACTGGATAGAAGACAAATAGCAACTTTTCGATTACTACATTCTATTTTGATCGGCTCATCCGATGTTTTGATCACTGATTTTTTCTCTATCAAAGAATCAAATACTCGTGGCCTCTCAAATAAGCTTTTTCCGCTTGTTAAAGCTAGTGACAACATTACTGCTCATTCGTTTTCTAATCGTACGTATGCAATAGTCAACAATATGGATGATAGCATTCTTAGCATTTCTTCTGAATCATTCTCTAACCGTGTATTGTTGATAATTCCACGTCAGTATTTAAGATAAGATTTTGTTTACAACTTTAATTGGAGTTTCATTTCATTTCATTCAATTAAATTTTTATTTATATACGAAAGCAATGTGAGTGCAATGCCTTTTGCTGGATACTTTGTGATTGTTTGTAACATCTGTAATGATCACGAGATAAAGATGATGATGATGATGATGATGATGTTGATTCTATTGTGAACTGAAAATCGAGATATACTATTTCAGAAAGCAAGTAGAAGCATATTTATTCAACTGCAAAGAGATTTCACGAACGAAATCGCAAAACTACGATCAGGATGAGATTCGATTTCACGCGGGAAATTCCCATCGGATTAGCAGTCCAACGTCTTAACGACTCGGCCACCTGATCCTGTTGATTCAATTATGAACTGAAAATCGAGATATACCATTTCAGAAAGCAAGTAGAAGCATATTTATTCAACTGCAAAATAATTCAACGAACGAAATCGCAAAACTACGATCAGGATGAGATTCGAACTCACGCGGGAGATTCCCATTGGATCAGGAGTCCAGCGCCTTAACCACTCGGCCACTCCATCCTGTTGATTCTATTGTGAACTGAAAATCGAGACATATCATTTCAGAATTCGAGTTAAAGCATATTTATTCAACTGCAAAATAACTTTCACGAACGAAATCGCAAAACTACGATCAGGATGAGATTCGAACTCACGCGGGAAATTCCCATTGGATTAGCAGTCCAACGCCTTAAACACTCGGCCACCTGATTCTGTTGATTCTACTGTGAATCGAAAATCGAGATATACCATTTCAGAAAGGAAGTAGAATTCAACTGCAAAATGTTTCAACGAACGAAATCGCAAAACTACGATCAAGATGAGATTCGAACTCACGCGGGAAATTCCCATTGGATTAGCAGTCCAACGCCTTAACCACTCGGCCACCTGATCCTGTTGATTCTACTGTGAATCGAAAATCGAGATATACCATTTCAGAAAGACAGTAGAAGCATATTTATTCAACTGCAAAATGTTTCAACGAACGAAATCGCAAAACTACGATCAGGATGAGATTCGAACTCACGCGGGAAATTCCCATTGGATTAGCAGTCCAACGCCTTAACCACTCGGCCACCTAATCCTGTTGATTCCATTGTGAATCGAAAGTCGAGATATACCATTTCAGAAAGCAAGTAGAAGCATATTTATTCAACTGCAAAAAGATTTCACGAACGAAATCGCAAAACTACGATCAGGATGAGATTCGATTTCACGCGGGAAATTACCATTGGATTAGCAGTCCAACGCCTTAAACACTCGGCCACCTGATCCTGTTGATTCTATTGTGAACTGAAAATCGAGATATACTATTTCAGAAAGCAAGTAGAAGCATATTTATTCAACTGCAAAAAGATTTCACGAACGAAATCGCAAAACTACGATCAGGATGAGATTCGATTTCACGCGGGAAATTCCCATCGGGTTAGCAGTCCAACGCCTTAACGACTCGGCCACCTGATCCTGTTGATTCTATTGTGAATCGAAAGTCGAGATATACCATTTCAGAAAGCAAGTAGAAGCATATTTATTCAACTGCAAAAAGATTTCACGAACGAAATCGCAAAACTACGATCAGGATGAGATTCGATTTCACGCGGGAAATTACCATTGGATTAGCAGTCCAACGCCTTAACCACTCGGCCACCTCATTTTGTTGATTCTATTGTGAACTGAAAATCGAGACATATCATTTCAGAAATCGAGTTAAAGCATATTTATTCAACTGCAAAATAACTTTCACGAATGAAATCGCAAAACTACGATCAGGATGAGATTCGAACTCGCGCGGGAAATTCCCTTTGGATTAGCAGTCCAACGCCTTAAACACTCGGCCACCTGATCCTGTTGATTCTATTGTGAATCGAAAATCGAGATATACATACCATTTCAGAAAGGAAGTAGAAGCATATTTATTCAACTGCAAAATGTTTCAACGAACGAAATCGCAAAACTACGATCAGGATGAGATTCGAACTCACGCGGGATATTCCCATTGGATTAGCAGTCCAACGCCTCAACCACTCGGCCACCTGATCCTGTTGATTCTATTGTGAATCGAAAATCGAGATATACCATTTCAGAAAGGAAGTAGAAGCATATTTATTCAACTGCAAAATGTTTCAACGAACGAAATCGCAAAACTACGATCAGGATGAGAGTCGAACTCACGCGCGAAATTCCCATTGGACTAGCAGTCCAACGCCTTAAACACTCGGCCACCTGATTCTGTTGATTCTATTGTGAATCGAAAATCGAGATATACCATTTCAGAAAGGAAGTAGAAGCATATTTATTCAACTGCAAAATGTTTCAACGAACGAAATCGCAAAACTACGATCAGGATGAGATTCGAACTCACGCGGGAAATTCCCATTGGACTAGCAGTCCAACGCCTTAAACACTCGGCCACCTGATTCTGTTGATTCTATTGTGAATCGAAAATCGAGATATACCATTTCAGAAAGCAAGTAAAAGCATATTTATTCAACTGCAAAAAGATTTCACGAACGAAATCGCAAAACTACGATCAGGATGAGATTCGATTTCACGCGGGAAATTACCATTGGATTAGCAGTCCAACGCCTTAAACACTCGGCCACCTGATCCTGTTGATTCTATTGTGAACTGAAAATCGAGATATACTATTTCAGAAAGCAAGTAGAAGCATATTTATTCAACTGCAAAAAGATTTCACGAACTAAATCGCAAAACTACGATCAGGATGAGATTCGATTTCACGCGGGAAATTACCATTGGATTAGCAGTCCAACGCCTTAACCACTCGGCCACCTCATTTTGTTGATTCTATTGTGAACTGAAAATCGAGACATATCATTTCAGAAATCGAGTTAAAGCATATTTATTCAACTGCAAAATAACTTTCACGAATGAAATCGCAAAACTACGATCAGGATGAGATTCGAACTCGCGCGGGAAATTCCCTTTGGATTAGCAGTCCAACGCCTTAAACACTCGGCCACCTGATCCTGTTGATTCTATTGTGAATCGAAAATCGAGATATACATACCATTTCAGAAAGGAAGTAGAAGCATATTTATTCAACTGCAAAATGTTTCAACGAACGAAATCGCAAAACTACGATCAGGATGAGATTCGAACTCACGCGGGATATTCCCATTGGATTAGCAGTCCAACGCCTCAACCACTCGGCCACCTGATCCTGTTGATTCTATTGTGAATCGAAAATCGAGATATACCATTTCAGAAAGGAAGTAGAAGCATATTTATTCAACTGCAAAATGTTTCAACGAACGAAATCGCAAAACTACGATCAGGATGAGATTCGAACTCACGCGGGAAATTCCCATTGGACTAGCAGTCCAACGCCTTAAACACTCGGCCACCTGATTCTGTTGATTCTATTGTGAATCGAAAATCGAGATATACCATTTCAGAAAGCAAGTAAAAGCATATTTATTCAACTGCAAAAAGATTTCACGAACGAAATCGCAAAACTACGATCAGGATGAGATTCGATTTCACGCGGGAAATTACCATTGGATTAGCAGTCCAACGCCTTAAACACTCGGCCACCTGATCCTGTTGATTCTATTGTGAACTGAAAATCGAGATATACTATTTCAGAAAGCAAGTAGAAGCATATTTATTCAACTGCAAAAAGATTTCACGAACGAAATCGCAAAACTACGATCAGGATGAGATTCGATTTCACGCGGGAAATTCCCATCGGGTTAGCAGTCCAACGCCTTAACGACTCGGCCACCTGATCCTGTTGATTCTATTGTGAACTGAAAATCGAGATATACCATTTCAGAAAGCAAGTAGAAGCATATTTATTCAACTGCAAAATAATTCAACGAATGAAATCGCAAAACTACGATCAGGATGAGATTCGAACTCACGCGGGAAATTCCCATTGGATTAGGAGTCCAGCGCCTTAACCACTCGGCCACCTCATTTTGTTGATTCTATTGTGAACTGAAATTCGAGACATATCATTTCAGAAATCGAGTTAAAGCATATTTATTCAACTGCAAAATAACTTTCACGAACGAAATCGCAAAACTACGATCAGGATGAGATTCGAACTCGCGCGGAAAATTCCCTTTGGATTAGCAGTCCAACGCCTTAAACACTCGGCCACCTGATCCTGTTGATTCTATTGTGAATCGAAAATCGAGATATACCATTTCAGAAAGGAAGTAGAAGCATATTTATTCAACTGCAAAATGTTTCAACGAACGAAATCGCAAAACTACGATCAGGATGAGATTCGAACTCACGCGGGATATTCCCATTGGATTAGCAGTCCAACGCCTTAACCACTCGGCCACCTGATCCTGTTGAGTCTATTGTGAATCGAAAATCGAGATATACCATTTCAGAAAGGAAGTAGAAGCATATTTTTTCAACTGCAAAATGTTTCAACGAACGAAATCGCAAAACTACGATCAGGATGAGATTCGAACTCACGCGGGAAATTCCCATTGGATTAGCAGTCCAACGCCTTAACCACTTGCCACCTGATCCTGTTGATTCTACTGTGAATCGAAAAACGAGATATACCATTTCAGAAAGCAAGTAAAAGCATATTGCAAAATGTTTCAACGAACGAAATCGCAAAACTACGATCAGGATGAGATTCGAACTCACGCGGGAAATTCCCATTGGATTAGCAGTCCGACGCCTTAAACACTCGGCCACCTGATCCTGTTGATTCTATTGTGAATCGAAAATCGAGATATACCATTTCAGAAAGGAAGTAGAAGCATATTTATTCAACTGCAAAATGTTTCAACGAACGAAATCGCAAAACTACGATCAGGATGAGATTCGAACTCACGCGGGATATTCCCATTGGATTAGCAGTCCAACGCCTTAACCACTCGGCCACCTGATCCTGTTGAGTCTATTGTGAATCGAAAATCGAGATATACCATTTCAGAAAGCAAGTAGAAGCATATTGCAAAATGTTTCAACGAACGAAATCGCAAAACTACGATCAGGATGAGATTCGAACTCACGCGGGAAATTCCCATTGGATTAGCAGTCCGACGCCTTAACCACTCGGCCACCTGATCCTGTTGATTCTATTGTGAATCAAAAGTCGAGATATACCATTTCAGAAAGCAAGTAGAAGCATATTTATTCAACTGAAAAACATTTCACGAACGAAATCGCAAAACTGCGATCAGGATGAGATTCGATTTCACGCGGGAAATTACCATTGGATTAGCAGTCCAACGCCTTGAACACTCGGCCACCTGATCCTGTTGATTCTATTGTGAACTGAAAATCGAGATATACTATTTCAGAAAGCAAGTAGAAGCATATTTATTCAAATGCAAAGAGATTTCACGAACGAAATCGCAAAACTACGATCAGGATGAGATTCGATTTCACGCGGGAAATTCCCATCGGATTAGCAGTCCAACGCCTTAACGACTCGGCCACCTGATCCTGTTGATTCAATTATGAACTGAAAATCGAGATATACCATTTCAGAAAGCAAGTAGAAGCATATTTATTCAACTGCAAAATAATTCAACGAACGAAATCGCAAAACTACGATCAGGATGAGATTCGAACTCACGCGGGAGATTCCCATTGGATTAGGAGTCCAACGCCTTAAACACTCGGCCACCTGATTCTGTTGATTCTACTGTGAATCGAAAATCGAGATCTACCATTTCAGAAAGGAAGTAGAAGCATATTTATTCAAATGCAAAATGTTTCAACGAACGAAATCGCAAAACTACGATCAGGATGAGATTCGAACTCACGCGGGATATTCCCATTGGATTAGCAGTCCAACGCCTTAACCACTCGGCCACCTGATCCTGTTGAGTCTATTGTGAATCGAAAATCGAGATATACCATTTCAGAAAGGAAGTAGAAGCATATTTATTCAACTGCAAAATGTTTCAACGAACGAAATCGCAAAACTACGATCAGGATGAGATTCGAACTCACGCGGGAAATTCCCATTGGATTAGCAGTCCAACGCCTTAACCACTCGGCCACCTGATCCTGTTGATTCTACTGTGAATCGAAAAACGAGATATACCATTTCAGAAAGCAAGTAGAAGCATATTGCAAAATGTTTCAACGAACGAAATCGCAAAACTACGATCAGGATGAGATTCGAACTCACGCGGGAAATTCCCATTGGATTAGCAGTCCGACGCCTTAACCACTCGGCCACCTGATCCTGTTGATTCTATTGTGAATCAAAAGTCGAGATCTACCATTTCAGAAAGCAAGTAAAAGCATATTTATTCAACTGCAAAAACATTTCACGAACGAAATCGCAAAACTGCGATCAGGATGAGATTCGATTTCACGCGGGAAATTACCATTGGATTAGCAGTCCAACGCCTTAAACACTCGGCCACCTGATCCTGTTGATTCTATTGTGAACTGAAAATCGAGATATACTATTTCAGAAAGCAAGTAGAAGCATATTTATTCAACTGCAAAGAGATTTCACGAACGAAATCGCAAAACTACGATCAGGATGAGATTCGATTTCACGCGGGAAATTCCCATCGGATTAGCAGTCCAACGCCTTAACGACTCGGCCACCTGATCCTGTTGATTCAATTATGAACTGAAAATCGAGATATACCATTTCAGAAAGCAAGTAGAAGCATATTTATTCAACTGCAAAATAATTCAACGAACGAAATCGCAAAACTACGATCAGGATGAGATTCGAACTCACGCGGGAGATTCCCATTGGATCAGGAGTCCAGCGCCTTAACCACTCGGCCACTCCATCCTGTTGATTCTATTGTGAACTGAAAATCGAGACATATCATTTCAGAATTCGAGTTAAAGCATATTTATTCAACTGCAAAATAACTTTCACGAACGAAATCGCAAAACTGCGATCAGGATGAGATTCGATTTCACGCGGGAAATTACCATTGGATTAGCAGTCCAACGCCTTAAACACTCGGCCACCTGATCCTGTTGATTTTATTGTGAACTGAAAATCGAGATATACTATTTCAGAAAGCAAGTAGAAGCATATTTATTCAAATGCAAAGAGATTTCACGAACGAAATCGCAAAACTACGATCAGGATGAGATTCGAACTCACGCGGGAAATTCCCATTGGATTAGCAGTCCAACGCCTTAACCACTCGGCCACCTGATCCTGTTGATTCTACTGTGAATCGAAAATCGAGATATACCATTTCAGAAAGACAGTAGAAGCATATTTATTCAACTGCAAAATGTTTCAACGAACGAAATCGCAAAACTACGATCAGGATGAGATTCGAACTCACGCGGGAAATTCCCATTGGATTAGCAGTCCAACGCCTTAACCACTCGGCCACCTGATCCTGTTGATTCCATTGTGAATCGAAAGTCGAGATATACCATTTCAGAAAGCAAGTAGAAGCAAATTTTTGTTCAACTGCAAAAAGATTTCACGAACGAAATCGCAAAACTACGATCAGGATGAGATTCGATTTCACGCGGGAAATTACCATTGGATTAGCAGTCCAACGCCTTAAACACTCGGCCACCTGATCCTGTTGATTCTATTGTGAACTGAAAATCGAGATATACTATTTCAGAAAGCAAGTAGAAGCATATTTATTCAACTGCAAAAAGATTTCACGAACGAAATCGCAAAACTACGATCAGGATGAGATTCGATTTCACGCTGGAAATTCCCATCGGGTTAGCAGTCCAACGCCTTAACGACTCGGCCACCTGATCCTGTTGATTCTATTGTGAATCGAAAGTCGAGATATACAATTTCAGAAAGCAAGTAGAAGCATATTTATTCAACTGCAAAAAGATTTCACGAACGAAATCGCAAAACTACGATCAGGATGAGATTCGATTTCACGCGGGAAATTACCATTGGATTAGCAGTCCAACGCCTTAACCACTCGGCCACCTCATTTTGTTGATTCTATTGTGAACTGAAAATCGAGACATATCATTTCAGAAATCGAGTTAAAGTATATTTATTCAACTGCAAAATAACTTTCACGAACGAAATCGCAAAACTACGATCAGGATGAGATTCGATTTCACGCGGGAAATTACCATTGGATTAGCAGTCCAACGCCTTAACCACTCGGCCACCTCATTTTGTTGATTCTATTGAAAAATGAAAAACGAGACATATCATTTCAGAAATCGAGTTAAAGCATATTTATTCAACTGCAAAATAACTTTCACGAATGAAATCGCAAAACTACGATCAGGATGAGATTCGAACTCGCGCGGGAAATTTCCTTTGGATTAGCAGTCCAACGCCTTAAACACTCGGCCACCTGATCCTGTTGATTCTATTGTGAATCGAAAATCGAGATATACAGTACCGTGCAGAAGTATACTAAAAAGTATATTTTTTCGTATAACTTTTGTGTTTTTGCGCCCACTAGCGCAATTTTTTTATATGTTGGCTCGTGATTTACGTCATACTGTAATGGAATGAAGCGGTTTCTGAAAAAGCAGAACAGCTCAGCAATTTTTTTCTGAAAATAGTCTTTTTCGAGATTTTTGACATATGTTCTTGTTTATTAGTTTTTGTTTATTGCATTGATCATAAAAAATTTCTAGCATTTTCAGATAATGGGTCGACCCAAAGGCTCTAAGAATTTAAGTGAAAAGGACCGGCAGACCATTGCAAGTGGGCGGGCAATGGGCATGAGTTTGGCCGATCTGGCGCGCCAATTCAAGACTGATGTCGGCACGATCTCTCGCTCCGCGAAGACGCCAATTCGGACGAAATCACGTGGAAGGCCTTCCCTAACTTCTCCCAGCATCAACCGTGTCATCACTAGGATAAGCAAAGCCAACCCCCGGAGAAACGCGGTTGAAATTCACAAGGAACTGCTGCAGCACTTCAAGGTTAAAGTAATTTTTTTGTGTTTTTTTGGCATGATAATTTTTTTCTTGAGCAAAAATTGGTTTTCAGATCTCCGTCGATACGGTAAAGAGGCGTCTGCGCACCGCCGGCCTCTTCGGACGTCGCCCGGTGAAGAAGCCCATGATCTCGGAGAAGAACCGGCAGAGGCGATTGCAGTGGGCAAAGGACCATCAGCGTTGGACAGTGCAGGAATGGAATCAGGTGCTCTGGTTTGATGAGAGCAAGTTTATGCTTTTCGGGACAGACGGAATTAGCCATGTGAGGCGGCCTGTAGGCTCTAGGTTCAATGCTAGGTATCAGGTTCCGACCTGTAAGCATGGGGGAGGTTCAGTGATGGTGTGGGGAGCGTTCCACGCGGGTGGGGTAGGGCCTCTGCACAGGGTAGAGGGTATTATGAGGAAGGAAGATTACATAGAAATACTCTCGAACGTCATGCTGCCCTATGCGCGCTCGAACATGCCCCGGGGCTGGATATACCAGCAGGACAATGATCCAAAGCACGCTTCGCGTGCGGTCCAAGACTGGTTTGGTCAGCGTCGAGTGACCCTCATGGACTGGCCGAGCCAGTCACCGGACCTAAATCCGATAGAGCACGTGTGGGGGGAGCTAGGTAAGGCCGTCCAGGTCAAGACTGCTCGGAATGCGGCGGAGAAATTCACCCAACTCGAGCAGGCCTGGCACGTCCTCCCGGTTTCAACCCTGGCCAACTTGGTGGCCTCTATGCCACAAAGATGCAAGGCAGTCATTGACGCTAGGGGTATGACGACGAAGTATTAGACTGGGGTAATAAAGTTTCGGGTAAAATTGGACGGTTAAGTTGTTAGCGAAGATGTCATAGGTTACTGAAGAATATGTGCTCAAATTGTGTTTTTCATGAATTTCATATTTTATGCTGTTTTTGTTCACAGTTAACGGGCATCTCAAAAGTTATGTTGAAATAGTGTTTCGAAGTACTTGAAGATTATCTAATAAAAATTTGAGCCTTTAATTCGCATTCACTGCAGGGAAACACTGTAAAATATACTTTTTGGTATACTTCTGCACGGTACTGTACCATTTCAGAAAGGAAGTAGAAGCATATTTATTCAACTGCAAAATGTTTCAACGAACGAAATCGCAAAACTACGATCAGGAAAAGATTCGAACTCACGCGGGATATTCCCATTGGATTAGCAGTCCAACGCCTCAACCACTCGGCCACCTGATCCTGTTGATTCTATTGTGAATCGAAAATCGAGATATACCATTTCAGAAAGGAAGTAGAAGCATATTTATTCAACTGCAAAATGTTTCAACGAACGAAATCGCAAAACTACGATCAGGATGAGATTCGAACTCACGCGGGATATTCCCATTGGATTAGCAGTCCAACGCCTTAACCACTCGGCCACCTGATCCTGTTGAGTCTATTGTGAATCGAAAATCGAGATATACCATTTCAGAAAGCAAGTAGAAGCATATTGCAAAATGTTTCAACGAACGAAATCGCAAAACTGCGATCAGGATGAGATTCGATTTCACGCGGGAAATTACCATTGGATTAGCAGTCCAACGCCTTAAACACTCGGCCACCTGATCCTGTTGATTCTATTGTGAACTGAAAATCGAGATATACTATTTCAGAAAGCAAGTAGAAGCATATTTATTCAAATGCAAAGAGATTTCACGAACGAAATCGCAAAACTACGATCAGGATGAGATTCGATTTCACGCGGGAAATTCCCATCGGATTAGCAGTCCAACGCCTTAACGACTCGGCCACCTGATCCTGTTGATTCAATTATGAACTGAAAATCGAGATATACCATTTCAGAAAGCAAGTAGAAGCATATTTATTCAACTGCAAAATAATTCAACGAACGAAATCGCAAAACTACGATCAGGATGAGATTCGAACTCACGCGGGAGATTCCCATTGGATTAGGAGTCCAACGCCTTAAACACTCGGCCACCTGATTCTGTTGATTCTACTGTGAATCGAAAATCGAGATCTACCATTTCAGAAAGGAAGTAGAAGCATATTTATTCAAATGCAAAATGTTTCAACGAACGAAATCGCAAAACTACGATCAGGATGAGATTCGAACTCACGCGGGATATTCCCATTGGATTAGCAGTCCAACGCCTTAACCACTCGGCCACCTGATCCTGTTGATTCTACTGTGAATCGAAAAACGAGATATACCATTTCAGAAAGCAAGTAGAAGCATATTGCAAAATGTTTCAACGAACGAAATCGCAAAACTACGATCAGGATGAGATTCGAACTCACGCGGGAAATTCCCATTGGATTAGCAGTCCGACGCCTTAACCACTCGGCCACCTGATCCTGTTGATTCTATTGTGAATCAAAAGTCGAGATATACCATTTCAGAAAGCAAGTAAAAGCATATTTATTCAACTGCAAAAACATTTCACGAACGAAATCGCAAAACTGCGATCAGGATGAGATTCGATTTCACGCGGGAAATTACCATTGGATTAGCAGTCCAACGCCTTAAACACTCGGCCACCTGATCCTGTTGATTCTATTGTGAACTGAAAATCGAGATATACTATTTCAGAAAGCAAGTAGAAGCATATTTATTCAACTGCAAAGAGATTTCACGAACGAAATCGCAAAACTACGATCAGGATGAGATTCGATTTCACGCGGGAAATTCCCATCGGATTAGCAGTCCAACGCCTTAACGACTCGGCCACCTGATCCTGTTGATTCAATTATGAACTGAAAATCGAGATATACCATTTCAGAAAGCAAGTAGAAGCATATTTATTCAACTGCAAAATAATTCAACGAACGAAATCGCAAAACTACGATCAGGATGAGATTCGAACTCACGCGGGAGATTCCCATTGGATCAGGAGTCCAGCGCCTTAACCACTCGGCCACTCCATCCTGTTGATTCTATTGTGAACTGAAAATCGAGACATATCATTTCAGAATTCGAGTTAAAGCATATTTATTCAACTGCAAAATAACTTTCACAAACGAAATCGCAAAACTGCGATCAGGATGAGATTCGATTTCACGCGGGAAATTACCATTGGATTAGCAGTCCAACGCCTTAAACACTCGGCCACCTGATCCTGTTGATTTTATTGTGAACTGAAAATCGAGATATACTATTTCAGAAAGCAAGTAGAAGCATATTTATTCAAATGCAAAGAGATTTCACGAACGAAATCGCAAAACTACGATCAGGATGAGATTCGAACTCACGCGGGAAATTCCCATTGGATTAGCAGTCCAACGCCTTAACCACTCGGCCACCTGATCCTGTTGATTCTACTGTGAATCGAAAATCGAGATATACCATTTCAGAAAGACAGTAGAAGCATATTTATTCAACTGCAAAATGTTTCAACGAACGAAATCGCAAAACTACGATCAGGATGAGATTCGAACTCACGCGGGAAATTCCCATTGGATTAGCAGTCCAACGCCTTAACCACTCGGCCACCTGATCCTGTTGATTCCATTGTGAATCGAAAGTCGAGATATACCATTTCAGAAAGCAAGTAGAAGCATATTTATTCAACTGCAAAAAGATTTCACGAACGAAATCGCAAAACTACGATCAGGATGAGATTCGATTTCACGCGGGAAATTACCATTGGATTAGCAGTCCAACGCCTTAAACACTCGGCCACCTGATCCTGTTGATTCTATTGTGAACTGAAAATCGAGATATACTATTTCAGAAAGCAAGTAGAAGCATATTTATTCAACTGCAAAAAGATTTCACGAACGAAATCGCAAAACTACGATCAGGATGAGATTCGATTTCACGCTGGAAATTCCCATCGGGTTAGCAGTCCAACGCCTTAACGACTCGGCCACCTGATCCTGTTGATTCTATTGTGAATCGAAAGTCGAGATATACAATTTCAGAAAGCAAGTAGAAGCATATTTATTCAACTGCAAAAAGATTTCACGAACGAAATCGCAAAACTACGATCAGGATGAGATTCGAACTCACGCGGGAGATTCCCATTGGATCAGGAGTCCAGCGCCTTAACCACTCGGCCACTCCATCCTGTTGATTCTATTGTGAACTGAAAATCGAGACATATCATTTCAGAATTCGAGTTAAAGCATATTTATTCAACTGCAAAATAACTTTCACAAACGAAATCGCAAAACTGCGATCAGGATGAGATTCGATTTCACGCGGGAAATTACCATTGGATTAGCAGTCCAACGCCTTAAACACTCGGCCACCTGATCCTGTTGATTTTATTGTGAACTGAAAATCGAGATATACTATTTCAGAAAGCAAGTAGAAGCATATTTATTCAAATGCAAAGAGATTTCACGAACGAAATCGCAAAACTACGATCAGGATGAGATTCGAACTCACGCGGGAAATTCCCATTGGATTAGCAGTCCAACGCCTTAACCACTCGGCCACCTGATCCTGTTGATTCTACTGTGAATCGAAAATCGAGATATACCATTTCAGAAAGACAGTAGAAGCATATTTATTCAACTGCAAAATGTTTCAACGAACGAAATCGCAAAACTGCGATCAGGATGAGATTCGATTTCACGCGGGAAATTACCATTGGATTAGCAGTCCAACGCCTTAAACACTCGGCCACCTGATCCTGTTGATTTTATTGTGAACTGAAAATCGAGATATACTATTTCAGAAAGCAAGTAGAAGCATATTTATTCAAATGCAAAGAGATTTCACGAACGAAATCGCAAAACTACGATCAGGATGAGATTCGAACTCACGCGGGAAATTCCCATTGGATTAGCAGTCCAACGCCTTAACCACTCGGCCACCTGATCCTGTTGATTCTACTGTGAATCGAAAATCGAGATATACCATTTCAGAAAGACAGTAGAAGCATATTTATTCAACTGCAAAATGTTTCAACGAACGAAATCGCAAAACTACGATCAGGATGAGATTCGAACTCACGCGGGAAATTCCCATTGGATTAGCAGTCCAACGCCTTAACCACTCGGCCACCTGATCCTGTTGATTCCATTGTGAATCGAAAGTCGAGATATACCATTTCAGAAAGCAAGTAGAAGCAAATTTTTGTTCAACTGCAAAAAGATTTCACGAACGAAATCGCAAAACTACGATCAGGATGAGATTCGATTTCACGCGGGAAATTACCATTGGATTAGCAGTCCAACGCCTTAAACACTCGGCCACCTGATCCTGTTGATTCTATTGTGAACTGAAAATCGAGATATACTATTTCAGAAAGCAAGTAGAAGCATATTTATTCAACTGCAAAAAGATTTCACGAACGAAATCGCAAAACTACGATCAGGATGAGATTCGATTTCACGCTGGAAATTCCCATCGGGTTAGCAGTCCAACGCCTTAACGACTCGGCCACCTGATCCTGTTGATTCTATTGTGAATCGAAAGTCGAGATATACAATTTCAGAAAGCAAGTAGAAGCATATTTATTCAACTGCAAAAAGATTTCACGAACGAAATCGCAAAACTACGATCAGGATGAGATTCGATTTCACGCGGGAAATTACCATTGGATTAGCAGTCCAACGCCTTAACCACTCGGCCACCTCATTTTGTTGATTCTATTGTGAACTGAAAATCGAGACATATCATTTCAGAAATCGAGTTAAAGTATATTTATTCAACTGCAAAATAACTTTCACGAACGAAATCGCAAAACTACGATCAGGATGAGATTCGATTTCACGCGGGAAATTACCATTGGATTAGCAGTCCAACGCCTTAACCACTCGGCCACCTCATTTTGTTGATTCTATTGAAAAATGAAAAACGAGACATATCATTTCAGAAATCGAGTTAAAGCATATTTATTCAACTGCAAAATAACTTTCACGAATGAAATCGCAAAACTACGATCAGGATGAGATTCGAACTCGCGCGGGAAATTTCCTTTGGATTAGCAGTCCAACGCCTTAAACACTCGGCCACCTGATCCTGTTGATTCTATTGTGAATCGAAAATCGAGATATACAGTACCGTGCAGAAGTATACTAAAAAGTATATTTTTTCGTATAACTTTTGTGTTTTTGCGCCCACTAGCGCAATTTTTTTATATGTTGGCTCGTGATTTACGTCATACTGTAATGGAATGAAGCGGTTTCTGAAAAAGCAGAACAGCTCAGCAATTTTTTTCTGAAAATAGTCTTTTTCGAGATTTTTGACATATGTTCTTGTTTATTAGTTTTTGTTTATTGCATTGATCATAAAAAATTTCTAGCATTTTCAGATAATGGGTCGACCCAAAGGCTCTAAGAATTTAAGTGAAAAGGACCGGCAGACCATTGCAAGTGGGCGGGCAATGGGCATGAGTTTGGCCGATCTGGCGCGCCAATTCAAGACTGATGTCGGCACGATCTCTCGCTCCGCGAAGACGCCAATTCGGACGAAATCACGTGGAAGGCCTTCCCTAACTTCTCCCAGCATCAACCGTGTCATCACTAGGATAAGCAAAGCCAACCCCCGGAGAAACGCGGTTGAAATTCACAAGGAACTGCTGCAGCACTTCAAGGTTAAAGTAATTTTTTTGTGTTTTTTTGGCATGATAATTTTTTTCTTGAGCAAAAATTGGTTTTCAGATCTCCGTCGATACGGTAAAGAGGCGTCTGCGCACCGCCGGCCTCTTCGGACGTCGCCCGGTGAAGAAGCCCATGATCTCGGAGAAGAACCGGCAGAGGCGATTGCAGTGGGCAAAGGACCATCAGCGTTGGACAGTGCAGGAATGGAATCAGGTGCTCTGGTTTGATGAGAGCAAGTTTATGCTTTTCGGGACAGACGGAATTAGCCATGTGAGGCGGCCTGTAGGCTCTAGGTTCAATGCTAGGTATCAGGTTCCGACCTGTAAGCATGGGGGAGGTTCAGTGATGGTGTGGGGAGCGTTCCACGCGGGTGGGGTAGGGCCTCTGCACAGGGTAGAGGGTATTATGAGGAAGGAAGATTACATAGAAATACTCTCGAACGTCATGCTGCCCTATGCGCGCTCGAACATGCCCCGGGGCTGGATATACCAGCAGGACAATGATCCAAAGCACGCTTCGCGTGCGGTCCAAGACTGGTTTGGTCAGCGTCGAGTGACCCTCATGGACTGGCCGAGCCAGTCACCGGACCTAAATCCGATAGAGCACGTGTGGGGGGAGCTAGGTAAGGCCGTCCAGGTCAAGACTGCTCGGAATGCGGCGGAGAAATTCACCCAACTCGAGCAGGCCTGGCACGTCCTCCCGGTTTCAACCCTGGCCAACTTGGTGGCCTCTATGCCACAAAGATGCAAGGCAGTCATTGACGCTAGGGGTATGACGACGAAGTATTAGACTGGGGTAATAAAGTTTCGGGTAAAATTGGACGGTTAAGTTGTTAGCGAAGATGTCATAGGTTACTGAAGAATATGTGCTCAAATTGTGTTTTTCATGAATTTCATATTTTATGCTGTTTTTGTTCACAGTTAACGGGCATCTCAAAAGTTATGTTGAAATAGTGTTTCGAAGTACTTGAAGATTATCTAATAAAAATTTGAGCCTTTAATTCGCATTCACTGCAGGGAAACACTGTAAAATATACTTTTTGGTATACTTCTGCACGGTACTGTACCATTTCAGAAAGGAAGTAGAAGCATATTTATTCAACTGCAAAATGTTTCAACGAACGAAATCGCAAAACTACGATCAGGAAAAGATTCGAACTCACGCGGGATATTCCCATTGGATTAGCAGTCCAACGCCTCAACCACTCGGCCACCTGATCCTGTTGATTCTATTGTGAATCGAAAATCGAGATATACCATTTCAGAAAGGAAGTAGAAGCATATTTATTCAACTGCAAAATGTTTCAACGAACGAAATCGCAAAACTACGATCAGGATGAGATTCGAACTCACGCGGGATATTCCCATTGGATTAGCAGTCCAACGCCTTAACCACTCGGCCACCTGATCCTGTTGAGTCTATTGTGAATCGAAAATCGAGATATACCATTTCAGAAAGCAAGTAGAAGCATATTGCAAAATGTTTCAACGAACGAAATCGCAAAACTGCGATCAGGATGAGATTCGATTTCACGCGGGAAATTACCATTGGATTAGCAGTCCAACGCCTTAAACACTCGGCCACCTGATCCTGTTGATTCTATTGTGAACTGAAAATCGAGATATACTATTTCAGAAAGCAAGTAGAAGCATATTTATTCAAATGCAAAGAGATTTCACGAACGAAATCGCAAAACTACGATCAGGATGAGATTCGATTTCACGCGGGAAATTCCCATCGGATTAGCAGTCCAACGCCTTAACGACTCGGCCACCTGATCCTGTTGATTCAATTATGAACTGAAAATCGAGATATACCATTTCAGAAAGCAAGTAGAAGCATATTTATTCAACTGCAAAATAATTCAACGAACGAAATCGCAAAACTACGATCAGGATGAGATTCGAACTCACGCGGGAGATTCCCATTGGATTAGGAGTCCAACGCCTTAAACACTCGGCCACCTGATTCTGTTGATTCTACTGTGAATCGAAAATCGAGATCTACCATTTCAGAAAGGAAGTAGAAGCATATTTATTCAAATGCAAAATGTTTCAACGAACGAAATCGCAAAACTACGATCAGGATGAGATTCGAACTCACGCGGGATATTCCCATTGGATTAGCAGTCCAACGCCTTAACCACTCGGCCACCTGATCCTGTTGATTCTACTGTGAATCGAAAAACGAGATATACCATTTCAGAAAGCAAGTAGAAGCATATTGCAAAATGTTTCAACGAACGAAATCGCAAAACTACGATCAGGATGAGATTCGAACTCACGCGGGAAATTCCCATTGGATTAGCAGTCCGACGCCTTAACCACTCGGCCACCTGATCCTGTTGATTCTATTGTGAATCAAAAGTCGAGATATACCATTTCAGAAAGCAAGTAAAAGCATATTTATTCAACTGCAAAAACATTTCACGAACGAAATCGCAAAACTGCGATCAGGATGAGATTCGATTTCACGCGGGAAATTACCATTGGATTAGCAGTCCAACGCCTTAAACACTCGGCCACCTGATCCTGTTGATTCTATTGTGAACTGAAAATCGAGATATACTATTTCAGAAAGCAAGTAGAAGCATATTTATTCAACTGCAAAGAGATTTCACGAACGAAATCGCAAAACTACGATCAGGATGAGATTCGATTTCACGCGGGAAATTCCCATCGGATTAGCAGTCCAACGCCTTAACGACTCGGCCACCTGATCCTGTTGATTCAATTATGAACTGAAAATCGAGATATACCATTTCAGAAAGCAAGTAGAAGCATATTTATTCAACTGCAAAATAATTCAACGAACGAAATCGCAAAACTACGATCAGGATGAGATTCGAACTCACGCGGGAGATTCCCATTGGATCAGGAGTCCAGCGCCTTAACCACTCGGCCACTCCATCCTGTTGATTCTATTGTGAACTGAAAATCGAGACATATCATTTCAGAATTCGAGTTAAAGCATATTTATTCAACTGCAAAATAACTTTCACAAACGAAATCGCAAAACTGCGATCAGGATGAGATTCGATTTCACGCGGGAAATTACCATTGGATTAGCAGTCCAACGCCTTAAACACTCGGCCACCTGATCCTGTTGATTTTATTGTGAACTGAAAATCGAGATATACTATTTCAGAAAGCAAGTAGAAGCATATTTATTCAAATGCAAAGAGATTTCACGAACGAAATCGCAAAACTACGATCAGGATGAGATTCGAACTCACGCGGGAAATTCCCATTGGATTAGCAGTCCAACGCCTTAACCACTCGGCCACCTGATCCTGTTGATTCTACTGTGAATACTGTGAATCGAAAAACGAGATATACCATTTCAGAAAGCAAGTAGAAGCATATTGCAAAATGTTTCAACGAACGAAATCGCAAAACTACGATCAGGATGAGATTCGAACTCACGCGGGAAATTCCCATTGGATTAGCAGTCCGACGCCTTAACCACTCGGCCACCTGATCCTGTTGATTCTATTGTGAATCAAAAGTCGAGATATACCATTTCAGAAAGCAAGTAAAAGCATATTTATTCAACTGCAAAAACATTTCACGAACGAAATCGCAAAACTGCGATCAGGATGAGATTCGATTTCACGCGGGAAATTACCATTGGATTAGCAGTCCAACGCCTTAAACACTCGGCCACCTGATCCTGTTGATTCTATTGTGAACTGAAAATCGAGATATACTATTTCAGAAAGCAAGTAGAAGCATATTTATTCAACTGCAAAGAGATTTCACGAACGAAATCGCAAAACTACGATCAGGATGAGATTCGATTTCACGCGGGAAATTCCCATCGGATTAGCAGTCCAACGCCTTAACGACTCGGCCACCTGATCCTGTTGATTCAATTATGAACTGAAAATCGAGATATACCATTTCAGAAAGCAAGTAGAAGCATATTTATTCAACTGCAAAATAATTCAACGAACGAAATCGCAAAACTACGATCAGGATGAGATTCGAACTCACGCGGGAGATTCCCATTGGATCAGGAGTCCAGCGCCTTAACCACTCGGCCACTCCATCCTGTTGATTCTATTGTGAACTGAAAATCGAGACATATCATTTCAGAATTCGAGTTAAAGCATATTTATTCAACTGCAAAATAACTTTCACAAACGAAATCGCAAAACTGCGATCAGGATGAGATTCGATTTCACGCGGGAAATTACCATTGGATTAGCAGTCCAACGCCTTAAACACTCGGCCACCTGATCCTGTTGATTTTATTGTGAACTGAAAATCGAGATATACTATTTCAGAAAGCAAGTAGAAGCATATTTATTCAAATGCAAAGAGATTTCACGAACGAAATCGCAAAACTACGATCAGGATGAGATTCGAACTCACGCGGGAAATTCCCATTGGATTAGCAGTCCAACGCCTTAACCACTCGGCCACCTGATCCTGTTGATTCTACTGTGAATCGAAAATCGAGATATACCATTTCAGAAAGACAGTAGAAGCATATTTATTCAACTGCAAAATGTTTCAACGAACGAAATCGCAAAACTACGATCAGGATGAGATTCGAACTCACGCGGGAAATTCCCATTGGATTAGCAGTCCAACGCCTTAACCACTCGGCCACCTGATCCTGTTGATTCCATTGTGAATCGAAAGTCGAGATATACCATTTCAGAAAGCAAGTAGAAGCATATTTATTCAACTGCAAAAAGATTTCACGAACGAAATCGCAAAACTACGATCAGGATGAGATTCGATTTCACGCGGGAAATTACCATTGGATTAGCAGTCCAACGCCTTAAACACTCGGCCACCTGATCCTGTTGATTCTATTGTGAACTGAAAATCGAGATATACTATTTCAGAAAGCAAGTAGAAGCATATTTATTCAACTGCAAAAAGATTTCACGAACGAAATCGCAAAACTACGATCAGGATGAGATTCGATTTCACGCTGGAAATTCCCATCGGGTTAGCAGTCCAACGCCTTAACGACTCGGCCACCTGATCCTGTTGATTCTATTGTGAATCGAAAGTCGAGATATACAATTTCAGAAAGCAAGTAGAAGCATATTTATTCAACTGCAAAAAGATTTCACGAACGAAATCGCAAAACTACGATCAGGATGAGATTCGATTTCACGCGGGAAATTACCATTGGATTAGCAGTCCAACGCCTTAACCACTCGGCCACCTCATTTTGTTGATTCTATTGTGAACTGAAAATCGAGACATATCATTTCAGAAATCGAGTTAAAGTATATTTATTCAACTGCAAAATAACTTTCACGAACGAAATCGCAAAACTACGATCAGGATGAGATTCGATTTCACGCGGGAAATTACCATTGGATTAGCAGTCCAACGCCTTAACCACTCGGCCACCTCATTTTGTTGATTCTATTGTGAACTGAAAAACGAGACATATCATTTCAGAAATCGAGTTAAAGCATATTTATTCAACTGCAAAATAACTTTCACGAATGAAATCGCAAAACTACGATCAGGATGAGATTCGAACTCGCGCGGGAAATTTCCTTTGGATTAGCAGTGCAACGCCTTAATCAATCGGCCACCTGATCCTGTTGATTCTATTGTGAATCGAAAATCGAGATATACAGTACCGTGCAGAAGTATACTAAAAAGTATATTTTTTCGTATAACTTTTGTGTTTTTGCGCCCACTAGCGCAATTTTTTTATATGTTGGCTCGTGATTTACGTCATACTGTAATGGAATGAAGCGGTTTCTGAAAAAGCAGAACAGCTCAGCAATTTTTTTCTGAAAATAGTCTTTTTCGAGATTTTTGACATATGTTCTTGTTTATTTGTTTTTGTTTATTGCATTGATCATAAAAAATTTCTAGCATTTTCAGATAATGGGTCGACCCAAAGGCTCTAAGAATTTAAGTGAAAAGGACCGGCAGACCATTGCAAGTGGGCGGGCAATGGGCATGAGTTTGGCCGATCTGGCGCGCCAATTCAAGACTGATGTCGGCACGATCTCTCGCTCCGCGAAGACGCCAATTCGGACGAAATCACGTGGAAGGCCTTCCCTAACTTCTCCCAGCATCAACCGTGTCATCACTAGGATAAGCAAAGCCAACCCCCGGAGAAACGCGGTTGAAATTCACAAGGAACTGCTGCAGCACTTCAAGGTTAAAGTAATTTTTTTGTGTTTTTTTGGCATGATAATTTTTTTCTTGAGCAAAAATTGGTTTTCAGATCTCCGTCGATACGGTAAAGAGGCGTCTGCGCACCGCCGGCCTCTTCGGACGTCGCCCGGTGAAGAAGCCCATGATCTCGGAGAAGAACCGGCAGAGGCGATTGCAGTGGGCAAAGGACCATCAGCGTTGGACAGTGCAGGAATGGAATCAGGTGCTCTGGTTTGATGAGAGCAAGTTTATGCTTTTCGGGACAGACGGAATTAGCCATGTGAGGCGGCCTGTAGGCTCTAGGTTCAATGCTAGGTATCAGGTTCCGACCTGTAAGCATGGGGGAGGTTCAGTGATGGTGTGGGGAGCGTTCCACGCGGGTGGGGTAGGGCCTCTGCACAGGGTAGAGGGTATTATGAGGAAGGAAGATTACATAGAAATACTCTCGAACGTCATGCTGCCCTATGCGCGCTCAAACATGCCCCGGGGCTGGATATACCAGCAGGACAATGATCCAAAGCACGCTTCGCGTGCGGTCCAAGACTGGTTTGGTCAGCGTCGAGTGACCCTCATGGACTGGCCGAGCCAGTCACCGGACCTAAATCCGATAGAGCACGTGTGGGGGGAGCTAGGTAAGGCCGTCCAGGTCAAGACTGCTCGGAATGCGGCGGAGAAATTCGCCCAACTCGAGCAGGCCTGGCACGTCCTCCCGGTTTCAACCCTGGCCAACTTGGTGGCCTCTATGCCACAAAGATGTAAGGCAGTCATTGACGCTAGGGGTATGACGACGAAGTATTAGACTGGGGTAATAAAGTTTCGGGTAAAATTGGACGGTTAAGTTGTTAGCGAAGATGTCATAGGTTACTGAAGAATATGTGCTCAAATTGTGTTTTTCTTGAATTTCATATTTTATGCTGTTTTTGTTCACAGTTAACGGGCATCTCAAAAGTTATGTTGAAATAGTGTTTCGAAGTACTTGAAGATTATCTAATAAAAATTTGAGCCTTTAATTCGCATTCACTGCAGGGAAACACTGTAAAATATACTTTTTGGTATACTTCTGCACGGTACTGTACCATTTCAGAAAGGAAGTAGAAGCATATTTATTCAACTGCAAAATGTTTCAACGAACGAAATCGCAAAACTACGATCAGGATAAGACTCGAACTCACGCGGGATATTCCCATTGGATTAGCAGTCCAACGCCTCAACCACTCGGCCACCTGATCCTGTTGATTCTATTGTGAATCGAAAATCGAGATATACCATTTCAGAAAGGAAGTAGAAGCATATTTATTCAACTGCAAAATGTTTCAACGAACGAAATCGCAAAACTACGATCAGGATGAGATTCGAACTCACGCGGGAAATTCCCATTGGACTAGCAGTCCAACGCCTTAAACACTCGGCCACCTGATTCTGTTGATTCTATTGTGAACTGAAAATCGAGATATATCATTTCAGAAATCGAGTTAAAGCATATTTATTCAACTGCAAAATAACTTTCACGAACGAAATCGCAAAACTACGATCAGGATGAGATTCGAACTCACGCGGGATATTCCCATTGGATTAGCAGTCCAACGCCTTAACCACTCGGCCACCTGATCCTGTTGAGTCTATTGTGAATCGAAAATCGAGATATACCATTTCAGAAAGGAAGTAGAAGCATATTTATTCAACTGCAAAATGTTTCAAAGAACGAAATCGCAAAACTACGATCAGGATGAGATTCGAACTCACGCGGGAAATTCCCATTGGATTAGCAGTCCAACGCCTTAACCACTCGGCCACCTGATCCTGTTGATTCTACTGTGAATCGAAAAACGAGATATACCATTTCAGAAAGCAAGTAGAAGCATATTGCAAAATGTTTCAACGAACGAAATCGCAAAACTACGATCAGGATGAGATTCGAACTCACGCGGGAAATTCCCATTGGATTAGCAGTCCGACGCCTTAACCACTCGGCCACCTGATCCTGTTGATTCTATTGTGAATCAAAAGTCGAGATATACCATTTCAGAAAGCAAGTAGAAGCATATTTATTCAACTGAAAAACATTTCACGAACGAAATCGCAAAACTGCGATCAGGATGAGATTCGATTTCACGCGGGAAATTACCATTGGATTAGCAGTCCAACGCCTTAAACACTCGGCCACCTGATTCTGTTGATTCTATTGTGAACTGAAAATCGAGATATACTATTTCAGAAAGCAAGTAGAAGCATATTTATTCAACTGCAAAGAGATTTCACGAACGAAATCGCAAAACTACGATCAGGATGAGATTCGATTTCACGCGGGAAATTCCCATCGGATTAGCAGTCCAACGCCTTAACGACTCGGCCACCTGATCCTGTTGATTCAATTATGAACTGAAAATCGAGATATACCATTTCAGAAAGCAAGTAGAAGCATATTTTTTCAACTGCAAAATAATTCAACGAACGAAATCGCAAAACTACGATCAGGATGAGATTCGAACTCACGCGGGAGATTCCCATTGGATTAGGAGTCCAGCGCCTTAACCACTCGGCCACTCCATCCTGTTGATTCTATTGTGAACTGAAAATCGAGACATATCATTTCAGAATTCGAGTTAAAGCATATTTATTCAGCTGCAAAATAACTTTCACGAACGAAATCGCAAAACTACGATCAGGATGAGATTCGAACTCACGCGGGAAATTCCCATTGGATTAGCAGTCCAACGCCTTAACCACTCGGCCACCTGATCCTGTTGATTCTACTGTGAATCGAAAATCGAGATATACCATTTCAGAAAGACAGTAGAAGCATATTTATTCAACTGCAAAATGTTTCAACGAACGAAATCGCAAAACTACGATCAGGATGAGATTCGAACTCACGCGGGAATTTCCCATTGGATTAGCAGTCCAACGCCTTAACCACTCGGCCACCTGATCCTGTTGATTCCATTGTGAATCGAAAGTCGAGATATACTATTTCAGAAAGCAAGTAGAAGCATATTTATTCAACTGCAAAGAGATTTCACGAACGAAATCGCAAAACTGCGATCAGGATGAGATTCGAACTCACGCGGGAATTTCCCATTGGATTAGCAGTCCAACGGCTTAACCACTCGGCCACCTGATCCTGTTGATTCTATTGTGAATCGAAAATCGAGATATACCATTTCAGAAAGCAAGTAGAAGCATATTTAGTCAACTGCAAAATAATTCAACGAACGAAATCGCAAAACTACGATCAGGATGAGATTCGAACTCACGCGGGAGATTCCCATTAGATTAGGAGTCCAGCGCCTTAACCACTCGGCCACTCCATCCTGTTGATTCTATTGTGAACTGAAATTCGAGACATATCATTTCAGAATTCGAGTTAAAGCATATTTATTCAACTGCAAAATAACTTTCACGAACGAAATCGCAAAACTACGATCAGGATGAGATTCGAACTCACGCGGGAAATTCCCATTGGATTAGCAGTCCAACGCCTTAAACACTCGGCCACCTGATTCTGTTGATTCTACTGTGAATCGAAAATCGAGATATACCATTTCAGAAAGGAAGTAGAAGCATATTTATTCAACTGCAAAATGTTTCAAAGAACGAAATCGCAGAACTACGATCAGGATGAGATTCGAACTCACGCGGGAAATTCCCATTGGATTAGCAGTCCAACGCCTTAACCACTCGGCCACCTGATCCTGTTGATTCTACTGTGAATCGAAAATCGAGATATACCATTTCAGAAAGACAGTAGAAGCATATTTATTCAACTGCAAAATGTTTCAACGAACGAAATCGCAAAACTACGATCAGGATGAGATTCGAACTCACGCGGGAAATTCCCATTGGATTAGCAGTCCAACGCCTTAACCACTCGGCCACCTGATCCTGTTGATTCCATTGTGAATCGAAAGTCGAGATATACCATTTCAGAAAGCAAGTAGAAGCATATTTATTCAACTGCAAAAAGATTTCACGAACGAAGTCGCAAAACTACTATCAGGATGAGATTCGATTTCACGCGGGAAATTACCATTGGATTAGCAGTCCAACGCCTTAAACACTCGGCCACCTCATCCTGTTGATTCTATTGTGAACTGAAAATCGAGATATACTATTTCAGAAAGCAAGTAGAAGCTTATTTATTCAACTGCAAAAAGATTTCACGAACGAAATCGCAAAACTACGATCAGGATGAGATTCGATTTCACGCGAGAAATTCCCATCGGGTTAGCAGTCCAACTCCTTAACGACTCGGCCACCTGATCCTGTTGATTCTATTGTGAATCGAAAGTCGAGATATACCATTTCAGAAAACAAGTAGAAGCATGTTTATTCAACTGCAAAAAGATTTCACGAACGAAATCGCAAAACTACGATCAGGATTAGATTCGATTTCACGCGGGAAATTACCATTGGATTAGCAGTCCAACTCCTTAAACACTCGGTCACCTGATCCTGTTGATTCTATTGTGAACTGAAAATCGAGATATACCATTTCAGAAAGCAAGTAGAAGCATATTTATTCAACTGCAAAAAGTTTCAACGAACGAAATCGCAAAACTGCGATCAGGATGAGATTCGAACTCACGCGGGAATTTCCCATTGGATTAGCAGTCCAACGGCTTAACCACTCGGCCACCTGATCCTGTTGATTCTATTGTGAATCGAAAATCGAGATATACCATTTCAGAAAGCAAGTAGAAGCATATTTATTCAACTGCAAAAAGATTTGACGAACTAAATAGCAAAACTACGATCAGGATGAGATTCGAACTCACGCGGGAAATTCCCATTGGATTAGCAGTCCAACACCTTAACCACTCGGCCACCTGATCCTGTTGATTCTATTGTGAATCGAAAATCGAGATTTGAGTGTTTGACCCATGGAAGGAAGGTGACTCTCGAATGGCTCTCGAGTGGAAGAGCCACGCGACGCGAGCGAGAGGCGCGTCGCGTGGGGAGGGAGAGGATATGAAATTTGGGGAAAATTTCATCATTCTAGACTTTGAGGGCGTAGCAGGAAGACGGTGTTTTTCTTCCTGGGTGATTAAAAGTTTTAATCAACGGTTTTCGGTTGGCGTTATTTTGCAAGTTCGGTGTTTAAAATTTTGCGTCATAGCTTTTTCCATTAATTTGACCCGAAGGGCCTGTCTATTGTCTGATCAGGAAGATTGTGTCTGTCTTCCTGGTAGATTAGAATTTTAGTGAACGGTATCGAGTAGTGTTATTCCCGAGTTTGGTGTGTAATACTGTGTGCGGCGTAGTTTTTTCCATTAATTTGGGCTAAAAGCCCGTCCATTGTCTGATCAGGAGGAGTGTTTCTTTCTTCCTGGGGGATTAGAATTCTAATCAACTGTTTCGATTAGCGTTTTTTTTTCTTCACAATTTTGGTGTGTAAAACTGCGCGCGTCACAGTTTTTTCCATTATTTTGGGCTAAAAGCCAGTCTATTGGCGGAGCAGGAGGTTTGTGTCTTTCGTCCTGAGTGATTAGAATTTTAGTCAACGGTTTCGACTATCCTTCTTCCGCAATTTTGGAGTGTAAGACTGTGTGATTCAGTTTTTTCCATTGACGTGGGCCAAAAGCCCGTCTATTATCTGATTGCAGCTATGGAGTCAGATGGCAGTGTAGTGTATGCGTGTCTAGCTCAGTGGGAAGAGCATTTGCCCGGAATGCGAAAGGTCGAGGGTTCGGTTCCCGTACCAGACGGGACGAAGAAGCGAAGGGCCGTGCCGTGGTTGTGGCCAGTACGGCTATATGCGTCCGCAGTGCCGACAAAGCGGTGGAAGAATGCAAAGGTCAGACCCAGGGTCAAAGGTTGCGGGGCCCATGGCCGGAGCAACGTCCACTGAGAGAGGAAGTAGAGCAGCGTTTGTGGGCGTTGCGAAAGCCGATGGCAGCTAGGAAGTCACATGGCAGTAGTGCGTGCGTGTGTAGCTCAATGGGAAGAGCATTCGCCCGGAATGCGAGAGGTCGCGGGTTCGGTTCCCGTACCAGACGGGACAAAAAAGCGAAGGGCCGCGCTTGGGCTGCGGCCAGTACGGCCATATGCGTGCGCAGTGCCGACAAAGCGGTGGAAGAATGCAAAGGTCAGACCCAGGGTCTAAGGTTGCGGGGCCCATGGCCGGAGCAACGTCTACTGAAAGTGGAAGTAGAGCAGCGTTTGTGGGCGTTGCGAAAGCCGTGGGCTTTTGGAAAAGTATAGGCGCTTCGCCGTTTGTTCTGAGTTTCATAGGAGATGGGTAGAGGCTGTGTATACCGGAAGAGCTGAATACAACTGTTTCAAAATTCTCAGGAAATAACAGGTCGGCCATGAGACAGGCGGACAAGGTCGCCGAGCAACATTTGCTGTGGCCGAAGAAAGGAGCAATAGAGAGAGCGGAGGAAGTAGGTAAGGCTTTCTTCCCGGTGTCAGTGGTGAAGAATGGGCCTAAGACTAGAGTGGTACACGACCTCAGTAAACTGAATCAGTATTTGAGCAAAACTCAGTTTCGGTTGGAAGGAATAGAGTGTATGAGATTTGCGGCCATGCCGTTCGGACTCAGTCCAGGCCCTTGGGTGTTCACGAAATTGTTTAGACCCCTGGTGAGAAAATAGAGACAAGCTGGAATCCTTTGTGCGTTATATATTGACTATGGAGTAATATTAGCAAGCACGTTGGAAGAATGTAGGGCAGCTGTAGAACTGGTCCGAAGTGATCTGAGAAACGGGAGTAACAGAGGCAACGGAAAAGTGCAAATGGGAGCCCCATCAAGAAGGAGAATGGCTAGGTTACTCTATTGATTTGAGAGGAGGTATGGTAAGATTGTCAGATAAGAGAATTGAAAAAGCCAAAGAATGGGTCTGGAGTCTGTTGGAAACAGAAAGGCCAACATTGAAGGAGAGACAAAAAGTGCTGGGTACACTGGCATCTATGTCATTGATTGCAGGTGATAAGGCAAAGAGCTATCCAGACCGCAGCCATACAGCAAGAAGAACAGGGAGCGCAAAGACTCAGTCTGGGAGTAGAAGAGAGACGTGAGTTAGCGTTTTGGACAGAGTATTTGAACCAAAATCAAGAAGTTGTATTTATGGAGGAGGTTTGGGAACCGGATTGGGTGATAGAAACAGACGCTTCACCGCTGGCCTTAGGGGCGGTACTAAAAAAGAGGGATGTCATTCAAGGCAAGGGAGCACGGAACTTAAGCGAGATGGAAAAAGAGCTCTCAAGCACACATAGAGAGATTATGGGAGTGGAGTATGGTTTGAAATGTTTTCAAAAAATATTGGGTTCCAATAAGGCTTTGATCAGATGTGACAATCAAAGCGCAGTAATCATTCTAAAAAAGGGCAGTCTTAATAGGCATTTGCATGAAGTGGCTCTGGAGGTTCATAGATGGGCAGAAGAAAATGAAGTAGACTAGAAGGTGGAATGGGTGCCCAGGGAGGAGAATGTGGACGCGGATGAAGTGAGTAGATGGGTGGATAGTGATGACTGGGGAATAAGAAAGGAAGTCTTCGACATGTGTGCCAGAAAGTGGGGAAGGCCGACAGTGGACATGTTCGCGGACGAACGGAATACGCAATGCAAGAAGTTTTATTCCAGAACTCATTGTCCGGGGACATCCGGGGTCGATGCATTCAGTGAGAGAGAGGCCTGGAGGTCTGGGGAGCTTCTTTGGTTAGTCCCTCCTCCTTTTATGTTGGCAAAGGTCATAAGATGGTTGAGATAAAATACAGGACGCGGGCTATTTTGGGTTTTCCGAGATGGCAGGGTAATCCGGCATTCCCAGCTCTATGGCGAGGTAAAGATTGGGCTGATTTTGTCCAGGAGGTGGTTGAGTATGGTAAAGGGGCCCGGATTTTGGTCCCGGGCTCAGTACAAGGGTTATTTAATGAAGAGAGGTCACCTTCAATTTTCGTTTTCGCTAAAATCGACTGGGGCAAGTCAAAATAAATTGAGCAGTCTTTATCGTTCTATTGGCTGAGGCCTTAATGTTGCTACGTCCGAATAAAGAGTCACCTGCCTGACAAGGGGTCAAATATAAGTTATGGTGTACGACGAAGGAGAGAAACGACGTAGGAGGGAACCATAATTGAGTGTTTGACCCATGGAAGGAAGGTGACTCTCGAATGGCTCTCGAGTGGAAGAGCCACGCGACGCGAGCGAGAGGCGCGTCGCGTGGGGAGGGAGAGGATATGAAATTTGGGGAAAATTTCATCATTCTAGACTTTGAGGGCGTAGCAGGAAGACGGTGTTCCCCCCCACCCACCCTTTAAAAAAAAATAAATAAATAAAGCGAAATGATTTTTTGATACAGGGAACAAGTCAAGGGAAGAGGTCGAGAAGGTGTTGGAGTGGGGAACGAGAGAAAATGCGGATCTGGAAGATGTAAGAATTGGGGTCTACGTGGCATTGGCATTCTCGGCGTTACTGCGGGGTTCAGAAGCGTTAGCTTTTTTTTTTTCAGGAGTGAGGCAGTTCACGTCTCATTCACTGAGGGGAGGTGGAGCAACGGCCAGCATCGAAGAAAGCGCCACACAAGAGCAAGTTCAAAGGAGGGGGAGATGGAAATCCCGGGAAGGTATGGCACCCTATATTGAGGATACGCTCAGATCACAGGGAGGGGTACTGGAAATTTAAAGGAATCTAGAAATTGTGTTTTTTTTCTGATGTTGGTTCAATCGCTATGTATAAGCACTGTTCGCCAAAACAAGGTGTCAGGTATTCAGTGTTCTCTATCTTGTTAAATAGGGTATCGACGGGAAGTGAATGACGAATGGGTAGAGAAATAAATTGGCTGAGTTGGTTTTGTTTATGATTGTTTAGGATTGCGTTTATGATTGGCATTATTGCTGTTGCTGTTATGATATTGTATTGCTGTATTGTATTGCTGTATTGCTGTAATGCTGTTATGATTGCTGTTGCGTTTATGATTGGCATTGGCTGAGGCCTTAATGTTGCTACGTCCGAATAAAGAGTCACCTGCCGCTGAGGCCTTAATGTTGCTACGTCCGAATAAAGAGTCACCTGCCTGACAAGGGGTCAAACATAAGTTATGGTGTACGACGAAGGAGAGAAACGACGTAGGAGGGAACCATAAATACCATTTCAGAAAGCAAGTAAAAGCATATTTATTCAACTGCAAAAAGATTTCACGAGTAGCGATTCTTCATCTTTTCCCATTGTATAATCTTTTATTACTTACTTGTTTTCTCCCTCTCGTACTCTCTCTTTTCAGTTCCTCTGACTCTTTAACTCATGGCTTCTCTACATATACACATCTTCGTTGTTTTTATCTATTGTAGACCACTTCATTGTTTCTCTCACACACACTCTCTCTCTCTTTATCTCATTCTCTTTCAATCTTTCTTTGTGTCCTTTCCCCTCTCTTTTTATCTCTCTATACATAATCGGCTAAAGTATAACGGAGGCAAGAAGTTCACACGAACAGTAGACATCCTTTTATTCGAGTCTTTCACCGTATAGACTATAAGGGTCTCTCCCTATCCTGATGTGATCCGTTAATGGCCCTCACTGTTAGCCTAGTATCCTTCATTGAGCTTTTGTCTCTACCATAAGAAAGTTGTACTCTCAAATTGCATAGACTCTCTGTTTTTCTTGTCTGTCTATCTCAAAGCTATTGTCACTCTGTCATTTTGGAGTGTCCAAGCCACGCCCCTCTCCCATTTGGTCTATCTGTATACATACATAGTATGTATATGCAGCAGAGAACAGCTATGGGTAGGATCACAGTGCTGAACGTCTTCTTCCAACACATTTTTTTCGCTCAATTGTTTTCCCAATTCAATGAGTTTCTATCTTGTATTGTTCAGAGTAACTCATTGAAAAAAAAGCGATATTCTCCTGTTTACTCTGTTGATTAAAAACCAAGTTTTCTTGAGTACATAGTTTATATTCAATTTCACAACTTTTCAAGTCGTTCTTGCAGTCTTGATAATTTATCTCACGAGTCATTTTTTCTGAAACTTCAAATAATGCTTTAAATTTGCTTTTGTTTAGTGAAATTTTATTACGAGTTCTGAACCTCATTCAACAAACTCTTCCAATATTTAAGCTTAGAAGTTAGGAAAACAAGTTTTTACTTCTGACTTCTAAGTTCGTGAACTTTTTTTTCATTTTTCTGCACATATCTACCGCTTCCTTTTGCTTAGAGCTTCAGTCGCTGCTTTTCTCGTAGTTTTGGCAACTTGTTCTGAAAAAGATAAATTCAAATTAAATCTTGAGACCTTTTTTCACCTTTACTTTTTTTTAAACTTACATCTCTTTTTTTTTCCTTTTTTACCCACTCTCCTGACAATGAAAACATCTAGCCTTGGTAACAATTTAGCCAATTCGAGTATTCTCTTCCTTTTTTATATACCGTAAAAACGTCTGAATACCTCTAGACATGTAAGTGAAAACACTCATGGCTGCCATAAATCTCTCACCAAGTCATAAACTGAAATAACTCATCGAACGTTGATAACAAAATAGTCATTCATCTTCTTTTTCCCATTTTCCCTCTCTTTTTCTATCTCTGTCTCTCTCTCTCTCTCTGTGAATCTCTCTCTCACACAGTATTATTGACTATATTATCACAAGGGCAAGAAGTTCCCATGGACAGTAGGCACTAGAATTTTACCCAATTCTATTGCCGAATAGACTTGAAAGGCTTCTACAGGTCCTAACTTTCGGTATATTTCATTGCTAGTTGTTTTCTGATTTGGCTTGCCATACCGCTAATGGACCTCTCTGTTTGTCTGGTATCTTTCACTGAGCTTTGGTCTCAACCATCATAAAGTTGCTCTCTTAACTTGCATTGACTCTCTCTCTCTCTCTCTCTCTCTCTCTCTCTCTCTCTCTTTCTCTCTCTCTCTCTCTCTCTCTCTCTCTCTCTCTCTCTCTCTCTCTCTCTCTCTCTCTCTCTACGTGGTCGAACACTGATAACATGGTTGCAATTCAGTTTTTTCCCCGTTGTATAACCATCTATTAATTAGTTTTCTATATTTCTTACTCTTTAATCTGATTCTTTCATTCACGGCTTCTCTAACCCCTTCTCTACATTTTCTCATTTATTTTATTCTACTTCTCTGTTGGTATCACAGACCCTGTCTCTCTCTCTCTTCTTTCTCTTTAAGTCTCTCTTTCTCTTATTCTCCCTCTCACTCTCTTCCTCTTTATATAAATGACTAGAGTATTACAACGGCAATAAGTTACCACGAACAGTTAACATTGGCTTTAGGAGGTCGCGACGGAGGTCACCTACACGCGGTGCGACTGTGGACGACGCTACATGGCGTCGGACCCAATGGACCTCCAAACAAAACTTCCCAATGGAATCTCCCGCAAGGGACAACGAGGACGGCTTCCCCCGAAACCTCATTTTTTCTAACACGGATCAGAAAGACCCAGCGTCTCTGATCCGAACACTCCTCCAAATCGCTGGTATCGAGACTAACCCAGGCCCAAGATGGCCTTGTTCTGTATGCTCTCTTAACGCGCCTTCGAATTGTGTTAATTGTAGCAAATGTAAGAAATGGGTACATTTCCGCTGTTCCAACCTTAACAATCTTAATGATTGGAACCCCCAATGGAGATGTAGAACTTGTGAGAGAGCCCCGATCCAGCAGACTGCCTCCCAGACGGTAGCTAACCTGAGGATAATCCAATGGAACGCTAATGGACTGAGAGCCCGACTAACCGAGCTAGAGGACCTTTTACATGAGTTGAATGTTCACGTAGCACTCATCCAAGAAACCAAAATGGATGCTAATATTCCATCTCCGAATATCGTAGGTTACACGATCATAAGAAAAGACCGCTCCAACTTTGGAGGCGGACTTGCGATACTAGTCAAAGAGAATATTCGCTATGCTAACGTGACCTCCCCAACAACGGACCAGACAGCCGAAACACTCAGCGTGGACGTGCCAACCGACCAAGGAACCATAAGAATCTGCAACATTTACATCCCACCTCGATCGTCATGCCCCAACACATACGCGCCGAACTTCAACCGACTCCTAACACAGAAGAAACCATTCATTGTCGGTGGAGACTTCAACGCACACAATAAAGTTTGGAGTGAAGGTACGGAGGATAGCAGAGGAGATGAACTATGCGACTTCATTGACGACAGCGATCTTGTATGTCTCAACAACTCAAAGATGCCCACAAGACAAAAAGCATCACCAGACATCACTCTCGCCTCGAACGACATAGCCATCGACTGCAACTGGTCAACAATCAACAGAATGAACTCTGACCACCTCCCATGCCTGATTGACGTCGAAACACAGCCATCCAGCATCTCAAACGCACGTTGTTATACAAATTACAACAAAGCGAATTGGGAAGGCTTCGAAAGGGACATCAACAAGATTCTCATGGATTTCCCATTCGCCGGCAACTCAGTTCAGATGCACAAATTCCTGACCACCACCTTGACCAAAGCGGCTAAGAACAACATTCCCCGTGGAAAGGTGCCAAAATACACGCCTCACTTGAGTGAAGATGTGAAGAAGCTGATTGCAGAACGGGACCAAATGAGGAGGGACAATCCTACGGACCCCTCACTCCCCTCAATAATGGCCGAAATCTCCTTCCGCATCAACCTCGAAAAGAGGAAGGCTTGGGAAAAGTACATATCTGAAATTAGCCACAACGAACCGGGCAACAAACTCTGGAAAACGATAAAGGCTATCGACGGCAAATCAATTAAACCGACGCACTTGACCATCAGCCACGACGGGAAAAGTCTATGCCCAACATCTGCCTCAAACGCTTTTGCCAGAAAATTAGCTAAACAAGCCCCTAAAGAGGTCGACAAATCAGCAAGAAGCACAACACGACTAATTAAAGGCCTCAAACGGACAGACGCTCCCCAAATTTCCCTGGCACAGATCGAAGAAGCAATCAAGAAAACCAAAGGTTCCAAATGCCCAGACAGTGAAGGCATCTGCCCTCTACTTCTCAAAATGGCCGGTGAAAACTTCAGAAAATGCCTCTGCATCCTCTTCAATAACACGCTGCAGACAGGTATTATCCCGTCCAGATGGAAAGATGCAAGAGTGATAATGTTACCTAAACCAGGAAAGGACTCCAGCAACCTGAACGGCTATAGACCAATATCAATACTATCCCCTATAGCCAAAACATTCGAACGGGTCTTATTACCATTCCTGGCGGAAGGCTTTCAAATCGCTGACTGGCAACATGGATTCCGCAAAGAGCACTCGACTACTACCGCACTCCTGGAAATAACCGGGAAAATAACAAACGGCTTCAATCGGAAACCACCCCCGGACCGCACTCTCATGGTCGCCCTTGACCTCACTGCAGCATATGACTTAGTGAACATATCCCTTCTCTGCAAGAAACTCACTGAAACGAATATGCCAAGAGCCATCGTCCGATGGATGTCCAGCTACCTAAGAGGCCGTACAATCAAGGTAGATTTCCAAGGAAAAAGCAGTCGACGTCTCACATGCAGATCTGGTGTCCCACAAGGAGCAGTGCTCAGCCCCCTCTTATTCAATCTCTACATAAACAACCTCCCGCAACCCACAGGAAACACGCAGATGACAGCCTACGCCGACGACATATCAATTCTCTCCTCAAGCCCCTGTATTGAAACCTGTGAAGATCAGATCAACCACTTCCTACCGAAACTCGTAGAAGAATTGGAACAACGTAAAATGATCATATCCAAGGAAAAGACTACGGTCACCCTTTTCACAACCCATACAGGCGAATGTAAAAAAGAACCCAAGGTAGAAATCCACGGAACCCTTCTGCCGACAACTAAAACACCCAAAATACTCGGTGTCGTCTTAGACCAACTCGGCACCTTCCGACAACATGCAGAATACCTTAAACAGAGAACGGCCAAAAGACTGAATATACTACGTGCCCTCGGAGGAAGAACATGGGGCCAACAGAAAAACACCCTTCTTGCAACCTACAAAACAATGACCAGATCCGTTCTCAACTACGCCGCACCAATTTACTCCCCTCAATTGGCCGAGACGAACTGGAAAAAACTACAGGCAAACCAAAATAGAGCAATTCGGATCGCAACAGGAAACCTAGCAATGGCCGGCACAGAGCACTTAGCTCTAGAAAGCGAAATGTTACCCATAAAGGAGCACAACACGATGCTTACCAAGCAATTCGTTGCAAGAGCAAGACTCCTCCCAAACCACCCCTCCCATCGTCGATGCATGGAACCCAAACCACCTAGAACTATTCGTAAACATGCCAAGGACTTAGAAATTATGCTAGTAGACAGTGATCAGAAAGCCGCACTTAAAAGAATACATACTGAAACTGTTAGAAATTTCATTAGATCTTGCTCACCTAACCCAGTTCTAGGTAAGAAACCTCCCAGAATCCATAAATCAACGAATCAACTTCCCAGGGAACAACAAATAACATTATCGCAACTACGTAGTGGCTATGCAAGTTCCCTTAACAGCTACCTACACAGAATAGGAGCTGCCCTATCACCTCTTTGCCCAAAATGTTTAGAAGAGCCACATACAACTAGTCATTTATTCTCGTGTCGCTGTGACCACACACTTTTAAGAAGTATAGATTTGTGGAATAGCCCGACGTCTGTTGTTAAGTTCTTATACCAGTGATTCCTTTCTCTCTCTCAAAAAAAAAAAAAAAAAAAAAAGGGGAAAAAAAAATAAAAAATAAAAAAAAAAAATAAATAAATAAAAAAAAAAAATAAAAAAATATAAAAAAAAAAAAAAAAAAAAAAAAAAAAATAAAAAAAAAATATAAAAAAAATATAAAAAATAAAAAAAAAATAAAATAAAATAAACCCCGAGAGAGAAAGAGAAATAATGTAATTAGATAAATGATGTAAGTAAGGTTATTGTTTTCTGAGCCATGTCAAAGAAGACCTCGTCTACCCAGCCGGAGACCTACGGCGGGCAATCTACAACAACAACATTGGCTTTATCCAAGTCTTTTACCGAATAGACTCAAAGGTCCTCTCCCTATCCTGACGTAATCCGTTAATGGCCGGGACTCTTATTCTTGTATCATCCATTGAGCTTTTGTCTCAATCATCATAAATTCGTTCTCTCTTGCATTTAATTTCTCATACTTGACTGTCGCTCCATCTCAAACTTCCCCTATCTCTCTCTCTCTCTCTCTCTCTCTCTCTCTTTCTCTCTCTCTCTCTCTATCTCTCTCTCTCTCTCTCTCTCTCTCTCTCTCTCTCTCTCTCTCTCTCTCTCTCTCTCTCTCTCTCTCTCTCTCATCCCTGTTATCCTTATGTGTTCCCCGGACTCTTTAAGCCCCGCCCCTCTCTCATTAAATCTGTTCATCTGCATTCTTCTGCAGAGAACAGCTACGAATCATCTCGCAGTCCGAGCGTATTTTTCCACTTGAATATTTCATTTACTTTTTGTCCATTTTACTCTGAGTCCTCGAAATTTTCTCGTTCTAAACAATCTGCTTGAATTTCAACGTCAAGTTAAAAGATTCTGATTTGCTTTTCTCTTATTCGGTTTCCACAGATTGAAAGCAAATTTTCAAATTAGTCTCTTAGAATCTCTTCCTTCTTCCTATTTTGTATACTATCTTCGAATTTCTAATTCGACACTCCTAACGTAGAGTCTCGTTCGCGAGTCTGCAGTTTCTGAAACTTATTCCTCGATAGCATAATCAAATCTCCGTCTTCTTCATCTTTCTCATATACTTTTTTCTACTTCCTGTTTTTTTACTGGAAAAAACTTAGTCTTTATAACTCTGCATTGCGATCGGCCTTTTACGTGGTAAAGGCACGATTTCTTTTTTCTTTAGCCTCGAATGTATATGTAGAAGAAAGTAAAAATTTCAAAAAAGGTACTTTGTTGTGAACTCATTCATCACTACGCGTTCATTGCCAACAGCGATTTCGTTAATATAGTTGTCAATTCAATTTTCTTCCAGCAAAATCCTTCCAAATTCCTTCAAAAGTCTGTCCTGAATCACGCGAAAGCAAACACTTGCGAAGAACAAAGGAAAGGTTAGGAAATCTTTTTTGTGAAATACAATGAGAATGTGTCTTTTGAGGTTCAATTTTTGATCTTTTAAGCATCGATTTAAGCAACGATGGGCTGAGATTATAATGACTGAAATCCATCGCACGGGCAAAAATGGTTCGGTCCCAGGCGAGTACACATTTTCGCCGTGCGATGGATTACATTTATTATATTTCTTTTGAGGGTTCTGAGCATATTCTTGAGACAACACTACTGATTGTTATCGATATATGCTCATCTTCTTTTGATCAACCCTAGGAAAAGAAGCTTCTTTTACCACGCCAATTGTTGACAGCAGTTAATATTAAAATAAGATTTACATGGTTACAATGATGGTTTGGTAGAGTTCTGACCTAACAAACTGATTTGTTGCAGAAAAAGTCATGCGGTCAAAAATTACATGTCTCTGTCCGGTTTTTCTCTTTCTCAGCGTTTCAAACCAACACTAGGACTAAGTGTTTGAATACACCTCGCGCTTTTCCCATTCGTTGTATCATCCATGTTCGTGCAACTCTTCACCCAGTCGTTGCATGATCCATGTTCGTGCAACTCGTTGAATTTGACTGATTGCTAGAGAGAGCGAGATTAAGATGCTATTGAATCATGACCATCATGAATTAAGCTGTCGTTTTCTTGAAGATGACCGGACGCATAATGAAGCTGACCAACCAGAAGATGCCTACTGATGTCGCGGTGGTACGTGTGAAGAGATTTGGCAAGTGCTTCGAGATTGCCTGTCACAAGAACAAACTGCCGCTCTGGAGAAACAAAACGTGAGCTTATAAGGGTTCTTATATTCGTTCAACATTTTTCCAAGAAGTCAACTATTCAATTTTCCTATAACATGTATAGTCAGCGAATCAAAAATAATGACACTTTGTTCCATGATTAGACTATTCTGACAAGAAATCCCATTTAACAAAGGAGTTTTCACAGCTGTGCAAACTCTTGTCAAAATTGCAAAACCAAGTATTTTTTTGAGAAAAAGTTTTGGGAGTAAACTGACTGTTAATCAATAGAGAGGCGAATGGATGGATATAGGCTGAATCAAGCCCACTAACATGTAGGGTGTTTTTATGTACTCCTCATTAAACTGGCAAGAAAATGCGTAGAGCACAATGAATAACAAGAAGCTGCTAGCTTGAGAGGAAAAGAGCAAATCTGTAGGGGAAGCGATACAGTTAGTGATTTCTATATCAAAACTCTCACCTGGAGAGCGCATAAATACCCAATGCGATACCACTTTGTAATACTCACATCAGCCAACCTCTACTGTATCTTTTATCCTCCTAATCGTCTGCTCGTCCGCCAAAATCCGACGAATCGCCTGAGTTAAAACCTTTGTTTTGCTTCAGCTGCAATTCATGGTGAAATGGTCTTCAGTTAGAAAACTTATCTAGTTTATTCTACAACACTTTCAGGGAAAAGGACATAAACAAAGTCCTTTATACCTACGCCGTTTTCACGGACGTCTCCACGGGGGAGCGAGCTAAAAGGAAGGATTTGATGGCCGTCTTCAGAACGGACGACCTGCAGAAGATTTGTGAGACTGTGAGCATATATTGAATTCTGTTTCAGATAAGAACTATCAAGTAGAAGTAAACTACGAATATATTTGATAAGTTCCTCTTTCTGTCTTTGATTGATCGTTTCTTTGTAAATACCACCATCAAGCCTTTTTTGACCACTCAAGAAAAAAACTAGAAGAGCAAGAATAGGACTTTTAAGGGAAGATTCGGCAGCTTGCGATAGAAAAGAAAAGCAATAGTTCTGATTTACAGTTCTTACCGGCGTAAAAAAATCACACGCAGAAAAAAAGAGGTGATTATTCTTCATTGGTGTACTTTTTTCAGATCTTAGACAAAGGAGGTTTAAAACTATCCGAGAAGGAGAGACAGGCCGCTTCAAGAGTCAAAAATGTCAGTTTGGGGTGATTAGGGGGTTGGGGAGCGGAGCAGGCTATTGCTTTGTTAACTGTTCGCTCATGCAGAATAAATTATCGACTGAAGACGATCAGAGACAAGAAGATTTTTTCTAAAAGGCCTAATTCTATGTATTTTTCTGATTCAGATGACAGAAAAATTCAGGATATGAACAAGTTTCTTGTGACAAACTCATCACTATTCCATGGTTTATGAATTCAAATGAATGGGATTTTTGTTTTTGTTCACAAAAATACCTGTAACACCATGCCAAATTTCGTATTAAAGACTGTAAAATGAAAATTTCTTTGTTGTGTTTTTCGAATTGTGTTTTATCCACTAGATTTAAATTCATTTTCGACTGAGATTGCGTAAAGCTCAGATGATGGTAGTGTTCTGTCCAACTTCCCCAATAGTTATTGCGGAATGAACCTTGCAATAAAATCACTTCTTTTACCACCCTTTTCTCGGTTCATTTTCTATTCCTAGAATTTTTCTTCAACCCCAAACTATTATTAGATGTTAAAATATACATCCCTATTTTCATAATCGTTGCGTGTTCCATGTTTTTGCAACTCAGTGTTGAGAAAACTCAACCGAATGCTGAAGAGAGATATCAAGCCGTATTAAGAGGCTAATCAATAATATGATGTTCATGAACTAAGCTGTGGATCGCTTGAAAATGACCGTATGCACCAAGATGCTGGCCAACCAGAACAAGTTCACGGGTGCGGTTGCGGCTCGCGTGGAGAAGACCGGACGCATGAAAAAGCCGGCCAACCAGAAGATGCTAACTGACGTCGCAATAGTACGCTTGAAGAGAGTCAACAAATGCTTTGAGATTGCCTGCTACAAGGACAAAGTACTCAAATGGATGAACAAAAAGTAAGCGTTCGAATGGTGATGGTTCTTCTATTCGTTCGTTATTTGTTATCTTAAAAAGCAAAGAAACCTAAAAGTGCATAGTACAGAAAGATTAACATGGGAGCTGTCAGCCTCAAAGACAAAAATCGAGTACAATAGAAAATCGAGTACAATAGCTGATAGAAAGTACAATAGAAAGGCAATATAGCCATAGATTCCTTGATGGTGAAATTTCTTTGGAGACTGAAAACCCCATTACTCGCCCGAGTTAGGATTTCTTTTTCTCCTCCTAAGCTAAATTCTATGTTGAGAAAGTTTTTAGTTAAACAACTTATCTCCAGGGAAAAGGACATGGACGAGGTCCTCCAGACCTACGCCGTTTTTTCGAGCGTCTTCAAGGGCAAATTGGCCGAGATGCACGACTTGATGGCTGGCTTCGAGACGTACAACACGCAAGACATTTGCGAGATTGTGCGCATCTATTGAAATTCGAGTCATATGCGAAATAAACCCTAGACAAGCCTACGTTCCTATTTAGAATCGACTAGGATTGTGCTTTTTACCTGACAAAGAACTCAGGAATATTATAAAGGGAAGCACCTTCTTACGTCCCTCATGGTCAAGAACCTATTATCTATCGTTTTGATGTACCAAATTGTTTCTCAACACCCGAGAAAAAATGTTTTGAGCAGAAAAACTAATTGTGAAATGGGGCACTTAGAAGAAAAAATTCGACAGTTTGCGATTGAGATAAAAAGAAGCGAAGAAGTCGATAGTTCTGAATGACCGTTTTTTCTCTGTAAAAGTATTCAAGTGCAGAAATGAGAGGTGAAGGAATTTTTCCGATTACTTTTAATTGGTGAACCTTTTTTCAGATCTTGGCTGAAGGCGTGCTACAATTATCAGAGAAGGAGAGACGAGCCGCTTATGCATCAGGCGTCAAGGAAGTCAGTTCCTGGTGAAAGGGATCGGAGAGGAAGAGGTTTAAGAGACAGAGCAGTGTTTTGCGTGGTCAACTGTCGAAAGTGACAGAAAGGAAATGTTTTGAAGGCCCAGAACGCAGTGCGACGCACATCATGAAGAAGTTACCGATATTTAGCATCTTTTTCGTGTCAGATTCGACGATTCGTTGTGATTTGTGATCTAACGTTTGTAATTTTCTCATCACATTTCACAGCGCATCGTCAAGTATGGCCCTTTCAAGTTTCTGATTATCTAAAACAGTGTATGCAATTGAATTTGTGGATAAGTTGTCAAGTAAACTTCGGAATCTTACTCATGTTTCCAAAATTAAAGCTTTTTGAATTTACTCTTTACGTAGAAGGAAATGCAAAAAAAAGGCTTGAAATTTTAAGGTGTGACCCACAGTTCTCTCAACTGACGAAAAAGATTGCCATGTAAAAGTTGAACTCTCAGGTCATCAATATGTTTGCTTCGAGAAAATGGACCCTGCGATGAATAGGGTTGTTCCAACTTCACAAAATAGAAGCTCTGCACCAACAACTACATAGTAGCCTTATCCCTTCTTCCTACATCATCAGAAGCTTCGACAATCTACTCCAAACAATCGCAAGCCCCGTAACTCTATTGCGATACTCTCTTTTTATTACTATAGAAAGATATATCCAATGACTGGTATCATCTTCGAATTGACTATGCAAGTAAATGAAATCAAGACCTAAATTTCAGTATTAAAAACTTTTTTCTCGTGAGTTCATTTGATTGTGAAGTCACTCAGTTAAATTTAGCTCATCTACTACAGGTATCACTGATTTCGTCCCTAATCGATAAGCTCATCTACTACAGGTATCACTGATTTAGTCCCTAATCGATAAGCTCATACGCATTTCTTCTTGAACCCTCACTTCATGTCGTTTCTCAAACTTTTTTGTTGCTTCAAATTTCATTTGCCTGAGAATTTGTTACAGTTTAAACTTTAGCATTTGTCGGAAAACATTAACTTTGAACTTCTGTTGTGTTCCTATTAATCACAATAAAAAAAATTCCCTTGATTGTGTTACTTGCCCAAACACGACAATTCGACAGCTTATTCATTACAAGTCACTGTTCATTTTATATACAATAAACTACATAAGCATCATATGGGTTTTTTTAAGCGAATCAAAAGAAGTTAAATTAATGACCGAGTTCAAATTTAACTATACTATATGATGAATCTAAATCATTGCATATAAAATAGTATATGAACATTGTGGTGATTTAAGATAATATTTATAAGATGATAAGTTAAGACATAGAATTGAGCGGGAATATATAAAAAATTGCATTCAATTCTGTGAATATTTTCCCCTTTAATGGTCCTCCTGAGCGGCTGCCATGTAACATTAATAACTCTCTGAACGCCCAATCATCTTACCCTTTTCTCGTTCTCCAGAGTGGCGTTTATGTGATGAATGATTTCAGTCTTTTTTCCGTCCTCGAATTTATCTGAAGACGTACTATTGAGCTAAGCCTCTGAACCCCTATATTTCTCCTCTCCCCCTAAACCCAAGCCCTTTCGTTGACTTTTTCGAGATCCACGGGTCGTGGTTGAACGCCCAATCATCTTACCCTTTTCTCGTTCTCCAGAGTGGCGTTTATGTGATGAATGATTTCAGTCTTTTTTCCGTCCTCGAATTTATCTGAAGACGTACTATTGAGCTAAGCCTCTGAACCCCTATATTTCTCCTCTCCCCCTAAACCCAAGCCCTTTCGTTGACTTTTTCGAGATCCACGGGTCGTGGTTGGCCCGAGGTTTCAGAAATGGGTTTTTTTTGTCATTTTTTTCTTCAAATTATCACTCATCACCTTTAAACTCTACACGTTCGACAAAATTACCTCCTAATACCTGTATTACCCACTGAAACTGTGATTCGTCCTTTTGACCTTCTCCTTCTCATCCTCCGCGTTTATTATCCTCCAGACTTTGATCTTTTAGAGTGCTTCCAATAACACTTTTTCTTGGTTGACGAGCTAACCTAGAACAGCTCAAACAACTGAATTGGCTTTGCCGGATCTTCCGAAGGCAAGTGACTCTATGCTATGAAGTCCAATACTCATAAGAGTAAACAGTGAAGGATGTCGAATCCTTGACAGTAAAGAAACTTAACTTGTATTCGATCTAAAACTGGTTGGAAGCACGTTTTTACTTCTAGAGAGACAAATGATTCAGATTAAAAAATTTTAAGATAGCCACACAAAATGAAGTAATCGAGAAAAAATCCAATTTTCTTTCGACATCAGGGGCCTCTTTATAATTGTATATTTTGGATACAGCGATACAGCGATACAATATTGTCTTTCTAATCTTTCGATACAGCGATACAGTTATACGATTGGATACAGCGATATTTTGGCAAGGACACCTGTATCCCTGTAAATGTTCTCTCTCTAATCTTTTACAGTTTACAGCAAAAAATCGAATCTTTACAGGAAACGGATACAAATTTACAATTCTAGAGGCTGCTGTAAAGATGGATACAGCACGCATTTACAAGGTTTTTTCTTCATCTTTTGTTTTTTCTTCTTATTTTGCCATCTCCATTTTTTCTTTCTTTTTTCACCAAAATTTTTTCAATTATTTGATTTCGTTTTTCCTTTGTCCATTAATATAATACATAATTGAAAACATAATAATTTTGGCAATTGTATATTCATATAAGTATTATAATTTTTTTCTTCAAAAGAATTATTGCAAGAATTATTATTGCAAGTTTTTCTTTAAAAGAGTTTTTTTTATTGAAGGTGGTTGGCGGATGCAAGTTTTGACCATTACGCTGATGAGACCATTACGGCTTAGTTGGTAAAAACCGTTTTATTAAAATTCCTTCAAGTAGTATAGGGTTCAAAAAACAACAGAAAACCACCCACGACATTAATCTCTAAACGATGAGATCATCGGCGCGATGATCTCATCGTTTAGAGATTAATGTCGTGGCAGATAAATTCAGATTCTTCAAGCGCGTGGTTGAAATAGTCTTAAAACAAAAATTCAGTCGAGCTCGTACCCAGGAAGCTCTTATCTGAGACCTCAAAGTCATGTGAGCGCTCATAATCATCGCGCCGATGATCTCATCGTTTAGAGATTAATGTCGCGGCAGAAAAATTTGTGAAAAAAACAACTTTTTTGGAATGAAAAATTTTTTAGTGGAAAAACTAGAAGCCTAAATCGCTTACTTAGGTCACGTAATATACAAAGATCAGAAAAAAGTGAATTCTAGAGCCTAGTATAGCCGGAAAATCTTACCAGTTAAACTGCATTAACCCCTCTAATTTCAATCATATATACTATTAATGTGCAATTTAAAAAAAAAGACTTAAAGTATTTGCATAATGTTTGGTAGCAAAAAATGAAGGAAAAACTGAAGGTGGCAAAATATGAAGAAAAAAACTGGAAGTGGCAAAATATGAAGAAAAAAAACAAAGTCTGGAAAAAAATTAAGAAAAAAAAAACAAAAGAAAAAGAAAAAAAGAAGAAAAATAACACAATATGAAGAAGAAAAAATGAAGCAAAAAACTTCAAAAAAAAGAAAAAAATATGAAGAAAAACAAAACATGAAGAGAAAAAATGAAGAAGAAAAAACAAAATATGATGAAGAAAATACAAAATATGAAGAGAAAAAAATGAAGAAGAAAAAACAAAATATGAAGAAAATTGACCGAGCAAACGAATATTGCCCCAAACTAGACAAATATTTGTATCCGATACAGCAACTTTTTGTATCGGCTGCTGTATCGGATACAACTGTGAACTGTATTCATTTATTTACAGGAGAGATTAGAATGACAAGTAAAATATCGCTGTATCCAAAATATCCAATTAGAAAGAGGCCCCAGAAAATTTCAAAGATTCGAGTTTTTGCTCGAATGAGTTCGGTTTAAGAAGTAAACATTATGTTCTATAACTAAAGCATGAATTTCCATTCAAAAAAACGACAAAAAGTGGAGAGATATAGACAAAATGTTATCGATTCGCCAAGTTATTTTGAAAAATTAGTTTTTCTGATAGAATTTTGCACGGTACTGTATATATATTTCTGTGATCATCCAAAAAATTGTAAGTGCATACAAACTATATCTTGCCTGTTGGATGAGAGAGTGAAAAGTGCGGAAAACCCGAAAAGCGAGAAGAGTGAGAAAGAGGGATAGAAACAGAAGAGGAAAGAGAGTGAAAAGAAGCAAAACTAAGAAAAGTCCGGCATTCTCTCATATTCGAGCGATTATTGATACTTATAGCAGGGGAAACTTTTATGATCTCCAATTCTATCTGTGATGTCTTTTCTGATACTATTTATCTCATTCAATACGTTTTCATGCTACACTTTCTTCATCATTTTCTGTCTACTAGAGCAGAAAGAAATCTGAACGGAAAAGGCGCCGAAGTACTGTATTCCATACAGCCGAAGTACTGTATTCCATACAAAGAATGTCAATAGATATGAACATTTCTTGCCGGTGCAGAACGCAATACTGAGAGAATAAGAGTGGATAGAAGTGAGTAGGAGGTTAAGGAAGATACAGATGTACAAGTGAAAGGAAAAAAATATTCGACTTTGTTTTGTTAGGTTTTGAATTTCATCAAGAATTCTGTTCTCGATAATTTTTTCTCGTTTTTTTCATGCCTGAAACCGTTGCACGAGACATACGGAACACTTATTTTTCTCCTAAAACTTTTTTCTATCAATTTAAAAGATTTTCAAGTCTTATAGTATGCTTGCTAACTTTCAGTTTTAACAAAGCGTGTCTTCGTAAAAAACTGCGATCGAACATGTTGAATAAAACTCTTCAGCTGCCTCGCTATCCCTGACACACTTTTTGTCAATCTTTGAAAATTTCTTAATCAAATTGTCCTGGAAGTTATTAGCCCTAATCAATTTTTTTCTCAAATATGTTCAAAAGAAAAAAGTAAGAAGTTATTCTCATTCAAAAATTCAACGATCGCTGAATCGGTAAAACCAGACTATCGGTCTGGGAGCTCTTATGTTATTATTTCGTTTCCTATTCTGACCGACGAAAGAGCGGTACCGGGTTTCTTTAAGATTCTTTACTCATCAGCATGGTAAAACTCGATATATATAGCAATATTTGGACATTTGAAACCGCATCGTTATAACCATATTCTGCATTCTCGTCTATACATAGTAACTCATCAGAAAAAAAAGAACAACTATAGTAATGTGCTAAACCGTATATATTATGGCACTTCACGAGAGTTTGATTGATTTTGAACCCGATATAAAATTTGTATTTATCAGTCTATAATAAGAGTATTCCCTACTCCTCGTTGATCTCAAGCAAAGGATTTTTATACCGAGCATAGAAGCGGATTGTTCGCAGAAACTTTTGCAAAAATCGTGTGGTGTGACGGGAACCGAACCCGTGACCTTTCGCATTGCGGGCGAATGCTCACCCCACTGAGCTACACACACACATGATAATGCACATTTTAAGGCCCATACTACATGCACCCCCTCTCAACACGGAGGTCTCTCGAGGTCTAGGGTTAGAGGTCTGGGCGCCTTTGTTTCTGCGAACTATCTCATGCTCGAGTTTTTTCTTTTTCTCTTTTTTTTTCTTTTTTCTCTTTTTATCCTCTCTTCTCATCCCGGTTCGGCCCCCATGTAAATAAGAGTATTCCCTACTCCTCGTTGATATCAAGCAACGGTTTTTTATACCAAGCAGAGAAGCGGATTGTTTACAGAAACTTGTGCAAAAATCGTGTGGTGTGACGGGAACCGAACCCGTGACCTTTCGCATTCCGGGCGAATGCTCTCCCCACTGAGCTACACACGCACACATGATAATGCACATTTTAAGCCCCATACAACATCAGATATAATATTCCCTTTTCATGAATGCATCGAGCCAAGCATATTATGACCATCGATTATTGGCGGCTAAGATTTTACACCCACTGATAAAACAATAACTTGAGCATATTAAGAAAAGAAAGAAAAAAAGATGGAGCATATGTATGTACAGAAACCTTCCTCATGAACTGAGTCATGGCCTATCGGTTCGTCCTGTGCGGCTCTTTCTTATGATGGCCACAACCACCGTTATCCTTCCCTCTCTTTCCATGTCTTCTTGAATTTTTCCTTCAATTCTCTGAGTTCTCACTACAACTCTCCCTTCTTCTCTTTAGCTCTTTATTTTTTCGGTCTCACCTACTATTATTTTTTTCGTATTCCTACTTTCTCGTCCTGTTTATATCTCTCCCTCTATATTTCTTCCTCTCTCTCCCTCTCTCTCCCTCTCTCTTTTTTCTCTCTCGCTTCTTCGGTCTTCCGAATAGAGAATCTTCCCGGTTCATTCTCGCTCGTTCAAAAACACCCATAACACCCTCTTGGGCGATGCCTTTGAAAAGGAAAGGGATACCGCGTATGGAATACATATCAAAACTTAGGAAGAGAGGGGGATAGAAATTTAGAGAGAAAGAAAGAGAAATAAAGAGAGAGTGGTAGGGGAAACAAAAGAGAAATGTTCAGGATGAGGAAGACAACATGTAATAGAAAGAGAAAAGAGAGAAAAAATTAAGGACGATATTTTTAGTAACGAGGAGATTGGCAAGTGAGAGTCGATGTGGAAGTTTGAAAAACCGGGAGAAACTATCCCGATATAAGAGAAAGAAGGGAGAGAGAGAGAGAGAAACAGAGTGAGTGAGAGATACAGAGAAAAAGAGAGGGAGAGGAAAAAGAGAGGGATATAGAGACAGAGAGAGAAAAAGAGAGAGAAGGTAGGTGGGGTTTCCTTAAGCTGAAACTACCCACAATCTACTTTTCAGGAGACTCCAAGAACATACCGGGAAATGATTGTTCTAGAATGATAAGATTTTCCTTTAAACTTTTTTTTTAATAGTTTCTAATCTAACCTTTTTCATTCTGTCCGTTTTCATTTACCAGCGATGGGTGACTTTGAGAATTTCCCTGTGATTATTATTTGCCTCTCGCTTATAGTTAGTTATTCATTGACAACGGCTTGAGCTTATCCAAAATCTAAGATCAGATACCAAACCATCTAATAGTATTGTTCTCCGCTGCATGGATCACTTGCACGTACCAGTTTTTCAGGCAGGAAAAGAAAAGGAGAACTGAATTTTTATGGAACTTTTCAGAAACGGTAGGAACATACTATTTTGTGATGAATAAACTTTTTTTCCTGGGAAAAGCCCAAGTGTGTGAAAAAACTTCCTTATTCGAGATCTTTTTGAATGGAAACTGCTAAGTTTGCTTGCACTATACATATATCGTACCACCTGTCTGAATTTGCGCATATTCATTATCTGTATAATTTCATCTCAATACATTATTCCCTGTGTGTTAGGCAAGTGAATTTTAAACAAGAACCAGTTATCATTTTGAAAAGGTGTATATATCAGCTTCTACTCACCATTTCATTGTGTGCTCCACATAAAAAAGAACCTAATATGTTACAATTAGGTGACGGCAAAAATTTATGATGGTTACTTCGAGGTCATCTTCAGTTCAATTCAAATGCCTAACCTAATGTAATTACACAAATAATCAACAACAAAAAAATCTCCAGTAGTTGGAGGTGAAAAAGTGCAAGATGTTTATATGTTTTGGGCGATACGTCTCCAAGGTTTTCAATTCCTGCTAGGAGCCGGGTTTTCTTTCGTCGTTCGAGCGAAATCAGAACAGAGAGAAAATAGGTGATTGAGCGCTCTGAAAACTCCGAAAATGAAGGGGGGTCTGAGATTGAGTTGAAGTTGAATCGGGAGTTGAATCGGGGTCTGAGATTTTCCAATATACGCTTAAAGAAGTCATTGTGAGCAAAAAGTTCAAGGTTTTTTTGTTGATAATCACCCAAAATTTCCTCTTGATGCTGAAAGAGGAGCTCACTTCGGGGGCCATATGCACTGTTATAAGTAGAAATCATGGGTTAAAGTTACCCTAGTATTGTATATTGTGGACCTATGTTCCACTCATTTTCGTATGCAAAAACAAGTTGTAGGCCTACAATATTCTAGGGCAAAGTTAGAAAATTGTAGGGTAAATTAACTATACAAAAAAGGGCAGCACTCATAGTCCCGAAACGATTTACCTTATTATGCAAGGTGTAAAGAAAACAACTAGTCGTGTGGATTGCGAACTGTTTCGGTTGTTAGTATTAAAGTATTAGTATTAAACGATTTTTAATCGTTTCAGTCGAAGTGATGGACAGAAAAACTACTCGCGACTAGTAGAAAGAAATACAGAAAGCTAGAATGTTTTAGGTTCGGATAAAATGGGTGAGAGCGCCTCAGCTTTATGACTTAATTACTATAATTTACTCTATGCATTAAATTTTTGAAAAAAAAAACTAAGTCTAATACTTAATCTAAATTGTAGTGTATAAATATATGTAATTTTGTCTATGCATATCATCCCTGGTGTCTTTCTTTACATAGCTCTCCTTTTTGACTAAAGAGCTTTTTTTAACGCTACATGAAATGAACGTTTCGTAAGCGTGTTGCTTCATCTAATTTCACTTTTATCTGATTAGGTAATTAATTCTTTCATGAGATTTTTAAAAAAGGGAATTTTTTGGACTAATATTGATCAACCAATGATTTGATCCAGTTTCAACAGAATTTTCCTTGACTTTTAGTGATTGTGAACCTTTTTGCTTTTTTAACGAGGGAATAGAAAAAAATTTTCTCTGCACGTTTCTAGATTTTTAAGAACCATGCAGAACTTGAAAAAATATTTATTTTTGCTGTTTGCTGTATTATTGCTCGACTGTTTCCAGAAATTCTTTGTTTACTTGTGACATTTGTACTATTTGGGATTTGATATGAGAACTTTCTTTGAAGTTCTGGAATCCTTCATTTTTACTTTTCTCATGCCTAGATTGTTTTATTCTTATTGAATTCTCAACTAGTCCAGACCCTGAGTAATTCCGTTCAATCGCTTCCGCCCCTGTTTTCCGTTGTATTTCTTAATGTAGAGCTTTTCGAAGAGAAAAAATAGTTCAAAGAAAAAAACTTATTGAAGAGAAAAAATGTGCTTGTCATATGCATTTATACTCTGAATTATTCGAAATTATATACTTTGATTTTTTTTTAAAGTGAAGTTTTGAGAAATCCAGAATAAAACTGCTCATTACAAAAACAAATCTGAAAACCCAAACAAAGAAATTTTTTCAACTTCCTTTCTCTACCTCTAATTTTCTCTATTTTCCCCTTCTTCCTATTTCGTTCCCATTCAATTCTTTGTCTCCCATCTCATTCAATTCTTCATTTCCTTACTCAATCAACTCTTAAACTTTTTTCTCTCTTACTCACTCAGTATTGTTCAACCTACAGTAGTTCAACCTACAGTAGTTCAATCTACAGTAACATGATCAAAAGTTTTACAATCTGACCATTTCGGTTCCTGGATAAGCAATCAAACTACTCTTTCGACATCTCTAGAATGAATTTTTTAAAACCTTTTTTTTGGAAATTCTTAACGAGAAAAGCGCTACTTTTTAAGGAGAAATTTTTAAAATTAGATTTTATGTTCAGAATATGTTTTGTTAAGAAGTAAGTTTTTTTTCTCCAACAGAAAGACGATTTCAAAAAAGTTCATCACACATCGTTGAGCCTCGGATTAACTAAAGGTTTTTGATCAGCCTTGAGTCGCGGGGAAAGAATGAAGAGTTACCTTAAGGGAAATCCGTTTTCTCAAAAACCTGAAGCTTATTTATGAAAGCCGCAATTTACAAAGTCGATTTCGAAGATGTCAAGAGACAATTTCAACTTTAGTGGCGAATCAAAAGTTTATTGTACAATAATCGTAATTTTTTATAGCTACTATTGTTAGGCGTTTTTGGGAAAAAATTGTTTGTGACCAATCAATATTCAAAACTATATGTATTCTTATTTAGAGTGCAGAGGGGTGCTAGCTATTGAAATGTTAAAATTTCTAAACATGACCAGTTGAAAATATTTGGAATTCACAATCATTATAATGCGAGTAACTCATTAACTTTTCGTTTAAAAAACAACTCATAGTATGCAAGACTGACAAGTTTTGTGTTCGAAAATGATTTATTTGTTGTCCGTGTCGGTAAATTCTTCACCTCCACCCAAAATTTCTTTTTAAAATACAGCAAGAAATTTGTATGTGGAGCTAATCAATGTTCCCCTGATCTCGTAGGCAACTTCGTTTATGTCGGCAATGTTTATAAGTTCTCACATACATTGCTTTAGGCGCTTCTTTTATGATCCAAACTATAGTATCATAACAACTGGCCAGAGATAAATTTAAACTTTTTTCAAGAACCTCCTCAGTTTGGTAATTCCTTCATTAGCAAACAACTTAGACGATCAAGAGCAGTTTTGATATGGAATGAAGAAATTTTCCATCTGCGTGTTTCATACTTAGTATTGTTCTCTCTGCCCTCTGAAGAACTTGCGGAATCTCACGGATTCCTAAGTTTCAAAGACCTCGTGTAGTTGACCGTAGGGACAAGTGAAGAAAAGGTATGTCCTTGGTACATATAGTCTCTCTCTCTTTATCTTTCTCCCACTCTCTTTCTCTACCTATCTCTCATTCTATTTCTAGCTTGTACATGCATGTCCATTTTCCCATGCCGCTCAGTCTCATGGATGTCTTCTGAACTCGCGCAACTAATTGGTCAAGGACTGCCAAGAACACTGAGAAGACGGAGAGGAGAGAAGACGGAGAGGAAAGGTGGGAACAAGGGGGCTGGGGCAAGAGTATGAGATTGATGAGAGATGTGAGGATGCGATCGGCCACCGAATAAGCTTATCTATTTGCATCTCCCCCTTTTTCCTCTCTTATTCTCTTTTCTTCTTTGTTTTTCTCGTGCTTTCTTGTTACTGAAAAGCTAAGTTTCATAGTTTTAATTAATTTATTTGTTTTTTATCATTCTTTTTCTCTCTCACAGTTTTCTACTTTTTTTCTTTTTTGTTTATTTCTGCAAAAGAACAAGTGTGAATAAGAAAATAGATAAGTAAAAGATTGTTTGTTTTAAGGTATGTCTAAAGAGGTAGTCTTTTTCCGCTTATGATGTTCCTAAAAACGAGAACAATTGCTTTTCTTTACTTACTGTCAAGAGTGTCTTTGTTCTTCTTCTGTCGGGTTTCATCAAAAACTAATTTTTGGAATTTGGTTAAGGCAGCTCGACTTTTGCTTCCTGTCTTAAACAAAGTTCCTAATAAATTTAGAGCCTTTATTATCTATTTGACTTGCCATTTGTAATCTTTCCGTTATCAATAGGCTAAAAACCTCAAATTGCCTATATTCCGAGGTTGTTAGTATGTTATACATATACGAATGACTCATGAACGGGTTATGTCGGGCGTTATTCAGTTGGTACAGTTTCAAGGTGTCGAAAGCCTGATCATTTGCGCAGAAGGTTCGGAATGAAGAGCAAGATTACAGCAACGACCGATCACTGAGGAAGCAGTAGGTTAGTACTGAACTTCTCATTTCAGTTCGCTGATTCAGACGGAGATGCTTGCGGGGTAGGGTCTTACCATAGGGCTGATAATGAGTTTCTTCAATTAAAGCTTTATTTTTATAAGCACATTTTGAAGAAACTTCGTTACAGTAATCCCGGGAATTGAAAAAAATTGGTTACAGTAATCGCGTTCACCAATCGTAGTAGTCGCTCGTTTGGCTCACCGTGCTTGTGAAGGAAGCAAAAGAAAGAGATACTGGGTTTTCTGACTCTTGAAATATATTAGACAATTCAGAAAAATATGACATGTTGTTTCTCCTTCTTCTCTCTTTTTGTTTGGACCCTCAAGCTTTTCGGATCCTCTTACGTTCCATAATTAGAATTTTCCTACCATGTGTTTTTTCTGATTCTTTGCTGCTTTTTTCCTTCTTTCTGGAAGAACTTCACAAACTATTTTACTTAGTTTTTTAAACTTTAAAATTTTCTCATAATTATTTTCAGAGCCTTTCTAGTTATGTATTTTTCATCCGTTCGATGATTGTTGAATATTTTGCTCCTCACTCTGGTCAAAAAAGTCAAAAAGATACATTGGAAAGTTAAAAAAAAGTTTAGAATTCTGATGACTTAGGTAAATTTTGTTTCCTTTTTAGCTTTCTCAATGGAGTCAAACTTTGTAACCTGTAAAATAGTAGGAAATTGAAGAGAAAAACAAATGAACCGAAATATCAAATAAAAGAAGGAAAAGCGATAGAGACCGAGGTAGGAAAAAAAGGTAAAAAGTTTGAAAATAGAGACGGACAGAAAGAGACAGAGAGAGAGAGAGAGAAAGAGAGAGAGAGAAAGAGAGAGAGAGAGAAAGAGAGAGATCTCGTCACAACAATTACTTGTCTCCAAAATAATCCTTCTACCGAAAAAGTGTGAGGAAGAATGGAAAAGATGCATGAAGAGAGGGGGATAGTAAGAGAGAAAGAGAGTGGAAGAGAGAGAGTAGGGTATAGTAATAGAGAGGAAAGAAGAAAGAGACATTGAGATAGGCCTAAGAAGGGAAACGGTGCCGAGGCACACTGATAACGAGAAGAGGAGAAGAAGCATGGAAATGGAAGCATGGATCGCGCAGCTTCAGACGCTGATCACAAGAGAAGTTAGTTACCCAATGATTCATTATATATCATTGCTCCTATCAATCAAATGGCTTTGTCGATGGTAGATCGGCTGCATCACATCACTGCATCACGGCTGCATCAGCCATTTGATTGATATTCGCAATGAATTTATAATAAATATTTCACTTTAACAACTGTGTTGTCTAGCAAAATATATAATTTTGAAGGATTTCTTTGTGCAAGTTCCTCAAAAGAAGAATTCGTAACCCGCTTGAACTCGTTTTATGATCGCGTAGAGGAATTATTCGTTACTATCTAGCGGGCTTGAACTCTCCTTACAAGAGCTCTTAAATTTTCCAAGTAGTTTTGTTCTCCTCAGATTACGTGAAATAATCGTTTGATGTTCTTTGCGATAACCGAGTCAATTAAAAAACCACATAAACTTTTTTTCCTAAGAGAAAGCTCAGAACTCAACTGATCTTTCATAGGAACGTCTTCAAAGCTCAAGTAGTGCATGATTTCAGAATCGGCCAAGTGAAAGAATATGACGGAGTGGTATTCAAATTTAAAAATTTAGCTGGTTTGAACCATTTTAATGAAATCCTAAAAATTTACTTTTTAAACTATTGTTTGGGATATCGAAAACTTATATAAATAGAGGGGCTAAGTTTAGATACCTCTGAGCTATATAGATAGAGGGGCTAAGTTTAGATACCTCTGAGCTATATAGATAGAGGAGCTAAGTTTAGATACCTCTGAGCTTAAGTGGCGAAAAATCATGGAAAGGTTTGTTAGAATAAGCGTTATGTTAGCTATGTTCAGTACTTATAGCCATACTCTACATTCACATTCGAAAGGCTCCCCTTGTTGGTACGACTGAATACTTCCAGTGATGGTAGGTGATTGATGTGAATATGAACTAGTTAAAAGAAACGAGCTCTCTTTTATCACAAGTTGATGAAGGAAATCGAGATCAAAGGGGCAAAACCGCTCGAAACAATGGCATTCTGGAGAGTCATATCCGTTCATGTTTATGTAGACCTCTTGCAGCCTGGCATTCAATAATCACCCTTAACTTTTCTCGTTCTTTTTAGTAGATTCTATGTACATGCAAGATTTTTTTTTAAAAGATGCACGAACAGGAAAAACCGATATTTTTTTAAAATTGTGTATTTCATGATTTAAAAAAAAACTTCTTTTTCTCTTCTTTATCGTTTCTCATTTTTTTCATGAATAATCTTTTTTTCATTATTTCTGTTATGGTTAAATGCTTCTTCATTCAATACACCATCAGATAGGATTTTTTGGCTTTTTTGTTAACTGCTGATTTCATCAGAACCGTTACCTGAGTTTTAAAACGATAAATTTTTCCGAATATTTTCTCATGCATTTTTTCCCTTTTTTAGGTTTTAGCTATTAAATATACCAATTCGCAATGAGAAGGAAATATAACCCAAAAAAACTGTGTGAAAGGTCGACATTGATCACTTACGAAAAACGAATCTCCAACTTCTTGACACAGAAAAGCTTGAGAAAAAGATTGCTTTAAACGCGCATTTTTGATTTCTCAGTGATTCACATCACATCTCTGTTAATCCCATAATGTATCTCAGTCTCGCCTTTCTCTCTCCCTTTTTTGTCTTTTTTTCCCTCTGTCTCTGAATCAAACTCCAGCTCTCTCTTTCTCTCTCTCTCTCTTTCTCTCTCTATCTCTCTCTCTCTAATTCTCTCTCTCTCTAATTCCCTTTTTCACGATTTCTTACCTCTCAAGTTCTCTCCAATCAAACAACCTTTCATAATTCCCTCCAATTCTCGACTTTCCGATCACACGCTCTTCCAGTCTTTTCCTTTCTTTCTACGTCTCCTCGATCATGTGATCTCTCATCCCACCACCCGAGAAGAGTTTCCCACGGCGTAGCTGCTTTCCCACGCTCACAAAGACTGGAATGTGGAGGAGTGAAATAGAGACTGGGCGGCTGAGAGAGAAAATGACTGCCAAACGGTTGCCTTCCCAGAGTCATTCATTGGGTAGTGGGTTTGGGTAGGGAACGTGAGAACTGTGAGATGATGAGAAAGTGGAAGAGAAGAGAGACAAAGAAGAAATATTTAGAGAAAAACGGAGAAGAAGAGATGGGAGAAGACTAAAGACTCATCCGCGGAAAGAACAGTTGATCAGTCATTTCAGCCCGAAAGCGATTGCTTTAGATTGCTCGCTTAGGAAGCCTGCTCCCCCTCTACTTTCAAAAACCGTCTTTGATTTTTACGAAACAGTCCACAAATATCTGTTTCCAATTCAGAACGCCTCTTTCCGGAAAAATATTGTAGTTCAGTTTTTATGCTTTCAAATAAACATGACTGTTTTTAAAGCTTAATTTTCAACAAAAAAAGCTTATACGAAGATACCTTAGCAATAGTCAGACACATTTCTTTCCTCTTTTTAATGCTCAATTCACATGTGACACTTGATTGCAGGATTTCGCTAGGGATCGTCATTTTTGTGTGGAGCCTTCTAAAATTACTCTTTGGCATTTCAAAAAGCCTCTGCCAAAAATCGTTATTAAACGGCCTCTTAAGCATCCCTGCTCATCCGTAATAGATATAAAAGTCACAATTTTACTTAGGGGGGCCGCACTTTACTTGGGGGTTTGTTTTTAGTGTGTTCAAACAACTGTATTCATTACACAATTTCTCTAATTTTTGACTAATTTAGTCATTGAATAGACAAAAAATTAATAAGATGAGAAATTTTCTTATGCGGTCTCGTTCTCCTAAGCCGTACGGCCTCGTTAGCATAACCTTTTCCTAAGCCTAAGCGAGAAAAAAAATGTGAATAAACGCTGAATCAATCTCCTCAATTAGACTGGATAAAACGAAAATATTATGGCTAATTGTTCTATACGGCCTCGTTCCTAAGCCGTACGGCCTCGTTAGCACACATATTACCTAAGCCTAAGCGAAAAAATCAGTGAAAGGTGACCTACCCCCAAGTAAAGTGCGGCCCCAAGTAACAAAGTGTCATTTAACAACATTATACAATAAAAGTTGATACATCATTTATCATTACAGAGTGATTACAAAGTATACAAATCTTGTTTTACCAAGATTCTCTTTGTAATAGTTTCCCAGCTGGAGAGAAGAGCTATAGGAACATCATCCTTATTTCCTGCCTTGATATGGTATCATTGCGGCATATCATCAGAATGTGCATTTTTCAATCTTCAAATTTTTTTTTGCTGTGAAATAGCAAATTAGGTTAAAGTGTTAAAACAACTAGCTGTTTTTCATATACAAAAACCCTTTTTTAAATCAGTAACTTTTTAAGTGTTAAGCATCAAATTCCTTGTTCGTCATTTACACAAACCAATAAATTTCTCGGCGCAGTTTTTCCTCTTGATCGATAAGATTGAACTTGACTACTGGCAAGAGATGAAAACTTTTGAGTTGATTAAGAATGGAGATTTTTTCAATTTTGAAAACTCAGGGGTCATCTAAATCTCCATTCTTAACGATGTGCGAGTACTGTTCACCTCATTTCCTCGATATTGAGATAAAAGCTCGTAGTCATGTTTGCATTTTAACAAGAATGATTATATTGATATCGCGAAAAATATGAACAATTCACCTCAAAGACTTCAATGGAAAAAGTTTTCAAAACAAATATGAGCTAATTTCCGCCTCAACTAATTTCTTTGCATTGACTTCAACTTCAAAAAAATTTTCGCAAAATAAGCAACAAAAAAAGCCAGTTCGTTAGTTTATTATAAGAATGTTTAAGATTTTGCAACTCATTCTAACATTGTTGAGTGTTTGATTCGTTTCCTATTTTATTGGACTTTCAATCACACCGAAGATTGAGTAGGGTAGGTTCTAGTGGAGAAAGTGAAGAGTATCAGAGGGGCATACGAAGTGCGCTAATAAGAGATGCAGGGAAAGAAACATAGATGGAAAAAGAGAGGATCAGAGAGAGAGAGAGATAGCAAGAGAGTCAGATAAAAATACAGAGAGAGATATTAGAAAAAAGAACAGAAAAATAGAGACAGAGAGAGAAAGCAAGAAAGTGAATCAAAAAGACAGTGAGAGAAATACAAAGAAGGTTTTTGGGGGAAGCCGCACTCAGCAGTGAAGCAGTGGGGAATCGCCTCTTTATCAATCTCTATTTCCATCAAATGTCTCAAAATTCCTGTTTGGATTTTTACACGACTTTCTTTTTATTTCATCACTTCGTCTTGATCTTGTTATTTCTCCTCCCAGCTCAATTTCTCTTTTCCATTATCTTCATTCACTAGTTCTGTTTCTCGTTCTTTCCCTCGCACTCTCTGCGATTCACTCACTATTTCGTTTCACTTCCTCCCTTCTTCATTTTGCACTCCTTGTCTATCCGATCTTTCCTCTTACACATTATTTCTTCTCTTCCCACTCTAACTCGAGGAATACCCTTGATCATTCCTTCGATTTATCATTTTCTAAAGTGTAATTTTCACATTTTGTATCATCTTCATATTGCCGCTTGATATAAGCTTCGGGCGGTTTTTTTGCGGTTCTCGCTCTCTCTTTCTTTCTCTTTGTTCTTCTTCTTTTAATTTTTGAATTTTTTTCTCACTTGATTCTGAGAAGTTAAAAAGAGGCTTTTTACCTATTTCGCTCTTTCTGCCACGAATAAATTATTTCGATCGCTCAATCATGCCTTACGGTAGTGCTTTCTTGTTCAAGTCTCTGTTGATAATTTCTTCAAATGTCTTCAGTACGAAAAAAAAGCTCTTAGCAAATAGTTTAGTGTCTTTTCTTTCATAAATTCAGCTCGATTATAGAGAAAGGAATAAAATTGAATTTACGACCAACTGTTCAAAAATAACTTCTTACGATAAAGAGTCGTAAATACGGGGGGAACTAAGATGAAGACCCCTAAAAGACCCTTGAACCCTCAATGAGGCCACCTCATCTCATTCTTCCTTTTCATTACGCCATTTCCTCCTACTCTTAATCTCACATTACAATAAGTCTTCGAGTTAAAAAAAAGAGAGAAGAACCAACGAGGGAGAAGAGCTGAGAAGAGTTCGGCAATAACAGAGCAAGCTGTTGATATACCAAGTTATGAAGTACGGGTAAGGGAGTGAAAGAGAAAGAGAAAAAGAGAGAGGGAGAGCGAATGAAAGAGAGAGAAAGAAATGGAGTAAAGGGAAGAACAGAGAGAGGTAGTGAGAGAGAGGACAAAGAGTTAGGGGTGAACTTGGTAAAAATAGTTCATCTTAGGTCGTTGATAAACGTTTATGCCTTCTTGCAGGTGGTGGTTTTCCTAAATATCAATTCGTCTTTCAACGCATGTGTGCAATTTATTCTCACTCCGCCCGTCTTAACTCGACTTCCCTTAAACAGTTTCTTTTATCTCTGTTTTCTCCTTTGACGCTTTATTTTGCTCTCGCAATACTTTTCACGTGAAACGCCTTAAAGGAAGGCTTACTCATCAGTATTTATATGAAAAACCGCATCAAAGATTGAAAAAAATTTCCTACTGTTTTTTAACTACTATTTTTTAACGTACAATCTGTTTATTTTTCGAAGTTTTTGTGACAGAGTTGGTCTGTGTCATTACTCGGTAATTACCGAGACGTATCACGACACTTTGTACCGCGTCACTTTGTATACGACACTTTGTACCCGACACTTTGTACCCCGTCACTTTGTACCGCGACACTTTGTACCGCGACACTTTGTACCGCGACTTGAGTGAGGCCGCGCGTTTTATTTTTACATTAAAACATATTTTTACATTAAAAAACGCTTAGGCTTAGTAAAAGTTTACGATAACGAGGCCGTACGGCTTAGCTAACGAGGCCGTACGGCTTAGCTAACGAGGCCGTACGCGGTACAAAGTATCGCGGTACAAAGTGTCGCGGTACAAAGTGACGGGGTACAAAGTGTCGGGTACAAAGTGTCGTATACAAAGTGACGCGGTACAAAGTGTCGGTAATTCTTACCGAGAAGCGTGTTTGTTTAATGCACTACTCGCACCAAAAACAAAACTCAAAAATGTTTTTCACTACACTTTCTGCTCACAACTACTATGACTAATTTTCATTTCAAGTTTTTTCATTTTCATTTACACAGCTTTTGAATTTGATTAAAAATAACAGGGAGAGGAATGAAAGAAGAAAAGAAAAAAAATATAGGAAAATGAGATAGATCAGAAGCAACATCGTGCATCAAAATGCAGATGGGAGGAGCCTTCGTCGAACTATACAAGTGCCAATTTATTTTACTCCTGAAAAACCTTATTTCTGAAATTCGCCATACGGACTACACTTTCAGTGTTAATGAAAGGTATATTGAAAATTTTGTTTCACGGCGTGCGCGGCGTGCTTTTGTAACGGCCTACTTTTTTACGATTAAAAACGGTTGGTGAGCAAAACAGTGCGTAGCCTTACTGGAGATACAATGTTGCAAATTTTAAAATCAAAAAGGTTTTTAGTTTAGTTTTCATTGCGTTTTTTTAATGTTACAATAACTTTTTCTTACTCTTTTTTGTGCTCAATTTCTCGACGTTTACTTGTTGAACTTTTAGTTTCCAGTGAGCCTTATTTGATTGTAACACTAATGCGATATAATTTTCGTTCTCTCTAAATTTGTTTGAGTTCGAAATTCTTGGAAACACTCTCACATGTAAGGATTCTTCAGTGACTCGAATTTTAACAAAAATTGATCATCAGCTGCTCAGTTTTGAGCCATAATAATAGTTTCGAAAAGAAGAAAATTCAAAAAAAAGAAAACGTGTAATAATTAGTCTCTTTCTAATTTTTAGGGTTATTTTGCTAAAAAGTTCCCTTCCCTTGAAGTTTCGATGTTCGGAGAGTTTTTTTGAGGCGGAGAGTTGTCTCCAAGTATTAACCTTTTTTGCATCTTGAAGTAAAAGTAAGCGAGTAGGATAATTTTTCATTTCGGCAAAATTTTTCGTAGGGAGGGCCGCACTTCACGTGGGGGTGCACTTTACTTAGGAGAGGGGTGCACTTTACTTAGGAGAGGGGTGCTCTTTACTTAGGAGAGGGGTGTACTTTACTTAGGAGAGGGGTGCTCTTTACTTAGGAGAGGGGTGCACTTTACTTAGGAGAGGGGTGCACTTTACTTAGGAGAGGGGTGCTCTTTACTTAGGAGAGGGGTGCACTTTACTTAGGAGAGGGGTGCACTTTACTTAGGAGAGGGGTGCACTTTACTTAGGAGAGGGGTGCACTTTACTTAGGAGAGGGGTGCTCTTTACTTAGGAGAGGGGTGCTCTTTACTTAGGAGAGGGGTGCTCTTTACTTAGGAGAGGGGTGCTCTTTACTTAGGAGAGGGGTGCTCTTTACTTAGGAGAGGGGTGCTCTTTACTTAGGAGAGGGGTGCTCTTTACTTAGGAGAGGGGTGCTCTTTACTTAGGAGAGGGGTGCTCTTTACTTAGGAGAGGGGTGCACTTTACTTAGGAGAGGGCTTTAGTTTTTAGTCTGTTTAAACTACTGTATTTTTCACAGCATTTTCTCTATTTTTCGACAAATTTAGTCATTGAAACGACAAAAAAATTATAATATGTGTAACTCTTTCTATGCGGTCTCGTTTCTAAGGCTAACGACCTTGTTAGCATACATTTTAACTAAGCCTTAGTGGAAAAAAATTAGTGAAAAGTAACCTGACCCCCCAAGTAAGATGCGCCCCCAAAGTGCCTCCATTTCTATAACAGAATTACTCCTGTTTGTGGTGGTGAGCTTTCAGTTCACTCCATAAGACCAAGACAAGGATTGCATAAAACTTGAGCTTCGAGTCGTAAAGATTTATTTTCTCTCTTTATGGCTGAAGGAGCCATAAAAAAGGAAAGATATCGTGATGTTTTATCATAATGCGGAATCAAACATCAGGTCTACTTCCTTTTCGAACTATTTGATAAGTTTTTGCTGAATAGCGGTTCCAGCGCTTTTCTCATGGCATTGGAGATCTGAAAAAAATCGACTAGTTTGTCTGTTTTTTTTTTTGCTGCACTGTTCCAAGTAAGTAAACGCTTGAAATTAAACAAGTCTATTCGTTAAACCTCTCAATTATTCTCAGATATTGAGTTGTTCAGGCATGATGAGAATGATTAGAGGCTTGATTAGAACGCGCATGTTTCGGACAGTACGAAAATGGACACTAAAATGAGTGGTTTTTTTGCAGCAAACAAGTCAGCTGATACTCTCCTTCTTCGAAGCAGAAGGAAGAACAAACTGCCTTGCGAGTACAAACAGTTCTCTATCGCGGCAACAGTCTACAACTCTCTTCACAACAGCAGCGACACTCTCCCCTCAAATCAGTCAGTTCTTCTAATTCTCAACCAGAGCCATTGGTCACCTGCAAGGGTTAAATGGAGCCGCCCAATTTGGGTTTACATGTATCCGCCGCTCAAAGTTTGGAGAAAAAAAAAGAGGGGATAAAGGAAAAGGGTAAGAAAAGAGGGAGTTTTTTTGTCAATAATGTGTGTACATGTATCCGCCAACCGGACGCGTAAATTTTTTAACCCGCGGTGCTGGTCAGAGAAACACCCTGCACTAGACTTTTGGCGAACTTTGGCCGAAATACACTTATATTTTAAAATATGGCCATTAACAAACTTCTTAATTTACGATCTTTTGTTCGTTTTTTGTCAAACTTCTCTTACCGTAATCAGCTCACCGAAATGCTCTTTACTAGTTTTTATTTACTAGTTCGCTCTTTTGATTACGGTAAGAAAAGTTTTACAAAGAGCGTAGAAACTAGTTAACAAGACTTCGGTGAGCTGATTACGGTAAGAGAAGTTTGACAAAAGAGCGTAAAGAGAGAAGTTTGTTAAAGGCCGAAAATCGCCATATTCGTAAAACCGAAATGCACATATATTTGTAAAGCGCCATTGTTGTAAAAACATGTGGTAATGAATAACCGCTTCGTAACAATAATCAGTTGCTATTAGCTGTTGAAAACTTCATTCGTTGAGAGCATACGAAAATAAAGTACAAATACTCAGCAGGGTGTTTCTTGGCACCCGCACAACTTTTTTCGAGCGCATAGTTTTTTTTACAATTTCAGAGTTCAACATTCAATTTTTCCAATGATTTGTACTTTCCCTACAAAAAATCTGAGAAATTTTTTTTCCAAGCGCATAGATTTCAATGTTTTTGGAGAGCGCACAGATTTTTTTACCCGCAGTGCGGGTCATATAAACATCCCGATACTCAGTTTGAACCATATACATCCACAATAATGATGATTAGGGTATTTCTCCCGCACTGCGGATAAAAGCCATGCAAAACTTCAATCCCTTCTCGAAAAAGGCTAGTGGCTACGCCATTACCTCATCGTTGCTTTTTGAGCTCCAGTCAGGGGTTAAACGGTCACTATTTAACCCCTGGCTCCAGGCTTCTCTGGCGGATGTTAAGAAGTAGCCTGATCATATGAAAATGCGTCGTTATTTTGGCTATACTTATATAATGACTTGAGATTATTTAACAAAAATTTTCTTCCTTTAAAAATGATTCTTTTGAGATTGGGAAAAATCCAGGGTGTATAGCACCCGCACAACTTTTTCCGAGCGCTTAGAATTTTGAAAATTTAGACTTCAACTTTCAGTTTTTCCAATGATTTGGACTTTCCCTACGAAAAATCCGAAAGAAAACTTTTCCAAGCGCATAGATTTCAGTGGTTTTGGAGAGTGCATAGCAGGATGTTTCTCGGAACTGCACCGCGGGTGAAAAAATTCTATGCGCTTTCTAAAAACACCGAAAAACAATGAAAATCTAGGCGCCTGGAAAAATTTTTCGTAGCGAAAGTCCAAATCATTGGAAAAATTGAATGTTGAACTCTGAAATTGAAATAAAATCTATGCGCTCGAAAAAAGTTGTGCGGGTGCTAAGAAACATCCTGGTGCATAGATATTTTTAACCCTCGGAGTGGGTCAGAAAACACCCTGAAGAATGCGCACAGGCCCGCCATCGTTCATGTCTTTCCGCATGTTGGCGGGCCTCAGTTTCGGGAATTAGAAAGAATCCGTTTCTCATAAAATCAGTCTTCAATATAAAACCTTTTTGTTATCAAAGTTCTTTTCCCTTCTTTTGCATTTTAAGATTTATTGTGGACTCAAGTTCCTTATTTTTTGTAACATGATATTAGAGGCTGCCAGTTGAGATGAATTATGAGCTTTCTTTTAGGATCACCCCGTTGATAAAAAGACTTCCAATCGTTGTTATTTCTTGAATCACGATGTTAAATGGTGGCAGTGTGCGCAGTTTGTTGTGTGAAGGGTTCTAGTTTTGATTCAACACTTACTTTTCCCCCGGGATCAGATAAGAGATTGGAAAGTGCACCTGTAACGGATGTCAATACTATTTTTAGAGTTGGTACTAAACTATGTAGTTATGCACCCGTACAACTTTTTTCGAACGCATAGGTTTTTTTGTTGAAATTTTAGAGTTCTACATTCATTTTTTCCGATGATTTGGAATTTCCCTATAAAAATTCCAAAAAAAAATTCCAAGCGCATAGATTCCAATGTTTTTTTGAAAGCCCATAGTTTTTTACCCGCTTTGCGGGTCAGAGAAACACCCTGCTTGTCTGCTAAACCGGTCGTCTCAAATGAAATTTTTTTCTTCGAAATCTGGCTGGCCTTCGTTTCCATCCTCTGAAGTAACGTGTAGATCAAAAGTAGTAATGATAAAGAAACGTCCTTTTGAGAGAGACCGAATTTATGCACTGGAGAACAGAAAACACCCAACGAACAGAGAAAAAGTGTGCATGAGAAAAAAGAAAAAGTGCGCAACTTGAAAAGCAAGAGCATCAAGAGCAGAGACGAAAAGGTGTTAGTATGCAGGTGTCTTCTCACCGGCGGCCCTGGCAGCCTCTCAGTTTATGCTGCCAGCTTCTCAACTAGCAGCCGCAGCTGCTCATTTTGCAGCTACACAAGCTTGCTCTGGGCCGCAGAACATTCTGCAGCAGGTGAGAAAGGGCAAGGCAGCCATAGGAAGGTAGAGATGATATATGTAGTGACTGATCCTACCAGGGCACTAAAAAGTTCGTACGAAGAGATTTTTGTTCTTCTACAAAGAATAGATTCATGTCTAATGGCTTGAAGAATAATCGATTTTTGTAAAAGAAGCAGAGGGAAGATGAGTAGAATCAGATCTTGGGTGCGACTTGCAATAATCTAAACAGGGTGATGGTAGAATATCGTAACAGATGCCCACATATTGCGACGAGGGTTTTCTGAGACGATATCGCTTCATTACTTCATTACATACCTTACACTAAGGTGTCAGAACATTATCTATACCAAGCTACTGTGCATCGACCTGATCGCGACAAAATCAATTAATTTGGCCGTCGTCAACCATGTGAAATGTAATCGTTAATAAATCATCTTTTGATGATTAAAAAAAGATGAAATGTTGTACATTTTGTCAAGGCTTATTGCAATATTGTGTCTATTTTGTAATTCTAATTAAAAAGTTCACGCTGGAGCTAACGAATCGCATATTCAATTCACTTTATTCGCCAAAGGTATGCTTGTTGTCGTATACACTTATAAGGTAGAGATTAAACAACAAAAACGAGAAAAAAAATTACAAGAATAAAAATTTTAAAAAAGGGACACAACAGGCACTGACTTCGGAATAGAAAGAAGAAAAAAACACAATCTAGTGGGTATCAAAGAAAATCAAAGTATCCTAGAGTAGATATCCAATACTCAATGTTGTAGATTTGTTAGCGTTGTACGATCGAAAAGTTCTGTAAGGTCACCTAACGGGCTATTTCTTACGACTCGCAGATTATACTCGCAGTGCGGGTTATTTAGAAAAGTTTTCACTAACGTTTGGTTGATCGCGACTTGTTATTTCACAAATGAAAGTTGTCTTCCCACAGAATTTCATGATGAGAGACTTCTACCAGAAGTTATTCAATGGAAACTTGGCGGGAATATCGGACAATGTTGAGGTACTTGTTTTGAAGCTTTTGATTTTCCGGAATCTTTCTCCTTAATCTGAATGTTTCCAGCAAAATAAGGCTATGAAGCTTGATAAAATGTGATTGATTGAATTTGTTAAGCAGTTAACCGTTGTTTTGAAAAGGGAAAGAACGATTTGATCGGGTAAAAGATATTTCAGTAAAATAAGAATAAAGTTTCTTCGATAACGAAACTGTAAAAAAACAAATTTTTTTTGAAATATTCAAAGTTAGGTTGAATAATTTAGTTGAAATATGACACCTGGGGTGTGATAAAATGTTTTGTTGATTGCAGATGGACCCCGCATCAACAGCCCTCTCTCCAAGCTCATCTCCCACCAGAAAGCGACTGCGGGAGAAAAATGTTCCAGAAGTATGAATTGTTTTTCTAGCTCACGTTCATAGTAAGAGAAAAAAGGGAATCTCCGTCAGAATGAGCATTGGCATTTTTTTTGTTGAAACTAGAAGAAAAGAAGATAATTAACAATATGTATTATACAAAAGGATCAGGAATATACAACTTATCGCGCAAGAGTGAGTTGATTCTTCCTTTGTGAAGTAATCAACGGTGGATATTATTCGTTTTAGTTTTCTCATATCTTAAGTTTGTCGGTCAGAGTCTTTGACAGGGTGTTTCTTAGCACCCGTATTATTTTTTTCCGAGCGCATAGATTTTTGAAATTTCAGAGTTCAACATTCAATTTTTCCAATAATTTGGACTCCTACGAAAAATTCGGGAAATTTTTTTCAAGCCTCCAGATTTCAATGTCTTTTTCGGGTTTTTGGAGAGCGCATAGATTTTTTTAAAACCCGCAGTGCGGGTCAAAGAAACAACTTGGTCGTTGAATAGCTGCGGGGCATTCGGCTTCAGATCCGTTCTACATAGAGCTCTCACCTGTTTGGATATTTAAGACTTTTTGAAGAAAAAAACCATGAGGTAATGTTTTTACAATGACAGTCGAAAGGTCACATTCAAAGCTTACCGAAGCTTACTTATTATTCATCATTTGAAAAAAAGTTAGTCAAGGTTTAGGTATTCGATATTCAGATTTATAAGTTGTTTCTCACCCCCTCCCCCAGAAAGACGTGTAGTTCAAAGAAATTGATTATGAGGGCATTACAAATTTTTAAAAGAGACCGAAAGTGTGTGATAAAAATTGAGAATATCATGTAAACAGATATTTTTTTTTGAGCTTTCCAAGATTACGCAGTGATTTTCGCATAGATTTCAATTCTATTGCAGATTAGAGAATAAGCTTGTTCTCTGCTCGCTTTTTTCTTGACAAAGACCAAAGAAGGTAATCAAAAAAGCTTTTCTTCAAAATCAGCGTTTTTTACTTGTGTTTTTTGGTTCTCCAGGCAGAAAACGGAAGTGCCCACTGTCCGAATGAACGGCAACAAAGGCGGAATTCACCGCATTTCTTCGAACCTACAAGAAACAACCATGGAGGTACGGTAAATCATTGAGGGGAAGTAAGTTTTCTGACTAAGGGAAGGTACAGTAGAAAGTTTTAAGAATATCCAGGACCGTTGGGAGAATAAAGTAGTGGTTCTGAAACGAAAGACGGATCTTCAAAAAATTAGGCAAAAAAAAGTTTTAAGAACTCAGAAATTGCAAAAATTCAAAATGTTGGTTTAAGGTCCTAAAAATCCTGGTAAAAACTAGAAAAATTGCTCTAAACGAGCAAAATAATTTCATCTATGTTAAACAATACAATGAATATACATACAGTACCCACTTAATAGTACACTACCGACTCAGGGCGATACTCATTTCTCATTTCTCTATATACTCATACTCATTTCTCAATACTTATTTCTCAAGGCAATACATCGCAAAACTTCGTTGAAAGATTTCATTCTACATATATCAATTAACAAAGTTCTGTCGAATATTATGATAAAAAATAAAACATATCTGAGAGGTCAAAGATATCTTTGAACGCGCCGCGCGAGTTTGGAAAAAGATGTGTTGTATTGAAAAGAATATTAAGGGAAGGTGGTGTTGGTGGTGGTGAAGATTGGTGGTGAAGAACCTAAAAACGAGTTGGAAGAAATGTGAAGGATTTGAAAGAATGTAGAATGAAGTGGTGGAGAAGTGAGAAAAAAACGGAAGAAGGGAAAAAGATAATTTTATGCGCGGAAATATATGTTTAAAAAAAAGCTGGTCCGATCACGATTCAACTCCTGATTTTACCGTAAAACAACAATTTGTTCTGGTCAGCTTTTCTGGACAGTTTTAGTTGCTCACTATATCAAATTTGCTGAAAAAGTAGCTTAACGGAATAGTAAAAACTGCTACTTTTAGTATGCATCTTCCAACAATTTGAATAAGAAAAAAACCTCACAAGTTCGTTGTTGATCTATCCAAGTTTCTAGACAGAATTCGCTCATGTTTTATAGGTACATCTTTGGGGAGTCACATTTTACAACAAATCAAGTTCAAAGTATTTCTACAACAATTGAGCCTTCATTATTGAGCCGCACCAAACCAATTGAGTATAATTCGTGAATACTATTTAACCTCATCACAATGTTGTTAGCTTGCTATCGGTTTCTTAGTTTCAGTAGGAAATGACTTCAATCCTCGAGAATACATGTTGATATTCGGAAGTTCTGTTACTAAAAAAACTTTTTATCTTCGTAAGCAAAATACATTTCTTATTTTGATTTACAAGAAAGTTTTGAAATTGATTTAGCATTTTTGTGTCTGTTTTCCCTCAACTTTTCGAAGTGGATATAGTTGGCTCACGTGCTTTTTGTAGTACTGTTTTCGCGAAAATCTCTTGTGTTTCAAGATAGCCTCCCTACGAGTTAATTTTAAAGGGTCTGCTATATAGGTCCTGGAATGCTATTCGCGTAAATGAGGGAGTTTATCAGAACTTTCATACAAACTCGTTAAAGTGTACAATAACAGGACCTCTTCTATAATTATTCTTACAGAGAAATGAGATATGAATCTATAATATACAGTTGAACGTTCGAAGTTTCTGAAAACAACGTTTCAAAGAGAGAAAAAAACGCATTGGTTTTTCAGTAAACAGGCGTAATTGTGTAATATTTGCAGTCTGTGAAAAAAATAAGTAGGAAAGAGAGTAGAAAACTGACTCGGTATAATTCTTATGAAAACGCGTGCATCTTTTCCTACTTAGCAGTCAGCTGGCGTAAAAATTGTGTTCTCGCGCATATGCAAGAAGAGGATGAAGGCAAACCGGAGGTCATTCCTGTATGAAGGGGAGGGGCCATAAGAAGGGCAAGGAGGGCATGGTGTACGGCAGAAGACTTATTGAGCCTTGAGAGTAAGAGTCTGAACAAGTGCAACACTTGAGACGTGTCAATTGGCTCACGAGAAACACAACAATCCCTGTGTTTGCTGAAGTACAATCAGCTGATTCTTGATTGTGCTTTGTATGAAACCAGGAAAGTTAAATTGATTAGCATGATCTCTATTCTGGACCTTGAAGAATTCCATAGGTGTTAAATGATTCACTATTACAGACAGCGATAATAAAATGTATAACGTTTGCGGCAAATAGTTTTTTTTATAGCTGAAGTGATTCACGACGTAAATCGAACTGCTTCTTCCATGCTGCAAATAACGCTGATTAACATGCAATAAAAACTTTATGCTAGCTACATTCGAAATTCCATGAGCTATAAGAAAATTTTGGATTTTTTTTCTTGGACTTGACTTTTCAAAAGTCAACTTCCAGCTTCTAGCAGGGCCTTGTCTTAAATATATGAATGTGTATCTCGTTTTTAGAATATGTTCGCAGTGTTCGAATTGTATGCACGCCTTACTTCGAATGGTAAACGCGCATCGAGAGACTGCTTCTACTCTAAGTCCCGCCTCTTTGAAAGGTTCCCACCACTCAGAGGAGGCTTCACTCCATCTCAGTTTCTCCAGCAAGCATGAAGACACACAAAGGAGGAAAGAAGAAAGAAGAGAGTGTGATGGAAGAAAAATACTGGTAAGCAGAGAGAGAAAAAGAGAGAAAAGGATCTCGTCTTCTCTTTCTTTGAGAGAGTGAGAAACTCTCCCACAATCGACAGCGACCGAGAACTCTTTCTCTCCGCTTCTAACTTTTCCTCCAAGACAGCGGTCGTCATCTAAGCCAAAGCTTCTGTATCGAAGGATTCAAGAAAATTAAGAATATCAACTTACTTTGGTCTTCTTCATCAGCCCTTTCTCTTTGAGCCAAGCTATCCTCTACAACTTCTCAGACCTTCTCGTCAAAGGCACTTCATAATTTCTCGCGAAGCCATAGTTTATACTCTGAAATCTTTCTGAAATAACCTGCTGGAAGACCAGTAGTCGAAAACGCTGGTAGTAGAAACGCTCCTTTGAACGGAAGCTTGTTCATTCTATTTCTGGAGAAGCTCATAAGCAACCAACTGCTGCGTGCATCTACGAGGCACCGAGAGTGAATCCCGCCCCATCCTCTCCATCCTTCGCTTCCTCCGCCTACGCTCTTCCTCCGTTCATACCGCCAAACCCTCCCCTTACTATCCCACCGTCGACGTTCCCATCCCACACTACAGCCTCAGCTAGGCATACCACATCGAGTAACCCTTCTTCCCCTCTTCTCGCTCCCTTTTCCCAACAGTGTGTGTGTGCCGGTTTCCCTTCCTCTAACTCTCCCTCCCTGGGAGTCTCCCAAATGGATTACCAAACGACTTCGAGCGTCCTATCCTCCGCCCCCTCTTCAGCAGCCGTCGCCGTGGCAAACGCCGCAGTCGCAGGAGGCCTGAGCAGTGGTGCGGTGGGTGTTCCCTTGCACGGCAACTCTCCTTCTCATGTCGCCGTCTCTTCTCTCGCCGCCGCTGCGGCCGCTGCTCAACTTCAGCAGCAGCAGCAGCATCATCAGTATGAAGACATTTCCACCGCTACTCAGCAGCAACTCACTGCTGCAGCCTTCGGCCTCGCACCTCCCCCTGGATGTGTTCACGGCGGTCAGCCAGGAACAACATCATCTCCCCTCTCCTCACTCTACTCCGATGTTATCAACTCGGAGATCTCTCGCTCCTTGGCCTACCATCATCACCTGGATCCGTACCAGACATACTACCATCCAAGTGCAACAGCCACTAGTGACATGTGGGCCGCGGCTGCGGCAGCGAGTGCTTGGCAAACTCCGGTGACCTCTCGAGCGAATATCACGCAGCAACAGCAGGCAGCCGCGGCAGCTTTGCTCTATCCGCAGGGGATGTTGCAGCATTGTGGCATGGGTATGGTGTCATTAGCATATTGTTCCTCTCGAGGGAGAATGAGCCTTTAAAAGTGCGCTAGTGAGGTTGTACTGTGAAGGACATCATTGCGGAACTTGCAGTAATCACACCTTATGGTTATAAGAAATCGCAGCTTTATGTATTCTTAGTCGATTTTTACAGATGCTTTCTACCCGGTGGCGACCGCTCCGTCTTCGTCGTTCCTAGACGCACCGCCAGGAGGAGCTGGTTGGTAGGATTTGTGAGGCTCTTTTTTCGGATGTGCTCGTAGTTGATGAAATTTCGATGCTCCTCTCGCCTTGCTTCTCTGATTTGTTCTCAAGCATTGGATGATGCTGTATTCTTAAAGATTAGGCACTTCTGAAGTTTGATTGGCCAAGCTAAACAAAACTTTTCAGGTCATCCGCATCAACATATGCGGGATGACCTGAACAACAAAAACTTTTTGATGATTCCAATTTCAAGTTTTAATGAAAAATTGATTCACAAAAGAAACTCAGAAAAGTGGCAAACTACCTTTCGTGCATTTTTAGTGAGACAATCTCACTATAAACAAATGCTTGCCCTATTAAACTACAGAATAGCCGACGAAGTTTACATGACTCAGTCGAGAAAAAAAGTGAAACAATTGGAGGAAGCTATTTGCCCCATGCCGAACTTATTCTGGACAACATGCAATTAGTGCGGGATGGACAAGCACCGATCGATAGGTGAGCTTTTCCAGGCTGATTTCTATGGATTGGCGAGTTCTGAGTCTACAATGCGAGTTCGAATGGCTTTTAGTTATTTAGAGTTTCCATTTCGATAAGACTAAGGTTAATGATGATGAAAGAAGCTTAATATATTTGGAATTGGTTTTTTGCAAAAAAAAAAAAACTCTACGAAAAAAAAAGAACTACGAAAAAAGAACTCTACGAAAACAATGTAACAAAATTTTTTAATTTGAGTTCGAACTCATTATTACTCTAATAGTAATCGTAAATTTCAAATTAGTTTTTGTAACTCTTCATGAACCAAAAACTATTAAGTAGAAAGAATTTTTCAATCTAAAAGTAATCATAGGTTTGAAATTAGTTTTGTAACTTTTCATAACAAAAATCGGTTCCTTACAGAGAATTTGTAAATCACTCGATTTTGTTAAGTAACAAGTCATGTTTGTGATAATTCACATTTACCGCCTTTTTTAGAACTCGTTTTTGTTTGATAAGTAGAGAAAACTGTTCCAAGTTGCACGTGTTACTGTGGGAGAAGGGCCTCGCTCGATGCTGGTCACCTAATTTCCTTGCCGTGTTAAGGCAACTAGTCGCAGATTATCTCAAACATCCAAGAAACTTCGAGTGCGTCGTCACCATCTTCCACGCAAAAGTGGCGCAGAAGTCATACGGCAATGAAAAAAGGTTTGGTGGAAATTTCCGGGCCTCCCAGATGGGAAACCCGATCCAAACTGAATAGAGCGCTTGTGTCTGGAAGAAAGACGAGCTGAATTATAGAGGTTTCGAGAAAAGAACGAGAAAGCGAAAGAAGGAATATAGACAGAAACAGTTTATGACTTGAATAAATCATTAGTCATCAAGCGCGGAGATTTCGAGACAGCATAGAACATTCAAATTGGAAAAAATAACTTCAAAAAGTAATCTTTCAACACTAGCTTCTTCTGTGCGATTTTTCAATCATTCGTAATCTTTCAATAATTATAAACTTATGAGTTATTGCTCTAATGATATCAATCTTTAGATTGTGTCTCTTCTTTTTCCGATAAAGCTGTGTCCAAGGCTTAAATATGCAATATCATAACATCAAATTGATCAATAATAGATCATGCGGAAATATTCGGCAGACTTTTCTTTGCAGTGATACGGAACATCGCAAACAAATAGTCAAAGAAGGTGGCTAAAGCTTTTAAGTGTTCTGAAAATTGATCCGTTTTGGTGGGCGAGAAGATCTCAACTGTTTTGTCGTATTTACCGCAATAAGAGTTGGATTGGATTAGCCTTGTGTTTGTTTGTTGATGTATTTTGTAGAAAGAGTGTGGGGAAGAGAGCTGGATGCAGTTAGATGGAGAAGCCGATTGAAGATTGAGAATTACGAAGAGAGAGAAGGAGAGGTGGAGAGAGAGAGAGGAGGGAGAGATAGAGAGAGAGAGGTAGGGGTAGATTTGCGAAATAGAACAGCAGAGCAAGTCCTTCCTTCATTAGTGAGTAATTTGCGACCACAGAAAGGTAAAGCTTCTCGACGTATGTTCCTTCTCAAATCTTCACACTTTCAATGTACATTTGTGATTCTCTTGAAATGCACTTGGGCCTCTCTCTCTCTCGTTCTCTTTATTTCTATTATTTCTCTCCTTTTTTTCTCTCTTATTCCATCCAGCTGATCATCTCGCAACTCTCTTCGTCTCTTTCTCCCGCTCCTTAGCTCACTCTAGACCTTCTTACATGAAGACCCTGCAATCGAGGCAGAAGTAGCCATATGTGTTTTGTCAGCTGGTTGGACCCAGAGAGAAAGGGGCTTGGGTCAGATTTGCATGAGTAGATAGACTCACTTAGATGGTCAGATTGCATATGAGTTCAGGACCTCGCCAATTTGTACTATATAAATGGAGATGCGGGACCGGAATGGAAAGAGAAAGAGAGAGAGAGAGAAGTAAGGGATCAGAATGGTGAAAGAGGGAGGAAAGGAGACCTCTGGTAGCTTTAAACGTTACAATGAACGGGTCTTTTTGTTGGGTATTTTAGGCCTCGGTGTGAGTAGAGATTAAACATAGAGAGGTAGAGAGACCGAGAAATAGAGTTAGTCGAATCATTGCAGGTTTTGTGACGGGTAGCACTTGATTATGGGATGAAATTAGAAAAAAATAATTCAGTTATATGAATGGAAAGATTTTAATATAAAATTTTACTATACTCCAAGTTTTGTCCCATTTTGAATAATGTAATGAATAAATAAAAAGATGAGAAAATATCAGCATTGACGGGAAAGAAGAAGTTATGAGTCGAAGAACAACGTTAAATTCAGAGCAGGGGTACATTTTATCGTTATAGCGTTCAGAATGGTCACTGTTGGAGGAGAACGTCGTGTATCACTGTCGAAGTTCTGTCGAAAGCAAGGGAAATGTGGGTGCTTTGAGCACTGTTTGCTTGATATCAAGAACTTTCTCGTGCAAAGCGGAAGATCATAGGTCCGATTTATTCTCAGAGCGTCTTCACTCATCTGTTTGTAACAAGTTCGGAATAAAAAAGTTATGGTATTGCCATAAGACGATTTTCCCTAGATTTCTATGAGATATTCATTGAAGTTTCAAAGCAACGGCAAGCGAATTGCGGGCTTCCAAGACCAGAAGATATAGCCGTTACTGGCGGAGCCTTTTTCGCCGCCTGCACGCGATGCAGAAACGGTACTTGACGGAGTACTGTTAGCGTTCCGAGATATCCGCTATTTATTTGTTTGTTCTAGGCCTCTCTTCTATCTCTCTCTCTCTTTCTCTCTCTCTCTCTTTCTCACTCTCTCTTACTCACTCTCTCTTACTCACTCTTTTTCTCTCCCCTTTCTCTCTCTTTCTTGGTGACACGATGAGGTCAGAGAATATGCGGTAAAGTGTGAAGAAGATAGCTCAAAGTAACTTTGATCCTGCCGACTGTCGGTATTTGAGCAGAGTCAAGAGCTGAGATCCATGATGAGAATAAAATGTTTTTAGTCTTCATCGAAGAGTCACTGAATACTGTAGTGCGTATACTCGGATGATTTGAACATTGAGTAATATGTACTTAAGATTTGGTGAATTGTTACTGAAAGGTTGACCATGATCTGAGTAGTTCAAGATTCAAGCTGAAAGTGTCTCGAATACCAACGAAATAATTTTTGTTCAAGCACAAATATATCAAAGAGTATAAAAACACTTTTGAGTTCTAGGTTTTTTCGTAAGAAAAAAAATCCGGTATAATATCTGTACTCTTGAGCTCGTTAGAGACTGAGAGAAAATCTGAACACTTTATACCAAAAGCTTTTGTTCAAAATTTTACTCGAGTCGGAAACTCTGCTTCTGGTGCTTTTATTCAGAATTTTTCGTTATTCATAGTCTCGCAGTTCCCTCTTCCAACCTATTCCATCCACCCTCATATCAGAGCTCTTACTTTTTCTCTATCTCTCTCTCACTCTCTCTCTCGATCTTTCTCTTACTCTCTCACGCCCTAGAACTCTCTCTTGCTCTCTATCTCTTTCTCGTACTCTCTCACTCTATAGTATTTGTATCTTTCTCTTTCATTTTCTATCTCTTTCGTCTTTCTATCAAACGACTTGTTTATGCAGTCTAGCTGCAGTGGACTACCGTAGTGCCAGCGTGGGAAACTGCCCGAGAAGCGAGAGAGTGTATGTGCTTTGATGAAGAGAAGACTAGAGCTAGGCCAAGTAGAATAACGTGACACAGAGAGAGGGAAGTAGAGATAGAGAGTGAGAGAGAGAAAGATTATAAGAATTGAGAGATGATGGAAGAAGTAAAGCTCGAAGAAGTATGCCTCAGGGCAAGTAGCTCCTTGCCCTCGTATGTGTGAAGGCATTTATAATGCAGGAGGTTGCAAAGGAGAGAAATAGCATGAGAGTAGAAGAGACCAGAGGGTAGATAGGCCAAGGGAATGGAAGCAGATATGAGAGTGGTACGGTAGTTTGATACCCGTTATGAGGAATTGTGAGGGAAAGAGAGAGAGAGAAAGAGAAAGACAGAAGAAAGAGAGAAAGAGTGAGTACATCCAGAATATTATGAGTGTTGTCAACATTTGCCCCACGAAGCGACAAATTAATGCGTCTGTTGCGCTGTGGTGAGAACAAACGAGCGAAAATTGGTATACTTTTTTATTGAAAAAAAAAAGGAATTCTCTTTCACTTTATTTTTTGGCCTCTTGATTTTATGTTTTTTTTTCTTCCTACTTCACAAGTCATGAGATGTTACACTTATTTGCTGTGTCGTGCCTTTTTGAATGCGCTGTTGAAGAGACAAGGTGGGTCCGAACGTTTCGCTTTATCAAAGCATCTTCAGCGAATATATATCATCTAAATAACAATGATGAGCACAGCAGCAGTATCCATCGAAAAGTCAAAATCAAAAAAAAAGGAAATGAGGCAATGAACAAGCAATATGAAAACAAGAAAATACGAGAAACGAACCCAGGAATGATGATAATGATGAAGGGTCAGAGATGAGAGACCGCCGTAGAAGAATATATAGACTATCAGAAAACACAAAAAACGATAAGTAGTAGCAGCGCGAGCGGAATGTGATATTATGAAAGAGGAAGGAGAGAGAGCTCTTCTGCCATTTCGCTGATACTGCTGCTGTGCTCATCATTGTTATTCAGATGATATATATTCGCTGAAGATGCTTTGATAAAGCGAAACGTTCGGACCCACCTTGTCTCTTCAACAGCGCATTCAAAAAGGCACGACACAGCAAATAAGTGTATTGTCTTCTGGATACTCCTCCAATGCGTTTAACTCAGCACCAACTTTACATTGATTTCATGAGATGTTGTTGTTTGCCCATGGGTCCTGTCGAGGGGAGTCCTTTGGGATAGGTTGGTTAGGATCCTTTTGAGTCCGGAGACATTTTCTCCGTCTACACTCGCACCGCAGTCGGCGATCCCCGTCATGAGATAATGAAAAGTATAAGACGAGAAAGAGTGAAAAAAGCAGTAAGACCAAGAGATTATGAAGATTGGTAAGAATTCGGGGTACTGGATGGTAAAGAAGAAGACGATACGAACGCGGGTGCTTCTATTCATACCATCCAATCTGCGCTTTTTTATAAAGTGTCCATAAACCGTCCAACTGGTTTAGAGATATGGTTTTAAAAACTGGACATTCAGGTAAACAGAGCAATGAATGAGTCCAAAGCAAATTTATGTTTTGTTCTGCAGAAGAAAAATATTTACGGAGAGAGAGAGAGAGAGGAAGAGAGATAGAGAGAGTATACTTCAATAAATCAATCAATCTTATTCCAGTTGTTATGTTTCAGACATAAAACGGATAACTGTAACGACGTGAGATCAGTGTGAGTGCAAAATACAGTATGTTCATAGAGAGATTCAATTCTATAAGAAAGAAAAAAGTATCACAAACGTAGGCGGGACAATGGTGCAATGAAATCGATAGGCAAATTGATGAGCATTTTCTTGAAAGCTGAGCAGGAAGGAATTGTTACTATTTGAATAGGTAAAGCTTGAATACATTGCAGATTTTTCTGCCCACCGCCTTGCGTCTATCTCTCCGGGGCCGGATGGAAACAAACACAGGTGAGTCATAAGGGCCCTTTTTTATCGATTTCACATTCCAGTCAATTTTCACCAAAAGATGTTCTGCCCAAGATGAACACGAAAATGCCTTTCGAAAAAGAAAACTTAAGCCCAAATGCACAGAATATCAGTGAGCTATCAGACGGGAAAAGAACACAGCTGTTTCTAGGAATTTCATCTCACTCCAATTGAATGATTCAAAAGTTGCCTCTTTAACTAAATCGGTTCGAAAGATGTTTTATAAGAATAAAGAGAGTATATTGATGAAGATTGACTTGATCAATGCCTGTATCAAAGCTGCCAAAGATCTACTTCCAATCATAGAATGGTAAATTGGGGGAGAGGTGGAAAGAGAATGAAATGATTGTTTCAACATGTTTCGTGTGATTATAATCAGAGTTTGGTTGCAGTTGGAGATGGTTTCCCTGTGGAAAAGTGCCAGAGGGATGGTCCTGAAGCAACTCGCTCAGGCCGGCCAGATGGAGCAGTGCACGGCCGAGCAGGAGAAGATCTATGAGCAACAGGTAAGAGGAAGAAAGCGTCCCCATCCCTGAAGACTCCCCTCGACATGACCTATGGGCAAACAACTACAACAACAGGAAGAGAGAGAGAGAAGGAAATCGGGTTGTGGAGGAAGAGAAAGAGAGGCGAAGGGAAATAGGGAGCACATAAAAAAGAGTGAGCGAGAAAAAGAGAGAGCTGGAAGATAAATTCGGATTTGATAGGGATACAGAGAAAGATAATTGGGAATGAGAGTCAGAGTTCAGAGAGGGAGAGAGAAAGAGGGAGAGAGTATAAAGAAAATGTTTATTAGAGCGCGAGAAAGAAGAAAAATAAAAAAATTCTCCAAAAAAAATTGTCTTCATAGTTTTCACTAGTAACAAATTGTGTGCCAAATTCAAGTTGAAATGAAAGCAACGAGCAGCTTTACTTATTTGTTGCAAAACTCAAGAAGAAACTTCTGACAAGATTCTTTCTTATTGATAAAGTCATCAAATATGCCCATCCCACGAATTATATTGTACATAGAATACGCTATAGTCAGTTAAAGTCTTTGTCGTGCCAGTTGTTGTTGTTGTTGCCGGATGTAGCCGGCTTCGAAGAACGTCTGTGTACTTCGTTTCTTGTTCTTCTTCTTTTTTTTCTTTTTTTTTCTTATATCTTCAAGAACGCTGCGACATCCAGCGGCTTGGTCCAGAGGTCGATTGGAGACAGCGCGGTCGGGTGGCATGGGCAGTTGAAGAGATGCGCAACGTCGTGAGGTCCGGAAGAGCAATCGGGACACACGTCGGGGATGGATTCGTCAATGCGGTGGAGGTAGTTGTTGATGAATCTGCTGAATCCCGAGCGGAGCTGGCTGAGCGTGCATCTAGTCTTGCGGGGTAACTCCTTCTCTTCTTCCTGGATAAGGGGCGGAGGTCTGCCTCCCAGGATGACGGCACCCTTCAACGATTGGAGTTCGTTCGAGACCATCATCGAGTGTACGGTGTTTGCGACTGATTTCCCATTGTTCGGATCCTTTGACATCTGTTTCGCGGCTTCGACAGTCTTCTTGCAGCTCAACACGAGGTTGTTCTTCATTGCGCGAGGGGGCGCCGGGCAGTCGAGGAGGCCGTGGTGGATGTGTTCTGGGTCCAACGATCTCGCGAGGTACTGCGCGGTGAGCATGTTCAGATGGGATTTGGTGCGCATGACCTTTGATTCGCGATGAATATGGTCAGTGTCGGCCATTTGATGATTCCCTGTGTCGTGCCAGTGAAGAGATGCGGTGTGGTTTCGTGCAAAGAGTTCGGACGTTTCGCTTCTTTGCACGAAACCACACCGCATCTCTTCACTGGCACGACAAAGACTTTAACTGTCTAATTAACCTCCACGATGCGCGTCACTCAGTACTCAAAAAATACGCTATAGTATTCCATGTACAATATAAAGCTAGCAAAAGCTTCGTAATTTAATGAGATGAATTCACGTTTGCTGTGCTCGAACAAATAACACGTTTCAAAGTTTAAAAAAAAAAAGAAGATTTCAGTGCTCCGAGTTGTCTTCGCACATTGGAATCGGATCACCATCGGATCAAGAAATGCAACCTCTTGACTTTTCAAATGGAAAGGTTTCTCGAGTTTTCGAAATATCCAGTTTTCGTAATAATTCTTTACATTGCGCAAATGATTGTTAGAAAATTTGTACATGATATTTATGATATTTTCTGCTCCGAAGTGCATACAGGAGAAATCGAGAATTAGATTGCGCTTCGGTAAAGCGAAGGTCGCGGATATTAATCAGTCTCATCATCTGAAAAAAAGTAGATAACAAATTCGATGATGAGAGGAAGGCATATACATTCGAAATATGGAGAGAGAGAGAGCGTACGCGGACATTGTGTCCGGAGTGCGAGCAAGAATAATAGTCTGGTATCGAATTTCGAGCTATTGATGTTGTTAGAAATACTGAATTTAAAACTTTAAAAGTTATCATGCTTGTCTTTAAAGAAGTGAAAAACGCTCTGATCTTCAAAAAATGAATTATTGTTAATCAAACATTCTTAATTTTCAACAACAATTCAAAATTTCAACAAAAAACACAATTGTTTGGACACTTTTCGAGTTTCGGATCATTGATAAAAGGTCAGACCGGTTCCGGTATAACTGTGTATTTCTTGAGGAATACTGTGCTGCCAAGCACTTGTACATTTCGGATGCGGATAAGAGGAAATATTTCACCCTTGGTGCTTCGTTTTCGTACGGCTGTGGGCAGATTATTGGCAAGTTCGAATCGGAGAAGATCAAGGTATCGATTCTGGGCCAACTTTTTCCCAGTTTTTTGTTTGAGGGAAACGAATTTTGTTTTTGAGGTTTATATTGTAAATATTGCAAGCGGAGATTCTCATCGAATTGTGCTGTATTACGGAGGCAGGTTTATGTAGTAAATGAAGGTTGTAGGCAGGGGTTAAATGGCCAAGTCCTACCGTACATCGGTGGACTTCTAATCAGAATTTCTGCAGGTCTCCGCTATTTTATAGAAGCAGAAACTTACGTTGAGTCCTTTGTTGATGAAGAGACCTCTTACTGCCACTTGCGGCTTTATTTTCAGTCCAGTGATCGCTTCTAGTTAGCATATGTGTCCTTTGTGGAAGCATTATAAATCCCATGGTTGTAGGTAATAATTTCAAATTTTGTGGAGCTTTAGTCTTTAGATGTTGAATTTTCTTATCGATTTACTCTGATCCACCGAGGTTCATGTTGATGAAGTGATATTATATCATGTTATCGATTAAGGTGATCAGTAAGCCGTCCAAAAAGAAGCAGAGCATGAAGAATACCGACTGCAAATATCTCTGTATCACTTCTGGAACTAAGGTTTGATATCATCAGAATTTTGAGACTCTTCGACTTGAAGAAGGATTTCTGCCATGGTGTTTCTTAACACCCGCAGAACTTTTTTCGAGCGCATAGATTTTTAAAATTTCATAGTTCAACATTCAATTTTTTTCAGAGTACTATTTCAATGTTTTTTGGGGTTTTTGTAAAGTGCATAGATTTTTTACCCACAGTGCGGGTCAGAGAAACATCTTGATTTTGGCGAGTACTGTGAGTCAGAAATGTCTCTTTGGCTACGCAAAAATTTATGAGAATGTGCAACTTCTTGATATCTCGGATAAGATACTGATAGAGTTGGAGAAGATTTAACAAGGTCGCTCAAACCAAATAATTCATTTCACTAACTTTTTCCTCTCAAAGACTGTACAACCTTAGAACTAAAAATTATCTCATCGAGACTACTAATTCTAGTGGGTTTTTTGTGAGTCTCTTCAACTTAATATCTACTCTTTTCGAGGACTGGTATTTAGAATACCTTCTGCGCTGGTATAGAAAAGGCAAAACAATTTCACCTTGCTTTTTCAACAACTGACTAGAGAAAGGACTAAACGGCTGACTGCACAAGAATATACCTGTTATTCCTCTCGATCAACAGCTGTAATCAGGAAAATTATTATCAGCTGCAATGAATCGGCTCAAAATTTATTGATTGGGGCACTCAGAACAGAAACACTGAATAGGACGAGTGAAGTAGGAGCATTACAGGAACGGTCGGGATTGCTTTTCTGTTTTGTTTTAAAGATGATAAGCACTGAAGGGAGAAAGTGATGTGACGCTTGCAGGTTGCACTCTTCAACAGATTGAGGTCACAGACGGTATCCACTCGCTACCTGCATGTAGAGAATGAATCATTCCATGCCAGCAGCTCAAAATGGGGCGCATTCACTATCCACTTGTGCCACGGTCAGTTTGATATTGAAAGAGAGAGAAAGAGATGGAATTCTAGCGGATGTCTTAGAGAGAGATAGAGAGCGATGAAGTAAGTAGCGGTAAAAGTAATAGAAAGAATAACAAGGACGGAAATAGTGTTGGAAGGAAAGAAGAAAGGCAGTATAATATGAGATTTACTTCGGTGCCGGTGTATGCAAGACGAGTTGTACGGAGTCGTCAAAAAAGATTGACGAAACCTCGGGGAAGTGCGGTAACAAAAGACATGGATATGGTTCAGAAGAGACTGAGCCAGATGCCGAGAGGTTTTCCGTCCGCGAAGGCTTCGTACACTACGGAGCAGTCATCAAGCTTGTGGACTCAGTCTCCGGAATCTGTCTGCCGAAGCTGCGGATCCGAAAGGTTTCTGGAGAGATTACTTGAATATATCAACAGCGAAATGACTATGACTTACGAGTTGCATGAGATTTGACTACAAAGAGGACGCGAGAGCTGACTTTATATCTGACTTGATGAATGAATATGAACCTTGAATAGATTTGTCTGAGGCGACATCAAAGGCGGATATGATAACTCTTATGGATGAAAGTTGAAGGTGGACAAGCAGCACGTTCTACTGGAGCAGCCTTCGGCGAGTGAAGAGCCCGTCTCGCAACTTCACAAGTGCGCCTTCCAGATGATAGATAACCCTACTGTGTATCTCTGCCTCAGCCAGGACAAGATCATTCAACATCAGGTATTGAGCATCTCTTCAGCATTGGATAATTTAAACCAGCCAATTTCAGATATATTTGTAGCTCGTTAACTTGGTAACTAAGTACACGAGTGAGAAAATCAGAGAGAAAGCACCACTTCAGCTAGCACTTTAATATAATCTTGCAATTGGGAGAAGAGTGAAATCAGAGAATGAACACTGCTTTTTCAGGCCAGCATAAACCCGAATGATCCGACCAGGCATCAGATAAGCGATGGCGCAGCGTGGACAATCATCAGCACTGAGAAGGTCGGCTAATTATAAGAGTTGATATTCCTGAGGTGGTAAAACCGAGTAGTCCGTAGGCTCCTGGTATGGGAACAATAATGGCGGAACGGATTTGGCACTTGAGACTGAAAAATAATCTTACTTAACGAGATGCTGATTAAGATTTATTGAACGTAGCTTTTTATTTGCTGAAAGAATAAGGAATTTTTTTACTATTAAATTTGCGGGAACATACTTTTAACATTCAGGTTCAACCTTATCCCCAGGATTGAATATTGGAACGAATTTTATTAGAAACTTGATTCATTGCACTGCAATGAAATTCTAGGAAGTTTTTCGGGAGTACCTTGTATCGACAAATCATTTCTATTATTAAAACATGACCAGTTTCACATGGCGATAATAAATTATGGATAAAAAGTTAATACCACCGACACCAATTTCCGTCCAGCTTTCCGTCCACAAACTTTTTATATTGTAAAGAATAATTTATTGACTATCTTTATTCATTGAAGTCGGTTATGTTGAGATCCACGTATAATTATTGGAACCATCCAGATTTATTCAATTGCAAGACCCTGGAAAACCGGCTCAAACTGACTTCTTCCAGTCATAAGCTATAGAGTTATCATAAGTTTCTTCACCCTTACTCAATAATGTTCATAAACCCTTCTTCTCGGTTTTTTGGCTCTCATTTGCTCGCACACCCTGAATCACTGAATTGCCTTCTCACCTATTGTTAGGCAGGAGAACGACCCAGTGCGTTCGCTCTTTTTCTTCCAGGCTTCCACACCACAGGTTTTATAATGTTTCCAAAAAGACACATGGCACGCCGAAGGTGAAGATTAGCCTGGACAGAAACTCGCGGAGGGTAATGAAAAGGTCGTTTTATGAAACGAGCATGGTTCTGCTCTCGTGAAGTTTTGCTCTCTCAATGGAAGTTGAGAATCTAGGAATTAGGTACAGAGGCCCGCAAGCAGATGGTAGAACTTGACTGTTCAATCTCTGTTCCGCACGTAATTTTTTTTGTATATGTCGGACAAAAAATATGTCATGTTCTTTGAGGTCGAGTACCGCTTCTTCGAGTCGCTTGGTCCTGTTCGAACTCCAATTGCACCGGCGCCGGTCTTCAAGAGTGTTGAGATTTTCGGACCCAGTGCTCCTCTGAAGTAAGCGAATTGCTTGAGATATTTGGCTATTGAGCCTCTCATATAGCACCATCGCGATGGTTGTATTTGTTTACTTGGTATGGTAACTGGTAACGCGCTCGCTCCCGGTAAAAGAGGGACGGCTGAGTTCGATATTACCCCGAGTAGTTGCTTTTGTCTGCAATAGTTCAATCGGTGAAATCGTATATGCGTATTTAATGTAAGGAAAATTTATGAGAATAATATTTTCATGACGGGAATTCCAAAGTTTTTGTTTCCATCTGATTCAGTGTAAAAATATGAAATCATTTCTTGGAAAATCGTGTATAATGCAGTGAAGTCTCAGAAGCTTGATATACCGAATACTTCTCAAAGATGAAAAATGTCGGATATTTCTCAATGATGATAGGGCGTTTCTGTTATAGGATAGAGTTTCACGGAAGCAACTTTTCGGCCAGACACACGGTTTGGTTATACGACGTTCCGCTGGAAACTCGCATAAGGTATGAGAGATATGAGAAACCACTATCTCTTGAAGTAGTAAAAAATGCTTGTGCTTGAATTGGGTATAAGTATTCAGGCCGAACTACAGGAACTCCACTTTGGAGGACCTTTTTTGAAGTAATGAGCACCGTTTTATAATAGTCTCCGAGGCTCAAGCATTTTACTTGAAAAAAATACAAACGTTGAAATTTGGAGAAAAAAAATACAAACTGAAATTTGCATATTGTAGTTATAATTACGAATAAAAAGTCGAGTTAGAATAATTAACTTTCTCCTCACTGTTTCAGATCCGAATCACAAATGTACGCGACGATCCCTCACTACGAGCAGATGAGATCTACATTGACGTCAAATTTATTACCACTGACGGGCAGGGAACTCATTGACTCTGATGTATTGATATTCGAATTTTTTGGCTTTGTAATCTATTAATCTTCCGAATTTAGATGTTTTTTTAAGTAACTGTGATGGTCCTACAAGTGCTTGAAGCAGCAAAGCAAATTGCTTTAGTATTCAACTTGATAGCATTTGTTTAGTAATTCAGAATTTCGGATTCTCTGGTTCGATTCGAAACACTATATGAGGCTTTTTACGTTGCAATAATCAGCATTTTTCTTCTTCAGTTGCCTTTTTCAATCGTTCGAACGGATGGTGTGATTTATCCTACGACGTTTACTTTTTCATACAAGAACGAGAACTACTCGGCACAACGGGAAGCTCGCTACTACGGAAGATGAGCAAAGTGGAACCAAGAAGACGCAATTATAGTTCAAGGAGAAAACAGCTTTAACCTAGAATTTCGCCTGACTTTGGCGATTTCAACGTGTTTTGAACTCCAGAACTAGAGAGATACACAAGCATTGAACAACGTTTAGTAATTTGTATTCTACAGTTGATAGTTAATCTCTTATTCTTCTAACCTTCACATCTTATCGATGTATTTTTTGAAAACAAACAAAAAACTGTCTTACGTGAAGATCATTTCAAACGCATATGATTGGAAACCTTTAAGGAATCAAAGTTCGAAAGGTTTATATTTTTGAAAACTGCTTTTCCAAACTAGTTTTCACCAGCAGATTTGACATATCCTCTCATGAATTATATCTATGTGCTGCTGCTGCTGTTCCTCATTCTTTTATATAAATATAATAAATTTGCGTGTAGAAGGATTCAACGTGATTCTTGTCAGATAGAAGAGTGCTGTTCTGAAAGAATGGGGACTTTCTTCCTTCTTGAATCCACTAACTTCTTTGTTCTGAGGACTCCTTATCTCTGTTCAAAACGGGATGATTTGTTGTAAAGTCTCATTCAAGACTGTATCATGTCAAATAAGGTCTCAACGCTGCGCTCACTCGAAAAAGGTTTATTCTAACGTAAAAATTAATTTGTTGTGCAAGTATTGGTCTTGGCATAGTGCCGAAATTAAATTAATAATTCTACTCTTTTGCCTTCCTACGAATAACGGTATTCTCCGCTCAGTAGCTCATGACACCTTTCTTATCTTTTCATCTGTCGCTTCCTCTCTCCTCCTCACTAAAAAACATCTTCTCTTCGGAATCATGTTTAACGTGCTATTCTAAGAATCAGAGTAGCGTTTTAGAAGCAATGTCTCAATTCTGCATAGCCGAGTAAAACGGCAAGAATGACTTGGTTAGAATGTTGGTATTTGATATGTTCCTGCAAGTATTCAAGTTCTGCTTTTTTGTGGGCTTGTTTTTGGTGGCAATAGTTAGACATATTACTAAAGTTTTTGAATCGATGTTATTTACAGTAATATTTTTTGAATCTACTTTGTCGTACCGTAAAAGTTCTTGTGATAAAATTTTTACGGTAGTATAATATAATTTGATTTTAAGGTATTCTTGAATGTATACGGTACTATGCATAAACATCTGAATCATGTATTTACAGTACGCGGACGAACATTTGATCAGCACAGAATAAACCTCAACAAAGAATCTTCAAGCTGATATGAAATAATTAGACAGGTAACCATGGAGTGAGCGTTACATCCTTTAGCAGCAATCGCGAGTGGCGCTTTTCACAATCAAGGGTTTGAAACTCGCGATAAAACGATGAAAGTAAGAAGCTGGACAAAAACTTAATGTTTATTCGCAAAGCTACAATGTTATTATGTACATACATAGATTGAGAACTGCGAGCACGGAGAATCTATATATGTAGTGTAAAAGTGTGGTTCTCAAAATTTTAAAGAAACAAACACGTGAGACCTAAAAAATGGAAATTTACTGTAAAAAATTGAGAATAGTGAAACTCTTTATTATTTTTTAAAGTAAATAGAACTTAATTTCGGATTTTCCGACTTTTCGAGGAATTGAAAAAATTGCAGTTTTTAAAAAGATACAAATCATATTACTTCGATAAGTATTCGCGGTGAAATGTTAGTTATTTCAAATTCACCACATTATTTCTACATTTTTCCATTCGTTTTTTAGCCAGTTTTGGTCTTAATATAATACTTGCTAGTTATTGAAACGTTTTCCTTAGATAATTCGATAGTAAACCAAAGTCAAACGAAAAAAAACTGGAGTCAGAAATTTTTTTTACTGTCTTTTACTGAGTATGCTGACGCCGCTATAGCTATACCTGATCCAAAGTAGAGAAGTAGAGAAATTGGTATGAAAGATATTTAAAAACTGATATACGTAATTTTTCTGTACGAATGCGCAAGACAATGTCTGCTTCCAAGACAACCTGTGACATCTGGCGTGCCGCAGGGTTCCGTATTAGAACCGCTTCTCTTTTCCCTATACATGAGAGAATTGAATTACGTGCTTAGCCCTTATCCGAATATACGTTATCAAGCATACGCAGACGATATCAAATTATATGTATCTCACAGTGCTCACAATCTAACTGAACAAACTCTCGAAATACAGAATTGTCTAGATGTTGTTTGTACTTGGAGCGTAGCCAACCATCTTTCTTTATCTTCGAACAAGACTTATCTTCTACGCTTGGGCAAAACTTCTCGTGTTTTCATTCACCACCTGAACAACAATGTTCTAGAAGTTTCTACTCAAGTGAGAGACCTCGGAGTCCAACTAGTCCCATCTCTTCGCAGACATGACGCAATTCTTGAACGAACTACGAAGGCTACTTAAGCGATGTACGCTATGCTCCGCTCTATAACTATCAATGAATCCCAAGTACTTGTTAAATGTTTCAATACATATGTTCTACCTCATCTAGAATTTGCCTCTTGTCTATGGAATCCAATAAACCGGAAGGATTCTGATCTCCTAGAGAAGGTTTTGAGATCTTTTTCCAGAATTATCTTTTATCGATGTTTTCCGCAGTCAGATACCCCCCTCTCAGCCTTCCATGTTATAGAGATCGTCTGAATATAGTTGACCTGAGTCCTTTAGCTGAAAGAAGGATGATTGCAGACCTTAACATGGGTTGAAAGATCTTCAATGATAAATCTATTATTGAAAAATTCCGCATTTTCAAGCGCACCCCATCCTCGTTCAAATATAAACGGTATTGCAATTGAATTTACTTCTTCCACTTCTAGCTTCTATTGTTTTGGTTCACGGGTTTCAAGAATGTTTCACGGAATCTCGAGCGAAATATTGAATTCAGGTACACTAGAGCAATTCATAAGTCGTCTCCGTAACGGGAATGTGCTAAGTGAACTGGAAAATAATCAGTAGCATTCAGAAACTTACCTTACCTGCCGCCACACTTATGTATGTATCATTTACAATGTGTCGCACCATAACCTTGCATTGTAAAATGTCGATAAAAATTATATATATATATATATATATATATATATATATATATATATGTATATATGTATATAGAAAACAAATTCGTCACAGGGTAGACAGCCTGAAAGCTACCTGGCTGGAACTATAGTAGAACCGAAAAAATATATTCTTTTTTGGCACTTTGTTACTTGGGGGTGCACTTTACTTGGGGGGAAGGCATGTAATTTTTCACTTATTTTTTGCTAAGGCTAGGTAGAATGTATGCTAAAAAGGCCGTACGGCTTAAGAACAAGGCAGTATAGAACGATTAGCCATTTAGTTTTATCTAGTCTAATTGAGGAAATTGACTTAGCTGTTTTCAGATATTATTCACTTTTTTTGCTCAGGCTCAGGCAAAGGTTACGATAACGAGGCCGGTTACGCTAACGAGGAGACAAAAGTTTACGCTAACGAGGAGACAAAAAATTATAAAAATTTTAGGTTAGAACAAGACCTTCACGCAATTCGAAAACAAACGGAATGTCGTTATGTTTCTTTATATTTTCGCAAATAAAAACACTGCAACATTTGGCGATCTCATTTTAAATTTTCCCTGTTCATTATTACTCCTTTCACTAGCCAAGAGTGGTGGTGTGAGCAGATTTTTTCTCGATTACTGGTATGATTTCAGCTCTTTTAATTATTCATGTCAGTGTAAAATTGACTTTTGTAAAATGAAATTTTAGGTATTACACTTTTTAAATTTAAACGATTTTAAAATGATGATGTTTGATTAACAATATTCAATGATTTTTACGAGCATACTTTTCTTTCAGGTTCGAAAGTATGTCTGATCTAAATCCGTACGAGAACCGGAATGGAAATAAAGTCAGTTTTACCTACCTTAAATTTTTTTGAATAGCGTATTTCAGAGCTAGCTTCGAAGCGGAAGTTTGAAGTTTCATAATAATGATGATGCCGATTCCCAATTGAAGTTCTTATAAATTTTTTGAAGAAGTCACTGCTGTTTGAGATAAACTGAAAATTCGCTTTTTGCAGATAACATCTCCGGCTTTAAAATATATAAAATAAAGAATTTTGCTCAATTGATTCCGAATTCCACTTCAGATATGTTTTTGATCCAAGTTTTCAAAATATTTTCAGAGTTTTATATACATCTGTATGTATGTAGTTAGTTAGTTCTGTGCTTAGAGTAGTTGTAACGACTTGAAAATTAGCGAAGAAATATTTAATTTTCATATCGTTGATTTTTTACTGCAGACTCTGAACAAGCATCTTCTCTTCCAGCAGTCTCTTTATGATATCTCCGTCCTCCCGGATCTGTTTCTCAAAGATGATGAGGTTAAAATAATCTGCACCACGAATGGCTTGAAATGCGGTTTGAATAGTGAGTGTCTCTCAACATTAAGGGCATGAATTATTGGTCCACCATTTAAATAGAAGTGTCACCAAATAAAATAGTAACGTCCACCAAATAAAATAGTAACGTCCACCAAATAAAATGGTACCATCCACCAAATAAAATGCTTATTTCCACCAATTAAAATAGTAACATCCACACAATAAAATACCAACGTCCACCAAGTTTTGTGGGCACGTCCACCAAACTTTTTTCATGTGAATTTCACCACGACATTTTTTTCTCACCTGACACCAACCTGTATGGTTTTTTCCACCAAATTCAAAGTCCAACAACTTTTTTTCGTGAAATTCACCACGGCATTTTTTTCTCACCTGACACCAAAGGTTACTTTTTCTGCTCTCTCAGTGAGTTGTTTTTGATGGTTTTTTGTATTGGAGGTAATTTACGCGGGATTAAAGTTTTTTATGAGTGTTTTTTGTTGTTTTTGTTTTTTATGAGTACTGCAGTTTAAGTGACAGCGCTCGTGAGCTTTAAACGCTTTGGTTTCAATTTTTTCTTCTTCATAGATGTTCATTTTGAGCATCAAGGACTCTGATTCTTGAAAAAAATGTTTCACAAAATTTTTTTTTCATTTTTTCACAAAAAAAATTAGGGCTTAACTGCAGTTTCAGTCACCCCCAAAGCCCCAAAGGGAGGGAGTTTTCATGAAAAAAATCTCTTTCTGAGAAAAAAAATCTTTGGATGGCTATAGTAAATTAGAGCCAACTTTTTCCTAAGCCTAAGCATTTTAATGTAAATAATTTTTTGCAGTTGCAACATCAGGTTATTTTTACATTTTAAAAACCTTTTTTAGCTATTGTAGATGAATTTATAAAGTTGTGTACAGATATAAACCACACTAAAGAAAAAAAAAGAAGTTTTTTCTGGAAATTTTGTTGTTTTTTCTGAAAAATTTTTTTTACAATTTTTTTTTCAAGAACCAAAGTCCCTGATGCTCAAAATGATATCATTTGAGGAAATTTTTTTCCAAACAAAAGCGTTTAAAGCCCACGAGCGCTGCCACTTATACTGCAGATTTTTTTTTGCCTATTTTTAATATTCCCGCCCGGCGGACTAGCTTTTTTCTGTGCGATAGTTCAATCATTTGTCATCTTAACCAGGCTTCACTGCCTTTAAACTGTGTAACTTAGAACTTGAAGATTCGCCTTTTTTAAATTATATCTGAAACAAAACATTCAACACAATGACCTAAAGTAAACATTCAACAACAAAAAACACTCATAAAAAACTTTATTCCCACGAAAATTACCTCCACAAAAACAACTCACTGAGAGAGCAGAAAAAGTAACCTTTGGTGTCAGGTGAGAAAAAAATGCCGTGGTGAACTTCACGAAAAAAAGTTGATGGACTAAATTTGGTGGAAAAAACCATACAGGTTGGTGTAAGGTGAGAAAAAAATGCTATGGTGAAGTTCATAAGAAAAAAAATTTGGTGGACGTGCCCACAAAATTTGGTGGACGTTAGTATTTTATTTGGTGGACGTTTAGACTTTTATTGGTGGAAGTAAGCATTTTATTTGGTGGATGGTACCATTTCATTTGGTGGACGTTACTGTTTTATTTGGTGGACGTTACTATTTTATTTGGTGACACTTCTATTTAGATGGTGGACCAATAATTTTTCCCCCAACATTAACAGGGATTCTAACTTGATAAAAGTCATTTATAGATTACCAAAAAGACATCTTTAACCTTTACTATCCACTCTTAATCCCATTTAGCTTCAAACAAATTTTCTCTTGATTCTTGGCACGCTACCCGTATTGGCGATTTTCGTTACTTACCTTTTTAAAATACATATGAGTCAAAAACATGCAAATTCATGCAAAATCTATTTTCCTGAAATCATCAGCGAACACAAAACAAGCGTGCGGTTTCGAGCCGGTCGTTGATGCAGCTAGAGAAGATACCAGACCCGTTCATGCCAGTCAACAACACCTTGACTGAGTCGGGACGGGGAAGCTCGGATAGCATTGTCAGCTTTTCTTCCATTCACCATCAGAGGCCGGTTGCAAAACGTTTGTTCGACCAAAGCTCCGGTAAAACGTTTTACCGAACAACGCGTTTTTCGGTCAAACAAGTTATCCCGTTGCAAGAAGAAACTTTTGTTGGTGAAACGTTTGTATTCAAAAGGCTGACGCACTTTGGGTGTTGTTTTCCATTTTGAACTTTAAATAGAGGTTTTAGACTATTTCACCATGCTTTTTGAGATATATGTTTTACCCAAAGTAATATTGTTACCGTAGTTTACCTATTTAAGTCCCGTTTTTCAAAATACTCTACAAATACAAAAGCATATTCGACGTTTTCCCGAATAATGGCCATGTAATTGATTATTGACCTTTATTCTTCGAATAAAAGTTCTTAATAAATTGTTAAACACGAAAAAGGTTGGGGGGGCATCTTCAGTGTGACGCGGTTAATTTTCTGAAAACATTGTTTTGTTTTTGATAACCGGAAGTCATATTTCTTTGAAAATTAAACTGCCTTAGTTTTTCTGCAAAAAGGCAAATTTTGAAAAAAAAGACAAATTTTGACAAAAAAGACAAATTTCGACCAGTAGAAGCCTCTTCCGATACAAAATTCACGAATTTCTCGACTCATATCTTAATAAAATAAACATTTTTGTGAAAAAAAGGTAAAAAAAGGAAAGCCATGTTAGAATTAATTTTAAAAAAACTACAAAAAAATCATGTTTTTTTACAGAAACGCTAAAAAAATTTACAGTCTTTTTTGTGAGAAAACAAAAAGGAAAAGAGAAAAAAGTGTTAAAAGTGCTTGGTAAAACTGTTTTCCTGGCTGTTATCCTGGAGTAAACTAGGATAACAAATTCGTACAAAAGACGGGTCAGGAAAACCAAAGTTGAAAAACCAAAAGTTTCTTGCAACGCAAACAACGATAAAAACGAAATACTTTGGTCCGAACAGCACTTTTGATCGTACAAAAGATGTTCTTACAACCGGCCTCAGAAACTATAGGTAACCAATGTTGAGAATTTGGTAAAACGACCGCTATTCAAGCGGGAGATCCTAGGAAAATAAGAACCTCTCCTCTCGCTACTGTTTTTCTCTAGCTCGCTCCTTATCATTACAGAATCCTCGGTTCAAAAAACAGTGAAAATTTTTTTAAGTGAAATTCATTGAAATGTGTCAAAAACAAACCAGAAATTGAAATGATCAATATGAAGTTTGTGTATTCTTCACATAGAACTTGATAATTCAATATGTAGATTAATGTTTTTTTATGTATGGACTTAGGATCAATATTCTTCGACTCGGAATCTAGAGCATAAACAGAGAGAACGGAAGACAGTTTTTTGTTCGTTATGCATTTGCTGGATGTAAAAATTTCCATGGAGAATAATTGAGCTACATAACTAAAAAACTAATTGAATATATATATATATATAAATATTTATGAGTATGAGTTTATTACGCATAAAAAAGGGGTTGTGAGGTATAAGGAAGGGGGTCTTCCATGTGAGGGGAAACATGAGGTCGAAGGTGTTGGGAGGTCGAAGGGGTTCACATTGATAACGGAAAGAACTTGTGAGCTATTGGTCGGTCCTACTCCAGTGGTAGCATTGTGTGGGAGGGCGGTGAGGGACTAGGAAGATACAGCTTCAAGGTGTCCGATTCCTCACTGAAGCCGGATTGCATCTTTTACACTAGACGAATTGAATAGAGCAGAGAGCGGATGAAAACTCGACCACTCCAGACATGGCAAACAAGATGGAATGTATATTTAAATAAATAATTGAATGATTGATTACTTATTAAATCACCTGCATATACATAGATCAACACGGATCCGTTCTCACCGCCAGTTTCGAGCCTCCGTCGCTCCTTCAGTACTACAGACGTTTTCGACAGTCCTGTTTTATCTCCAATATCAGATAGAAAAGTCAGAACTTTACAATTGTGGTGATTTTCCTCTTTTTTAGGAATTAATTAAGACTGCCGAGAAAAAAAGAACTGAAGATTTTCTGAGCAACAAAAACAGAATGGAAAAAAACGTTCCTCATCGTGAAAAAAGAGGAATGTGTTTGTAGTGGAAAATTGAGTGTGTTCTGATTGAGTCATAATAGCTCTCATCTTACAAGAGAAAAACTTCTGGACATATATATATATATGTATAGATAGATAGATAGATTTTAATAGAGACTTATGGCGTATGAGCCTTGAAATATGCATTATTACTTCATCAGACCACACTCGATGAGTGGGCGACAAAAGCATACAAAACAGCTGCCAACTAGTAAGAAGAACACTGACCACTAAAGGCCTCATTTCGCTGGATAGCGACCATTTTGGGTCGGTAGCTCAGAGTAGCTCAGAGGGTAAGAACCAAGTAGCTCAGACGGTAAGAGCATGGCACGGTAAGCGAAGCTGGCGGGTTCGGTTCTCGTCACACCACAAGATTTTTGCACAGGTTTCTGCTAACAGTCCGCTCCTCTGCTCGGTATAGAAATCCGTTGCTTGTAATTTACGAAAAGTAGTGTTAATTCTTATTCACACTGATGAGAAATTAGAGAAAGTGAGAGGATGATAAAAAACGAAGAGAGACTAAAGAAGAATATTGATCTGATCTGTGAAATGAATTTTTTCAGACTATCAACAAATCTTTATTCGGTGCCGAAAGCATAGCTGACATTTCAGCCCTCCCTGATGTCTTCGATAAATCAGCGGAAAACAAGTCTTGGGTAATTTTGCTTCTGAAAACTTATTTGTAAACGAAAAGACCATGAAAACTGTGAAATGCGATGAACAGCGTCGTGATTCACAAATTGGGAAATTTTTTTGTTGAGTTTTCAAAAGCTCAGTTTTACATTTCAAAGGCAGTCATGTTTGGTTGAGATGACATTTGATCAAACAATCGCGTGGAAAAAGCATGTTTACTGTGTTTTATTGAACCCAGCCTTCCTTATTTGAACTAGGAGCGAGCGCTACCATAACACTACGGTGACACATTACTACTCGTGCGATAAAGCTGTGTGGAAAGCTCAATTGCCTTGATCTCTTAGTCACGCATGCTTATGGAGCGAAATCGTTGTGAATGATCACAACTCCATAACTCACAATTAAGACATCCTGAAGTTGACGGATCGAAAGAGGAAAACTAACGCGAAATAGGACAGGAAGCGTGGGAAATCAAAAGAGCTCAAATGCTTTTCTTTCAACGCGCGATCAATCAAGAATAAGTTATTTGATCTCCACCATCTCCTGCGCTCCAGCAACCCTGATGTAGTCTTCATCTGTGAAACCTGGCTATCCTCAGCTGAACCTGATGCTCTCCTTTGTGATGGTCTTCCTTATCAAGTGTTCAGAACGGACCGTCAAGATGGTACCCGAGGGGGCGGAGCAGCTATACTAACCAGAAATCTTCTTTCTCCGACATTTGTTTCATCCTTCTCTGGAGATTCCGTCGAATGTATTTCTATCGATATATTTCCGAGCGACATATGTACTCTACCATTTCCCTGTATTCGACTGATTTCCTGTTATCGATCTCCAAACTCTTCTTCTGATGCGATCAATGAGTTCATCAGACATCTCGCACCTCAATGTTCCCTACCTTACCCAATCATCATTTGCGGCGACCTCAACTTTCCCAATGTCAACTGGTCCAATGCAGTCTCCACTTCTAACCATCAATCAACTGAATCTTTTCTTGACTTCACTTGCGACTATCACTTAACCCAATACGTTCTCTCACCCACTCGAGCAGACAACATCCTCGAGTACGCATTTTGTAATCAGGACATCATCTCCAACTGTGAAACATCGCATCAATTCTCTACTAGCGATCACAAATCAATATTGTTCAACGTCTCTGGATGCGAAATTCTGCCGACTCGTAATAGTTCTCTTCGCCCTCGATGGAAGAAAGCTCTATGGGAAAACATCAATTCTATTATATGTTCCGTCGACTGGACCATATTGTTTTCCTCTCTCAGCATAGATCAATGCGTTGACTATCTAACTAACTTCTTGAACACCCTGATATCCGATGTTGTTCCTCGAACTAAAACTAAACAATTTCATCTCAATTATCCTGTGAAAATCAGAAAATTGTATAGTTTTCTTCAGAGATGTAAGAAACGCTCGTCTACTTCTTGTTTAACTGCCCGTGTGTGTAAGAAGCGTCATCGCGAAGTTCTCAAATTCGAATGTATTCGGGAAAATTCCCTTGTCATGCCTAGGAATTACAAGCTATTTTTCCGTACCATCGCCAATAGAACCAAGCCAAGTCATACTATATCTTCGCTTATCATTAACAAAGTTCCTATCACGTCACCATTGCATATAGCGAAGGCTTTCGGTGAACACTTTGCATCGGTTATCGTTTCGCGCCAGTCTGGTCCTCTCCCAGAACCTTCATTTAGTCATTCGCTTGAATACACTTCCATTGTATCGCCCTCTGACACCAGTGATCTTTCAACTCGCATCAAGCCTAAGATTAGCAATTCTCCAGATTCGCTTCCTAACATCTTTATCAGACAATGCAAAGATTCTCTAGCAGTACCATTGTCAATAATCTTTTCCAATTGCCTTACGCTAGGATGCTTTCCCTCGTCATGGAAATTAGGTATTGTTAAACCAATCCATAAGAAAGGCAAACGAACAGAATTGATTAACTATCGTCCGATCACTTTGGGTTGCTCAATGTCCAAAGTTTTAGAGAAACACATTTTTAATTTGTTGTATACTCACTTTGAACACTCAGACATACTCAAACCTAATCAATCCGTCTTTCGACGGAAAAGGGGCACCGTCTCTTCGCTCGTGCAATCACATGCTGAATATCTTTCCTTTCTGTCCAGAAAAATTCCGTTTGATATCTGTCTCATTGATTTTACAAAGGCGTTTGATGTCGTTGATCACAGGTTTCTCTTACATAAATTGCGTAGGTCCGGTGTTCAATACTCTCTGTTGTCGCTTATCCAATCATTTCTTTCCAGTAGATCATATCGTGTTCAAGTCGATGATTGCCTTTCCGACCCTCAAATCACTAACGTAGGCGTCCCTCAAGGCAGTTGTCTAGGTCCCCTCTTTTTCTCAATTTTCATTAATGATCTTGTTGATTTACTTCCTTCTCCGGTTCGTTGCTTTTTTATACGCCGATGGTGTGAAATTGTTTTCTGAGTCTTCAACTATTTTACAAACAGCCATTGACACTGTTCACGAGTTTTCTCAATCCTGGTCATTGCAAGTATCCATCACTAAATGTTTCATAATGCACTGTGGACGTAACAACTTGCTCAACCCATACCATATAAACTCGGTACTTCTTCCGTGTGTCGATGAAGTTAGGGACCTCGGAATACTTTTTGATTCAGCTTTCTCTTTCACTAATCACATTGATGTAACTGTTTTGAAAGCCACTAGAGCGATGAATGTGATTTTTCGTTCTCTTCGAACCTCATGTATGGCGGTCTATATTCGTGCCTACAAGGCCTACATTATCCCTCTCCTCGAATACGGCAGCGAAATATGGTCCCCAACAGCCATCGGCAAGATCAATGAACTCGAGAAAGTCCAGAGGGCTTTTACAAGAAGAGTCTTCATTCGCGCCGGACTACCCGCTGCCGACTACCTTACTCGATTGAAGACCTTGTCCCTCTCAACCCTTGAATATCGCCGCCAAATCGCTGATGTTTGTTTTGTTCACAAGATTCTCCACAATAATGTTTCCATGAATAGTGTTAATCTACTCAAAGTTCTTCCCACTCCCTACGTTAAACGTAACTCACATCTTTTGAGAATTGTCTTGCCTTTCAAGATTAACAACTCACACAGCACTTGTGTCACACGTTGTATCAATTTATGGAACTCGCTTCCAGCTCAAGTTGCATTGTTGCCCTCCTCCCTCGCTTTCAAAAATGCACTACTAGCACTTCCTCGAGAGTATATCATCTCGAATTCTAGATTGCGTTGTTTTTGAGCTATTTTTATCTTATACCTGTGAATTACACAATCCATGTACAATACTCATGTATGTTCAAGGAATAAATGATTGATTGATTGATTGAAAAATCCTTCATGAGGTCATAATAGTTAAAAAAATAGTTAAAAGAGTGACATTAGACGGAAGATAAGTTTTCAATTTCTCAGTTTATTCTCATCTTTCGTTTCTCACATAACTGATAAATAATGGATAAATAAACATGCGTGACTAAAAGAGCAAGGTAGCCGTCTGTCTCAAACAGAAAACGGATGCGTCAACAGTTCACTACTGAGCACATTTGATTTTCTTCCGAGATTAGATTTTATTTAAAATGTAACGAATTTGCTGCCGCACTGGTAACTCTTAGTGAAAGAGAAATGGCTCAGTTCGAAATTTCTCCGTGGACCAGCTGTTTTTTGTGTGATATGAAAACGCATTCTCCCAGTGAGCGTAAGTATGTGATTAGAAGAGCAAGGCGGGCATTTGACAGACGGAACCACTTTGCTTGGAGTGCCATTTAGCTCGTAAAGTTGTGATCAAATGATATGTTCAGAAAGGAGCGTGTTAAAAACTTTGAACTTTTTAGTACGATAATCGGAACTATAGAAGCGATGACAGCTGCTATGAACTCTATCTCCTGCCAGATCCATTTGTTGAGGTTTAAAAAACAATTTGAATTTCAAAAAAAACCAAATTTGAATTTAATAATAAAAAAATATAAAGAGTCATGTTATGATGTTTGATCATTCAAAAAGTTTCGAGAAAAGGCTAAGCCATTTTTTTCCAATTTTACTTTTTTCTAACTGATACCAAGAATCATCTAGTCCATATAACTTCACCTACCTTCACGCTTCTTGGGGTCAAATAAGGAATGCCTTTGCTTTCTTCTTATAGGAAAGTCCCAATTCAAAAGAAATCATGGCTTCCGGAACTGGACCGAATGCATCGTTCCCTGTCAGAAAACCATACAAGGTATGGAATCGGTTCTCAACGAGACAAGAGAATTTTTTTATTTAAAGAATAATTCAAAGTGACTGGAAAGTTTAGCTCAAATTGAACATCAAAATTTGATAATGAAAAGCCCAAGATAGACAATTTACGAAAGCAGAAAAAGTTTATGAGTTAATAATAGGTGGGTAGCTTCTTTTTTTATCTTCTTTAGAAAAGACGTGACTACTCCACATGAACTTTAATGGAGTTGGCTTCGTTCTCACCGATCACTCACTCAAAACAGACTGCTGGGGCATCGAGTTAAAACCTAGATTCTCTTGATTTTAGAATAAGAGTCTTTACCAAACAAATATGACTCTTCATACTCTGATTTTCAAATAAAAAAGACGAGTCATTAATAAGAATTACAATTTTGCAGTCAGAACGCTCCGATGAGTCGGATTCAATAGAAATGGGCTGCTCATCTGGATCTCAGTCTGAGGAGACAGCGCGTTTCTTTGAATCGCGTTCAAACACAACTGCGCGCTCCATTGGATCGGAGTCGACTAAGACGGCGCACTCCATTGGATCGGAGCCGGCTATGACTGCGCGCTCAATTGGATCGGAGTCGACAATGACTGCGCGCTCCATTGGATCGGAGTCGACAATGACTGCGCGCTCCATTGAATCGGAGTCTATCATGACTGCGCGTAGCTTTAGATGGGAGTCAGTGGAAGCTGCGCTTTCCATCCATTCAGAATCATCAAAAACAGCGTGGTCGAGTGGAACGGAAACCACAAGGACCGCGCGCACCAGTCTTTCGAAAATGGTGAATGCTTTCCTCTAATATTTTCAAATTTTGTCTTGCCCTCGATAGTAAAATATATATAATTTAAAATACAATCGTGTAATGTACGTTTATAAAATTTAAAAACCTATCACCATTCTCAAACAAATTGATTTCTTGGATTTGTAATGACTCGAGAAAAAATCTGGTGTATCTAATGTTCAACTTTCTTTTCACGAAGATGTGAATCACTCAAGAGAACAGTTATAAATGAAATGAACAATGTACTTTGAAGAATTTTACCTTAATTTTAGAAATTTTTCAGTTGTGCGGAACTGGAACCCTTGGTGAGGTCAATGTGCTTTTTCGATATAATAGTTATTACTGTGCTCATTCAGGTCTACCTGTGCTGTAATCTTCGTTCCGAGTGTCATCACAAAGAGGAATCCGATGAAGACTGAAAGCTCTGAGAAAAATTTCAACTCTTTTTCACAACATCCGTCTTTCTTTAGCCCCAGTTAACGAAGTATTTTTCTGTGAACTCACAAGTAATTTTTCTTGTCATAAATGAATGCATATGTTTTTCTGTTGGAGACCAGGACTTTTCGCTCAAAACAAATACTTGAGAACTTCATCGTTGAGCAAATCGACAGAGAAAAATCCTTCCTAGTTTCGATTCTTTATTCCAGTCAAACATTTACAAAGATATGCATGACAAGGATACTGCCACGGATGTGAGTTCAGTGTTTAGATAGATTAGTTGAGTATTCACAGAAGAAACAAAAAAAAACTATTCAAGGAGAAAGATAAATCTAAATACGTAGACGTGTTTTAGGGACAATGATATCAACTGGTAAATTCTGTATAGATTTCTTGAAAGCAATGGAGGATTTTAATGTTACTACATTTTCAGGCAAATTATTCCAGATATCAATAACACGAGAGGCACATGTGTTATTCGAGCGTGAGTTTCTGAAGGGAAGTACTAATCGTAGTGAGTGCGATGACCTATTAGAATAAGGTGAGGGTAAGATCGTAAATAGAGAAGAGTAATCCATCACAAAGTTGCCATGAATACATTTGTGCACGAAACAAAGATCAGCAATAGTTCTTCTGTATTCAAGGGTGTTGAGGTTAAGTAAATGAATACGAGAACTGTAACTCAAATTAGTTTGGCCAGTTCTATAGAGTATTCTACGTGTGAAAGTTCTCTGAACCCTTTCCAGATCATTAACTAGGCCAATAGACACAGGGGACCAGATTTCCGTCCCATACTCGAGTATAGGCAGAATATAGGACTTGTATGCTCGTATTAAGACCGAAATAGAAGATGTTTTAAAAGCCCTCAAGATTAGATTTATGCACTTGAGAGCCTTATTTACGGTTACATTAATATGGTTAGTAAAACTGAGCTTCTCATTGAAAAGTATGCCCAGGTCTTTGCTTGTACTAGATGAAGGTAGTATATTGCCGTTAATGAAGTATATTGACTTTGGATTACGAGGGCCACAGTTGGTAACGAAGCATTTAGGTATGGAGATGGTAAGGCTCCAATTAAGAGCGTAGTCAACAATCGAGTTAATAGCTGCTTGCATTAAAATTAGGCAATCAGAAAAAAGTTTTATGTCATCAGCATACAGAAAACAATGTACACCATGAGGGATAACATCGACAATATCATTAATAAAGATTGAGAAGAATAATGGCCCCAAGGAACTGCCTTGGGGTACACCATTAGGATAAGTTCTACTGTTAGATAGTGAGGAAGCGATTAGAACTCGAGAACTACGGTTAGTGAGAAACGATTCAATTATTCTGAGAAAGGAAGACTTAAATCCTAGTGATGATATTTTGTGAATTAGTAGTCTATGGTTAATTGAATCAAAAGCCTTAGAAAAGTCTATAAGACAAATATCAAACGACTTATTCTGTGCAATGAGAGAGAGATAAAGGGAATGCGAATGAACTAAAGAAGTAACAGTTGAACGTTTGTGTCTGAAGCCAGATTGACAGGGATTCAAAAGACTATTCGATTCTAGATGATTGTAAACAGTGTCATGTATGAACTTTTCAAACAACTTCGAAAGCGAACAAACGAGTGTTATTGGTCGAAAATTGTTAATATCAGAATTACTGCCTTTTTTGTGAATTGGAATGATGATTTCTTTCCATTTGGAAGGGTAATATCCTGCGTTCATACTATTAGAGAAAATGATTGATAGTGGAATTGTTAACGAATGGTGACAATTCTTGACTAACAAATAGTTGGACTTTTCGAGCGGAAGACTACCCTAAAAGCCTGTTTTCTACACCTTTTCAGTACCTGTCATAAATATATAGCGAATTGGAAGACGATGGGTATCTGCTTCTGCAAAATAAATTTTAAAATTTTATCAAACAAGTTTAAGGAAAAGAGATTTACTGGAGAGAGATTATCGTTTTTTCTCTGTGTATCAAGTCTACCATAAGTACCATAAGTCTATTTGACCTCAGCTCGAAGAGACTTCCAGCACTCAATACAAGATAAGGCCTTCTTCCAGATGACGTTTCCTTTAATGGACTCACATACTTAATTCACTTTTAACGCGTATTCAGTTACCCCAAACAAATATGTGCAAACCTTTTTTAAAAGTCTCATCAGAATAGTCTCGATGAAGCCACTCATTTTCGAAAGAAAACTCGCATGGCACGCTCATAGACGGCTTTGATTCACCATCGAAAAGCTCGTGAATATTGTTCTATAACTTTATAAAACGAAACTCGATATTTTTGTAAATGGCGAAGTTTGGTTTGTTCATCGTGCCTCAGGCACTGCGTACGGTTCCTGGTACGACTACGCAGTGCTTGACATCTGGAAAGCTCAGTTACGAATTTGCAGGTGTTTTGCGCTCGGGGCGAGAAACAATTACATCGTATTCGAGGTAAAATACACACAAAAAAGGATGAGTTTGGGGAAGAATGCAAAAAGGTATACATGTGAATTATAAATAGTAACAATTTGAAAGCATTCCTGAGCGTAAGTATGAAAGTATGCTTGAAAGGGCATACAATCAATGAATCGATGGTATACTTTTGAAAGTATGCCTTGTTGGATCTCTTCATTTTCTTGGCATTTATCCAATCTGCGAACCCGGTTGACTTATGTTGCTCTATATACAGTTATTATTTCGTTAACTTCACATGGGAAAAGCACACATACAAGTCTTATCGTGTGAATCATTTAAGCGAGCCGTTCTGGAAGAAGGGCATCGGGAAAATTTTTATTTTGATTGTGAAGCGCTCTCCTTGAAAAAGGCCCTTCGGAACGACTCTCGGGAAAAAGGCCCTTCTGAACGCCTTTAGGAAAAAAGGCCCTTCTGAACGCCTTTCGGAAAAAAAAGCCTTTCGGGAAAGTCACAAACAAAGAAAAAAGGTTTTTTTGTAAATATAAAATAATCAAAATACAAAACATATTATTAAAAAAAAAAAAATAGTATATTTAGCATACTTTCATTGTGCAGAAAGTGCAGGAAAGACCTATTCTGGTAGAACCAGTGGCTGCCTGCTAGATCACTGCTAGTGTGAATAGAGCAGCAGTGGGGAGAGTCAGCTTTGTGAATGCGCAGTACCAGCATTTCTTAACACCCTTGGTTTAGCTGGATCTGTCCGGGGTGGGAGTCGAACTCGGGACTTCATACAATTGTCGAACACACTACCATTATGCCACGCCCGAACTATCGAGATGTTGGGCTGTAGAATAGATATATGATGAATTTTGATAGGTGCAGCAAATAACTACAAATTTGTATTATGCATATATCTTATTGTTTTTTGAGATATACTGTACAGTGCCAAATTCTATCAAGTATTGAATTTTCGTTTATAACTTTTCGTATTTTGTATCCATTATTTTAAATTCTTACCATTCTTCACATAAGATAGCGAAGAATTGAGTCAAAACTCACGGAGAGAGAAATACTAATAATTGAGCTGCAACCAGAAAACCATTGTTAATAAATATCCATTTTGACAAAAACTTGAAATCGATCTGAAACAGATCCAAAACACGTTGTTATTTCCGATAAGGTGATTCAATCAAAAACAAAAAAACTAGTGTAGTCACACAACAGAAGAAATTTAAAAAATTGAATTTCCGTCAAAATAAGAAAATTTGGAAAATTCTAGTTTTGGTACAAATGAGTTAGGTTTTTCTTGAAGCAGACATTTTACCTCAACTGCGGTATATACTTTCATGAAAAAAAATGTAAAGATCAAGACAATTTGTTCGCTTTTTTCAAAGATCAGTTCAAAAATTAATTTTTTGATAAAATTTAGCACGGTGCTGTATATTTTGGGCCTTCACCAATGGTTATCTATCTGACTTGTTTTTTTCACAATGATTCTCAACATAATAATCTTCCTTGCGTTTTTTACCGCTTCTCATTAGGGCACGCGATACCCTGAAGTGCGGTACAGACATATCCTGGTGTAACCAGTGGCTGCGGTCTGAGTCACTGCTGGCATCTTATGCACAAGAGTTGCGTACACTACCATTAGGCCGCGCCCGGACACAATGGTACTCATTAAAACCCTAAATTAAGTTATCTTGGCCGTTCTCGCCACTCTTAAACTCTTCCCTTTTCCATCACACTAACAGTCATGAGTGGAACCGCCTCTGTAATAGGTTAGTTCCCCATCTTAAGTGACTTGACCGCGTATTATGATCGAGAGCAATAAACTAAAAGATGAAGAACACAAAGCTTACCTACCTTTTGTTTATCATTGATGATCTCAAGTTCCTGATTAAGCTTAATACTTCAAGGTTCCATTTTGAGGTGTTCTCCATTTGATTCAACTATCATGTTTAGTAAATTATTCAGTTTGGTTCTGAGAATTTTTTGCTGTTTGCAGGGATTTTCGTTCAAAAGTTTCGGTTCAGTTGCTTACCCAAAACAAAAAGAGATGAGGCGTCCTTGAAAGGCAGAGCGAATTGTTTCTTTGACATACTGTTTCCGTTTTTTTTTTGACAGACAGTTTTGCTTGTAATAAAAACTGGGTTACTCTTCGAACAAATTGTTTAATTCTTTTGTTACGGTTTTTTTGAAGTTGGTACGTCTTGAGGACCGTTCATCGCGAAAACAAGGTTCAATTTCTCCCAGCAAGAACAATGTCTAGCTCTTTTATAACCGAGCTGAGGTTAAGTATATTTTTATACTCATTAACCAACAGCGACTTGAATGATTGATCACGAAAAAAACCCTATACTAACAACAAATAAGGAATTTTTTTTATAATTAGCCGAAAAGTTTCAATGAGCTTGGAAGGTTAGTTGTCAGTCAAAACAATACAAAATTTTCTTCTTTTCCGGTACACACCTCGTGATCTTTTCTACTCCTATGTAGCATTCTCGAGAAAGAGAGCAATCGGTTTATAGAAAATATTGTTCAATCTCCGATCCGGCGTTCGCTTACCTTGGTCTCCTAAAAAACTGGATCTCTAACCTTATTATCTTTTACACCAAAATTTCACTCTTTGTTTACACTGAATACCTAGTTTCAATTCATTTCTTCTCATTCTTTATGCATTACTTTTCTCTTTTCCTCAGAGCTCTGATTACTTTTCTCTTTTCCTCAGAGCTTTTCTTCTTAGTTTTTAACTTTGAGAATTTCCCAAGGATAATATTTCTCTCTTTCATAAGTGTTGCTCTTTTTTCATGAAATATGACCTTCTTCTAAACATCTCAATTCTCAATTAATGGTATCTGAATTTACTGAATTTTTCTATATTTTCTCTTAAATGTGACCCATCAAATATGGCTATCTTCGAAACATCTTAAATCTCAAATAATGGTATTTTTTCTCAAAGAAACTTTTCTTTCAGTTACAAAAAGCAATAACCATGAAAAATTTCTTTTTATTCTACAGTATAACATATATTTAATCTTCCAAAATGCTCAGGAATAATCAGAAACCATTCCCATAACCTAACTGCGTTACAAAAACCAATGACTTTTTTTCCGGCCTGAGAAACTTTAAACACAAATTGTTGATTCAGCCGTCTCCAGTCATCTATGATCGGGACACAAAATGTGAAATGCGAGATCAAACAGTTATAGATATTCATTTCCTTTTCGGTTTATCATCGGGTACTCCGTACCGGATACAAAAGCAAATGATACACACGACTAATTGCATGCTCCACTTCAGATCCATTTCATTATCGCTGCCTTACAGCCTAGATCTAAACTACCTAGACCCTCGAAATAGAAAAACCTACTCTACACCACATTGGGTTCCGGTTTTACTCAGAGTTTTACAGGGTGTACCGTAACTACGACAATCAATTCATTTTCTATACCTTGGTTGAGAGTGAAGCGTTGAAATCGAAAATCATAAATTTATTAGTTGTGACCATTTCAAACATTGGGATGAATTTTCATTCGACTCTGCGTCTTTTCGCTTCAACTATAGCGCGATGCCGCTTGGCAAACGCTTTCATCGCTGGACGCAGGCAGTTTCTGTCTATTTCGGTCCATTCTTCTGAAGCGACTTTTCTTTTATCGAAATGAGCAACCTTTTTGCTTCCAAGATAAGACTACACAGAGTATTCAAGGGATTGAGATCCGGCAAGAAAGAGGGTCATTCTGAGCTTGAAATGAAGTCGAGAAAATGAGTTTAAAAAAGAAAATGAGTTCGAGAAAATCAAAAACTTGTGTTTTTTGTTAGCTTTTTAAACGAGAACACAATCCTATTGAAACATCTTTTTAGTTTATATGAAGTCAGATTAGGATCACAGAAGCTGTAGGTCTTCGATTATCTTCTGGACATGATTAGACCGCTAGATCAATGAATACGAGAGGACTTGGGCCATCGGCGCACACGCACGCTTAAACTGTGGGATTTGGAAAGTTCGGTGAACTGACAAAACCTTTCTCAGAAGCTTCTTTTGAGTCTCAAGTAAGCACTTGAAAGCTCTAATGACGCAAGCCTCTTCAACGTTTGAAAGCTTCTCATCAGAGTAGACAGTCCGCATAAGCATTCCATGATGCGTCTCGGCACTTTTTGAATCGCTCCTCCTTGTTTCTCAGAGATAACAAAGAATTTTTTACTTTAAGATGCAAGTATGAGGTCCCTTTTAACAACTATCACAACAGAATCGACAGAAATCGCAAGCTCTCGCTTTATCTTTCTCATGAACTTTCTCAAATTTCGGAAGACCTTCTTCTGGATGCTATCGGTGATCTGAGAAGTGCTTATAGAACGAGAAAGACCAATTTTGTCACGGCCAGCAATTGTATCATGTCACGGCCAGCAACTCTTTGTGGCGTTTGATCGTGTTCCAGGCGTGCTAACGACATAACTTTTTTTATAACGATGCGGCACTTGAATTTAAAAAAAAAAGTAAATTGCCTGAATTGAACTGAACGTGGGTGAACAGTCGCCATTTCGCGAAAACTTGAAAAATTTGCCTGAATATTTGTACATGTCATCAAGAAATACTGGAAAATGATTAATCAAAGTTTTTAAGAAAAATTTTGTTTTCTGATTCACAATATACACGTTGGAAAACACATTGGCTTTTTATGGTACACCCTGCAGTTTGAGAAGCTCGAAGCTTAATGGACAACTACTACATGGACAACTACTACATGGACAACTACTACATGGACAACTACTACATGGACAACTACTACATGGACAACTACTACATGGACAACTACTACATGGACAACTACTACATGGACAACTACTACCTACTTGTCCTGGTTTATTCAGAGGACAAGGTATTGTAGAAAGTTAAGCTACGTGTATTTTTTGAACGAAATGTAGAATAGAGGCCACTTCAGAAAATATGTAAGTTAGAGTACACCCTACTCCTCGTTGATCTCAAGCAACGGATTTTTATACGGAGCAGAGGAGCGGATTGTTCGTAGAAACTTACGCAGAAATCATGTGGTGTGACGGAAACCGAACCCGCGACCTTTCGCATTCCGGGCGAAGGCTCTTACCCACTGAGCTACATACGCACACAATATAATGCACATTTTAAGGCCCATACAAAAAATATGATTTCCTCTTCAGTTTTGACATGGATAACCTGTAACACTGAAATCAACCGTGAACCTGGATCGCACCCTGTAATAATTACGTGATTTTCGACTGTTTAAGCGACGTACTGTACAAAATAGTAAATTGGTCTTTTTTTATGTGTTTGTGACCTAGAACAACACGCCCATACAGGAAGAAATAAAAGAAGAAAACATTATCTCTCCAAACTTTCTTTGCTTTAACAAAAACGTAACTCTAACAGGTTTACCTTCATTTTTCTGTGTTTGCTGTTCAACTGATAAACAAAAAATATTGATTGAACGTCGATGAATTAGTTCATCTCACCCTTTTTTTGTTGAAGAGATCGGATTTTTAAACATTTTTTGTTGCTCTTTAAGATCATTGAAAACTGTTTGACGACTCTCTGAAATTTTTAATAATAGTTTGAGCTTAAGTAATCAATAAGCAATATAAAAATGAGTTTCTAGAATGTTTTGATCTTATCCATTCGTAATTCTTTTCTGGTTAGATGCAGTACGGAAAATGAAACAAATTGACTGAGTTGGTTTGATTACGTTTAGCGGAAAAAAATCATTACACTAGCCTAACGGCAGTTTACTGATTACGTACTAACTTAAAGTTTTTTTCTAGCTAGAATAAGAGACATGACATACAAAAACCTAGAACTATCAACGATTAATTTACAATTGTTTGTTACTCAATCGGAAAAGAATACGTACGAATGAAAACCTTGTTTTACTCAATCGGAAAAGAATACGTACGAATGAAAAACGCAATGGTCCCGCTTTCAGCTTTGAAACACAAGAAAAACTTGAAATTCACAGTATGAATCGACTTCTACTTTTCTTTCTTCTGTTTGCGGTTTTTATTGCTGTGGTCTCCGCTCAGTGGGGATACAATTATTGGAACCCTGGATATGGCTACAGGAATTATAACTACGGATATCGACCTAGATATGGATATCGAAGACAAGGTGGGAAATTACCTTTAAAAGCCGCTTAACCTTTTAGTTTTAATGTAGGGCTCATATCAGATTATCTAGATTCAATTTTGTAGAACTGAAGTTCTTAAGGACTAATACAACTAAACGAATTGGAATAAATCTTCTTTGAAACAAAGGTTTCTGGAAATGGCAATCTTCTTCAAGCAGCGGCTAGGTTTCGAGGCCAACGATCCGATGGCTTCGATGTTCTGCTGATGATTACATTATGATTAACACACACATAAGATTTATTCATTCAATGAATACTCTTTTTGAATAGTTTCGTATGAAAAAAAAACTAAGGCTAGTTCAAAACGACAAAAGTTAGGTTATATATAATAACATACTTTTTTAAATGACTTTTTATTCTTATGTTAGTCTTTGAAATGTGTGAACAAAATCGGTCTTGTGAACGAAATCAGTCTTCTTTTTCTTCTCAAGGAACTTTTTAAAATGAATCCAGCAGAGAGAACAAAAACAACCACACAAATATTTGAGTTTTCTGGCTTGTTGTTCGATGGAAGAATTCTTGGTATTAGTTGGATTAATCCTGCTTTAAGGATTTTTCATGCATTAGATGTTGATGTGTGATATACCCGAACGTCTAAATTCTGGAAATTAACTAATCTCCTCACTGCTTCTTAAAGTGTTCACAGCATTGTTTATCAGAATAAAGTGTGCGAATTCATTTCATGAGAGATGCAGTAAAATTTCACCCTTTAAACAGATTTATAATGAAGAAAAAAAAACGAAGTTTCGGATCAATTTAACAATTTTCGAGAGATTTTGATACAAAAATGGCAGTCTTCTAAAGCTTTGGAAATATCTTCAGGCTTTGTTTTAGCATTCCTCTTTATCGATTATTTAATTTGACTAATAATTCAAAACATTTTTCCGATGTCCTCTCACAATTTTTGAGCAGAAAAGACCCGACGTCAATGTTTCTAGTCAACCTTAAACATCAGTCACGGAGTTTTTTGCAAAATCCTGAAGCTCGCCAAACAAATATCGTCCACCTGAATGTGTCCATGAAATTTAAAAAAACCTTACATAAATAGTATTATGTTCATTGAAAAGAACGGATTCTTGCCTGCAATGTCACGTCTACGAGATCTTCCACCAGGCATTTGTTTTCGCAAAGTCTCGGAAGCTCAGAAAGCTAATGGCCATTTGAAAAGTTATTCGACGACGATTAAGCAGTCGAGGTCGTTGTTCGTGATTAAAAAACATCTCAGAAATTGAAAAGTGGTTAAACTTCTTGTAAAAATTTACGCTTCGCCTAAATTTTCTCATAACTCAATCACTAACTACCAATGTTTATGAACTTATCCACATTGGATTTGTGAGCGAAAAAAACCCCGAGACGTTCACCTAACTGCGGAACTTTTAATACAGGTTCATTATCTCATTTCTCTCATGATGAATCGTTTGGAGCTGCTAATGCTGATGTGATGAAATAGAAGAAGATAGGTTGCACCCTGGCTATGTGAGAACGATTTGCATATTTCGTTTCCAGAACACGTGCCTGTTGTTGTTGCCGGCTTCGAAGTACGTGATACATGAAATGTGATCTCATTCTAATGACGGGCTTTGGAATAATCTATTCAAAATTTCATGACAAGCAAGGTATTTTATTATTAAAAAACTTCATGTCGACCCAAATTCATAGTTACAATCAATCTCTATGGGGGAATACCAGAAGCAAATATTGCTTGCGGTAAATTTCAACTGGTTGCTCAGAAAGTGCTTATGATTGCCATATTTATATACGACAATCAACACCGTCTTCGACTATATACAAGTCTTGAGATTCAATCTTGAAACACTATTCGAGAAGGTATAATCTTTGAATATAACTGCAGAAAACATCTGTCTGTTTTATCAATTTTATGTTTTTCATGTAGTATTCTTTTGTTGTGGTTTATAATGTTTAGATGCATGTTTTTCTCAAGTTGTTCCTTCCTTCATGAAATACATACAATTACCCCGTTGTCTCGTCATTTTAATGTACTTTGAGCATATCAGCATTGTTTCGGTTTATTTACTGAGCGGGTAACCGAATTTTTAGTTCAATTTGATCTATTCTCGAGAATTGATTCGGATGCAGTTCATGCTGATGTTATTGATCGCTTTTATAGTTCATGCTGATGTTATTGATCGCTTTTATCTGCTGTTATTGATAGCTTTTATCACATTCGTCTCTTCCCAATCGCTTTTCAGCAATTGGAACCGAGGCTGGGGCATCGCAAATGATTTTAATCGATGGAAGCTGGAATATCCGAGAAGAGGTTATTTATTGAAAGCCAATCCAATCTGATTTTATTGGGTAAATATCAAAAATGAGAACGTTGTTTTACATTAACTTCAGTGTTGGAAAATTTTCTCGTAACTAGAGCATTGAAGTAATCCAAGAGAGTTATTTACAGGTCAGATCTTTGGACATTACTCACATTTTCATTCATCTAGAAGTTCTTCATCACACTCTAGACGTCCCTCACATGAATCATACGAACGACACAGAGGCACTTCCAGAAAGCACTCCAGCAGACATTATCATAGTCATTCTAGCATTCAAGGATGAGAGAACCAGAGGGAAAACTCAGATGAATAGAGAGAAAAAGAGAGAGAGAGTTATAGAAAAAAGAGACAGAAGAGAGGAAGACTGAAAAAAACGAGAATTAGAATACAAAGATTGATTGATATGGCCAAACAAAAACTAATTTTCTTTAGAAAAGATACACAAATTTTACAGTAACTATTTTATATGGGACGTACATCACGTGGGCCTACTCAAGTTATGAAGAAAGGAGCGGGGGAGAGGGGAGTTGGCAGAGATGTCTTCATATTAGCCAGTCCTGGATGTTAAGAGACAAATTGAGATGAATTTAAAAGTTTTTCTCTCAAGTGTTGCAGTGAGTATTGAGAGAAGGGTTCAAGTCTAGAGACACGAGTCGTGGCGAGTGAAAGAGAAGGGTTCAAGTCTAGAGACACGAGTCGTGGCGAGTGAAAGAGAAGGGTTCAAGTCTAGAGACACGAGTCGTGGCGAGTGAAAGAGAAGGGTTCAAGTTTAGAGACACGAGTCGTGGCGAGTGAAAGAGAAGGGTTCAAGTCTAGAGACACAAGTCGTGGCGAGTGAAAGGTTAGAATGATTAAAAAGTTCTTGGAAATTCGAAGGATCCGATATTTATATTGGGCCGATATTTGTCGATCCGATATTTATATTGAAAAATATTATGAAAATGTACTTCAAAGCTTCTTCTGATTAGATTTTGGCGTCGCGTCTTAACTTGAATATGAACATTGTGACATACTAACTACTCATAACAATATGAACATTGTGACATACTAACTACTCATAACAAGGTGAACATTGTGACATACTAACCACTCATAACAACATGAACATTGTGACATACTAACTACTCATAACTAGGTGAAAATTGTGACATACTAACTACTCATAACAATCAGAAGCTCGCAAAATGCCGATTATTATTGACTGTGTGTTACTCATTCCTTCTCATTTCTTATCTATTAAAACACTGCCACTGTTATGATGAAAGTTTTTTTCTGCCTATGTTTTCATTTATTCACTATGACTACAATCATTTTACAAAAACCATGTTTAATTGTTAATTGTTAGCTAACTCTTTGTCGAATACATACATGGATAAATGAATTGAATTGAATAGAATTGAAAAGTTGGGAAAAAAATTTCATCTGACTTGGTTGTATTCTATATCAACTGTCGATTGCTAAGATTGAAAAGACTTGAAATTCCTTAAATTACTTGAGTTGTGATTAGGACGAGCAAGCTAGACAACTGAGAAAATCTTTAGTTCTTTTTTATTGGTTTTTGCTGTTGTTTTTCCTAAAAGCTGCTTCTCTAGCCATTTCTCACTCTTATTTCAACCGCAATAGTTCAATTAAACAATTAGTGTGAACACATAAGCAGTGTACACTCGTTATCTTATCAAAGTGTTCCCTTTTTCTTCCGTTCAAGAGTCGTTATCTTATCAAAGTGTTCCCTTTTTCTTCCGTTCAAGAGTCCTTTCTGTACCAGTTTTTCTATTTCTTCTTTTTCTCGCGTACATCCCTCTACCCAACCTATCCAATTTTCATTGAACCGACCCTTTTCCTGAAACGATTATAGTGAATTTCGCTCATTTCGCTGTACTTTTAAACCATAGTTATTTGCTGACAACATTTTTCATCGTACTCAAGCGGTTTTGATATCTATCCCACTATATCAATTATGTTTTCATTTTCATTTTCTTATTGTAAAACTTTCTACCGTTTTGACTGTCGCTTCTCCTTTTCAGACAAAGTGAACGGGAAGTCAATTCGTTTAAGTTACTTCATCATGGGCACGAAAAACAAAAAAAAAAACAAAATTGAAGATGATTGAACAAGTTGAGTGTGATAATGTCTCTGAAAATGGGATGATTGAACAAGTTGAGTTAGATAATGTTCCTGAAAATGGGATGATTGAACAAGTTGAGTGTGATAATGTCCCTGAAAATGGTGATTCTGTTTCCAATTTTTTCCAAGAATTCTCTATCTGTAAAATAAAGAGAAAAAGAACTCTCAACAGACTTTACGCAAAATTTTAATGTTATTACTCAGTTAACAATTCTAAGTGAGAAGCATGAAGAAAAATCATCATATTCTTCGGTGATGGAAAAGCAATGTGATGGAACTTGACATTAGAAAAAACTTTTGAGGAACAAAGCCTTTTCGAAAACCTCAATCCAACTTAATTCGCTTTGAAGCCAGTTTTTTTTATTTTGGTCAAAATTTTTTCGAAAAAGTTATGTTTGACGGGAATCAAATGTACAGATTTTCATCAGCACATGTACATATGTTGACGATCATTGACCAACAGCAGGGAATAGTTATCATGAGCCAGGGACAGTGGTGTTGAATGAGGAATTGTCATTTGAAGAAAATAATATCTATCAGAGTTTGTTTCTCTTATCCAGAGCTGCTGCTGTGTGAATGCCAGCGCCAATTTCCTGCAATTAGTAGTGGTTGTTGTCATTCATAAGGAATGAAGAACAGATTTTTTTGAATGAGCAAAGAAACGAGAGAAAAAAAAGGCCTCCATTTCTCGCCTTCAAGAAATATAATCAGAATTGATATCTCTACATTCTGGTGTCGAAGAATGAAACAAAAGTTGTGGCACTAACAAAATGTGAAACGCACTCGTTTTCTTCTACCCGGCCAACAACTTAGGTACATACTTTTTTGCCTTTTGTAAATCATGAATCTTTTCTGAAATAAGAATTTGAGTTTGTTAAATACCGGGCTCTGGGAACGAGTAAATAGTATGACGTACCTCTTCAGTGAAACTGGTAATACAATTAACAGATGGAAACTCATAACACAATTGACCGAACGCACTTCTTCTTCCGTATCATCCACCATATCCTCTACCATATTTCCATTGGTTGCGACCCCATCCGTCTTTTTCTCTCCCTCTTCCTTTATAGCTCTCTATCTCTCTCTTTCTCTTTCCTCTCTCTCTATTTTCTCTTTCAAAAACATACGGTATCAATGGATGTAACCTCCTCTTCCGTATCCGCCATATCCTCCACCGTATCCCCATCGATTGCCTCCCCATCTATTCCATCCGTTGTTCCAACCATTGTTCCAGCCATTGTTCCAGCCTCCCCATTGAGCAGAAACCAGACAGAGCAGGACGAGTAAGAGAGCGAGAGTAACCAGCAGTCGGCTCATTCTGGAATGCATCAGAGTTGAATATTAATTGTGTGACTAGTAAGCAGAAACTATCACGCTTTCGAGATGGAGAAAAAGAGCCCTAAAGAGAATTTTTGAGAGAAAAACAGAAGCTGCTAAAATTATTGGCAAAGTTCAAGGAGCTCGCACAAGTAGTAAAGTTAGTTCAAAACGATTTTCTAAGAAATTCTCGCTTACGAGAAAAGATCAGGTGCTCAACGCGAGAAAACCATCGTATTCGATCTAAAAACTACCTTTCAGGGGAGTAATAAAGTGAACAGTATGAAAAGTGGTCTAACAGACAACTCTTTGTCGAATGCCTCCCGTCAAATGTGTGTCCCCTTGAAGATGAAAAAATTATCAAACGTTTTTATTAATTAAATTTGTTTAAAAAAGACTTATGAAGAAAAGAATGTAAGAACGTTTCCTTAGCTTTGAAAGCCTACATCGCAGGTAGAACATATGGAGGAAAACAGTCTTAGTCATTACAGAGAGAGAACTTTTCATAAAATACATCATCATCTTCATTACTAATCCATCAAGATCTACGTTCTATTCTTTCGAGAATTCAAAAGATAACACCTTTACAAAAAAAAAGATTCACATTCAACTCACAGTTTGAAAAGGGTATTTCATAGAAAACGGTTTTGAAAATACTCTCTAAATACTACTTAAAACAAAACTTTTTATCGTACTTTCGTACTTTTCTCATATGCATTCCTAATATCAGGAAAGCAGTGAGATGACAGCAATTCCATTGCAATAAGCAATCTGCACTAGAATTGGAAGCACAATGATTTCCGAGAATTTTTGAAAGTTTGTTCTCAATTGGGTTTAAGACTGAAAGAATTTGTTCATAAAAGTCGAACTAAGTTAAACAAGAAAAAAACTTCTCAGAGCTACCTGGTACACAACCTTATCAACCCACTAAACAAGTTCAAATGACTACCATCAAGAAATACCGAGAATTTTCACTTCTATGCCTGTTTCAAACGATTTTTGTAGTAAAGTTCACCCACTAAAAATTAAATTTTAGGACAAAAAAATTGAAGCTAAACGCGAATTTAGGACCCATTAAGAACTTTTCGAAGTTTGCTAGCATTGGAAAACCAAATAAGAGTAAAACGAGTATTCAATGGAACCGAGCTTGAAATAACCTCACGATAATCGCGAATTACAGCATATTATTGGTGTCAGTAATTTTCTGTGCTTTTAATACAATCAGAACCATCGGGCGGGAAAGAGTAACGGGGGCGGGTTATTGCTCTTCAAATGTCTCAAATCTAGAGAATTCGCCAACTCAGAACCAGACAGTTCAAGATTGACGAACCAGAATCAGTATAAGAATATTTGAGAAAAGAAACTAAGCTATTACGGAGTTTAAGCAGTATTTTCTAATTCTGTTAGATTCAAAAAGTATTTCGGCGAAGTCAGCACGTTCAAAAACTTCTTAGAAACATGAACACATACATGTTTCCAAGTCGCTAGTAACAGTTGAACAGAACTCTCAACTTAGTTTGAACTGAGTTTGACACCAAAATGACTAAAATCTATGACAGGAAGAAGTGATTAACTAAGCAGAGGTTCTTCAACTCATTTATTGTTTGATTGATATCGTTGTGCACGAGGTATGTAGCTCTGGGAATTTTTTTATCGGTTAACTTAGCTCGACTCTTATAAATGAACTCGTTCAGTCTCAAACCTGATTGAGAACAAATTTTCAAAGAAGTCTCGGAGATTATTGTGCTTCCAATTCTGGTGCGGAATGCCTAGAGTGGTAAACTTCTTGTCATTTCACTGCTTTCTAGATATCCACCCATTGATAAACCGAAAAGATAGGATCCGGCTTTTAGCGATTATTGGACACATTGATCCTTCATATAATGTCCGAACTATATTAACATTATTCCTTTTCGCATTACCAAAACGTGGAGATGTTTGGTTTTTGGCAATGTATGTCCCTGAAATTGAGATCATCCATTCGTTTTGTCGTGGTTAAGAGTGGTCGACTCCCTTCCCTCTCTTTATTTCTATTGCACAAAATAAAGGATTTCGGTATCTAGCGGGAATCGCACTTTTGAAATCTTAACGTCCAAATCATGACCGGAACTCCCATCAACACTTTATGATCTTCTCTATTGAATACCGAAGTTAATTCAGACTGAAACTTGAGTATGGTTGTTAAGTAGATCTTTCCATAACATTTGGAAAGTTATATGGAATTCTCTCAGAAATTGTAGCAGGAAAATACTAGAAATCCATTTTGAAAAGCTCGAATTGAGATGATTCACGCAGAACGAATCGGTAGTTTGAGCTTGCGAAGTATGGAAAGCAGGAAAATAAATAGAAGAATAGGGAGGGTTTTATTCTGAAAAAGTCGGTAAAATGATTTTTTTTCCATGTTTAAATTTTATATAACAGTATTTCCCGTGCTTTCCAGCGAGTCAAACCTACTTTTAAAACGGTTTTCTTCGAAATACCCTTCTTAAACTGTAAGTTGAGTGTGAATCAGTTTTTTCTGTGAAGGATTCATCTTTTGAATTCTTAAAAAGATTGAACGTAGATCTTGATGGATTAGTAATAAAGATAATCTTAAATGTTGATGAAAAATACTCTCTCTGTACTGACTAAGACTGTTTTCCTCCGTATGTTCTACCTCCGATGTAGGCTTTCAAAGCTAATGAAACGTTTTTACATTCTTCTCTCTAAAAGTTTTTTAATCGAATTCGCTCATGAACAATGTTTGATAAATTTTTCAGCCTAATGGGGAAACACATTTGAAGGGATACATTCGAAAAAGAGTTGTCTGTTAGATCACTTTTTATACTGTTCACTTTATTACTGCCCTGAAAGGTAGTTTCGAGATCGAATACTATGGTTTTCTCCAGTATTTTCCAAAAAAAGTTAAATCAATCGGTGAGTTAGGACAAAACCACGGGTCGTGAATGGCGAATGATGTTCCATCTTGAAAGGAATTCACGAATAACCCGCCCATGTAAGTATTAAACTCACCCAAGATCGGGTCGTATAAAAAGCGTGAAAAGCACTTGCGGAAAACTGAGCCACCATTTCTTCAGTGTAAATAATGAGCGCCCTCTTTACGATGTTTGTTCCAATTTTTCGGGAATTACTCCGAAATTTTTTTGATGACAGAACTGGGGCACCTCATCTTTTGTCGTAAGCGAAAAGTAATTAGAAAAAATTCTGAGTTAACTTTACTACTTGTGCGAGCTCTTTCAACTTGGCCAATGTTTTGAGCAGCTTTTGTTTTTATCTAAAAACTTCTCTTTCGGGCTCTTTTTTCCACCTCGAAAGCGTGATAGTTTCGGCTTACTAGTCACACGATTAATATTCAACTCTGATGCATTCTAGAATGAGCCGACTGCTGGTTACTCTCGCTCTCTTACTCGTCCTGCTCTGTCTGGTTTCTGCTCAATGGGGAGGCTGGAACAATGGCTGGAACAACGGATGGAATAGATGGGGAGGAAACCAATGGGGAGGCAATCGATGGGGATACGGTGGTGGATATGGCGGATACGGAAGAAGAGGAGGTAAAGATCATTTATATCGTATGTTTTTGAAAGAGAAAATAGAGAGAGAGAAAGAGAGAGAGAGAGAGAGAGAGAGAGAGAGAGAGAGAGAGAGAGAGAGAAATAGAGAGAGTTGGAAAGGAAGAGGGAGAGCAAAGACAAGGACATAAAAAGAGATGCATTGACTCTATGAAAAAAAACAGTTTCTACGGAGCCAGAAGTTAATTTCTTCATAGTAGTATTCTTTGCAGGGAACTGGCACTGGCACTCCCACAGTCACTCTTCTGGGAAATAGGTGGCCTGGCGAATTATCCTGGCGATATAAGATTGTAGCTGGAATTTAGCGGTAGACCTATATACCCTGTGTTTGTTTTAACTGGTGTTGTCATGGTTGTTTCCTTTGCATTCAATCCTTTCTCACTCAGCATGTTCAGTGCTTCAGGCACACTCAGCATGTTCAGTGCTTCAGGCACAATTATGAAATTCTTAAGCTGCACAAAGTAATATATCTTCTAATCATTGAATTTTTTTTGTATTGAGAATGCGCATTCAAAAATGCCAATAGAAAAAATAGCTTGGCCCTAACTGTATGATACAAGAACAAATGTTCGATTAACTCAAAGCTACCATTATTCTCGAAAATTATTGACAATTGCTACCATTATGGAATACATACGTTGTGAATCTTTCAACGAACCAAAATGAAATTGAGTTTTTCGGTTGTTCTGAACGGATTTCTTTAACACAGAAAATTTTCCAAATTTCATTTTGTTGAAAATTCATCCAATAAAAATCAGCAATATTTAGCCGTTTCGGAGCACCACAGAAGCATTTTCGAACTTCAACTCTTTTTTCATTCTTCCTCATCCCTTGCGAAACCTTGGTTTTATAGAAATCGGCTCATTCTAAACATTGGTTTTCCAAGAAATAACCAATCGCTTGCAGTCTTTTCTGATATACGGATATACATACACTCTAATGAGCGAAATTCTATCAACTTTTAATTTTTCATTGAGAATTTTTTTCATTTTTAATCGACTATTGTGAAAATTTTATATTTATTTCTTATAATATAACAGAAAATTTATTAAAAAATCACGTGAATAGGAATATTAATAACTAGGCTGCAACCAGAAACAATTGTATAACAGATATCTAAGTTAGCCAAAAAAAAATTTAAATCGATCTGAAACAGATTTAAACATGTTTTTTATTCCGATAAGACAAGTCATCCAACAACAAAAATATTTAAGTGACAGAAAAAAGAGAGGAACGCAAAAAAAGAAATTCAAAAATTAAATTTTCCGTAATCATTAGAAAATTCTAAAATTCGAGTTTAAGTGCAGATGAGTTTGGTTTATCTTGAAGTAGACATATTACCATATCTACAGCATATGTTCTCATGAAAACATAAAACAAAAAAATTCAAACCAATACGTTCGCTTTTTGCAAAGTTATGTTCAAAATTAGATTTTAAAAAAATAGAATTTCGCATGTTACTGATTTTTGAGCTTAAAATTGACATCACGAAAGAGAGCTCTGATTTTGGTTCGAGATGAGAACGAGCCGATTGGGAAGAATCAAACGAGACAAATGGAGAAAAAAAACGTGTATTAAAAGTGAGAAGTACAAAAGGATGGACTTTCTTCTCATTTTCTTCTTATTTTTATAATTTTCAACCTTCAAATTTGGTCGTTTCCTCTGCCTAACGTTCAGCTCCAATAATAATAATAATCACTCTTGGAAACATGCAGTTCGTTTGGATGAATCATATCATATCTCATACTCGTCTGTAACTTGTTCAATACGAAAAATATTGAAGAAATGACAGTTTTTTAATTGAATATTATCTTGCTTTGACACTCCCCATGTTAGCAGATGAGTCTTTACAACTCATCCTTCGGTGGATAAAGTAATTTGAAATTGACTTAAGGCTCAGAAGTATGACAAATTATTGAACTATCGCACAGAAAAAGCTAGTCCAATGGGCGGGATCGAACCCAGCTATCTCGACTCAAACCGCGAGCGCGCATTACACCACCGGGAAACATTGCTATTGCGTGCAATAGTGTTATACATATGTATGAAAGGCTCATATGCCTTGTTTTCTTAGTGCTTATTAAGCGATTGCGTCATGAATAACTTCAGAAATCACGATTAAGACAGAAGAAATAAAATACTTTGTTTCGAAATGAAATGAAGGCTTTAAAATGAGGGGAGTCGATCCACTTTTAATTTTTTCTACTGTGACACCTTCCCGAATACGCATCAATACTTACAAATTTTTTTAGAATGCAAACGCCATCTAGTAAACTGTTTTGTATTTCACACCCAGAACGAGAAAAAAATTTTAAAAGTTTTTAAACAAGGAAATCGGAGTGAAAGTAGCGAATTGAAATTGAAAGTTCTTCATTGGACAGATTCTGTGTTCCCGACTTTCATGGTCCACACCTCTCGACCAAAAGAGTGTGTTTTTCGCTGCTTGGTCGGTTTTTTTCGGTCAGGGAACCACAATTCTTTCCAGGCTTTGGTGAATTAGCTTATGTTTTGCACTGCTTGGATTTCGCTGTGGTCCAATATTAGCAACGAGTTTATTGATTCATGTTCTTCGCTGAGAGATTTCTGGGAAATTTTCTCACTTCTTCCTAACATAGGCAAATATCGCAGTTGCTGCTCAAAAAAGTTTGTTTGATATCTTCTCTAACATCAAGTGCAGTGGGTTTTCTTTGTTATTTTTTGATAAAATAAATGCTAAATTCGTGCTATGTGCTCAACATGTACAAAAATAACATGATAATTAGATAACATTCTCATTCGCGAGACTCTTCATTCTTACAAGCGATTCACCACCTTTCTACTATCATTCCCGATTATGCAATTTTGTAGTTCATACTCGCAAAAAAAAAACTTATTGAAGCTTCGAGACACTGTTTCTGACCAACATAATAAGTCATTGATGATGATTCTGATGTACCCATATTGCACTGATGTTATTAAACAGAAAAAAAGCGTTTAAAGTGATGGAGTTGAAAATAGAAAGAAAAAGAGTATGTTGAACACATATCTGTCCGAAAAGTTTAAGTGAACTGTTTTCTTAGTTCGTCAAAGACACTTTTCTCTATCGTTTTATTACACACTCTTTTTTTTACTTCCTCCTTTTATTTTTTCCTCTTTTTCTCAAATTTCTCTCATTCTTTCTAGATCACTCTCTTTCCGTCGTTCTTCCAAAAGAGCGAAGTTTCAGCTAATCATGAAGTTTCAGCTAATCAAAAAGAGAAAGCAAACGGGTGTTCAAAAGGTCTATTCACACTGTGTTATCACATGAAAGATTTCAGGGTAAAATGATTTAATCGTGATTTCGCAAAACTTGAAGAACGATAGAACACAATGGAAAAAGTGTGAGAGAAAAAAGTCAAATTTGGAAAAAAACAAAATGGATAACAAGGAGAATGAAAAAATTGACAAAGAGAAAAGAGAAAGCATGAATGACAGCTAATAGCGAGTCTGAGCGAGTGATAAGAGCTTCGTTCGCCAAACTGACACCTCGAGACGGGCCGTATGGAAGTCTCCTAAGGAACAAGAACACGTGAAACTCAAGATCGAGATAGAGAAAACTCAGAGCAGCGCGATCTTGATACTCTTTCGACAAAGGGCATGACAGTAAATTTTCTACATTCATTTGATGGTTCGACTTTACCCCCCGCCACACTGAGTCTCTGACACTTGTGAAAATTTGCAGTCCAATGCTGATTGTGATTACGGTACTTTTTTTCCAAGTTTGTCATACATTTGTCTTCTTATATTATCTTATATTATCTTTTTTGGTGAATTTTGTCGTGTTCTTCACCTTCTTAGTTCTGATTTTTTGCTGCTTTCGAATCGGGAAAGTATCAGCAATTTACTTTGGGGGGAGGCAGGTCTGATTTTTTTCTAGCTTAGGTTTATGTAATTTAAAAGCACGACGCCGTACGGCTTAGGAACGTGGCCGTATTGAACAATTAGCGACAATATTCAAGTTTTATCCAGTCTTATTGGAAAATTGACTTAGCTGTTTTCAGCTATTATTCACTGTTTTTTTCTCTCGCCTAGGCTTAGGTAAAAGTTACGCTAACGAAGCTGTACAGCTAAGGAAAGAGACCGCATGCGAAACTTTATTAGAAAAACAAATATAAGGAAAAAATCTCCAGAAACCGAAGCAAGTGTTCACTGGGGAAGCGTATGATGTCGATTTTATGTGTGTTCATTGTAAGAAAAGAAGTTTTTTGGAATGGATGTAAGTACACAATTTTTGTGAGGAATAAGCTGAAGAGGGAGAAAAAATAATGGAACTTGAAACTTTGATAAAGGAAACTTGAAAGTTTTACTGAGACAAACTATTCGAGTGGAGATGTGGGTTGATAAATGTAATTGTTCTCATTCTTAAATTTTAAAAAAATTTAAGTGTCGCATTATATGCGTTCCTGTAGAACAAAGATTCAAAATCAAAACGGGTTTATTAAATTCTACATAATTTTTCTTTCCAGAGAGATTCATGAATCGCAGATCAAACCAGTTTGAAAAAAACCTTATTGTGCGAATGTTCCGCTAAGATTTGTAAGGAAGGGAGAATGGAGAGAGAAAAACGCGTAAAACAATGATTGCATTTCCTCATACATTCTTAATGACTTTACAGTGATTTCCTCTCAGAACGATCTGTTGTGTAGTGGTGTGAAACGAATCGGCGAGAAGTTCATGTACCTGCTTCATTCTCAAAAAACCGGTTTTATCACTCGAGAGACGACGGGATCGACAGCAATCATCGCAAAAGATCAACTCAATTAATTTTGCGTTTATACATATAGACAAAAGTATGTACACGAATATTCTTACTACGAACACTTACATTTTTTTGAAGGCACAATTTTTTCCAGGGATATGTTTTTAAGTCTGTAAGATATTCTAACTGAAGTTTCAAAATTTTAAACGATGATACCAGTGTAACGGTTGTAATCACCTCATAAGAGGAGTAAAACGCGCCTCGTTAAATTTAATTAGTTTTGGTATATCTTCCGACAAACAAACTATAAACTTGATAAGAGGATGCTAGTTACAAAACTGATAAATTTCTTGGACTATTCTTGTGTCCTCATGAAAAAATTTAGATTTGCTAAAATATAGCAACGAATCCCTAGGTTGATCGAAAATTTAGTTCATGTCACAAAACGTTGTTGACTCTAAAAACATCAATTCCTTTTTTGTTCATGAAGGGCATCAAACTTATATCCAGGTACATATATGTAGATGATCAAAAAATTTGAACTAATCGGATGCGGAATGCAAGAGTCGATTATATGGGAATTTTTTATGCATAGATACACCTTCGTTCTCTTTACTTTTTCCGAATTTCTCCGACCGAACGTCGTGGCTGCTTCAGTTGACTGTCCCAACGACGATCATCTTATCTGCCACTGCTGTGGCTGTGGCTGTGGCTGTGTTTTCGACGACCCCAGCCTGTTACAAAAAGTATATGAATTTTTTTTCGTAGCTCGTTTCGCTCACCACTGCATTTGACATTATCAATGCCTGGTAGAAAACATTTCAGCAACCGGAAACTCTTAATCTTGGTATCTTCATTCTCAAAATCAACTTGTGTAGAAAAATCAATATTTCTGAGAATTCAACTGCAGTTTCCTAGAAATTCTTTTCCAGAATCTCTCTGAGTCAATACCAACAGTAAAAGTCATATTTCTAATGACTCAAAAGTTATGTTGAGATTGTGATTTCTTCTGTTGCTCCATGTGAGGATCAGGGCTGGGCAAAAAAAAAAAGTCAAAAAACAAAAAAAAGAGGTTTTTTGGAGCTAAAAAGTCAAAAAATCAAAAAAGTTGTTTTCTTCGAATAAAATTTGTACTACCTTTTTTGATCCATTTTGATATGTTTATAATAATAATACTTTATTGCAAGGGTTTCTTCTGATAAAACCTGAAGAAAATGTTTATTGACATTTTCAGGAGAAAAATGAGTTTTGATGAAACAAAAGCAATTAGAATTTCAAAAAGGAAATGAACCCTGACAACTTCAAGAGATCCAATTTTTTTGGATTTTTCGAAGTTTTTGAAATTTTTGGTTTTTGTCGACTTTTTATTTTGATTTTTTGAGGCAATTTTTATCGAAATTAGTAAAAAAAACCAAAAAATCAACAAAAAAAACCGACAACGAAAAAAACCTAGCCCTGGTGAGGATGAAGACTCTCATTATGAATCATATTTAGGTTGAGGTAAGAAATTACTTTAAATTCGTCAAAACTTTGAATTTCTACTTCGGCTAGCGTACCTCTGTAGCGGCCATTACCTTGATTCATATATCCTCCATAGCCTTGATGGCCATATCCACCATATCCTTGATTACCGTATCCGCCATATCCTTGATTACCGTATCCGCCATATCCTTGATTACCGTATCCACCATATCGTTGGCTACCAAAACCTTGTCCCCCTCCTCCAAGCACGGTACTGAGGATTCCTTCGAGTAATTGACCATAAGCGAGCATTAAAACGCAAGAGAAGATGAGAATCCGGAAGGAGATCAGCATATTGACGCCTCTGAACATTTGAAATTTTCGATCCTCAATTAAAATTAATCTTGCACGTCATCACTTATCATTCACTAGCTTGACATTTTCATGAATCAGTTACATTTTTTTCCCTTATTACTAAAAAAAGATACTAATACCGGCCATAAAAAAAACTTGCATTTCAAGCTTAGAAGAAGAGGTATTTAGCCAAATTCCGAAACGTGAGAACAACCATGCCCGTGTTTGCGTTGTCACTTGTTTGCGTTACATCAAGAACATGAAATTTACAAAAGTGAAATGGTACATGGCGCTTGATGTCTGTCTATAAATGCTCACATAGTAAAAAAAAAACAGTATTTGCGTTTTCGAATAGAGTGGAGAACAAGTTTTCATGGGGAAATCCCCCTTCGGACTATATTTCAAGTGACAAAACCCACATATATCAACAACTGCTCGGTTACAGAGCTTGAAGACACTGACGCCTGATTGAGTGGAGACAAATGGTCAAACTAATGCACGGAGAGTAACTAGTCAAGGAGCTAAAATCCAGCCGTTATTTTGACTTGTGCGGGGAGGTGGAGCGTGTCACTACTACACTACTGTAGTCACATAGCTATTTAGAAGGAAAGTGTCAATGGAAGGTCTCTATTGAATATTCCATCTTTACAACACATTTATCATATAAATAAAATATGTATTCATGTTTGTGTGTTTGAAAAAGTGTCTAGTTGGAACAATTAGAACCCAATCGTAACGTAAAAAAACCACTTTTTAATTGACATGAAAACAAAACGGAACACAGTTCTTGTATCAATGACGGAGACAACGGGACGAGTCACAATCCAGCATCAGTAAGAAGAAAATCGAGCCAATTGCTATTTAAGTGTGAATTAAGATGTGCATGCCTCGCTCGCTCTCTCTCTCTCTCTCTCTCTCTCTCTCTCTCTCTCTCTCTCTCTCTCTCTCTCTCTCTCTTACCTCTCTATCTTTATCTCTCTCTCTTTCTCTTTCTCTTTCTCTTTCTCTTTCTCTTTCTCTTTCTCTTTCTCTTTCTCTTTCTTTCTCTTTCTTTCTCTTTCTCTCTCTCTGCCTCGTTCTCTCTCTCTGTCTCTTTCTCTCTCTTTTTCTTTCTTGCTCATACCCTCCATTTGTTTCTCCATCTCTCTCATACACTCTTTCTCTCTCTTACTCTCTCACTTTATCTCACTAATGGTAATAGTTGTGTCGAGAAAGTTCTTCTATACTTCATTTTTGAAGAAACTTTCCACCACGAAAATACATTCGACGAATTTCGTTTTTCCCATCACCTTAAGTTATTTCTGTATCCATTTTCACCTGACTTCAATTCCTTCTCTCTATATTAAAATACAAACTACACTCGAAATGATCTTTAAATCACTATAAACAATCGATATATATCAATAGTCATGATCTATCAATAGTCATGATCTATCAATAGTCATGATCTATCAACACTCCCCATAACATCACCATATTAATATTGCACAAGAGAACTGTTTTCAAATTAAAAAAAATTTCATCTTTACAACAACATCCTCTCGTATTATTTATTTATTTAACCATTCTTTTATGTTCTAAAAAATTATAGCCATTATAATGACAGTTATAATTAATTATCACAATTAATAAAAAAAATATTTTTTATCTTATTTTTAAATTTTTTTTATCTAATACAAAAATTTTTTAAACAATTTATTAAAAACTTATTTTAAATGTTTTTTTTAATTTTTAATTTTTAAAATTTTTTTTACGTTTTGTATGTGTTTTGTTTTGTTTTTGTTTGTTTAACATATGTTATATTATCGTTAAAATTTATCATATGTGTACTCTCTGGGCACTCACTGATGAGCCCCACCCAGAGAGCACAGAAGTCTGTCTGAGTGGGGGCGAAACAGATAGTGATAGTGCTTGTATACTCTATCCTTTCATTGTTAAACAATCATAATAATAGTCTCCAAAAACAAATTTGCATTACCCGGGACTGTATAAGATATAAGTTTCGTACTAATTTTGGGTTTAAAACAAAAAAAATTGACAAAAAGTTCAATACAGAGAGAGAGGGAGAGAGAGAGGATTGAGAGAGTGAGAAACAAAGAAAGAAAGAGAAGGAACTTGAGAAAGAAAGCGAAGGGAGAGAGAGAGCAAGAGAGAGAAAGAAAGAGAGAGAGGATTGATAGAGTGAGAAACAAAGAAAAAAGAGAAAGAACTTGAGAAAGATAGCGAGAGAAAGAGAGATAGAGAGAAAGAGAGAGAAAGAGAGAGGAATGAGAGAGTGAGAAACAAAGAAAGAAAGAGAAAGAAATTGAGAAAGAAAGCGAAAGAAAGAGAGAGAGAGCAAGAGAGAGAAAGAAAGAGAGAGAGGATTGATAGAGTGAGAAACAAAGAAAAAAGAGAAAGAACTTGAGAAAGATAGCGAGAGAAAGGGAGAGAGAGAAAGAGAGAGAGAAAGAGAGAGGAATGAGAGAGTGAGAAACAAAGAAAGAAAGAGAAAGAACTTGTGAAAGATAGCGAGAGAAAGAGAGAGAGAGAAAGAGAGAGAGAGAGAAAGAGAGAGGAATGAGAGAGTGAGAAACAGAGAAAGAAAGAGAAAGAACTTGAGAAAGATAACGAGAGAAAGGGAGAGAGAGAGAAAGAGAGAGAGAGGAAGAGAGAGAGGATTGAGAGAGTGTGTAACAAAGAAAGAAAGAGAAAGAATTCGAGAAAGATAGCGAGAGAAAGGGAGAGAGCCTGGGAGAGTGAAGACAATAGCTGAACTAATAATATTACATTTTATAACAGAAAATTGAATACAAAACTTGATAAAGTCAATATATAATATCTTCTTTCGTATCAAGTTGACGAAATACTATGGTTGGTTTGCTCTAGCAATCCGAATCTTGAGAATACGCCATCTAAAGGTACAGGAGGACAAGTTCTGCGCTGAACCACTGACATCGACGCTCTGTGAAGAGCTTTTGACGAATTTTCATTGGATAACCTTTCCGCCGGCAAAACCTGATTACGATAACGCCTGAAGACCGTTATTTGTCAGCGAGAAGCCCCTTCATAATGAAATTTCCATTAATTTTTTTTTCACCTGGTTAGTGAATTTTTGTTCCGAGTTGAAGTTTTTTGTTCAGAGAATCAGTCTATAGCAAAACCAGATAAAAAATCTTCTTCAATTTCAGAGTTTAAAAAATTCTCCAAAAGCTGAATGATAAGAAAGACTCCATGAAAACACAAAAAAATAATTACAACTTGAAAAACAGTTCTATCTAGAATAAAAGTAGGAATTAAGAATGAGTAATATTTTATTCGCAACACAACCATCCAGCTCTTCGGAAAAAAACAAAAATAAAGATTTAATTATTTCATCAATAAGTACTGAACTTCAAGCTGTTTGCTACATCTTCAACAGTGTTTTATTTGGTACAAATTAATGTGCCTAAAATGTTTTTTTTTGCATTTTCTGGAATTAAAAAAAAGTTTAATGCGGCTTTATGAATCAGGTTTGTTTATTGAACTTTTTTTGTATTCAAAAACTTTGAAACTCCGACTTATGGAGCGTTAGAATTCAACTTTTCACTTTGCTAAGTGATTTTCTGCTCGGCATTTTTTTTTTGAACGCTCCTATGTCTCACCACGAATTACCTTGAGTAGAAAAATGGACTACGGTATTACTTTTATAATAACCTTAACTGTTGGACGTAATCCAAGAATTTAACAGAAAAATCGTCGCTTTATCTTAGAATGCATTATTTCGTTTTTCTATCTGTCATTTCTCTTGCTTTCGAAGGTTTAACGTCGCACGCGAAGGGTTATATAGGGATGATAAGTTTTTGAATTACAAACTTAACTCGTAATTACAAACTACACAAACTTAACTCGTAGTTTTTTGATGTAAAAATATTTTTTTAACGTAAAAATAATATTTTTACTAATTTTACAACAAAAAAAATTTTTTCAAGAATGCTCAAAATGATCAGCTATGAAAAAATTTCTCGGAACCGTAGCGTTTATATATTTGTATATAGAGAATTTGGTACTTGTCCAGATCGAAAGAGTTGATTGCAATCCAAGGAGAAGCATGAAGAAGAAGGCCGAGTCGCTAAAAAATTTACCTCGCTCAATCGGGAGCATCTAGGACTCACTTCCTGACCACAAAAAGCTAACGCAACCCTATTAGTGAAGTATTTCTTCGATTAACACGTCTCTTAACTCATACACGTCTCTTAACTCATACACGTCTCTTAACTTACACGTCTCTTAACTCATACACGTCTCTTAACTCATACACGTCTCTTAACTCATACACGTCTCTTAACTTACACGTCTCTTAACTCATACACGTCTCTTAACTCATACACGTCTCTTAACTCATACACGTCTCTTAACTCATACACGTCTCTTAACTCATACACGTCTCTTAACTCATACACGTCTCTTAACTTACACGTCTCTTAATTCATACACGTCTCTTAACTCATACACGTCTCTTAACTCATACACGTCTTTTCTTAACTCATAAGAAGCGTTCGAATTGATTTCTCAGTGCCAACTGGACAATTCAACAATTTTCCTTTTCATTCCTATCTCAATTCATCTTCAACTATGACCTGCCACCGTCAACCAATGGACTCTTTTTCTCCTCAAGATGACGCCGAAGATCTCGCCAACGCCCTCCAGACTTGCATTCGAGCTGAAGAAGATCTGGACAAGCCCTCTTTACCGTCCCATATTCTTGGTCAAAATCTTGGCAGAGAGTAAGTCTCAACAGAAAGTCACCGTTGAGACTATTCGACATGAAATAATATTCTCCGTTGAAGACAAACGTCTCCGCTCCGTGGTGATTGAACGCGCCCCAGAACACTCGAATCCTTCTTCTTTACCCTCAGTCCGTGTTGCCCACGACGACGCCCTTATAAGCTCTCTACTGGACGCGGCAGGAGTTGCTGTATCAGGGATCGCTCACTTCCGCATGGGCATCAGAAGAAACGATCATACCTATCCAAGACTTCTCAAAGTGATCTTCCCCGACGAAAACCCACCAGAGACATTTCCTCAGCCAGACGACTTCGCTACGTCACAACCCTCGTTTCAAATCCATCTACATACGGCCAAGTCTGACTCGAGAGATGAAAGAGCAAGAGTACTTGCTTCGACAAGAGAAAAGAAAACTGATCGCTGAAGGAAAAGATGTTGTCATCTTCGATGGAAGCCTGATGTCACGAGCGAAAGCGGATGCCCTACGAGTTTCTCGTCGGACCCGTACTACGACAGGACCTGCGTCCACACGATCAACTTGGCCATCTACAGCCACAGCCCCCCTCCGGTCAAACTGATAAAATGTCCAGGTCCTATTTCTTCTCTCAAGTTTTTCTATTACAATATGCGTTCCGTTCGTAATAAGCTAGACGTATTTCGCCTATTTTTAGAAAATAGACAGCCAGATATTGTAGCTCTATCTGAGACGTGGCTGAGTTCTAGAATAGCTGACAGTGAAATAATTGGATCCTTACCATATAACATCATTCGTAAAGACCGCGACTCTCGAGGCGGTGGTGTCGCTATTGTCATCAGAGACTATATTACTTTCACAAAAGCTTCTTTCACCACTTCTCGGGATGAAATTACCGCAATTGACATTTTACTCTCAAATACCTTTTTCCGTTTAGTTGTTTGTTATCGGCCACCTCATTTTACAACCGAGCAAACCCGTTCCTTTTGTGATCTCTTGTCGGATATTTTCTCTTCCACTAATTACCCGTATGTTCTCGTAGGAGACTTCAATTGTGATGCTCTATCTCCCCCCAATACTCCCTCAGATCATGTTTTAAATGATATGGTTACTTCACTAGATTTGTCTTTCCTCTGTCGACAACCAACCCGAATTAATCGATGTATTGACTGGCTTATTACTTCTCAGACGTCTCTTTTCTCTAATTGTCGGGTAATCCCTTCGTTTCCGTCTTGTGACCACTCAGGACTTGAATGTTCAATTAATTCATCTGCTATGCTCCATTCTCCGACCCTTGTGCCTGACTATAGCAGAACCGATTTTGATGCTCTTAATGCACATCTTTCCGCTATTAATTGGGAAGCTTCTTTCGATCTTTTCCATTCAGTAGATGATCTTTATTCACGTTTCCTTTCCATCCTCAAAGAAGCCATCTCTATACATGTTCCTAGTCGTTTTCCTCGCACTTCTAATTTCGTTTTTCCTCCCCATATATGTAGGCTTATCGCCCATCGCGATTCTCTCTTTCGTAACATACGTATTCCTGCTGTTCGTTTACTCTATAACAAAGCAAGTTTTGATTTATTGAAACAAATCAACAAGTGGAATAGAAGTTGCCAGAAGGCCAAATTATCTCGATCACAGAATCTCTATCAGCATATCGCCTCTCTGAAAAGACCTAAACCTTCCCCTCCGCTCCAACTCATTGAAAAATCTGGTCACATATCAGTAGATTCTAGTAAGAAATGTGAAATTTTAACATCCGAATTCGCATCTTCTTTCACTCATGATAATCACTTGCCTCCCCCTATGTATTGCCCTCGCATCACTCCTAAGATGTGTCCTTCATTGTTTCTCCCTTCCACAGTTGAACGTTTTCTTTCTAAACTGAAATATTCTGGCAGCCATGGGGCAGATGATATTCCTCAACTTATATTCAAGAAATGTGCTTCTTCTATTGCTCTTCCTTTGGCTCACATTTATGATATTTGTATGGACACTGGTTCGACTCCCACTATCTGGAAACATTCTTTAGTGACAGCCATTCCGAAACAAGGCAAGAATGCATCTATACTCTCTTCATATAGACCTATTGCTATTCTCTCACCTGCTTCTAAAACGATGGAAAGATTAGTTAGATCAACTATTTTTGAGCACTTGAGTCGATACAACATTTTGCCTGTGAATCAACATGGTTTTAGAAAGAATGCCTCTGTAGTTAGCAATTTGCTAGCTTGTGAAGATGATTGGAGTCGTTCGCTTAGTGAGGGCTCTACTGTCGATGTTATCTATTTAGATTTTTCACGTGCGTTCGATACTGTCAGCATATTCAAACTTCTCTACAAATGTTCTCATTACGGCATATCCGATCCCTTACTCTCTTGGCTGGAATCTTTTCTCACTAATCGTACTTTTTCTGTCCGTATGGGAGACAAGATGTCCACTCCCCGTCCAGTCACATCAGGCGTTCCGCAAGGATCGGTTATTGGTCCCGTTCTCTTTATTCTTTACATATCTAAATTCAGTTCTTGAACCATTTCCGAACGTGTGTTACCAAGCATACGCTGACAATGTTAAGATTTATGTTTCGTACAAGAAAGAAAACTTCGTTGAACGCTGTCATGAATTACAATTGGCTTTGAATGCTGTATATGATTGGTGCAATTCTAATGATCTCACTCTTTCTTCATCTAAGAGCACTCATCTGCACATAGGCTCTCGCACTCTCCACCCAGCCTACAAAATCAACGATGTTCCTCTGACCCCTTCCTCAGAAGTGCGGGATCTCGGAATCCAAATCGTACCGTCTCTCCGTCGAAGCCAAGCAGTAACTGACAGGGTCTCCAAAGCAACGGCAGCAATGTATTCTCTGTTTCGAGCAGTTTCTATCGACAATTCCCAGATACTTGTCAAATGTTTTAAAACATATGTCTTACCTCACTTAGAATTTGCATCTAGCTTTTGGAACCCATATTTTGCCAAAGACATGAAATTGATTGAAAGAGTTCTGAAATCCTTTACACGCATTGTCTTCTATCGTTGTTTTCCCGACTCCAATTACCCACATTCTCTCCCATCATACAAAGATAGATTAGCTAGCCTCAATCTTTCACCCCTTTATTTGAGAAGAATTCAAGCTGACATGAAAATGGGTTGGAAAATTTATAATAACCTGTCAATAATCGAAAGAGACCGAATTTTTAAACATGTTAAACCAACGCGTACAAACCCTAGCGGCATTTTTGTAGAAAGTACGAAGAACGCGGCTCGTTTCCATTCTTTCACTCTTAGAGTTTCACGTATGTTCGCTCAATTACCTAGAGAAGTTTTGCTGAATACATCTTTCGCTGCCTTTAGAAGTTTTCTGGAGAAATCATCATTTTTAGAAAGTATGGCTGAGTTATTCAAAATTCATATTGTTGATTAAATGTTCTTTCTTTTGAGAACTTCATTCTCCGCTGTTTACATGATTTTCATCATGTCACGCTTTATGAGTTGCTAATTAATTCTCTGGAAACTGTTTTTGCATTGAAAAATGTAGATAAAATAAAAAAAAAATAGATTAAGGATACTTTTATTTTTGCGCCGAAATGTTCTAGATGAGGCGCGTAGGCTCAGATGACCAGGAGATGGTAGTAGGACGAAGAAAGGCAGATTGTCAGGAAGTGAACTGGGAATTTTTAGAGATGAAGTCGTTGCAGTTATGGCTAGTAATGAGGAGAAGATATGTAAAGCAATGTTGGCATCGCTTGCTTGTAGTTTCACCACGAGATCTCAACCGTGTCTTTTGGTTATATGAATGTTCAGTGTAGCGAACAAAAAAAAGTTCAATGTCGCGAGAAAAAAATGTTCAGTGGCGCGAAGTATGTAGGTGCTCTTATAATGCCGCCATACAGCCCACACCAAAGATTTTGACTTATGGCGAAGTCAATATTTTTCATGTTAGCAGTTCTCAGATTTTTGTGAGCCAAAAGATTCATAAAAAAAACTCGAAATGTCTTTTGCTGTTCTGTGAACGTGTTTTTTTCTGAATTGGTAACCAATACACCCTAGAGTCGTCCGTGCTGGTTGTGCAAGGATCCCGCCTCGCGTTGATCAAAAAGGCAATACATATGGTATTGGACTGGCTCCTCGACTCGCCATTGGGAGTATGTCATAGTAACGCTTGTTGTTTACCGTGCCGTCAATCCGGATCCTTTTTGATGAGCTATAATAACATGACTTAGGTAGTTTTTCTGGTGTTTTCACCGGAAAAACACTGCTCCTCATGCACCATTTGAGAGCAACATTTTTCAATCCGTGACTTGAACAAGACATCGATTCCGGTTGGGTAAGACAACGCCATTCAAAGAATTCTGCATTGCCCTCTAATCTAGCAATACTACTCATGTTAAGTCCAAAACGCTCCTAGTGTGCTACCTCCTAAGTATGTAAGAAAGTCCGTTAAAATACCCCTGTATCTATCCCTCTCATCTCAAAACGCATCATATCGGTCTGCTAAATGTTAACAGACACTAGGCTGTAGATTTACAAAAGGTGGAGTACCCTTTTTAAACTAAAAAAAATCTCAGTCGAAAAATGTTCTTCCTGTTTTTTTTACATGGGTAAAACTCTCGTCGTATTGACCTGAAGCTAGCATCTAAATTTCCAAATTATGTTTATGAGATATTCAGGAACTTTAAGAGATATTCAGGAACTGTTAGTTTCCCTCTTAGTTTTTCCTTTCTGCTTTTTGATATTTACACGCTTTTTAGCAAGAATATGTAAAGTTTGAGTTCAAGTGGAATAGACTTGGAAACTCTCGAAACCAATTGCGAACAATTTTCTTTGCCTACAAGTCTTTGTTGCTAACATAAGGAGCATACTGATCCCGTGTTGTTCTGTTTCTCTTATTCAGGTCAAGTCTCTCTTTTTCTCTGTCAGATTCTCCCTGCGACTCTTTTCCGTACTGTTTCTCTTTGTTCTCTCTCTCTTTTTCTTTCGCTCCTTCTTCCTCTATTATTATTAACTTTTTATTCTTTCTTCGCTCTTTATCGTTTCTTTCCCTCCTCTCTACCGTTTTCGCTTTAATAATTAAATTCCGCTTCTCAAACCATTGTTTTCTGGTCCTCGGGGTTTGAAAAGTGTACGGAATGCGTCAAAAAACTTTTGTTTTCTTGAGAATCAGTATATGTATGTAGCCTTGGAGATGGGAACTCAACAATGTTTTAATTCTCACAAGCACACGCGAGAATGGCCTGCGTAAGCTAGAAACGTGAGATGTGAGTGCAGTTGATTGCAGAGAGATATAGTGAGATGGAGAGGGAGATAGAGAGAGAGTTTGTGAAGAAGAAGGAGACGGAGAAAGAGAGAAACAAAGAGATACAGAAAGACGAAGAGAAACATACATAGAGAGAGAGAGGAAGAGAAAGAAATCGAGAGCATGAGAGTGATGAAAAAAGAGATAAAGAAAAACAGATAAACAGAGAAAGAGAGAGAAGGAACCAGTTTAAATGAAAACATCGTTTGAAAAAAAGGTTAAAAAGAAATACAATGGAAATGAAACACTTGCTTGAAGCAAAATTTTTTGTTTGTTAAATATGAAAGTTTTATATCTTCAATATTAATATATATCAAACAAGAACAGCTGAATGTACGAATTCGGCTATCAAAAATCAGTTATAAACTCGGTGATCGAAACAAGGAGTCTCATCACTCTGTCAGTCCAGTTTACAAAAATCTTCTCCTCAGACGCCATTGAAAATGCAGAAAAATAAAGTTGCTAGAACACTATAGATTGACGATTTCCTGTTATACAAACTCGGCGATGAAGAGCGAAGGCATGCGCTTGCGATCGGTGATGGTCAGGTCATAACAGACTCTCTTCGATTCGCCAACTGTAAAGAGCTCTTGAGTGAGATATTAGCAAACTAATGGACCTCGGACAGGAACTTTCTCGTACTGAACTTCTTTTAACCGACACACTCGAAGTGAATTCCAAAGAAAATCATCTCACAATCATAGAACGTTTTATATTTGCGAAAACACATTTAGATGTAAATATGTATGCATATACATTCTGTACAGGGTGCGGCCAAAGTATGGAACGGTGGTAAGTAAACATTTGTTTTTAGAAAAAGGCAAACAAATCAAGTCTTTAGTATAAAAATATTCATTGCATGCAGGTTTAGTAACAATTATGAAAAATTATTTGATTCGGCCTCCTCTTTCTCTCACAACATGCCTGAGACCATGCTCGAATTGCTGGACCGTATCTCGCAGGTATTCATCAGAAAGATTGTTCCATTCTGTGGTCAGGCGGGCCTTGAGAACATTCAAATTTTCAGGAGTTAAAGCGCAGACCTCGGACTGTAAATATCGCCAAACATAGTAATCCAGCGGATTCAGGTCGGGAGAGGAAGCGGGCCATTCGGACTTTGTAAAAGAGGCCGGAACGTTTGCTGCGAACCAATCTTGAGTGAACTTGGCAGTGTGAGAAGAAGGAGAAGAAGTCTTGCTGGAAGACATACTTCTCTCCTTTGAAATGAGCATCTGTACAGGGCTTCAATACATTTTCAAGATTTTTCCGTATACAGATGTCGTTCCATTTTGACGTTTTCTTCAACGAAGGACAAAGGATTCTTGCCTGAGAAGCAAATTGCTCCCCACACCATAACCTGAGCAGGGTGTTGAGTTCTTTTGATGCATCTGGGATTACCCAAAATTAGTTATGTTGCTATTTTTTTGAATTTTTTTTCATCTCTTCGCTTGAATATAGAAGAAATGTGGCCGATCTTGTGTTAATTCATAAATGTCTGCACGGAAATATTCAAATAGATTACTCAAATATTTTTAAACTTCGCCCATCGCTTTATTCGCTGAGAGAATCGAATAACTACAGAATATGCTTACATTGTAAATATCAAAGCAGAACAAGCACTTGTGCCTCAAGAATGATTAATTTCTGGAATAAGTTACCTTGCTCTTTGGTTTCTATAAGCTCTAGCAATTTTAGAAATGAACTTATCAAGCTTGATTGTGAGACCATTGTCACGAACTCCAGAATACATTTTTAATACAAGTGCTTGTGTTTCTTCAAATGTTTTGTTTCTTCTTTTTTCCTATTACATTTCTTTTCTTGTTTAGCTCTAGAATGATAGAGAGTGAGTTGAATATTTGGAATTTCAAGTTATTAGTGCGGATGAATAGTTCTTAAGTGAAGATACAAGCATTGCTTTTTTGTGTGTTTTCTGCCGCGACATTAATCTCTGAACGATGAGATCATCGGTGCGATGACCTCATGTCATTTAAATTAGGCGAAAATTTTGAAAAATGTTGGAAGAAAAAAGTGATAACAAGAAGAAAAAAATGTTGGGTACAAAGTTTCGGGGTACGAAATGTCGCGGTACGAAGTGTCGAGAATACAACAAAAAAACAAAAATTTTAATGAAATGTTCAACAAAAAAAAGTGAAATGATTTTTAAGTACGGAAACAAACTAGATTGCGATTAATTAGTATTTTAAGATTCATTTGGAAAGCAAGACGACATGTGAAATCTCATTTTCTCGTACTTTAAGATGTTATTTCGCGTGCTCTCGCAAGATCATCTCATACCTCACTGATCCAACATTTTTTTTTTGCCAAAAAAGTGCGAGAGCCATGATCTCATCGTGAAAAATTTCAGTTGTATTAACACTGACTCGATGATCTCATTCATCGAGCAATGATGTCATCTTTACAGATACATCGTCGATCACTCAACTTTTTTCGAGAGATTAATGTCGCGGCTGATATTTCCTCAAAAGAAATGTTCATGATTGTTCTTGTCATTTTTTGACCATCTCACTTTCCATCACCTTCAATGAATTCACTTTTTTGTGACAGTGTCATCTGTGTTGTCACTCAACATGATGTTTTCTTTCAAGCGGAATAAAGAATTGAATGGAATCTGCCTTTTTTATCAGCCTCCAGAGAAGTGTGAGCAAGAACGCGTGTTTTTTTTTGGGGGGGGGTTGAAATCCTCTTCTACTTTGAATAATCAGAGAAGATGAACTGAGAAAGCGAGACACGGTCCAGCAATTCGAGCATCTTCTCATCGAGCAGGCCTTTTGTAAGAGAAAAAGCAGGCCGAATCGAATAATTTTTCATAATTGTTATTAAACCTGTATGCAATTAATATTTTTATACTAAAGACTTGATTTTCTTGCATTAAAAAAACAAAAAACAAATGGTTAATAACCACCGTTCCATACTTTGGCCGCACCCTGTATTTATGGAAAAATTAACTGAGCGTTTGTGTATGCCCTTTAACTTTTTTGGCGAAATGAAAAGTCTAAACTGCTCTCGCATAAACTTGGTTTTTTAGAATTAAACACAACGAATTTCAATAAAAGCTGACATTAGAATCTTCTTTCTTCCCTCTCTCATAGATACTCGAGAGTTTCCTTTGGAACAAGCAGAACACGAATAGCATCATGACCAAGCCTCCGCATTCGATGAGCGAAATGACGGAGAGACCAAGCCAGAGGCCCGCATGTCCCCCGAGGTCCGCGAAAAGGTTGCTCAGCTGCAGTGTGTACGCCTTGTCAATATACAGAATAGCACGACTTTGGATCCTTCTTTTGCCTTTGAAGCTATTTTTTACAACTAAAAAAGTTTCTTTGTACATAGAATTGGGTGGGGATGGTTAAAACTTCGATTGAGACCGGTCTTCACTCCGTCGATCTACTGTATTGTGTATCAAGCATACTAATTTATTTCCGATTACAGATGGGGATGTCCGAGGTAGTTTTGAAAAAAAGCTTGAACCTCGAGTGAAGCAACATGTGACTTGAATGGTTATGTATATACAAGAAAGACCCACATTCAGTGAGCAGCTCATATGAAAGCGTCTGGAAGTAGATGTAGACCAGCAAACTGTTCTTCTTGTACCAAGCCATGCACTCTTCTACCGATCCAAAGTTTGTGTTCCACCACTCACAACTCCCAACCTGAAGGACACTTTTTCTTGCTATCAACAACATCTCAGTTCATAAAACAGCAGTTGTACGTTTAATATCGATTTGTAAAATAATTGAATTTTAGAGCAAGAAATAATACGAAATGAATAATCTTTCTCGACCCTAAAAATTCCTGAGAAAAAACTTTAGGTTTAAAAAACTTTAAGATTGCACTGTAACTCAGAAGACTGAAAACGCTCAATTGTGAGAAGATTCTATTGGTGCGCAAGAAAATAGTCTCGGTTTAAAAAAATCAATTATTTTTTCCGAAGTTTTCTAAAACTTTCTTTAGTAAAGGTATATGAAGTTCTCACTTTCATGGTTTTTTGCTCAGTCATCTCATTCTATTAGCTTTTCGAATGGCTGAACGGTGCGAGCTCGAAAAAATGATACTACGCGCCTCTCTTCTCTTCTGCTTCAAGCTGGGGGAGAGCGCTGCCGCAGCACATCAAAAATTTTGTCAGGCATACGGGCAAGAATGCCTTAGTGAACGACAGTGCCAGGCTTGGTTCAGTCGGTTTAAGCAAGGCGACCAAACACTGGAAGACATGGACCGTCCAGGACGGCCTCGCCAGCTCCATCTTGAGAATCTTCCTTCCTTTGTCGAAGCCGATCCCAAACGAACTTGTTATGAGATTGCAGAGCACTTCACGGTCTCTCACACCACCATCGAGAACGGGCTTCACGAGCTCGGTAAAGTACACAAGCTCGGGCAATGGGTGCAAGAATTCTTCGACTCGCTCTCTCCGTCGTTCTACCACAAAGGCATCCACGATCTGCCCATGCGATGGCAACACATACTCAACCATGATGGATATTACTTTGTTGATTGAGGTTCTTGTTTGACTTAATAAATACTTTTTAAAAAAGAAGATTAAAAACCGATGTTATTTTCTTGCGCACCCAATACCTCCTGAGAAAAACTTTAAGTTTACCAAAGAATCATTTAGCAGCCCTTTTTCCTCATGCTGCTTTCTCTTAATTGCAAGAACTTTTGCCAAATGATTTCATCAGAACGAAATGAATTCTCACTTTATTTTTAAGTCCTGATTTTGATAAAAAAATCTTCATTTAGCCCTTTTCTATACATACTTTTTAAAAAAATCGAGAAGGAAGTTATGGGAATAAGACTTTGAAAGATCACCCCAGGAAGACCCACGGAGACCACAGATTTTTTTTCCGTGCTGCTGTAACTGCAACTGCAACTGCAACTGCTGTAACATTATTAAATACTTCTCTCGTTTTGATAGAATTATTAGAATTTTGTCGAGAAAGTCATTTTGTCAGTTGGTGTTTGTAATCAAGCACTTTGCAAAGAGATTTAATGGGAAAATTGCAACATAAGTCTGTGTGGAAGCGCAAATTCAATTTCGACATTGATATTAACGACTCATATATGATAACCTAGTTTAACCTGTTTTAATCATTGATGCTGAGGAAGCAGGCGGATTCGAAGTCCCGAGACTTCCCGAACTTCCAAGAGTTTTCGAACTTCAAACAATTTTTTAAAAAAAAACTCCAACTTGACTGTATGGTTGAGTTATCGTTGGAAGCCCCATTTGAAGCATTTACGATCGGATACGTATTCGAGTCGTTGAGTGGAGTATCAGTTGTAGCAAAATATCCATACTTATCGCAATCACCTCCACCGAGGTTACCTTTGTTCCAATTCCAAGGGGGACTCAACGTGTTATTTAGAAGTCTATAATCGTTGAAGAACTGCAGTAAACACTTCAAACAATTTTTTCGAAAAAAAAACTCCATAATTTCCACAAAAAAAGTTCAGTAAAACTCACTAAAAATTGAAGAAAAAAACGCTCTGGTTAAGTATTCTAGTCTATTCCTGTTTTCTTCAAATTCATTGAATACATTACAGAAGTTGTGTGAAACAAGAAAAAAAACTTCTGTTGCGGAAAAAAGAACACGGAAACTCTCAAGGCTGACATCGGAGCAGAGCATTAGTTCTGGTGGTCCCGGAAAGAAGAAATCAGACTTGTGCACTCATAATTGCACGGCCAACATTGCCACCAGTCAGTAATGTTTTTGTCTGTACACTCGAAAACTACCCTGGAATGAGCATTAAGTGAATTAGCGAGTCTCGTCTGTATTTTCTCCAATACATTTATTGAGATGTTAGAAAACGTTAATGGATTTCCGTGCTAATCATCGTGCGTGAAATAAAACGATTAGTTGGCCAAGCCAATAAAATGGAAGCAAGAAGTTAATTAATTTTTCAAGTCTCATTATCTGGAAGCAACGGATGTTACAAAAACTCCAACCTTCCATCGCGACACGATCCTGGTTCTATTCCAATCGGTACATCATTCTGAGGTACGTTTCGCGGAATATATTTCCGAGGGCAGTCAGCGAGTGGAATCAGCGGAGCTCCCGTGACTCCTGTAGTAGTTTCGGAAGTCGATGAAGAATCCGAGGTCACTTCAGAATAAGACGGAGTCTCATCGCTGGAAAGTATTGATGGAAGGGTTCCGGCAGACGCTTCAATTGTATCGATGTCCGATATATCAGTCAGTGGAGGAGGGACCGTTGTAGTCTTCATCGGTTTTAGCGTTGAGGGGGGACTTGATCCTCCAAACTGCTCTCTCTGAAAAAAGCCAACATGTTTGTGGTAGAGAAGAGAGAATTGAAAAAAAATAGTCACGAAAAACTTACTGAAAAACGATTTTCAAATATATGTTTAACGAACTCATTTTAACGTAAATGTTACATGCATTTGAAGAATGAGAGGGCAAAAACGCTGATTGTAATGATTTCCCGAGTTATTTTAGGTAAAAAAGCATTTTCAAGAACAGGAAAAGCTAACAGAAGACATGCCCTGATTATCGAAAAATTGTTATCGACGGCACATAAAAACTTTTTTTTGGAAACTGAAGCGAAGTACATTTTTACAAGAGGGAAGCTGTGCAACAGAAACTCGAAGTAATCCCGAGTTTGTGATTTTCCATAAAACCTAAAGCATGTAAGGACGATAAGAGAAGCCTCACCATTAGGTCCTGGAGTTGTTCGGATGTTCCTACCCCGACTTGGTAGTTGAGAGAAGGGTATATACCGGTGGAGATGGTGTACTTGTAATGCCTCTCCCAGCATGGGAAGGGACAGTCACAGTCTGTTTCAGGGCGAATATTCGGAGACTCCGTATTCACTTGGTCTCCTCTCAGCTTTTGCATGCATTGCACTGTAACTCAGAAGACTGAAAACGCTCAATTGTGATAAGATTCTATTGGTGCGCAAGAAAACTGTCTCGGTTTAAAAAATTCAATTATTTTTTCCGAAGTTTTCTAAAACTTTCTTTAGTAAAGGTATATGAAGTTCTCACTTTCATGGTTTTTTGCTCAGTCATCTCATTCTATTAGCTTTTCAAATGGTTGAACGGTGCGAGCTCGAAAAAATGATACTACGGGCCTCTCTTCTCTTCGGCTTCAAGCTGAGGGAGAGCGCTGCCGCAGCACATCGAAAATTATGTCAGGCATACGGGCAAGGATGCCTTAGTGAACGACAGTGCCAGGCTTGGTTCAGTCGGTTTAAGCAAGGCGACCACACGCTGGAAGACATGGACCGTCCAGGACGGCCTCGCCAGCTCCATCTTGAGGATCTTCCTTCCTTTGTCGAAGCCGATCCCAAGCGAACTTGTTACTAGATTGCAGAGCACTTCGCGGTCTCTCACACAATCATTGAGAACGGGCTTCACGAGCTCGGTAAAGTACACAAGCTCGGGCTATGGGTGCCACACGACCTGAGGCCACTCGACAGGAACCGACGAGTTGCGGCCGCCTCACAACTTCTCTTCTGCAGAAGAAAAGACGAGTGGCTGAACACATTGCTGACTGGAGACGAGAAGTGGGTGCCCTGTTGCAATCTTACGCGCAAGCGTCAGTGGCTCAGCAAGGGCGAGCAGCCAGAAGGGATTCCGAAACCCGGACTGCACCCGATGAAGGTGATGCTGTGTGTTTGGTGGAACTCACGCGGTGTCGTCTACTGGGAGCTGCAACCTAACGACATGACTGTTACAGCAGATGTCTACTGTGCACAACTCGACCGAGTGCAGCAAGCTATGGTGACTCAAGGCGAAAAGAGCGCCAAGACTCGATTCCTGAATGACAACGCGCGACCACACTTTTTTTGAGAAAAAAAGGCTCAGAAACTGTTGAAGCTGGGATGGGAGTTAATGCCTCACCCACCGTACTCGCCCGTATTGGCACTTTCTGTTCACCACCTATTCCGGTCCATGCAGAACCACCTCACAGAGAAAACATTTGAGAACGAAGGTGGAAATCATGGTTGCAAGGCTTCTTCGACTCGCTCTCTCCGTCGTTCTACCACAAGGGCATCCACGATCTGCCCACGAAATGTCAACACATACTCAACCATGATGGATCATACTTTGTTGATGGAGGTTCTTGTTTGAATTAATAAGTAATTATTAAAAAAAGATTAAAAACCGAGGGTATTCTCTTGCACACCCAATATTTCGGAATATAAAGTGAGTGCTCTAACTCTGTTGGAGGTTCTCACACCATGACATAGTCGAGTTCTTCCGTAACTTCGGATCAGCACATCCACATCTAAACGAGCTCGTCAGTTAATTTACTTAATGAAAGACAGCCAAATAATGTGATATTCCTACCTTTTGAATGTTTCTCTCTGGAGGCAACTAAAGTAGCAGTCGTCTGTGGTGTAGTTTCCCAACTCCGCGTAATAGTTCCTGGATGCTTCTATGCTGTCGGCGCAGTTACCGTATGGCTTTTTCAGCCTTTGTATTTCCTTCTGCAAAGTAATAGTTATATTGTTCTGAATTCATGCTTTCATCCTAGATTTCTACGTGCGTACAGAAATATTTGTTGTTTGGCTTGCGGATCTCAAATTTTCAGTAACAAGACAATTTCTCTACAGTGCGTGGCATAATTTTGAGCTCATCCCCAAAATAAGCATTATCCGATGTTTTAGAAGGCGCAACAAAAAAAACGAAATAGCACTGGAATCGACCACTCAGATAAATATTATGACCCACTTGACAACTGTAATATTTTTTAATGGAGCATCTCGCGCCAAAAACCGAAAATTCCACTTTGGCATAATTTTGAGCTCACTTCTCCATTCAGCGTTAAAAAATAGCTTTTTTTCGAGAATTTGTTTTATTTTATAATTTTATAGATAAATGCCGAGTGCAACGCAACTTTCTCAAGTCGAAAAAGGGCAAATAGACGTGTTATTGGCGAATAAGAAGAGCAATCGTGAGATTGCTCGCCACTTGGGTCGGAGACTTAATTGTGTAAATAATTACGTCTCCGGCCGACTGAAGATGACTGCAAAGAAGAAGAGTGGGTGACCTCAAGTGTTTTCGATTCGGGATCGACGCGCAATCGCGAAGAAAGTGTCAAATTCTGCCAAGTCACTGAAGCAATTCTGCCAGACCTCATTTTAGAGTTGACAAAGTTTCCAGTTTCCGAAATAATGCGACGAACCGTCCTCTTATAAGCTGGAACATCAGCTTCGGCTGCGACCTGCTTCAGTGATTTGGCAGAATTTGACGCTTTCTGCGCGATTGCGCGTCTATCTCGAATCGAAAACTTTTGTGGTTGACCACTCTCCTTCTGTGCGGTCATTTTCAGTCGACCGGAAATTTAATTATTTACACAATTAGGGCTCTGACCCAACTGGCGTGCAATCTCACGATTTCTCTTCTCATTCGCCAATAACACGTCTATTTGCCCTTTTTCGACTTGAGAAAGTCGCGTTGCACTCGGCATTTATCTATAAAAATAAAAAAAATTCTTGAAAATAAAGCAATAGAAAACGCTAAAAGGAGAAGTGAGCTCAAAATTATGCCACAGTTGATTTTTCGGTTTATGGTGCGAAATGCTCCAATCAAGATACATTACGGTTGTCAAGTTGTTCATTATATTTATCTGAGTGGTCGATTCCATGGCTATTCCATTTTTTGTTGTGCCTTCTAAAACATTGGATAATGTTCAATTTGGGGGTGAGCTCAAAATTATGCCACAGTTGATTTTTCGGTTTATGGTGCGAAATGCTCCAATCAAGATACATTACGGTTGTCAAGTTGTTCATTATATTTATTCTTGAAAATAAAGCAATAGAAAACGCTAAAAGGAGAAGTGAGCTCAAAATTATGCCACAGTTGATTTTTCGGTTTATGGTGCGAAATGCTCCAATCAAGATACATTACGGTTGTCAAGTTGTTCATTATATTTATCTGAGTGGTCGATTCCATGGCTATTCCATTTTTTTGTTGTGCCTTCTAAAACATTGGATAATGTTCAATTTGGGGGTGAGCTCAAAATTATGCCACAGTTGATTTTTCGGTTTATGGTGCGAAATGCTCCAATCAAGATACATTACGGTTGTCAAGTTGTTCATTATATTTATCTGAGTGGTCGATTCCATGGCTATTCCATTTTTTTGTTGTGCCTTCTAAAACATTGGATAATGTTCAATTTGGGGGTGAGCTCAAAATTAAACCACACACTGTGGCTTGTTTTCAGAAAATATACGCATTCACAGTCGAATTAACTCCTCGTTTCTCACTATACTAGCCTTCTCGAAGCCAATTGATGTCAGGTAGCCGGCGCTTCTCACTATACTAGCCTTCTCGAAGCCAATTGATGTCAGGTAGCCGGCGCTTCTCACTATACTAGCCTTCTCGAAGCCAATTGATGTCAGGTAGCCGGCGCTTCTCACTATACTAGCCTTCTCGAAGCCAATTGATGTCAGGTAGCCGGCGCCCACATGAATGCCTCTGCCCGAGAAGTATGGGTGATAACTTCCATCGTGGATGAGCATCCGAAGACCGGCTTGAGTCGTCGTAGGAAGGTAGTCAGGTGAAGATGTCAAGGAAAGTTGATGCTGAAAACAAGATTCTTGTTTGTGAGAAATAGACGGAGCCTTACCAAGTTCATTCCAATGATGATTTTACATTCTTGTTATGTCGCTCTATCAATTATCAAGTGAATAGAAATTTTCAGAAAGTTTTTTTTGCTTATTAGGGTTCATTACTCCACTTTTGATCCTGTTGTGAAACAGATTTTACTTTTGCTGATAAATTTTTTTCATTTTTTTCATTGCCTTACAAGTAAATAAGACTCATGACGAACTTAGTATTCTTGACTGGAAGCCCTTATCGTATTCTTGACTGGAAGCCCTTATCGTATGTACTAACGTCGACGTATTCTAAAGATTTCCAAATCACTTTTTAACTTTTCCATGCTTATTCGATTATTGCTCGGTCCAACTTGTAAACTCTGACAATCGTATACTTTCCAGAACTTTAGAACTTTAACTCACATTGACGGTCATCAGCAATCTCAATCCATGCGTCAGTCCAGCGCGCGTCACAGTTCGGTTGCCGGTAAAGGTGAAGCATCGCCCATACATGGGATCTATGAAGCTTTCAAAGTCATCCCTGCAACGAGAAGAAACTGATTCATTTCACATGTATTTAAAAAGAAGTAGAAATTTTATTTAAATGTATGTTTCAAAAAAAATTGAAGAGTGAGAAAACTGCACTTTAAGTTATGAATTTGATAAACACTAAGGATTAGGACAGAAGTCTCTTTCGCCCCTTGTTTTTAAGTCGAATTGTAAACTGTAATCCTTATAAAATATATTTTCGTACAAGTTCGAGTTTAAACACTTGAATTCAGCAATTTTCAAGAAAAAGCAACAACTTTATCAACCTTTTGTTGAAACCTTTGTAATAACTTTTCAACAATAGCACAGTTTATGAAGACTTTTCCTTTTATCTCTTCTAGATTCACTTGACGACGTCTCGATAGTCTACGGTCCATTTCTGTGACCATTTTAGTCCATTAACATTCGAACATGTTTTTTATTCGAGCACACGAATGCCACTTTTTTCCACGCATTTCTCCTGTACGGTAAATTTCTATCAGTTCCGGTCTGTCACTCGCTCTTACTTCCATATATTGAAGAAAGTGAAACTTTAATATTTTATTCTATTTATTTTTTAATATGGATATAATCATGGTGTTCAAAAATTGGGGCCCTCCTGTGACGAGCAGAGAGATATTTGTGAGAAAGAGAGTCAACAGCCTGGATTCTGCAGTAATACTTGAGACTTTTCACAGATCTCTGATGTGTAGTAGTTGTTAGTTTTCAACAGATGTCTAGACTTAATCAAATAGGAAAGAATTTAATTGTCAAACTGAAATCACAGAATAAGAGGCTAACATTTTCATGAGAAGAGGCTTTCATTCTTATTAGAATAGGCTAGCATTTTTAATCACAATGGAACACATGTGAGATCATGTGAAACTAATGACGGGACTTTATTGCGGAAGTAAATTAAAACAGATTAGACTAGAAGATGTGACTCATTCAGTCCCTCATATTTTGAATATCAGTCAAGTTCATCCAATTCTGGAATCATTCGTGATGAAATGGGTTTCATTTTTCTCGTTCCACCTCTTCTACCTGTCAGCATAGTTTATGACATATTTAATTAAAAAAAACGCATTTTTCTAAGAAGGCCTGTATAAAGAGAATAGGTAATCAATTTTTGAGCTATCACAAAAATGCACATGCGAGATTAGAAAATATATTGACTTCGGTGTTTTGTTTAAACGAAAATAAATAGAAAAAAACACATTACATATTTAGGCGAAAAAGACAAGTTCAGAAAAATATCTGTGGCTTATCAAAAAAAAGGTTTGAGCTTAAAAAACCCAAATGAAAAAAAAATATTTCGGAAAGCTTTTGAACTGATTCTCGAAAGATTTCCTGACCCCTCCCTTAGCGCTTTTACATTCGGTAGAGTTTTAAAGCTCGAGGAGATTGAAACTCAATGAACGTACGATGTACAGGTGCTTCCACTGTAGACGCACTCCGTGACAATCTCGTGGAATTTGTAAAAAGCTGGACTCTTCTGATCCTCAGTCAACTTGGCTGCTTCCATGAAAAACATGTCTTCGGCCATGGAGAGTCGCTCGTACGTCGTAGCGTTCTGCAAAAAAAGCGCTGAGACTCAAATAGGTATGTATAGATGTATGAGGAGATCTAGTACTTTTATTTCATAATTTAGATGTATGAGGAGATCTAGTACTTTTATTTCATAATTTAAAAGCCCACTATGATATATTCTCTACACATTAACATATATTGTCGAATAAAAATTTAAAATACTACTCTAACTCCTCTACACACGAAAAAATAAGTATGGAAAATGACACATACATACATAAATTTGCAAGTATGACTATTCATATTTGTAGGCTATTACTATTCATATGCACGCCTATTCATAATTTTATACTTTATACTTATGAATAATCATACTTTAAATTGTATACATATGTGTCATTTTCCATACTTGTGTGTGTGGTGTGTGTGTATGTGTGTATATGTGTATATATGTGTATATGTGTGCGTATGTGTGTATGTATATATATATATGTGTGTGTGTGTGTATGTGTGTGTTGGTCGTAGAAGAAGCCCTATTTTATTTCTTGCATCTCCAAGAAACTCAAGAGGAACCAGACGGAATATGTAGTTTCATTGTATGGTAGAGTTGTTCATCCTGATAGTAAAACTTTGAGAAAAAACTTTTGAAGGTTTTTTTTTATCGTCGTGTATCCTTTTTTTCTGGCTCCCTTTTGATGTTTTTTTTTCAAAGTTGTGGTTTTTTATCCAATGGTATGGTTGATTAGTACCCTTTACCTTTTCTATTATTGAAATGCATATACGTGGGTGCAGTAACAATGACCTAACAAAAGCGCTCGATATTCATCATAGCAAAGTCTTCCGCTGCCTCGAACGTTCTTGAGAAACTGAAGGAAACACGAATCCACAACCGGGCCGCTCACTCAGTTTCACGTCTCCACATCGCGTCGAAGTCATCCGGGAACGCATAAGAAGAAACGCCATGCGAAGTATAAGAAAAATAGTTCAATAGGTTCCCATTTCGAAAATTATGTTGGTAGAATGTTCACAACAAACCCAATCAAAAGTCCTACCGAAGTCGCGAACAGTGTTCACGTCTGCCAAGAAGATACTAAAATAAAAGGAAGCTTCTGCTTCGAGCACAACACCGGTGAGTTGGAGAATCCGGTCTTACCGAGAAAAAACTTCCACTCGGGAAACAAAGCAAAGCAGTCAGAACGTCCGAGAGCTAGTTTACAGTCCCTTCGAGGCAGAATTATTCCGAGAACGCAACATGCAACTAAACTAAAATCATCATCCCGAATCCGCAGTTTGCTCTTCGGGCAAATTTTTCTCTTTTTGTCGATTACAAGATGATAAATACATATATGTACTTGACAATACACTTTCAATCTGTGTCTTGCCTTGTGAGATGCGTTGTTATGTTGAAGAAAACGTCTCATAGATCATCATCCTCGTATTCCTGTTATATATACTCTCATAAAAACACACAAATTTGATCTCTCCTCTGCCGGTACCGATATAGAACAGTTTAAAATCAGACCTATTATTTCTGGCTGTGGAGGCCCCACAGATAGAATCTCTTGGTTGTTGTGTCATATTCTTAACCCAGTATTTAATTGTATTCCCACTCATTTGTTCAACACTAGCCAACTTCTGAAAGACTTGAATAACATAACCAATAGTAACATAATTTATGAAAGCTTCGATGTTGAGTCTCTTTATACTAATGTTTCTAACAAAGATGCAGTTGCTGCGGTTATCAATATCATACTCACCAATAGGGAATCTTTCAATCTATTAGGACTAAGTGTCAATGAAGTTCAAACTCTACTTCTGCTGTGCTTATCTTGTAATCATTTCTCTTTTGCTGGAACCATTTACTCACAAAATAGAGGCCTAGCAATGGGAAACCGCCTAGCTCCTCTACTCGCGGTTTCCTACATGCACCAACTCGAACATGGAGCTCCTCTACGTGATATCGTTCTTCTAAAACGTTACATCGATGATTATATTGTAATAAGTACAAACCAAGAAGCCATAGACACTTTATTCGCTTACTTAGATACTCAGGCGAGCCTGATACATTTGACTAGGGAAACATCTTGTAACAACTCTATGCCTTTTCTAAACATTGAATTAACTTCATCTGGAGATCGTATTCTAACAAAATGGTATAGAAAGACTTCTAACAAGAACATCCTTCTTCACAATAATTCTAACCATCCTATTCACGTCAAACGTGCCATCATCACAAACACTCTATTCACAGCCTCAACGGTTAGCTCTGTTGAATTCCGTCTTGCCTCTAAGGCTAAGGCAAAGACCATTCTCAACCAAAACGGGTACGAACTTTCCAAAAAGCCAACCGGCCGGAGGAAACAAGTTCCTGCAGTTCGGAACAACAGAGCTATACTTTCGATTCCTTTCATTTCCGATGAGTTTACTAGAGATGTTCGAAAAGCTGTTTATGATGTTGATTTGATTAATGTTGATGTAATACAGAAACCATCTCCCTCCCTCCAGTCTATTCTCTGTAGGAATCGTAACCATGATAGAACTTGTTACAATCCCAAAGTCTGTATATTTTGCCCCTCCGCAAAAGTAGGCATCTGCAACACTTCTGGTGCTGTATACAAAATCACATGTTCATGTGGTTTGTTCTACATAGGCCACACAGGCCGCCCAGTTCACACTAGAGCAACAGAGCACATACGTGCGGCAAAGAACCCAAAGGCGCCATCCTACTCCACCAACGCCTTTGCCCAACATATTCTCTCTGCTCATCCCACAACCGATGTTGTCCAATCTGGCTCTATTTTACATGTTGATAAGAATGTTGTTCGCCGAAGAATTGTAGAAGCGATACTAATAGACACTCACAAGCCTGACCTCAATAACAAAACCGAACTGGCAGAAGAGCTTTCCCATCTCGCTCTCTTGCCTATTTCATAATCCTCACGCTCATTTTAGAGAATCCATCTCAATTTCTTTTGTTCATTTAATATTTTCTTCTTATGTTTACTTCTCTCAATAACACGGTGTTATCTTTTTAGTGTAACCTCTGCTCTTCCCAGAGTATTTCTTCCCCTTCTTCCCCGTCGTCAACTTCTATTGGTTTGTAAATATATTCTTATTCTTTATTTTTTTTCATGGTCTTCATTCCTTCTTCATATTGTGTTTCTCTGTACTATCCATATTGTCTTAAGGTGACGAACATTCGCTGATGATGCTTTGATAAAGCGAAACGTCCGATCCGTCTTTTTTCTTCAACATATGTAACAACGCATCTCACAAGGCAAGACACAGATTGAAAGTGTTTTTTTTTTACTGGATTCTTCATCCAATGCGATTCTTCATCCAATGCGTTTAACTCAGCACAAACTCTTCTATATGTACTTGAATGATGTTTTGGAAGGTACTCCCAAGTTTTGAGCAGATGCTTATTTCTAACGGAGAGCGATTTCTAACGATGATTTCTAAGGGCGTTTCAACAAGATGGAGCATCGTTTTGTTTAAACACTTGGGCCGAATTAGGGCAAATAAAATCTTCCCGCGTTTTTGAACAAGACGTAATGGCCTGTTTCTTCGTCAGATCTCGATCCTTTCAAAACTAAATTGAGAGGGGGAATGAAAGCCAAGGTATGTGTTTAAGTAACAACATTTTTTTTAGAAAGTAATGCAAATTTCTCTTGCCCGAGTACCTTCGTGCCATCCGCGGTACAATTATCCCAAGCGTCTTCGAGCTTTTTCTCGAAGCAGATATTGTCGATCTCGATTTTTTTTTAAACAGTGTATTGACATGTAGATTAAACGTGTAGATTAAACGAGTTCTGTGAGATGAAAATGACTTTTCTGATCTTCCGATATGAGTATTTCAACCCTGCCACTATTTTTATCTGACACCCTGTAGTTCTTGGTTTGTCGATGCTCAGCATCACATGCAATGTCTAGCTCCAAGTCTTGATTGGTTCAATGTTACGAATACAGTACCCTTTCGGACTCTATAACACTATTTGAGTAAATATATGACTGCTATGTAATTTGTATGTGTATCATGTAAACTTTGGCCCTATTCTATTCTCTCTCTACATTGCGGGTTTGACATCGAAGTTTGCTCATTTGCATCTTGTAACAACTAGCCTATTCGCCGACAACATCAAACTATTCGTAACTTTCTCTCCGACTGACCCTAGCCTCGCTCACTTTCAACTGTCATCGACTGCGCTAGCTATATAATCTTTTTGTGACGAATGGCCATTGTCAGTTGCAAGCAGCAAGTGCAATGTATTACACCTTAGAAAGTTCTATTCTCGTCTACCATATTACGTGAGGAACAGTGTCCAGGGAGTGTTTCCTTTCAAGATCGCAGATTCACCTATTCGAGACTTGGGAGTTTTTATTGGTATGGACTTGTCCTATGACTTTCATATTAAACATATGACAAGGCGTGCTCTGCCATATGTTTATGCTTTGTTTCGTGCTCTTTGCATCAAGGAACCAGTGCCATACAACCGTTGTCACAAAACTTTCATTCTTCCTCTGTTAAAGTTTGCCTCGCCTGTTTGGTATCCTTACAAGGTTACACCGATTAGGAAAATTGAAAAAGTTCAACATACGTTCACTAGGTTACTTCACAATCGAAGCCGTAAACGAATATCAGCCATTCAACCTCCTGCGTATAACCTGAGACTGAGAATGTTCCAGCTAGAAAATTTGCTGTCTCGGAGAACTAAAACCGACATTTTATTCGCTTATAAGATTCTTAACGGTTTCTTGGATATTCCAATAAGATTTATACTTTTAAGCCATGTTAAGGTCGTACTTCCAGATACGCATTCCACATTCCTCGCTCACGTAGGCTACCACTATTTAATTCGTTTGCATTACGGTCCGCGATATATTATTGCAAGCTACCGCCTAGTATAGTATCCCCACCGAATGTTCTCACTGTTTAAGATAGGCTAAGCTCTGTTGATGTTCTTAGTTTGCTCGATATAAATGTAACTGATCTTTGACTTCCGATATTTTTCTCTATACTTTAGAATCATCATTTTCTTGTGATAGTTAGATTGTATTCTTCGATAGCTCGTTTTCCTTCACTCCGTTTCTTTACCATGTGTTCTGTGACAAGTTGACGTTTACTATTCACCATGTGTTGCCACATTTTGAATAATGTTTGAATGAATAAGTGTACATAGCTGATGTGTGCTGAAATGCAAAAAAAAATTCGATTAAGGACAATGTGATATATGCCGTGCGGAAGAGCCAATCCTGTGAGTTTTTTTGTATGTGGCTTTTCCCTTACTGAGATATTAGTGAAATTTCGTAAAATATTTAACTCGAAGCCCAATATTCCAGTAAAATTTCACAGTTTTCTAGCTAAGTGAGAAAATTCCTAGTGGAAACTACCAAAAAAGCTAATGTGTGTCCTGAACATAAATGACGTGGCTAAAACACAAAAAGGTTGCTCAATACTTTTGCGGACTGGAAGCCGATCCCGCGGGTTACTTTGTGTGCGGCGTTACCTTACAGAGATTTCAGTGCCAATGTGGTAATTCTAACTCGGAATCCAAAGTCATCAGGGGAAGTTTCGTTCTTATGGTGAATCGCTTCGTATTGATCCATAAGCTTATTAATGTCGGCAAAGACGGGCGAACTCTTCACGACATGCCACTTGAGCATGTTGTAGTTGCATAAAGTGATGCTTGGCAGCTTCTGAAAACTCATAAGACATTTTTACAGTTGCAATTCTTTTTCAACTCTTTTTCGGAAAAAATAACTTATGCCGCGCTCAAAAGAAACTGAATTAGAAACTGGTTTACAAGTAGAACACAGCATATTTGTATGACAGTTATATCTAAACTTTCCGATCATTTTAATGGCTACAATATTCTCAAGAATACTATTCTGGCCAAAAGTCAAGAGGCGGAGGATCATGGTGATCAGTTGCACGATAAACATGATCAACCTTTGAAAAAAAATTATACAGGAAGGTTAATTCATTCTTATAGTTTGATTATCTCTCTTCGGGACCGATTGAGAGAAGCCGTCGGAAATTGCTTTTTTTTCTTCAATTTCTCTAACATTTTTGATAAATTTACTTCAAAGTTACTCGACTTCTTCTTCTTCCTAGCGTTATTCCCGCTGAAGAGCGGGGTCCGCTGTGTAAATAGCACTTCGCCACATCATACGATTCGAGACGTCTTCGGCTATCAGCCCGATAGTCAACATGTCTTGTTCTATAGTGTCTCTCAATCTAAGTTTTGATCTACCTCTTGGTCTTCTACCCTGGATTTATATGTTCCAAGCAGACTTGGGAACGGAGTCTGGATTGGATCTCAGCATGTGTCCGTACCACCTCAGCCTGGACTCTGAGTTTTTCGGATATTAGGGCAACTCCTAAACGAGCTCTTATCGTTTGTTGCGCATCATGTCTTTCCGGGTGACTCCGAGGCTCCATCTCAACATCTTCAGTTCCATTACATGGTGCATCTGCTGGGTCTTTGCAGCTGGATGAGTGCATTCGAGTCCATATAGAGCAACTGGTCGTACGACTGATTTATAGATCTTAATTTTCAGTCGATCAGGCATATATCTGTCGCATAGGATACCAGTCGATTCTCTCCATTTGAGCCATGCTGCGTCAATTCTGGCACTGAAAGCGGCTGTTGGGTCCCCGCCTGTGGATATTTGAGAGCACAGATACTTGAAGTGTTCGACTTTCCGTAGCTCAGTGTTGTGTACTTTTATGGAGCTCGGGTCTTGAATTGTACTCGATGTTCCAGCTTCAAGTAACTCGGTCTTCAATACATTTATTCGTAGTCCGTACTCCTCAAAGCGATCAATCCATTTTACCACTTGACGTTTGAGATCTTCTCTCGTCTCCGAGCATAAGACGATGTCATCGGCGTACAGGAGTGTCTCCGGTGGGTCTCGCTGGAGGTCTCTGATTATTGTGTACATGACTAAGATGAACAGCAAAGGCGAGAGTGTGGATCCTTGATGAACTCCGACAGAAATTCGGGAAGGCTCAGAATTTCCTGCTGGTGACCTAACGACGCTCCATGGGTTGGCATACATCATTTGTATCCATCTGATGTACTCTTCTGGCACCAAATGATCACGAAGGGAAAACCACATGAGATCATGGGGGATTCTGTTAGAGGCCTTTTCTAGGTCCAAGAAAGCGCAGTGGACAGATTTCGCCTTATCTCGGTGTTTTCTAGATATAAGCGGGTGGCAAACATCGCACTTGTCTTCCCTTTTCCTTTCACGAATCCACATTAATACACACTTATGTTGGTGATCTCACGTAAGCGTGCTTCGATGATCTTTTCCAGGACTATAGTTGTGTGAGGCATAAGTCTGATGGGACGGTAGTTGGCTCAGTCTCCCTTGGCTTCGTAGATTGGAATGGTAGTTGACATGCTCCAATCTTCAGGATACTTCTGATGAATCATAGCTTTTTGGAATAGCTCGACGAGGTGGGAAACTCCACAGTCTCCTGCTAGCTTCCATGCCACTGATGAAACATCAAAGTTACTCGACTGCAATTGGAAAATTGTATATTAAAGATGCGAGCTTCTAGTTTTCAGTGTTACTGTTTATGTAATGTTCTCAATCGTTCTTGTCATATTACTGGACCATTACTTGAAGTTCCTACCCCTGAAATCCTATTTCTGAAACGATTCCATCTGTTTTTTCACACGATACTTGTGTTTTGTTAACAGCGGAATAAGAATTAATTTTTAAAGACTTTTTTCAAATAATATACTTAATGTTCCGTTTTTGTTTCCGGAAAAAAAAAAAGGAGCAAAAAGCAGCTGATTCGGAGCACAAACTTTTCAGTAAACTAACAAAAAGATGGCGACAACTGTCCAAAAAATGAAGACCCATTTGCGGATGGAGAATGCGATGTGACTTGCTACCGTTATAGTTGACCAGGAAGAGAAGTCTTTCAGTACGGACAAAATCCCAATCATGGTTTTACCTGAGAGAGAACTTGCTCCTGCTTGTTCACTTTATCACCTTTTGTGACCTTGTAAGTCCAAATATGCAAAAGCACGTTCATTCTTCCTTTGAGCTAAATGTATGAGTTCGACCGGAACCTATATTCCACAACCGGGACCTATACATACATAAATTACATAAGTCAAAAGACACAGCTCATAGTACTCCAAGTGTTGAAAATTCTCCTTAAAACCTAAGTTACACAGAATCGCACATGTACATTTATCATTTTGACTGACGTCTTCACTCTGAAATCCATTACGTCATAGATTATGAAACAAGTCAGCTGATCAATGTCAGGATTTGTAAAAAAAAAAAGAAGAAGGAATTTTCATATGTCAGTATAATTGATTTGTAAAGGAACGGTTCGAACTGTGTGAAATGTGAATTAAGCTGACCAAAAGTGTTAAGAAACAATTGTCGAGTAACCAAAAAAAAATCATTGTACTCTCTGTATGAAAAAAAGCTTTTGAAGTTTACAGTAAATTGCTTACAGATTCCTTGAATTAGTTGTGGCTGAAAGCGGTCGAATCATTTCTCACTCTCTCCTTTTATCGCACAAATCAAGGATTCCGTTCTTAAGCAGGAGAGGACCCTACTCCGAGCGGACCCTACTCCAAGCGGACCCTACTCCGAGTGGACCCTACTCCGAGCGGACCCTACTCCGACCTCGGCCGGCGCGGGACAACGCTAAGAAGAAGAAGTTCTTAAGCAGGAACTGGACACCTTGAGGCCGTAACGTCCGAACCATAATCGACACTCCAGTCTACATTCTACTTTCTTAACCTCAACATCAACAATCGCAGAATAAGATGAATTCGTTTGAATCGACAGCGCTTCCTTTCCCAAGGCATCGAGAAAACAGCGTTTGAATCAAAGTAGAATTTTATGAAAAGAAGCTGGGTTTTGATAGGACAGTTCTCTATGTACACTTCAAAATGTAGAAAGAAAACTTTATTTTTGAGGAACCGAACACCTGGCGAAGCTTGCAGTCAGATATCTGACTCGTGGTATCTATGAGACCTTGTAAAACATGTAGCAAGTTGCAGACATGCTTTTGACTTAATTCTTCTCTCTCTCTCTCTATCTCTCTCTCTCTCTCTCTCTCTCTCTCTCTCTCTCTCTCTCTCTCTCTCTCTCTCTCCACTCCACTCTCTGCTTATATCTCTCTCTCGCTTTTTCTGCTCTATACGTTTCACTCAATCTCTTGGCTTCTCTCTACCTTTCTTTTTCTATCTAGCTCTTTTAGTTGCTATATTTCCATCCTTTTCTTTCTCACTTTTCGAAATGTTTCTGTCTTTCAGCTTACTTTTTCTTCACGGGAAAAGAGTTTTACTTTTCTGAGCGAGATGCTTCAAAGGAAACGTCCTCTTGCAATTGGCCTTCCGATTTGTTGGCCAATTCAACTTTGAATCATTTTGGTTTGAGGTCGAGGGGTACCGCTTCATGTATACAGAAAAACGCAAGATATTTTTCTCAAACAAGAGCGGTGACTCGCTATTTTGATTTTTACCATGAGGCTTGACCAGGCCGATTCGGTAGCCTCTATTCCGATTAGCTGCTCTACCTGGATCTCAGTTTACAGCTGGATTTTTCCTTCTTGTCTTCCATGCAATAATCATCACAAGGAGGAAGTCTTACATCCATCACCTTGAAGAGCGATCGATTCCTGTCTAGAGAGTCGACTGATCCTGCCATGTCCTAATTTTATCTATACTACCCGATTCTAGTCAGAAAAGGGGCAAGCTAACTTTTCGGATGATGGTTACTTGGCTGTAGAATCAAAGAAGCAGTTGATTTCCCCTTACCTCACCCCAGCCCAACCCCACATCCCCTTTAGCTCTAGAAGATACTGAACGCTTAGCAGAACTCAAGCTTATCCGATCGAATGAATGTTTAGACATTCGATTTTTCTGCTGGATCAGTTTTTAAGAATGTTTAAAAAAATTTTTTTAAAGAATTTCTTTTCTTTCTTATTATTTTTCATTTCTGATGAGGAAATCGCATTCTTTCAATCACTCGATGTTTGATCCTGAAATTCGATGCAGTCGATTCAATGTGAAAACATTTCTCCTTTGTTAAGAGGTTTCTATGAGTAAAAATTTTATCTGTTCTTTCAGTCGATTTCAGAAAAAAAAACTTAATTGTCATTTGTGCATTCACTTGGACTCATAATAATTTTTATCTCTAGAGAAATAGGAAACCTTTTTTTTAGGAAATAGAAACCTTTTTTCATTCGATTCTCATTCATTCCTTTTCGATACTCACACGTTTTTCAGCAATAGGATTTCGAATCATTTCCATGCGGCAAAGTCAAATGACTCCGCAAAACAAATGAGCTAACAACTGGAAATGAGCTAACAACTTCTCTGTCTTTGAGTCTTATTTGCTAAGATATTCTATTTACGTTATACCCGAGACTTTGTACTCGAGACGTCTCGTTCCTAAGCTGTAAGGCCTCGCTAGCGTGATCTTTAGATGAGCCTGAGAAAAAAGTGAAAAGAATTTCAAAAGAAATACATTTCGGGTACAAAGTGTTGGGTACCAAGTGTAGTGATATAAGCCCACTGATCCTACGTTATTTTTCTTTTGATTTCAGATCAAAACTCTCTTTCGACGATTAACATCATTTTTTGATACCTGCATCAGTTTCTTTCAAACTGTCTCTCCGTTTTTCTTTCGTTCTCTCTCAATCGTTCGCTCTCTCTCTCTCTCTCTCGCTCTCTGTCTCTCCCTTTTTCTTTCGTTCTCTATCAATAGTTAGCTCTTTCTCTCTCTCTCTCTGTCTCTCTCTTTTTCTTTCGTTCTCTCTCAACCTTTCTCTCTCTGTCTCTCCCTTTTTCTTTCGTTCTCTATCAATCGTTCGCTCTTTCTCTCTCTATGCCTCCTCTTTTTCTTTCGTTCTCTCTCAAACTTTCGCTCTTTCTCTCTCTGTCTCTCTCTTTTTCTTTCTTTTTTCTCTCAATCGTTCGCTCTCTCTCTCTCTCTCTCTCTCTCTCTCTCTCTCTCTCTCTCTCTCTCTCTCTCTCTCTCTCTCTCTCTCTCTCTTTGTCACTCTCTTTTTTGAACTCCATCTCCTTCTCTTGTCTCTTTTCCATTTCTTGTCTTTTTTCCTATCTCCACCCTTTTTCCTATCTTTTCCCCGCTTTGAAATTTCCTTTGTGCTCCTCAGACATACCATTGTCTTATGAACTGCACGGAACCAGTGCATTTTTGTAAGTAACCTTGGAATTAAAGAATTCAACAATGTTTTACTCTTTTTAAGCATAAGCGAGAATTGCTTGTGTAAACTACAAGCGAGGGACGTGATTGCCGTCGAGTGCGGAGAAAAATAGTGAAGAGAGAGAGAGAGATAAATAGAGAGATGGAGATAAAGAGATAGAGAGTAAGAGAGAGAAAGAGAAAGAGAGAGCAAGAGAGAGAAATAGTTATTAAAGAGGAAAGAGAAAGAGAAAGAGAGAAAGAGAAAGCAAGAGAGAGAGAGAGAAATAGTTATTAGAGAGGAAAGAGAAAGTGAAAGAGAGAGCAAGAGAGAGAAAAATAGTTATTAGAGAGGAGAGAGAAAGAGAAAGAGAGAAAGAGAGAGCAAGAGAGAGAGAGAGAATTAGTTATTAGAGAGGAGAGAGTAAGAGAAAGAGAGAGCAAGAGAGAGATAAATAGTTATTAGAGAGGAGAGAGAAAGAGAAAGAGAGAAAGAGAGAGCAAGAGAGAGAGAAATAGTTATTAGAGAGGAGAGAGAAAGAGAAAGAGAGAGCAAGAGAGAGAGAAATAGTTAATAGAGAGGAGAGAGAAAGAGAAAGAGAGAAAGAGAGAGCAAGAGAGAGAGAAATAGTTATTAGAGAGGAGAGAGAAGATGTCTCGGGGGAGACTGGCATTGGAAGAAACCTCCAAGTAGAACAGAGAGCAGTGATGTAATGAAAATCAAACGTTTGCTATGATACAAGACTGGAAAAAACTTTCAGAATTTTCTCTAACCACAATATCAATTATTTCTTTCTGGGAAAAGTGGAGAGTTGAACTCAGAAATGAAAGAATGTTTTGCTACTGTGCTTGTACAGTCTGACTTCTATTATCACACGCTACTTACTAATGTCAAAGACTTGAGAGTCTAGGACACAATCATCTGAAAAGGACACAATCATCACAATCATCAATCATCTATGATATTGACGATGTGAAGCTTTTGCAAGATTGTGAACACTAAAACTTAAAGGTTTTATGCTATACGAAATCGGCGAGGACAAGCTCGTGGTATGCTGTGGTGCTTACGAGCCGACGATGATCATGTGATGACTGACTCTCTTCGAATCGCTAACTGTAAAGAGCTCAACTATTGAAGTTGCTAGAGATCTGACTATTTCTTGAAAAAAAATCAAAAATAATTCTCTTAAAAGAAAATTTTTCTCATAGTATAACTTTGAAACATTATTTTCTCCGGCCGACGTGCAATGTAGAGGCCATGCATGCACCAAAGAAAACTTTCAAGAGTCGTAATTACTCACTGTAAAACCCGACTTTTAAATTTTTTTTTTAAATTTGTCCTCTTCTTCTTTCTTCTTCTTCCTAGCGTTTATCCCGCCGCCGGGCAGGGTCCGCTTTAAATTTTGTCTTTTTATACATAATTACATTTTTCCGTCGTTGAACGAGTTAGAGCAAGAAAAACAATTGGGGCTTGTTAGAGTTTTTTTATTTCTCCGTTCTCCGTATAAATTAGCAAAATATTTAGTCTAAACTACTCTAATATTTACTGATTCACAATCTTTAGAAAGGAAAACCGGAAAGAACTGACATTGGAATCTTCTTTCTTCCCTCTCTCATAGATATTCGAAAGTTTCTTGCGGAACAAGCAGAACACGAATAGTATCATGACCAAGCCTCCGCATTCGATGAGCGAAATGACGGAGAGACCGAGCCAGAGGCCCGCATGTCCCCCGAGGTCCGCGAAAAGGTTGCTCAGCTGCAGTGTTTACGCCTTGTCACTATACAGAATTGTACGACTTTGGATCCTTCTTTTGCCTTTGAAGCTATTTTTTACAACTAAAAAAGTTTCTTTGTACATATAATTGGGTGGGGATGGTTAAAACTTCGATTGAGACCGCTCTTCACTCCGTCGATCAAGCATACGAATTTATTTCCGATTACAGATGGGGATGTCCGAGGTAGTTTTGAAAAAAAAGCTTGAACCTCGAGTGAAGCAACATGTGACTTGAATGGTTATGTATATACAAGAAAGACCCACCGTGTAAGAAGGCGTTTCAGTGAGCAGCTCATATGAAAGCGTCTGGAAGTAGATGTAGACCAGCAAACTGTTCTTCTTGTACCAAGCCATGCACTCTTCTACCGATCCGAAGTTTGTGTTCCACCACTCACAACTCCCAACCTAAAGAACACTTATTCTTGCTATCAACAACATCTCAGTTCATAAAACAGCATTTGTACCTTCAAGATCGATTTGTAAAAACAATTGAATCTTAGAGCAAGAAATATTACAAATTGAATAATCTTTATCGACCCTAATACCTCCTGAGAAAAGATTTAAGTTTACCAAAAAAATCATTTAGCAGCCCATTTTCTCATGCTGCTTTATCTTAATTGCAAGAAATTTTGCCAAATGATCTCATCAGAACGAAATGAATTCTTTTTATGTCCTGATTTTGATAAAAAAATCTTCATTTAGCCCTTTTCTATACATACTTTTTAAAAAATCGAGAAGGAAGTTAATTTTGATAAGACTTTGAAAGATCACCCCAGGAAGATCCACGGAGACCACAGATCTTTTTTTCCGTCCTGCTGCAACATGTTATCCATTATTATATACTTCTCTCGTTTTGATAGAATTATTAGAATTTTGTCGAGAAAGGCATTTTGTCAGTTGGTGTTTGTAATCAAGCACTTTGCAAAGAGATATAATGGGAAAATTGCAACATAAGTCTGTGTGGAAGCGCAAAGTCAATTTCGACATTGATATTAACGACTCATATTTGATAACCTAGTTCAACCTTTTGGAAGTTTAACCTCTTCAAACCCTTTTTTGCTGAAGAAGCAGGCGGATTCGAAGTCCCGAGACTTCCCGAACTTCCAAGAGTTTTCGAACTTAAAAAATTTCCGAAAAAAAACTCAAACTTGACTGCGTGGTTGAGTTATCGTTGGAAGCCCCATTTGAAGCATTTACGATTGGATCCGTATTCGAGTCGTTGAGTGGAGTATCAGTTGTAGCAAAATATCCATACTTATCACAATCACCTCCACCGAGGCTAGCTTTGTTCCAATTCCAAGGGGGACTCAAAGTGTTATTGAGAAGTATATAATCGTTGAAGAACTGCAATAAAAAGTTCAAACAATTTGTCGAAAAAACTCCACAATTTCCACAAAAAGTTCAGTAAAAATCACTAAAATTTGAAGAAAAAACGCTCTGGTTAAGTATTCTAATCTACTCCTGTTTTATTCAAATTCATTGGATACATTACAGAAGTTGTGTGAAACAAGAAAAAACTTCTGTTGCGGAAAAAGAACGCGGAAACTCTCAATACTGACATCGGAGCAGAGCATGAAATCCGGTGGTCCCGGAAAGAAGAAATCAGGATTTGTGCACTCATAATTGCACGGCCAACATTGCAGCCAGTCAGTAATGTTTTTGTCTGTACACTCGAAAACTACCCTGGAATGAGCATTAAGTGAATTAGCGAATCTCGTCTGTATTTTCTCCAATACATCGATTGAGATCTTAAAAAATGTTTATGGGTTTCCGTGCTAATCATCGTGCGTGAAATAAAACGATTAGTTTGCCAACCCAATAAAACAAAAGCAAAAAATTTTGAAAATTTCATGTCTAATTCTCTGGAAGCAAGGATTGTTGCAAAAACTCTAACCTTCCATCGCACCACGATCCTGGTGTTATTCCAATCGGTACAACATTCTGAGGAACGTTTCCCGGAATATCTTTCCAAGGACAGACAGCGAGTGGAATCAGCGGAGCTCCCGTGACTCCTGAAGTAGTTTCGGAAGTCGAAGAAGAATCCCAGGTCACTTCAGAATAAGACGGAGTCACATCGCTGGGAAGTATTGATGGAAGGGTTCCGGCAGACGCCTCATTTGTATCCATGTCCGATATATCAGTCAGTGGAGGAGGGACCGTTGTAGTCTTTATCGGTTTTTGCGTTGAGGGGGGACTTGATCCTCCAAACTGCTCTCTCTGAAAAAGCCAACATATCTGTGGTAGAGAAGATAGAACTGTGTAAAAGGTAGAATTGAAGAAAATAGTCACGAAAAATTTACTCAAAAACTATTTTCAAATATATGTTCAACGAACTCATTTTAACTTAAATGCATTTGAAGAATGAGAGGGCAAAAACGCTGGTTGTAATGAGTTCCCGAGTTATTTTAGGTTAAAAAGCAATTTAAAGAACAGGAAAAGCTAACGGGAGACATGCCCTGATTAGCGAAAAATTGTTATCGACGGCACATAAAAACTTTATTGGGAAACTGACGCGAAGTACATTTTTACAAGAGGGAAGCTGTACAACAGAAACTCGAAGTAATTCCGAGTTTGTGATTTTCCATTTAACCTAAAGCATTTAAGGACGATAAGAGAAACCTCACCATTAGGTCCTGGTGTTGTTCGGATGTTCCTACCCCGACTTGGTAGTTGAGAGAAGGGTATATACCGGTGGAGATGGTGTACTTGTAATGCCTCTCCCAGCATGGGAAGGGACAGTCACAGTCTGTTTCAGGCCGAATATTCGGAGAATCCGTATTCACTTGGTCTCCTCTCAGTTTTTGCATGCATTGCACTGTAACTCAGAAGATTGACAACGCTCAGTTCTTAGAAGATTCTGTTTGGCAATATAAAGTAAGTGCTCTAACTCTGTTGGAGGTTCTCACACCATGACATAGTCGAGTTCTTCCGTAACTTCGGATCAGCACATCCACATCTAAACGAGCTCGTCAGTTAATTTACTTAATGAAAGACAGCCAAAGAATGTGATATTCCTACCTTCTGAATGTTTCTCTCTGGAGGCAACTAAAGTAGCAGTCGTCTGTGGTGTAGTTTCCCAACTCTGCGTAATAGTTCCTGGATGCTTCTATGCTGTCGGCGCAGTTACCGTATGGCTTTTTCAGCCTTCGTATTTCTTTCTGGAAAGTACTAGTTACTTTTCTTGCTAACATCACAGTCTTGTCTCTGTGCTCACTAATGAGAGGTGAGCCCTGTCCCATATTTAATATTCATTATACACTCAACACAATACCTGACTTTAAATAATAGACATAATCAAAAATAAAAGACATCAAAAAATTCCATCTCTACTTGATCTGAAATTCCCGACTGTTCCGCTTTCTCTCGTTCAAGCTCTTCTACAGAATCTACCTGAATAAGCACACAGAAAAAATTGATCACCAATAATAAGGTTCCACGCATATTGATCACATTTTGAACATTTTTGGTTGCGCTGAGAGCGCAGGAACTGAACATTCTATATTTATCAGTATGTTTTACCTAAGCCGTATTTTATTTCAACAAGGAAGATTTCGTGTTTTCGCACCAAAAAAAGTTTCATTACTAAAAACAAAATTCTATAGAACCGTTTGATTAATTTGGTTTGTTTTACTTTAACCAAACTTTTTAAACAGTAAATTCACTTCATTTTTCTCACAGCAACGAAAAAAATTATTCGATTTAAAAATTGTCATGATTATTTATAATCACCCCTATATGAAAAGAAATTCATAAAGTATTTCCACCTACATTCAAGTAGTATTGTGAGTTATCAACCCCTATACTACATATAAATAAAATCTCTCTTATCTATCTCTCTCTTATATCTTTCTCTCTCTCACTTCTCTCTCCTCTCTTCTCTCATCTCTTCGTCTATCGGACCCTTTCATGTGCTTAATTTTATATTATTTTTCATTTAGTTCTACTCCGAAACCTTTTTGCATTAAAAAAAGTTTATCGCTCTTGAATTCAAAGTTTTCAAAACAAAGTATTATTTCTATTATTTCTTCAAAAATTCAAAACAAAGTATTATTTCTTTTGTTCACTCGATTGAACATGCCTGTTTTTGAAAGAAGTATTAGAATAAACTTGATGCGCACTCAGGGGTTATTTAGTCATGACAGATCTTCTGTCGGCGGGCCTCTGTGTTCCAAATCTTTAGGGGGGACCCTTATGTGAAAAAAGGTAAGGGGACCCTTATGTGAGAAAAAAAAAGAAGAAAAAATTTTTCACCCCTAACGGGGGACCCTTATGTGGAAAAAAATTTTTCCGCCTTCGGCGGGCCTTTGTTTTTCCAAATCGTAAGGGGACCCTTATGTGAAAAATTTTTTTTTGGTTGCGCTGAGAGCGCAGGAACTGAACATTATATATTTATCAGTATGTTTTACCTAAGCCGTATTTTATTTTCTCAGTTTGACTGCTATGGTTGAGGTTGAGTATATTACTTCACCTATATTTTAATTTCAACAAAGAAGATTTCGTGTTTTTTTGTTGCATTCTTCATTCCGATTTTTTTGTTGTTGCATTCTTAAAAGTTTAGATTTGATCTTTCGAGAATGCCTAAAAAATTAGACGTTCATGTCTTTTCTGATGACTCCGAATGCTTGCAGGTCAGAAATGAACTCATCAGAAGATCAGCGCAGGGTAAGAATGAAAGAGAAAATTACTTAAAACGTAAAAATTGTATTTTATTTTTCCTCGTGTTTTCAAAATGCGTTTTTATATATTTGCTACTCAAGATAAGAACGAGAAAAGGTACTTGTGTATATCGACGTAGGATCCGCCCCTCTTCCCCCTCGACGGGCGGAGTCGCGGATTTATGCCTAATTTTTATACGGTCTCGTTAGCCTAAGCCGTACGGCCTCGTTAGCGTAAACTATTACTAAGCCTAAGAGTAGTCCGTGACTCCGCCCCCGAGTGGGAGGAGCGGAGCCTACGTAAATCTGGACAAGTACCATTATTTTACTGTAAAAATAACAGCGAGAGGGATGAGGAGGAAAATGAGAGAGAACAGGAGCAACATCGTACATCAAAATGCATGGGGGAGGAGCCTACGTCTAACTACACAAGTGCCACGGAGTGATCTGAACTACAAAAGCTAGAGATGGTTTCCGTTTCATCGCATCATGCCTAATAATTTTTTTAACCAGTGTAATAGAAAGAACAGTTTAATATTTTCATTGTGCTTAGACTCATCTGTTTTTTTATTTGTTGAGATTATTGAAATTTTTCTTCTCGTTATTTCGACAATGATCGGATCATGCTTGTTGATTTTTTTGTAAAAAAAACCAGTTACCCATTACAGAGAACCTTGAATTTTTAAAAATTCTGCTTTGACTCTTCTGTTTGTGTTAATCGATATTGTGATGGAATATTTTGATGGAATATTTTTCTTTGATTATTCCGTAAATGTTTGTTTTAAAAGATTTCATCATGCTTGTTGGAAAAAAAGTTTGTTGATTTAAAGTGTTCATTACATTCCATATAAAAACGCAATTTTTGTTTTGAACTGGAAGAAAAAAAAGAAAAAGAAAAAAACTCAAGAAAAAGGAAGAAAATCTCGCAATTTATGGGCGAGGTTTAATACAGCAGACTTTTTTCCAAGTGAACAATATTATTGACCACAACTGAACAGTTTCGCAGTTCGCGAATTAGCGCTAGGTGGGGCGAGTTTTACTACAGACTGAACAATATAAAGGGGACTAACTCCATCGTCCCCTTTATATTGTTCAGAAAATGTATCAAAACTGATCAATTTTTGAGTGAGCTTCTGTGTGAGCTTTTAGTGTTTTTTGCCATGAACTTTCTGTACAGGCTGCTGAGATACAGCAATTGCGCCAAACGATATCAGAAGCTCAGAGTTCTGTGTGACCAACTATTGCGCAACCTCTTGTCCATCCAGTCTTAGTTACACACTCAAGTGAAAAATAATATAGACTCTCCGTGAAGAGGAAACATGAAATACTGATGAATTCACGCGGGAAAAAGACCTTTTCATCGAAGAGTGTAGCGGAAAAAGACCCTCAAAGAATAGTTTCAAACTCAACGTTATTTTCCGATTCCCAGCCTAACCCCTAACTAATTACTTTCCGAAGAGAAACCCAGGCAGCTATTATTAAAAGACCTTCAGACGCCCCAGTCTCAGGTCTTCTTCAACAGATATTTTCCCATTCGGCTGCTGATTCCTCGGTCTCTGAAATCACCGCCACCTCTGGAACGACGTCACCACCTGCTATCATAAGAAGTACTCGCCCCTAGAAGTCTTCCGCTGGTCCCAAGAAGAAAACCAATATCGAACAGAAGAAATGAAAGACCCGTACAGCTTAATTGTTTTTCTTTCCACGCTCGATCTATCAATAAGAAGTTTTACGATCTTCACTATATCTTACGCCGTTAAAACCCTGGCATTGTATTCATCTGTGAAACATTGCTCTCCTCATCCGAACCCGCTCTTCTTTGTGATGATCTCCCTTATAATGTATTCAGAGCAGACCGTCTTGAACAATCCCGTGGGGGCGGCACTGCTATTTTAATCAACAATAGTACAACATCATCACAGACCGTAATCCATCACATCCTTTCTCTACTGGTGATCCTGTTTCGTTTCGCCGTTCGGGCTGTCATATCATACCTAACCGTGTTGATTCATTCCAACCTTAATTTTAGTAAAGCTCCTTGGGACACCATTAACTCTGTTGTTAGTTCTGTTGATTCGACCCTCAGTTTCTCTACCCTCAACCTTGACGAGTGTGTAGATTACCTCACGAATTTTCTCCACCAGTTTTTCACTGATTATATACCGTATTCTAAGCCAAAGAAAACTCATTTGCGATATCCTATCAAAATCCGCAAACTCTTCAGTTTTCTTCAAAGAAACGCTGTTCTCACTCTCTAGTCAATACTAGAACGTATAAAAAACTGCTTAAAGAGATTTTTAAACTTGAATGCTAACGGGAGGAATTATTGCGTTAATCCAAAAAACTACAAACTCTTTTACAGAGTTATCGCAAACCGCACGAAGTCTAAGAGCTCGCCTACTTCTCTGATTGTTAATGGTGCCCCTGTTACGTCTACCTTGGAAGAGACAAATGCTTTCGCATCCATATTCTCGTCTTCGAACCTCTCTATGGGCCTCTCCCCAATTCAATCTCAACCACTCCTATGATCCACAGCCACATTATTTACCTTCTCGATATTCATAACATCCTATCACGTTTTCGACCCAAAGCCAATACATCAGCGGACCTCATACGTAACGTGCTGATTGAAAATTGTGCTATCTCTTAGTCCTCACCGATCTCTGTCCTTTTTCTCAAATTTTATTTCGTCGGGTTTCTACCCACAAGCTTGGAGATCTGACATTTTGAAGCCCATTTTCAACAAGGTGATAAACCAGAGGTCAGTAATTATCGTCCCATTACTCTGGTTCCATCCTTGTCTAAGGCCTTCGAGAAACACATTTTGAATGTCATATCTGAACACTTTGAGGTGAACAACATTATCAATCCGAGCCAGTCCGGATTCCTTAGAAGGCATGCCACTTTCTCATCTCTTGTAAATTCTCATGCAACATACCTTTCTTTCCTATCCAGAAAGCATTCATTTGATATCTACTTAATGAATTTCTCTAAAGCATTCAATAGCATGAAACATGATTCTCTTGTACACAAAATTGAATGTTCTGGCATAAACTCTTCTCTACTGTCATTTCTGTCAGAAAGGTCTTTTAGAGTACAAGTTGACAAATCTTTTTCGGTCTTCAACCAGTTTCTTCAGGAGTTCCCAGAGGAGCTCATTAGGTCCTCTCTTTTTTACCATTTTTATTAACGACCTTGTCGAAATTCTTTCCAATGATGTGTTCTGTTTCTTGTATTATTATACGAAAATGGTAAAAATGTGATAAATATAATTTACAATTATCATATCACTGCTAAGACTATAATGTAGCAGAAGTCTGTTTCGCCCCAACTCAGACAGACTTCTGTTCTCTCTGGGTGGGGCTCATCAGTGAGTGCCCAGAAAGAAAAAAAAAACGATTATGATTAAAACTTTTTATATGTAGACTATGTGAAGATATTCTCTGAATTTCCCCAGCTCTCTCCAAACCGCCTTGGATACAATTTTCCATCACGCACTCCCATGGTCACTCACTATGTATTACCCAAAATGCTGTGTAACTCATTGTTGTCCGGATAATCCTCACAATGTATTCAAGCTAGCCGATTTTTCTCTGCCTCATATCAACAAGATGAAAGACCTTGGGATTCATTTGACGAATCTCTCTCTTTCTCTCGTCATATCAGCATGCTTACGAGTAACGAATTCTTTTTTTACTTGGGGGGGGCGCGCTTCACTCGGGGGGGGGGGGGGTTTTAAAAACAACTTTTTTAAAGATAATTTTTACAAAAACGCTTAGGCTTAGGAAAAAAGTTTACGCTAACGATCCAGTACGGCTTAAGCGAACGAGACCGCATAAGAAAACTTAACTTTTTGTATTTTTAAAATTTTTTGAACGCACCGAAAAGTGAACGGTGAACGCACCGAAAAGCACCGAAAACCCCTCCCCCCAAAGTGAAGCGGATTCTTCCAAGTAAACTTGTGCCGAGTAATGCTACCAAAGCAGTCAACACCGTTCTACGATCCTTGAAAACTTCCTATATACCTGTTCTCTTCAGAGCATACATAACTTATATTCTACCGTTTCTCGAATACGCCTCAGAACTCTGGTCCCATACTGCTGTTGGCCTTTTGAATGAGATTGAGCAGGTTCAAAGATGTTTCACCAGAAGGGTTCTCGCCCGAACTCGCTTACCTAGCATGGCCAACTCAAGCCGTCTCAACATCCCATTAATGAATACTTCAGAATATAGACGGGCAATAGCTGACCTCTTTTTCTTTCTAAAGCTGTACATAGTCATGCAAGCTTGACAAAATTATAATTTTTCGCATTCTTCCTTCATCTCATAACACCCGCCAAACCAATTGTTTGCGTATTCTTCTTTCTTTTAGAATGCCTCAATCTCACAGCACTTTCGTTTATAGATGCACCAGTGTTTGGAATTCTCTCCCCCAAGTGTGATTTCATGTTTTTTCACAAAGTGCTTTTGAAAGCTCTCTTTGCAGTCTTCCCGACTCTGTAATTGTTGATTTCTCTAGGCTTCGCCTTAATTGAATATTACTGCCCGATTAAAAGTACAGTGAATTGTTCCGCGACAGTAATCCATTGTATCTAGTTCAACTTCATGTAAACAAAGTTTGAATTGAACTGCAAATAGAACTTCAATTTAAAAAGCAATATGTACAGAAACGCTTTTTTTCTTTTACTTTCGGATGTCAAATTCTCAGTATAGGACAACTTATTTTGCTTGTTCGCTCAGAATATACTTATTCCTTGTACAATTCACTCCTCTCTCCTTGTATTACTAGCCTTCTCGAAGCCAATCGATGTCAGGTATCCCGCGCCTACATGAATTCCTCGGCCAGAGAAGGATGGGTGATAACTTTCATCGTGGATGAGCATCCGAAGACCGGCCTGAGTCGTCGTAGGAAGGTAGTCAGGTGAAGATGTTACCGAAAGTTGCTGCTGGAAAATATTCTCCCTTTCAATTTCATGATGATTCCGCATAGGAAAAGACTTTTTTTTGAGAAAAAAAATCGAATAATTCGAAGAAAAACAATAAATAAAAGTGAATTTTTGTCCAAACTGTTTCCAAACTCTCGGTTGATGTCACACTTTTTTGTCGAAGAGCCTCTGGTTCACCGTTTACAAGTATGTTTTCTTAAAACCGTAAGGGAGGAGGGAATAAAGGGGGTATAAAAATGAGGAAGTACAAAAAAATTTATCTTGAAAACTTTTTCATTTTAGGATCTTGAGTCATCAAATGTTTTTTCAGACTATAAAAAAGATTTTTAAAAAAAACATTTTCAGAGCAATGACTTAAACAAACGTGATACTCATCAATGCTGCTCCTTTTAAGAGTGAATATTTGAAGAAGTCCGAAAAATAATCAACAGAACGGAAGTTTTTTCAAAAAATTTCGTCTTTGTAAACTGTTTTTATACATTTTTTAACCTCAAAATTCACTCTAAAAACACTAAAATGTTAGTCTAACAACACAACGAAGTCTTTCAATCGTGCTTTTCTTTAAATTAGGAAAAGGCCTCTAACATTCGCACTGAATTACTCTCGACTGAAAATCAATTGCAATTCGAAAAAAAACAATTGAAAAAAATTGTTTTGAAAACGCATTATAAAAGCTTTGTGAAGAATGGAGCAAATCCTGCTTCATAGTAAACATCAAATTTTAAGGCTAGCAACGAAAAAGCTCTTTAAATTTTTTTTTGATTTTTTCTCAAAATCGTTTAAAAAAGTGTAATGGATATTTGATTCATTGCTTCTTTCCGAAAATTGTTATCCATGTTATATAATATACATAGTCTTAAAAAATTTTGCTTGGTTCGCTGAATTATTGTTTGAACCTGAGTTCACTCAATACTCGGTTAGAACCCTTGACAGAATGGCATTTTCCAGCTTACTGACCCTTTTTATGGACTTAAGAAGAAAATGTTCTAATTCAAAACTCATAAGATGCTTTTTAAAAAGCTTTTACAACTCTTTAGTTTTAGCCAATTTTTTCAGTTGAACTTTTCTAAAGTGAATCTCTTCTCTTCATAATTAGCTAAGCCTCGAACTCGATCGAATCTCGTGTTCTGATAGACGTTAGAAAACAAAAAGGTCTTTGTTTCATCCAGTTTTTCTCGAATGCAGTTTCTTTGCCTCCCTTTTTCCGAAAACAAAAACAACTTATTAAGATACTTGATGGTACAGGAACAAGAAAGAGTAAGCTCGGAGTTACGGGGAATATAATCTTCGTGCTGTACTGTAAGCAGAAACTTGTGTAGAGTTGGTCATTGGACGAAAACAAACCCGAATTTTGTTATCCGGACGAAGCACTTTACAATATAAGCTAGCAATGCACACACTAATTTCTTCACGATTTAAGCTAGCAATGCACGCAATAATTTTCAGCAACAACTCAGACATTGCCTCTCATAGCAGAAAACAAAGAGAGTTCAGCATGAAAGTGACGAAGCTAATAAAAAACGAAATCCTTTAAACTCAGAAGTTTTTAGAGGCTAGAAACTTGAGTATTCAGAAGATATGTTTCAGCGAGACCGTTCGTGTTTGACCTATTTCTAAGAACAGTTCGTCCTTGCACAAATAATTGTAAATCCCGGTTCAAATTTAATTTTTTGCATAAACTCAAGCAAATTGGTCATAATACGGAAACCAAACCCGTATTTTTGCTATCTGGGCGATGCTCCTACCCAGTTGAACTGGGAGTTGTACACATATTTCGCGTTTTGGGAACCCTTGATCAATACCATTCCAAAGTGTCAAGATATTGTTATGATCATGTTTGCAGAAATTGGGAAGTTAGAAACATTATCTAGAGTTAGATAAGCGAACCCTTCACCCGGGCTAGCCGTGTGAAGCGAGCCCGTCATCGTAGGGCTGACTGGCATAGGTAATAGTGCTCCAGAATTGAAAGAATCGTAAAGTCAGATTCTACTTAAGTTAGTATCATTTTTTCGTAGTTACGCTGGTTTGAATGTTTTCTCATCAGACCATATGATTGGAAAAGCCAATTAGGTATTCATGATCGGGCACCCTTATATAAGCTTCAAACTGATTGAGACACGCATGCTTTCTATCGCTGAAACTTTTTAGTTCCATTTGATTATCGATCTGGTAATTATGTGAATGTCTCAGTGCATGGCTTATTTATCATTACTTCTCACTTACATTGACAGTCATGAGAAGTCTCAATCCATGGGTCAGTCCTGCGCGCGTCACAGTGCGGTTACCGGTGAAGGTGAAGCATCGCCCATACATGGGATCTATGAAACTTTCGAAGTCACTCCTGTAACGGGAAAGAACAGTTTCCTTTTATATTTGAGTCGTTGTGTTGAATTTATTCCTTAAGGGCTGGATTGAAGTTCATAAAAAAGCGAGGTTGAGAACAACTATTTATTACGCAGTTTTCTTGCAGGAGTAATCGAAGATATATTAGTTATACAAAATTTGAGCGGAAACCGTGAATGATTGCACATATTATTTTTTCACGCGTGTAGGTTCCAATTTCAACCATGAAACCTTAACGAGGAAAAACGAAAAAAAATAGATGGGTTATAGTTTAGGGACGGACTGTACGACGAATAAAGTTTGAAGAGTTATGCATGTGGGAATGGTCAATAAAAGTCTCACCTACTTTTTCGAAGACAAAAAATTTCCTCAAAGTTTTAGGATAGACTCTTCCCCGCCCCTTCCTCTCTCCTCCAGTCTGTAGAGTTCAAGACTTGAGCAGTCAAGACTCAATAAACGTACGAATCGCAGGTGCTTCCACTGTAGACGCACTCTGTGACGATCTCGTGGTATTTGTAAAAGGCTGGACTCTTCTGATCCTCAGTCAACTTGGCTGCTTGCATGAAAAACATGTCTTCGGCCATGGATAGTCGCTCGTAGGTCGTAGCTTTCTGCAAGTACTCAGAGATCCAATTAACTCTCATAGATGTTCCATATACATATATGACGCTGCCCTTTTGATTTTTTGCCATAAATGTACTTTTCGATGATTTTTATCTGTTTTATGGCAGATTATAGCAAAATAGCCATATTTTATGGCGCTGCCATCAAAATAGCCTTATTTTATTGCGCTGCGATCAAAAATCAATTATTTTATGGCGCTGCTATCGAAATAATTGATTTTATGGTGAATGGCACAATTTCATTGAAAAGTTCCTTCATCAGTCCACTCCCACTACACTAAATGATCCCACTACACTATTTCGTCTATTTCGTGGCTATTCACCAAATTTTATAACAGAATCATATATGCACAAAGCGAGCAACCAATACGGACCGGGTTTGCACAAACGCTGTACTATTTTCTCTATCGCGAATCGAAAATAGTATAGCGTTCGTGCGAACCCGGTCCGTATTGGTTGCTCGCTTTGTTCATATATGATTCTGTTATTAAATTTGGTAAATAGCCACGAAATAGACGAAATAGTGTAGTATGATCTTTTAGTGTAGTGGGATTGGACTGATGAAGGAACTTTCCAATGAAATTGTGCCATTCACCATAAAATCAATTATTTTGATGGCAGCGACATAAAATAATTGGTTTTTGATGGCAGCGCAATAAAATAAGGCTATTTTGATGGCAGCGCCTTAAATAAGGCAATTTTGCTAGAATCTGCCATAAAACAAATAAAATTCATCGAAAAGTACATTTATGGCAAAAAATCAAAACGGCAGCGTCATATATGTAATAAGATATCTTTTTGAAGCCTTTAAATCTTCAATGGGGAAAACCCTCGAAGTCGAAGTAACAAATCTGTAACATTTCTTTTTTAAAGAGTTTCAGAATAAATGAGAGTCTGGTTGACTGTTAGTAGTTCGTGGCTTTTAATCCTCCAGCTCGACTCTTTTCTAATTTGCTTCACGCCTTGAATCGTTCAACACTTCAATTACATACCATTTAGCAGGCTGTTTGAGGCAATTTCTAGTAAAATCAACTACTTTAAAGTGATGTTGATGTGTGTCATGTATTTACGTACGTCATGTTTGCTAAAACATAGTTGCCTGAGAATATTTGCCTGGTAATTATGTGGTACGGAAGTCGATCCGGCAGGTTTTTTGAGTGCGGCTTTTCCCTAACAGAGTTTCAATGTCCATGTGGTAAAATCTGACTCGGAGTCCAAAGTCATCAGGGGATGTTTCGTTCTTATTGCGGATTGCTTCGTATTGATCCATCAGCCTATTGATGTCGGCGAAAACAGGCGAGCTCTTCACAACATTCCACTTGAGCATGTTGTAGTTGCAAAAAGTTATGCTTGGCAGCTTCTGGAAACTCATGAAATTCTTTAACAGTAAATCTTAGCACATATGTCACAAGGCGTGCTCGATCAAATTTGTTTCTAGCGCAACCCAGAAGGGAGAACATACACTGGTAAAGATAAGCTGTACATCTCCTCCCTCCTTTCCCCGACCGACTGAACCCGGTGGTTAGTTATGCGTTTTCTCTGTTTTAGGGGGCATTTCAGGAAGAATCATCGCTTAAGCTATAAAAATCAAAGTTGTGAAATGATAACTACTGTGACAGTCAAAGACACAGTTAGAAATTACTCATCGCCTAGAAGTACGGGGCACAGGTATGAGATGTGCATCGCTTAGACAGAAGTAGGACAGTTTAGAAATTATCATAGCTCAGGCAGTGAAGAGCTCAGTTTTAAAATAATCATCGCTTAGGAAGCAGGGGCACAGTTTTAATAAGTGCATCGCCTAAGAATTAAGGGGCACTTTTGTGAGATGTGAATCGCTCAGGCAGTAACGGGCATTTACTAAAAATAAACCTCGCTTAGGCAGTAACGGGAACTTTTTTTGAAAATTAACTTCGCTTAGGCAGTACGAGGCACAGTTGTGATACATATGTGCTTTGCTCACACAGTAAGGGGCCCAGTTTTGGAATAATCATTGCTCAGGAAGTAGGGGCACAGTTTCGATATGTGCATCGCATAAGCATTATGGTGGACATTCGGGCAATCTAAATCGTTTAGCCAGTAACGGGCCCTTTTTGAAAATAAACATCGCATAGGCAGTATGAGGCACAGTTGTGATACATACATACACGTCCTACAGTATACAGGGTGCGTAAAAAGTATTGCAACAAAGTTTGACCAAGCGGACATTCAAATTCGACTGTACTGTACCTCATGTTGAGATGTTTTTATTTTTCCCCAGTGTTTTCTGCGTAATGTTTCCGAAATTCGTTACAATTCGTTCACTTTGAAGGGTATGGTGGCCGCGAACAAAATGCGCACCGCGATCATCGCCACGCACACACAAAACCGGGCTCCCGCAGGCATCGCTCGTCTTCTGAAACTGCACCGATCAAATGTTCATTGGGCCATTTCACGTTTCGAGTAGGTCGGAGGTACTGAGGACCGTAATCGGAAAGGACGCCCTGCGACGGTAACTGGCCGAAAATACGTGAAGAAGATCAGAGACCGCATCGTCCGGGATCCAAAGAGACGCATGCGATAAATGGGCCGTGAACTCCAGATTTCGGAGGGATCAGTGAGGAACATCGATCACAACGTGCTCGGTATGAAGTCCTATCGAAGCAGGAAGCGTGCGCTGCTCAGCGATCAAAATAAAGCTGCGAGAACGAAGAAAGCGCGCGCATTGTTGGCTCGAGCGCGCAAGGGTGAGATGCACTGCACCATCTTCAGCGACGAGAAGCTTTTCACCGTTGAAGCTGCCTTCAACAGCTAGAATGTGCGCGTATTGGCTAAGACACCTACGCTGGCAGACCTTGGAGGCAGAATCGTGAACCGGACACAACATCCAGCGCAGGTGATGGTCTGGGGAGCGATCTGCTCCAGCGGCAAAAGTCCACTCGTCTTCATCGAGCCCCACGTCAAGGTCGACCGTCACGTCTACCTGAAAACCATCCTCCAAGATACTCTGAAACCCTGGACAGATGCTCACTTCAACGGAGGTCACTACATCTTCCAGCAGGACGGAGCCCCTTCACACAGTTGTGATACATCTGTGCATCACTCACGCAGTAAGGGGCCAGTTTCGAAATAATTATAGCTTAAGAAGTAGGGGCGCGTTTGTGAGATGTGCATCGCTCAAGCAGTAAGGAACATATTTGTAAAGAAGTCATCGCTAATAGAGTAAGGGGTTTAGTTGTGAGATAATCACCGCTTACGCAGTAGGGGGAAAGTAAATGGAATGTGAATCGTTTAAGCAGTAACGGGCGCAATTGTTAAATGACAATCGCTTGATCAGTAAGGCGTAAATGATGTGGAATAGTTATAGCGCGAAAATGGGACGCAATTTAAACAGTTCTCTTTTCATTTAATTCTCTTTTCATGCGAATTTCTTGTTCATGCATCTGTATATTCTGTATCTTTTTTCTGAGAATGTCATCAAGTTTGGTCAACTTGGAAAAGAATGGGCGCAGCCAGTCCGATGCGCACTGTAATCCTCTGCATGTACACCCAAGGTAAACGACCAGCGGACATCGCTCACATGCTGAAAAATCGCCATCCAATCTTACATCGAGCCTTAAAACGTTTCGGAAAAGTTGGAGGAACTCAAGACCGTCTTTCGAGGGGTCGACCTTTGACGTCTACCTCGTCGAGAGTCATCAAGAAGGTCAGAGAACGCATTCGACGAAATCCCAAAAAAAGCATGATGAAAATGGCTCGTGATATCTAAAATTCAGTGAGGTCGGTACGGAGGATTATTCACCAGAGATGACCTCTTATCGATGTCGGAAGCGAGCGATGCTCAACAAAGGGAATAAAAAAGCAAGAAACAAAAAAGCGCTTTCCTTGTTGACACGGGCTTGCACAGGCGAACTTGAATGTACCATCTTCAGTGATGAGAAGCTTTTCACCGTTGAATCAGCATTCGACTCTCAAAATACACGCGTTTTGGCTGTATCACCAACTCTGGCACACGTTGTTGGCAGAATCTTCAACAGAACTCAACATCCAGCTCATGTTAGGGTCTGGAAAGCCATCTGTGCCAGCAGCAAGAGCCTACTTGATTTTATTTAATCTAACGTCAAGGTAGATCGCCATGTCTACCTCAACGCCGTGTTACAAGGTGCTCCGAAGCCTTGGGCAGATGCACACTTCAAAGGAAGTCTCTACGTATTTCAGCAGGACGGAGCCTCTGATTATACGGCCAATTCAGTTCAAGAGTGGTGCACGGCGTCTTTTCCGACATTCATTTCGAAAGAGGAATGGCCGGCCTCGTCGCCAGATGTGAATCCTCAAAACTATGCGGTCTGGGGGGACATGCAGGCCAAATTCTGTGTTTCTCCTTGCTCAAGTCTCTGCTACAACTCACCACAATTTGGGTTTTCCAAACTCTCCCTTATTAGGTACTGAGCCGATATTTCGCCCGATTACCTATTTGTCGTCGTTGGCAATCATCCCAGGCTTCTTCGTGCCGTATTTTTAGCGAAGGAAGGTGACCGAATTCAACATTTTTTGATAATATGAACAATTTTTAAATAACCTAACCTGAGAATTCCAGCGAAAATAATATTTCTGGTCTCCCGATAAAGGTAATTCCACCTGTTACCATATTTTGAGAGACTCTGTATAAGACAGAGCGAATCATCCATTCAAAACAAACGTAAAATATTAAACTTTTTTTCCGAGAAAAAAACCTGGCTTTCAAAGCAGAGCGTCGTTTCAACATCAGCCGGGTAAGATAAGAGACGAAGAATCATACTAATCAGTTGGACGACGAACATGATCAACCTATAGATGAAAACAATTTTTAAAGCTTAAGATTGATTTTTTCATCATTCCTAAACTTCACTTTTTTTCTCCAACTCTTCATACATCAAGCAGTGATGTCATTCAAACTGAATTCGCTAGTCTGACTATTTTCTCGGATTCGGCTTTATTGAAAAATAAGAACACTTTGTGTTCAAATCTTCAAGTGCTAAGTTCCATAGTTTGAAGGCAGTTACGCCTGGTTAAGATCACAAATTATTGAACTATCGCACAGAAAAAAGCTAGTTCACCGGGCGGAATCAAACCCAACCATCTCTGACTCAAACCGAGAGCGCGTGTTACCATTACACCAAATTACACCCAACGGTAACACGCGCTCCCGGTTTGAGTCAGAGATGGTTGGGTTCGATCCCGCCCGGTGGACTAGCTTTTTCTGTGCAATAGTTCAATCATTTGTCAACTTTGTGTTCAGTGTTTTGCTTCAGATTTATAGGAAACTGCGGAACTTATGTATAAGGTTTTTATAAACTCACAAAAAGATGGCGACAACTGTCCAAAAAATGAAGACCCATTTCCGATCGGAGAAAGCCATGTGAGAGGCAACCGTAATAGTAGACCACGAAGAGAAGTCTTTCAGTAAGGTCCCAAAGCCTATCATGGTTTACCTGAGAAAGAGAGAAAACTTGTTGGTGATTGCTTTTTGACAACCATTACTTCTTTTTCATAATAGTTTAAGAACATGAGAAGCGGAGCTAGTTATTTCTGAGCTAGTCTACCAGTACATCGTGACCTATATTCATAGGCCTAACCAATACATTGAAATAGGGGTGAAAACTGGGTAATTTTTTTACTTCTCTTGTATGGAGAAAAAGAAGCGCGAAGGGGCGGAGCCTGCGTCCTCCTTCTCGTTTGGAACTATATGAGCAATCACATAAACAGAGAGCTTTTTCTCAATTTCTCTGCGGCGTTTTTCTTTATCTCATTTTTTTGACGAATTTAGTCACTGAATTGACAAAAATTAATAAGATGAGAAATTTTCTTATGCGTTCTCGTTCGCCTCGTTAGCGTAAACTTTTTCCTAAGCCTAAGCGTTTTTTAATGTGAAATTATTTTTTAATGTAAAAATAAGAGAGTCTAATTGTGCTCTGTGCCTCGCAGAGAAAAATCAATCATCAATCCCGCAGGCAGCTATGTCTCTCTGCGGCACGAGATTCTAATCGTGATACAGTAATATGTCGAGAGAGAGAGATGAGAAAGGAAAATGAGAGATACTCCCTCTCCCCTCTCCGTTCTGTGGTCCCCCTTTTTCTTCTCTAGAAAAGAGAAGTAAAAAGTGTCGAAAACTGCACAAGCTCATGTTTTTGATGAAATTAAAACAAAGGAAGTTGTTAAGCGAGAGAGCTGTTAAATGGGGAAAAAGTTTTTCATACAATAGATGCCAAAACTCGTTTGACGTTCCATTTTAACTCATATCTTTTTGTTCTCGAGCCAGATCGTTAAAATTTTCAGAGCTTTTGAGAACGAACCAGATCATTCGAATTTCAAAGAAGTTATTCGGCGTTTGTATGCCATTTTTGTGTGATTCAGTAACGAGAATCTTATACAACACTTGACAAATACACATTCGCAAAATTCGGAAAACTGTATTTATTCATCAAACTAAGTTTTTAAAGTTTTCAGTGGCTTTTTCTAACTATAGTTTTTGAAATATTCTGATATGCCTATCTCACACTTCGCCATTTGTGGATAGAACCATTTTACGCGAGTTCCGCCAAATCAAACCAAGCTCTTAAGCGGTTGGGTCTTAATCTTTGTACATAAAATGGTGTAATGATCCAAGTTATCTTTCGCAGAACATAGCATCATGTTCTCTGGAATGATCTAGTACATCAAACTATCCATAATTCTTCGATTATGCTTGAAAGGGTCGGGATCATTTTGTAGAAAAAACAGAAAACAATCAGACTTTCAGCTCGGTTTTCATTTTTAACAGTTGATATTTTGGTTTTAAACGAGTACAATCAGGGCATTTAATATATTAAATGCCATCAGTATCAAACAAAATTGATTTCATGTCACTAAAATACTCTACGTCTCATTTGAGCAGTCCATGCAAGACGAGATTCCTCCCTTTCTATTCGTAGCTTTCTACTTAGCTCAAAGAAAAAGTTTTTTTGTAGGCGATGTCTGACCGTTCTTAGCAGAAGTGGAAACTTGATCGAGGACGTTACATTGCGAAAAAGATCACTTGGAGGAATTCTAGAATCGGTTCGCTCAAGTGAACTGTTTCTATCCACCTATTCGGAAACGCAACGTGGTTTTCTGTTTCGATTTTTTCTTCTGAAGTTGTTTTAACAGTATTTCGGATTAAAAGGCTCAAAACTGAAGAAGAAAAAGACATATGAACGCCAAGTCATCAGTTCGAAAAGTATTGAAAGTTCGAGTTAATATGCTAGAGAACAAAAAAGTTATTTGAAGAGAAAGCTTCAACTTCGTATGAGCAACGAAGGTTATATGATACATATGTATGTAGTAGATCGTTTCCGGGAGGCGGTATCGAGAAATTTAAGGGTCTCAAACGCGTCTTCAAGACTTTACACATCTTTTCCTCCCTCTCTTTCTCTATCTCTCTCTTTTTCTGCCTGTCTCTCTCTATCTGTTCCTCTCTGTCTATCTCTGACTCTCTCTCTGCCATTTTTCTCTACCTTTTTCTCTCTCTCTTCCTCCATGTCTCTATCTTTCCGTCTCTTCTATTTTTTAAACTCACGTGATCGAGCATACCAGCCTGTTAGGAAATTTACGCCTCGAATCAACAATTCTTTTAACAACCTTAAACCTCAACTCGTCGCTCGCTCGAAATGGTTGTGCCACCACGATTGGTTTCTTGGAAACCATTTCAAGTTTTTTCAAAGCTACTGACGACTCTTTGACTCCATTCTTCTCTTACCTTCTCACTTTCTTGCACTCGTACTCATTCTATCACTTTTTTTAATGTTTTTAGCTCGTTCTTGTATAGCACCCTTAAGGAATATTAGGCTACTAAACGCAACCGTTTCTCCGAAACCTCTCATTTCCTTTGTTCTCTCGCAGTAAAATTGACAGTATTGGTTGTTTAGCAACCCTTGAGGCTTCCCGTAAAATTTTTAGAGACATTTTCGTAAAAAGTTGTTTGCATTTAAAACTTGTTTCTTGATTTTACCACGTAAGTCTTGAAAAAGAGCTCATTTTTGTTAAATTCGAAAACGTCATCCAAGCACAGAGTGAACTTACAAAGTGATGTAATCGTTGGTCTTGTGCTTGAAAATGAGGAAACTTTATGTACAGTTTTGAATTCTAAAGTCACAAAGTAAACTTTTACATCAATTTATTTGAAAAGCCTTGTTATCACTTCTGGTAGCATTAAGTGCTACATCTTTGTTCCTTTGTCTTCGATTTACTCGATGCAATGACGGTTTAACAGAAAAAGTGCCAAGCATCCTCAACGCAAAAAACCTGAGAATATTTTTTTCGGAAAGAAGACGGCCTAACTTGTCTAAATTTTCAAGCAGAAATAGAAAGTTTCCGGGAAGAGCTTAACCGAAGAAGGATATTTGAAGGAAAGGACCTTGAGAAAGACAAGCTCTGTGATTTCCGAAAGTGCTTAATTTATTTCTGTCTCTACGAGCGTGCGCAAGTGTGCCAGTACACGATCGTGACCTATGTTCATAGGTCTAACTATTACATGGATAATATGTTATCCAGAATTGAAATAGGGGTGAAAACTGCACAAGCTCTTCTTTTTGTCGCTCCACTCATTAAATCAAAACAAAAGAAGTTGTGAAGCAAGAACTGTTGAATGTGAAAAAAAAGGTTTTCATACAATAGTTGCCAAAACACTGTTGACGTTCCATCTTCACTCATATCTTTTGTTCTCGAGCCAAATCGTTCAAATTTTCAGATATTTCCAGAAAGAGCCAAATCAATCGAATTTCAAACAAGTTATTCGGCGCTTGTATGTCATTTTTGTGTGATAACGAGAATATTATACAAAAAAGAACATATTGGCGGAATTCGGAAAACTTTATTTATCAATTCGGAAAACTGTTTTTATTCATCAAACTAATTTTTTAAAAGTTTTTAGTGGCTTTTTCCAACTAAAGTTTTTGGAATATTCAGATATGCCTATCTCACACTTTGCAATTGGTGGATAAAAATATACCCAAATTATCCTGAACAGAACATGTTCTCTGAAATGCTCTAATGCATCAAAAAATCATTAGTTCTATGATTATGCTTGAGTGGATGGTTTTTTTCCATCTTCACTCATATCTTTTTGTTCTCGAGCCAGATCGTTCAAATTTTCAGTTCTTTTAAGAACGAGCCAAATCATCCGAATTTCCAACAATTTATTCGGCGCTTGTATGCCATTTTTGTACGATTCAGTGAAAAGCGTCTTATACAGCACTTAGTAAACACATATTTGCAAATTTCGGAAAACTGTATTTATCAATTGCGCTTTTAACTGATTTTTTCAGTTCACAGTGGATTTTTCCAACTAAAATTTTTGGAATATTCTGATATGCCTATCTCACACTTTGGTATTGATTAATGGAAACACTTCACGTGAGTCAAACCAAGCTCATAAGCGGTTGGGTCTTAACCTTGTTTAACATGATGTAAGGACCCAAGTTATCCCTAGCAGGAGATTGCTGAATGTTCTCTGAAAAGCTCTAGTACATCATACTATCCATAATTTTTCGATTTTGCTTAAAAGGATCAGGACCGTTTTGAAGGAAAAATCCCGAAAACAATCAGACTTTTACCTCAGTTTTCATTCTTGGCAGTTGACATTTTGGTTTAAAAAGACTAGAATCAGGACATTTAATATATTGAATGCCATCAGTATCGAACAACAAAATTGGTTTCATGTGACTAAAATACTCTACGTCTCATTGAGCAGTCCATTGCAAGACGAGCTTCCTACCTTTCTATTCACAACTTTCTACGTAGCTCATAGTTCATAGTTTTTTTGTAGGAGATGGTTCTTAGCGAAGGCGAAACTCGATGGGGGACGCAAAAAAGATCACTTAAAGGAATTCTAGAAGTTGTTCGCTAACGTAAAATGTTTCTATCCATCCATTCGGAAACGCAACGTGGTTTTCTGTTTCAATTTTTTTTTCTGAATTTGTTTCATTATCAGGCTCATAACTGCAAAAAAATACATACGAGCGCATCATTTCGAAAAGTATTGGAAGTTCGTGTGAATATGCAAGAGAACAAAAAAGTTATGTGAAGAGAGAGTTTCAACTTTGTATGAGCAACGAAGGTTATATGATACATATGTATGTAGTAGATCGTTTCCGGGAGGCGGTACCGAGAAATTTAAGGTTCTCAAACGCGTCTTCAAGACTTTACACATCTTTTTTTCCCTCTCTTTCTCTATCTCTCTCTTATTCTGCCTGTCTCTCTCTATCTGTTCCTCTCTGTCTATCTCTGACTCTCTCTCTGCCATTTTTCTCTACCTTTTTCTCTCTCTCTTCCTCCATGTCTCTATCTTTCCGTCTCTTCTATTTTTTAAACTCACGTGATCGAGCATACCAGCCTGTTAGGAAATTTACGCCTCGAATCAACAATTCTTTTAACAACCTTAAACCTCAACTCGTCGCTCGCTCGAAATGGTTGTGCCACCACGATTGGTTTCTTGGAAACCATTTCAAGTTTTTTCAAAGCTACTGACGACTCTTTGACTCCATTCTTCTCTTACCTTCTCACTTTCTTGCACTCGTACTCATTCTATCACTTTTTTTAATGTTTTTAGCTCGTTCTTGTATAGCACCCTTAAGGAATATTAGGCTACTAAACGCAACCGTTTCTCCGAAACCTCTCATTTCCTTTGTTCTCTCGCAGTAAAATTGACAGTATTGGTTGTTTAGCAACCCTTGAGGCTTCCCGTAAAATTTTTAGAGATATTTTCGTAAAAAGTTGTTTGCATTTAAAACTTGTTTCTTGATTTTACCACGTAAGTCTTGAAAAAGAGCTCATTTTTGTTAAATTCGAAAACGTCATCCAAGCACAGAGTGAACTTACAAAGTGATGTAATCGTTGGTCTTGTGCTTGAAAATGAGGAAACTTTATGTACAGTTTTGAATTCTAAAGTCACAAAGTAAACTTTTACATCAATTTATTTGAAAAGCCTTGTTATCACTTCTGGTAGCATTAAGTGCTACATCTTTGTTCCTTTGTCTTCGATTTACTCGATGCAATGACGGTTTAACAGAAAAAGTGCCAAGCATCCTCAACGCAAAAAACCTGAGAATATTTTTTTCGGAAAGAAGACGGCCTAACTTGTCTAAATTTTCAAGCAGAAATAGAAAGTTTCCGGGAAGAGCTTAACCGAAGAAGGATATTTGAAGGAAAGGACCTTGAGAAAGACAAGCTCTGTGATTTCCGAAAGTGCTTAATTTATTTCTGTCTCTACGAGCGTGCGCAAGTGTGCCAGTACACGATCGTGACCTATGTTCATAGGTCTAACCATTACATGGATAATATGTTATCCAGAATTGAAATAGGGGTGAAAACTGCACAAGCTCTTCTTTTTGTCGCTCCACTCATTAAATCAAAACAAAAGAAGTTGTGAAGCAAGAACTGTTGAATGTGAAAAAAAGGTTTTCATACAATAGTTGCCAAAACACTGTTGACGTTCCATCTTCACTCATATCTTTTGTTCTCGAGCCAAATCGTTCAAATTTTCAGATATTTCCAGAAAGAGCCAAATCAATCGAATTTCAAACAAGTTATTCGGCGCTTGTATGTCATTTTTGTGTGATAACGAGAATATTATACAAAAAAGAACATATTGGCGGAATTCGGAAAACTTTATTTATCAATTCGGAAAACTGTTTTTATTCATCAAACTAATTTTTTAAAAGTTTTTAGTGGCTTTTTCCAACTAAAGTTTTTGGAATATTCAGATATGCCTATCTCACACTTTGCAATTGGTGGATAAAAATATACCCAAATTATCCTGAACAGAACATGTTCTCTGAAATGCTCTAATGCATCAAAAAATCATTAGTTCTATGATTATGCTTGAGTGGATGGTTTTTTTCCATCTTCACTCATATCTTTTTGTTCTCGAGCCAGATCGTTCAAATTTTCAGTTCTTTTAAGAACGAGCCAAATCATCCGAATTTCCAACAATTTATTCGGCGCTTGTATGCCATTTTTGTACGATTCAGTGAAAAGCGTCTTATACAGCACTTAGTAAACACATATTTGCAAATTTCGGAAAACTGTATTTATCAATTGCGCTTTTAACTGATTTTTTCAGTTCACAGTGGATTTTTCCAACTAAAATTTTTGGAATATTCTGATATGCCTATCTCACACTTTGGTATTGATTAATGGAAACACTTCACGTGAGTCAAACCAAGCTCATAAGCGGTTGGGTCTTAACCTTGTTTAACATGATGTAAGGACCCAAGTTATCCCTAGCAGGAGATTGCTGAATGTTCTCTGAAAAGCTCTAGTACATCATACTATCCATAATTTTTCGATTTTGCTTAAAAGGATCAGGACCGTTTTGAAGGAAAAATCCCGAAAACAATCAGACTTTTACCTCAGTTTTCATTCTTGGCAGTTGACATTTTGGTTTAAAAAGACTAGAATCAGGACATTTAATATATTGAATGCCATCAGTATCGAACAACAAAATTGGTTTCATGTGACTAAAATACTCTACGTCTCATTGAGCAGTCCATTGCAAGACGAGCTTCCTACCTTTCTATTCACAACTTTCTACGTAGCTCATAGTTCATAGTTTTTTTGTAGGAGATGGTTCTTAGCGAAGGCGAAACTCGATGGGGGACGCAAAAAAGATCACTTAAAGGAATTCTAGAAGTTGTTCGCTAACGTAAAATGTTTCTATCCATCCATTCGGAAACGCAACGTGGTTTTCTGTTTCAAGTTTTTTTTCTGAATTTGTTTCATTATCAGGCTCATAACTGCAAAAAAATACATACGAGCGCATCATTTCGAAAAGTATTGGAAGTTCGTGCGAATATGCAAGAGAACAAAAAAGTTATGTGAAGAGAGAGTTTCAACTTTGTATGAGCAACGAAGGTTATATGATACATATGTATGTAGTAGATCGTTTCCGGGAGGCGGTACCGAGAAATTTAAGGTTCTCAAACGCGTCTTCAAGACTTTACACATCTTTTTTTCCCTCTCTTTCTCTATCTCTCTCTTATTCTGCCTGTCTCTCTCTATCTGTTCCTCTCTGTCTATCTCTGACTCTCTCTCTGCCATTTTTCTCTACCTTTTTCTCTCTCTCTTCCTCCATGTCTCTATCTTTCCGTCTCTTCTATTTTTTAAACTCACGTGATCGAGCATACCAGCCTGTTAGGAAATTTACGCCTCGAATCAACAATTCTTTTAACAACCTTAAACCTCAACTCGTCGCTCGCTCGAAATGGTTGTGCCACCACGATTGGTTTCTTGGAAACCATTTCAAGTTTTTTCAAAGCTACTGACGACTCTTTGACTCCATTCTTCTCTTACCTTCTCACTTTCTTGCACTCGTACTCATTCTATCACTTTTTTTAATGTTTTTAGCTCGTTCTTGTATAGCACCCTTAAGGAATATTAGGCTACTAAACGCAACCGTTTCTCCGAAACCTCTCATTTCCTTTGTTCTCTCGCAGTAAAATTGACAGTATTGGTTGTTTAGCAACCCTTGAGGCTTCCCGTAAAATTTTTAGAGACATTTTCGTAAAAAGTTGTTTGCATTTAAAACTTGTTTCTTGATTTTACCACGTAAGTCTTGAAAAAGAGCTCATTTTTGTTAAATTCGAAAACGTCATCCAAGCACAGAGTGAACTTACAAAGTGATGTAATCGTTGGTCTTGTGCTTGAAAATGAGGAAACTTTATGTACAGTTTTGAATTCTAAAGTCACAAAGTAAACTTTTAAATCAATTTATTTGAAAAGCCTTGTTATCACTTCTGGTAGCATTAAGTGCTACATCTTTGTTCCTTTGTCTTCGATTTACTCGATGCAATGACGGTTTAACAGAAAAAGTGCCAAGCATCCTCAACGCAAAAAACCTGAGAATATTTTTTTCGGAAAGAAGACGGCCTAACTTGTCTAAATTTTCAAGCAGAAATAGAAAGTTTCCGGGAAGAGCTTAACCGAAGAAGGATATTTGAAGGAAAGGACCTTGAGAAAGACAAGCTCTGTGATTTCCGAAAGTGCTTAATTTATTTCTGTCTCTACGAGCGTGCGCAAGTGTGCCAGTACACGATCGTGACCTATGTTCATAGGTCTAACCATTACATGGATAATATGTTATCCAGAATTGAAATAGGGGTGAAAACTGCACAAGCTCTTCTTTTTGTCGCTCCACTCATTAAATCAAAACAAAAGAAGTTGTGAAGCAAGAACTGTTGAATGTGAAAAAAAAGGTTTTCATACAATAGTTGCCAAAACACTGTTGACGTTCCATCTTCACTCATATCTTTTGTTCTCGAGCCAAATCGTTCAAATTTTCAGATATTTCCAGAAAGAGCCAAATCAATCGAATTTCAAACAAGTTATTCGGCGCTTGTATGTCATTTTTGTGTGATAACGAGAATATTATACAAAAAAGAACATATTGGCGGAATTCGGAAAACTTTATTTATCAATTCGGAAAACTGTTTTTATTCATCAAACTAATTTTTTAAAAGTTTTTAGTGGCTTTTTCCAACTAAAGTTTTTGGAATATTCAGATATGCCTATCTCACACTTTGCAATTGGTGGATAAAAATATACCCAAATTATCCTGAACAGAACATGTTCTCTGAAATGCTCTAATGCATCAAAAAATCATTAGTTCTATGATTATGCTTGAGTGGATGGTTTTTTTCCATCTTCACTCATATCTTTTTGTTCTCGAGCCAGATCGTTCAAATTTTCAGTTCTTTTAAGAACGAGCCAAATCATCCGAATTTCCAACAATTTATTCGGCGCTTGTATGCCATTTTTGTACGATTCAGTGAAAAGCGTCTTATACAGCACTTAGTAAACACATATTTGCAAATTTCGGAAAACTGTATTTATCAATTGCGCTTTTAACTGATTTTTTCAGTTCACAGTGGATTTTTCCAACTAAATATTTTGGAATATTCTGATATGCCTATCTCACACTTTGGTATTGATTAATGGAAACACTTCACGTGAGTCAAACCAAGCTCATAAGCGGTTGGGTCTTAACCTTGTTTAACATGATGTAAGGACCCAAGTTATCCCTAGCAGGAGATTGCTGAATGTTCTCTGAAAAGCTCTAGTACATCATACTATCCATAATTTTTCGATTTTGCTTAAAAGGATCAGGACCGTTTTGAAGGAAAAATCCCGAAAACAATCAGACTTTTACCTCAGTTTTCATTCTTGGCAGTTGACATTTTGGTTTAAAAAGACTAGAATCAGGACATTTAATATATTGAATGCCATCAGTATCGAACAACAAAATTGGTTTCATGTGACTAAAATACTCTACGTCTCATTGAGCAGTCCATTGCAAGACGAGCTTCCTACCTTTCTATTCACAACTTTCTACGTAGCTCATAGTTCATAGTTTTTTTGTAGGAGATGGTTCTTAGCGAAGGCGAAACTCGATGGGGGACGCAAAAAAGATCACTTAAAGGAATTCTAGAAGTTGTTCGCTAACGTAAAATGTTTCTATCCATCCATTCGGAAACGCAACGTGGTTTTCTGTTTCAAGTTTTTTTTCTGAATTTGTTTCATTATCAGGCTCATAACTGCAAAAAAATACATACGAGCGCATCATTTCGAAAAGTATTGGAAGTTCGAGCGAATATGCAAGAGAACAAAAAAGTTATGTGAAGAGAGAGTTTCAACTTTGTATGAGCAACGAAGGTTATATGATACATATGTATGTAGTAGATCGTTTCCGGGAGGCGGTACCGAGAAATTTAAGGTTCTCAAACGCGTCTTCAAGACTTTACACATCTTTTTCTCCCTCTCTTTCTCTATCTCTCTCTTATTCTGCCTGTCTATCTCTATCTGTTCCTCTCTGTCTATCTCTGACTCTCTCTGCCATTTTTCTCTACCTTTTTCTCTCTCTCTTGTCAAGAAAAAGTGAAAGCTTGTCAAGTTTCGATTGATTCACATTTTGTATAACATACTTAACCTCATTAAAAAAAAGCATTTTTTTAAATAAGAATGATAGCATAATTGGACAAAGTTCTTTTAAAAATGGGCAATTGACAAAAGAAGGTGAGGTTTTTTCAGGGAATATACAAAAAAGTGAAGTTGGATGTGAATTGCGCTAAACACTGAATAAGTATTCGCCACATTGAATTTTTTCTCAGTTTATTTACGCTCGAACTGAGGCTTTTAGGTATTTTCACTTTTTTCGCTCAGACTTAGGCATAAGTTACGCTGACGAGGCCGTACGGCTCAGGAACTACACCAAGATGTGTTGAGCGTGTGGTGCACTATACATCCACCCGCCCATTTTTTGTCAATGGCCTGAAAACTTTAATAACCTTACCTTCTTTTGATAATTGCCTCCAGAGTGTTAAAAAAGTTTTTTTTGACCGTTTATCGAGAGAGAAAGTCGGAAACAATGAGAAGCTAGCTATAGTTGAGAAGCAGAGAAAAAAGAGTGTCTTATGTCTATCTTCCCGTCTATCTTCCTCCATTCAGAAATGCAGAGTTCCGGACAAAAGTATATCATATCACGGTTTTTTGACCATTCATATATTTTAAGGGTGAACGATTAAAACTAGAATTTCCAGAAAAGTACAAGTTCATACCAAAAATCACATTGCGTGAGGAAATTTCCTACTCGTAGCTCAAAGTTAGACCCAAGTTCAAAAAATTTTTGCTTTCGTTTTTTTTAACTTTTAATTTCCAAAGAAATTTTTGTTGTTTTTTTAAGTGTCATCTAGAAAATTTGCATTTCAAGATATAAGACGAGGTTTTGAAAAATCAGAAACGAATGATGCATGCAAAAAGCAATTGTTGCTGAATCCAAACACGGATGGACGCCTTTGAAGCTCGCCAAGCAGTTGCGAACAACTCAAAGCGCCATATCTCGTATTCTATCGTGTTTACGATGACAAGTAAAAACTAATTACTCATTTTGAAAACTCTGTATTATTTGCATTATTCCAGAGCGAAGTTATTTGGAAGACTAGGTGCGGCAGACTCCGGTCGACAAGCACATGGAAAGAAACATTATGCGTGCTTCACGCAAAGACTCTAGACGCATGGCTACAGACATTAAACCAATGTTGTCGTCTCAGACAGAGCCTGCACCTTCAGTGAGAACTATCTGACGCTGTTTGCGAACCTTTGATAGCAAACAATTAAACGCGAAATTGGAGGGAATTGGACAAAGCTTCACCTAGATTGGACACATCATGAACTTTCCAAAATTGTTTGGAGAGTAGAATCAAGTTTTAATCTCTGCGTAAGTGTTAATGTGATCCTGTGGGCACGCGCTTCTCAGTCCTGTGGGCACGCGCTTCCAGTCCAAATACCAGTTGCTCATCGTCAAGCATGGCGGTAGTTCCGTCATGGTTTGGAGCTGTTTCTTCGCCGACGGCATGGGTCCGCTTAAGCGTGTTGTTGGAAACCTCGACTGCCCCGGCCACGAGGAAATTTTAAAACACATAATGCGTCCCCGGGCCCTCTTCAAATCGGCCATGCCTTCTTTTATTAACAAGACAATGACATGAAGCATCAATCTCAAAACGTTCAAAACTGGTTTCTTAGCCGACATGTCGATGTTTTGAACTGGCCAAGCCAGTCTTGAGAACTGAAAATCATTGCGAACATGTGGGAAGAACTGCAACGGGAATCAAAGTGTAAGAGCGCCAGCAATGCTGATGAAAACTTCAGGATGTTGGAATGTAGGAGATCCCGCAGTCAACCATTGATACCTTGGTGGCTCCATCGATGCGGCATTTACGTCTTGGAACCAACAGCGACTCTTGTCGCTGCAATTCGCATCAACCATCTCCTCTCTGCGAGGAATACGGAATATGTGTTTTTGGCTACGGAGCAGCACACGCCAGCTGTCCTGCTCCGTCTTCTTCTAATTCGAGCTAGCATTGAGCGGAACCCTAGGCCACCGCGATGGCGATGCCCATTTTGTGGAAAATCGGCTAAGTACGCGTCCGACCAGTTTTATTCATGCCAAAAGTGGATCTGCGACCAAACGAGCTGCAGTGGACTTCATCGGAATGTACAGCTATTCGTGAATCACTCACTATGAAATTAGCTTTTTTTTTTAAAGTTAAAGTCAAATTATAAGGATTCAAACCTAAAACTTAAGTTTGAACAAACTTCTAACTTTCAAGCAAAAAAAGTAAAGACAGCGAAGCTGCCTGTACCAAGAAGCAGAGGCAAAGAAGCGAAGGTAGCGAAGCTGCCTCAGACGGGAAGAAGAGGAGGGATAGGTAAACGCAAAGCTGCCTTAGTAAAAAAATAAAAAATCAAGGAAACGAGGGCTGCGAAGCTGCCAGCTGCCCTGGAAAAGCAAGCAAAGAGGAGTAGTACGGAAACAAATAGAAACGGAGGCAGGGAAGTTGCGTGAGTAAAAAAAATGAGGACTTTTCCATCGACTATTCGGCCAAAATCACGACATTTCAGGGTTGTCCTAGCAATAGGTACTCACTGGATATTAAATACGAAAAGTAAGACGATATAAAAATGTTTGTTTATATATTTTAATTAAATTTCTCGAATACATCTCTACACACACGCACTGCCAGCACGCCATGAAATGTCATAGTAGAAGCAGTCGGGCGTGGGTGAAAGAAGATCCTGAAAAAGATATGGAAACAGAGAAGATTCAACAAACATTCACAAGACTGCTACATATAGTATAGATGTGACCTGAGCTTCAACCCGAATGTAAGTTGCCGTTTACAATTGATTAATCTGAACTTTCCAACTCTATGTTTTAAAAGAATAGTAGAGGACCTCACATTTGTATTGAAATTTCTTCGGAATCAATTAGATGTCCAAGTGAGCGACTTTCCCATTTTAAAACCGTGTTATAGTAGAATTTAATCATTCGATATCTACTACGAGAAAAAATATATATACGATTTACGAGAAAATTGTTGCTGTTTAACTCCTCTGCTATTACACGGATTATCAGGTGACCCCCGAAAATTTTTTGAGTTCTGTGTTTAAACTCAAGAGTGTTCAAAAATAGATTTAGTCGGTTAAATGTTCTGGAACGTCTTGATGTACGAGTACACTATTATTGATTATACTCCAAAGCCTCGGGTGGGAGCAGCGGCTGAAAAATGGCAGAGCTCTCATTGCTTGGACGCGGACTGGATCTCATTTGAAAACAGTTTTTTTCTTACGAGAAGCTGTTTACCGTAGAAGAGGCGTATAACCCACAAAATGTGATGAAGCAGGTAGAAACGTTTTTCGAGCCTCCCATACATCTCAAATCATGATTAGGGGTGGTGCCTCCGCAACAGGCAAAACTCTTTTAGTATTCGTCTCGTCGAGCCTGGAATAAAGATCGACAAAAAAATATTATCAGAAACACATCCTAGAAGTCGTACTACTACCCTGATCCTGTTCTCACTACATAAATCTACCCTGGACATTCCAGCAAGATTCAGCTTCGGCTCACAAAGTAAAACAAACACAAGAGTGTTGCGAGAGGGATTTTCCTAGCTTCATGGTCGAATTAAAAGAAACGTCACCCCGTTCATTTGATTATATTGACCCGATAAACATTACAAAATAAATTGATTGCTCTTTTGGTAAACAAGCTATCCAAAACATGGTAACAGGTAATGTATGTAGGCCTTCCTGTATTGTAACATCATGTACTTGATGTATGAATAAATAAATGAATACATAAAAATCGAATCGGAGAAAATGTGAATGCTTTTATACAGGTTCTTCTAAGAGAACGTGTTTACTGTTCTAGTAATCTACTTAAAAATTAATTTAAATTTGATCTGGGCAATTACCTGGAGCTACATAGATCTTATAATAATGATCATCTTAAGATAGATACAAAAACTCTTTGTTCTATTTTCAATTTTATTACTTCCTTTTTGATACTCACACGTACTTTAGCGAGAGGATTTCGACTCAAGTTTCTGTGCGGTTAAGTGAAGGACTCTGATAAAAATAGCTAACAATTGGAAGACCAACTTCTCTGTCTTCGAGTTTTTTTTGCTGAGGTTTTGAAAATCACTGATTCAGGGTTATTCTTACTTTTGAATTTAGATCAAAAACCTCCTTTGCTGATGAACTTTTTTTTCTGTGTGTCAGCCTATGCCTGCATCTCGTTTTTAAAACTGACTTTCTGTTTTACTTTCTTTCTCTCTCTGTCTCTCTCTTTTTTTCTCTCTTTTTTGTCCATTTCTTGTCATTTATTTTCTCATCTTCACCATTCTAGCTTTAAAATTCATATCTGCTTCTCAAACCTATACCTGTCTTTTGAACTGCAAGGAATCCGTTTAGTAACTTCTTATGTTGGTGCATCATTGTAAATAGCCTCGGAAATGAATGAATTAGCAATGTTTTACTGCTTTCAAGCATAAGCAAGAATGGCTTGTGTTAACTACAAGCGAGAGATGTGATTGCAGTCGAGTGCTGAGAGGAAGAGAGAAAGTGAAAAAGGGTAAGAGGGAAAGATAGAAAAGCGAGAGAGACAGAGAGAGAGAGAGAGAGAGAGAGAGAGCGAGAGAGAGAGAGAGAGAGAGAGAGAGAGATAGGGGAAATAGAAATGTCTTTCGAGAGACTGGCATTAGAAGGAATCCACAAGTCGAACATGGAACAGTGATCAGATGAAAATTTAACGCTAGCAATAGTAGACGAGGGAGAGAACTTCTAGAACTTTCACCTGTTCACAATATCGATGTTCAAATACCTGCTAAAACTGGAGATTCAAACTCAGACATAAAAGAGTTCAGAAGTTAGTCTACTTTGCTAGTACAGTCTAAATCATATTATCACATACAACACACTTATGGCAATGACTGGGGAATCTAGAACACACTCACTTTAACATCATACAACAACGTTTAAGAAAAAGAAGCTCATGCAAGATTGTGAACACTACAACTTGAAGTTATCATGTTCCACGAAATCGGCAAGGACAAACTCGAGGTGCGCTGTGGTTCTTCCGAGCCGGCGATCCTCATGTGATAATTGACTCCCTTCGATTCACCAACTGTAAGAAGCTGTAGAATTTGTTTGTAATTGTAAAACTGATTTCCATCGAGAAAAAAAAAACTCTGGAAAATATCTTTTCGAAGAAGAGTGTTCACGGAAAAAAAACTTGAAAGAAATAAAAAAAAAAATATTCCGAATACGTGCAGCAAAGAACATGCACCAAAGAGTATTTTATAACAGTCATAATTATTTACTGCACTAGTATACGCAGTTATGTTTAACCGTAAATGAACATTTTACATCAAGAAAAAAGACAACTGAGCATTCGCTAGAGAAGCAAAAAGTCTTAAATGTCCCTACTTGATTTCTTTGGGTTCACAATTCAGAAATACGCAGAATGAATACCAAAACTAAGCTCACATTGAGATCTTCTTTCTTTTCTTTCTCATAGACCTCCGAGAGTCTTTTGCGGAACAAGCAGAACACGAATAGCATCATGACCAAGCTGCCGCATTCGATGAGCGAAATGACGGAGAGGCCGAGCCAGAGGCCAGCATGTCCCGCAAGGTCCGCGATGAGGTCGCTCAGCTGCATTGTGTACGTCATGTTAACATACAGAAAAAAACTATTTTTGAATATTTTTGATTGTCTTAAAGACTGTCCTTTTTAAAATTAGGTGGTCATGCTTTGCACTGTTTTACAACTTGAATTTAAAGGATCTTACAAGTACATATGTACATTGATCGTTTCGAGACTTTCCCTTTCAAATCAGCACCACCAAAGTACAGGCACAACAAGAAGAATGTATTTAAATTAACTGTTTGGAAAAAAATTTGATCCCGTTATTTCTTTAGGATGAGATATTTTTTAAATAAAGGGAATCTTTGTTCACACAGAAATTTGAATACGCAAGTTTCAAAATTTACAGAAAAAGTTTTCGTAAGAAACACATCTAATGGGATGAACTTTATTAAACTATGAATATGAGAATAAGATTTAGTTTTTTGAGCAGCAGTTGAGAGTAGGTTAGCAGGAAATGAGTTGACGTAGAAAAAAAAACTTTGATGTTTTTTTTAGACGACTGTTTTTACAAGCTCTTCTTTTCACACGAATACAGACTTCACAAAATTTGAAACAAAAAAACGGCTAATGTTGGCGTTACTCAGATTTGAATAAAACTCCAATTATATTTTTTTTGTCTTCAAGACTGTCTTTTTTTTAAAATTAGGCGGTCATGCTTTGCAATGTTTTACCACTTGAACTTAAAGGATCTTTCAAGTACATATGTATATTGATAAATTCGAGGCTTTATCTTCCAGACCAGCACCACCAAAGTACAGGCACAACAAGAATAATTTATTTAAATTAACTGTTTGGAAACAAATTTGTTCCCGTAGTTTCTTCAGGGTGAGATAATTGTAAAAGGTTCACACAGAAATTTGAATACGCAAGTTTCAAAATTTGCAGAAAAGTTTTCGTAAGAAAAACATCTGATGGAATGAACTTCATTAAACTTCGAATGAGAGAATAAGATTTAGTTTTTTGAGCAGCAGTTGAGAGTAGGTTAGCAGGAAATGAAATGACGTAGCAAAAAAACAATTTGATTTTTTTACACGAGTGTTTTTACAGGCTCTTCTTTTTACACGACTACAGACTTCACAAAATTTGCAACAAAAAACGACTAATGTTGGCGTTACTCAGAGTTGAAGAAAACTCCAATTCGATTTTTTCGACTTGCATGCTGTTTTTGCATACCGACAAATTTAGTTGAAGTTCTAAAAAAATTACAACACATAGACTTGGCAATGTTGGTTATTGTCGACTCGTTACAACCTAGGGCTGGTAAAGTCCAACGTTGGTTGTGGTCGACTCGTTACAAGCTAGGGCTCTTCAAGTCCAATGTTGGTTATGGTCGACTCATTACAACCGAGGGCTGGTCAAGTCCAATGTTGGTTATGGTCGACTCGTTACAACCTAGGGCTGGTCAAGTCCAATGTTGGTTATCGTCGACTCGTTACAACCTAGGGCTGGTCAAGTCCAATGTTGGTTATGGTCAACTCGTTACAACCTAGGGCTGATCAAGTCCTAACAAAAGACCCTTTTTGACTATTTTCCTCTACTGGATTGTATGTTATGTATGTGCGGCTAACTTCAAGTTAGAATATATGGTGATTCGATGTTTTTTAAGGTCGACATGAAGGTATGTAGCTTGAACGTCGTATGAAGCAATATTTCATTTGAACTTTTCTGTATATACAAGAAAGACCCACCGTGTAAGAAGGCGTTTCAGTGAGCAGCTCATATGAAAGCGTCTGGAAGTAGATGTAGACCAGCAAACTGTTCTTCTTGTACCAAGCCATGCACTCCTCTACCGATCCGAAGTTTGTATTCCACCACTCACAACTTCCAACCTAAAAAAAACGTTGTTTTTTTTTGCTATCAGCCTCTTGAAAAACTTTTGTAGGAAAAAAACTTCAAAAAAAAACTTTTGTAGTGAGCAAAAAAGACTGCAAGCTGGATTATCTTGTTCAACTTCCAGTTTTTATGAGAATGAACCAGAGTTCCTCAACAGGATTTATTAACAGCCTCTTTGTTCTCGTTCCATTTTCGATGACGGTAACTCTAACAGTATCGAATAATAGCTGAAACGAATGATTTTAGCTATCTTCTTTCCGCGAAGCGAAATGTCTAGGCGACTCTTCACAATAATCATCAAATAACTTTGTTTAGTCAGGGAAATATTTTTTTGAAATTAAGCTTTAAAAGTCCACCCCAGGCATGTCCACGGAAGCGGCAGATCTTTTTTTCCTGCCTCCTCCTCCTCCTCCTCCTCCTCCTCCTCCTCCTCCTCCTCCTCCTCTTCCTCCTCCTCCTCCTCCTCCTCCTCCTCCTCCTCCTCCTCCTCCTCCTGCAATAATGAACCACTTCAATGATGATAATACTAAAATTCGATTAAAACTCTCAAGGAGAAAAATCCAATTTTTTTCGCCATTGACGTGAATGATAGAACATGGATCGGAAAGGCTCATGGTGAGACAAGAGAAACCATAAGACATACAATTCACCTATATTAACATCGTATCTCACACCACATATTAAAGTGGTTTTTACCTAGGTAAATAATTCGTCGATAAATTTAATCTGTCAGTTGACGCTTTTTGATCGACTACGGTGAGAGAAAGAGCGAGACAAATCTAGAAATGTCTGCGTTGAAGGGGAAATAAGCTCTGGCTACAAACAACTCATAATTTAATGACCATTATAACCTCTTCTGGAAGTAGGCAAACTTGTAGTCGTCTCAGTCGTTGAAGTTGATCCATACTTATTGCAATCTTCCACACTGAGCTCGCCTGCATCCCTTTCCCATGGGGGACTCAGCGTGTTATTAAGAAGTGTATAATAGTCGAAGAACTGCGATAAAAACTTCAATTTTTTACAAAAAACCTCCAAAATTTCCACAAAAGAGTGCACTAAAACTCATTAAAACTTGAGAAGAAAAAAAACGCTCTGGTTATATTCTAGTCTACTCCTATTTTCTTCAAATTCATTGAATACATTACAGAAGTTGTGTGAAACAAGAAAAAAACTTCTGTTGCGGAAAAAAAGAACACAGAAACTCTCAATACTGACATCGGAGCAGAGCATCAGTTCCGGTGGTCCCGGAAAGAAGAATTCAGGATTTGTGCACTTATAATTGCACGGCCAACATTGTTGCCAGTCAGTAATTGTTTTGTTTGTACACTCGAAAACTACCCTGGAATGAACATTTAGCGAATTAGCGAGTCTCGTCTGTATTTTCTCCAATACACCTGTTAAGAAATTAGGGAATATGGATGGATTTCCATGCAAATCATCGAGCGTGAAAGTAACGGTTGGTTGACCAAGCCAACGAAATAAAAGCAAGAACCATAATGAGTTTGAAACTTTTCAAAGTCTAATAGTCTAGAAGCAAATGTTGATACGAAAATTCTAACTTTCCAGAGCACAAAATTCCTGATGTTATTCCAATCGGTACAACATTCTGAGGTACGTTTCCCGGAATAGATTTCAAAGGGCAGTCAGCGAGTGGAATCAGCGGAGCTTGCGTGACTGCTGCAGTAGTTTCGGAAGTCGATGAAGAATCCGAGGTCACTTCAGAATAATACGGAGTCCCATCGCTGGGAAGTATTGATGGAAGGGTTCCGACAGATGCCTCATTTGTAACGATGTCCGATATATCAGTCAGTGGAAGAGGGACCGTTGTAGTCTTTTTCGGTGTTTTTGTAGACGGTGGGCTTGATCCCCCAAACTGCTCTCTCTAAAAAGGCAACATGTTTGTGAGAGAAAGCGGGGAAGTTGTGTGGAAGGTTGAAGCTAGCGAAGTACTCACGAAATCTTAATTTAGACGAGGAGTTAAGGTTAAAAAAACGAAACAAGTTTTTGAAATCAAAATTGAAGAAATTCAAGCGAACTCTTAGAATAAAAAAGGAAGAAAACAAGACAGTCATATTCGGACGAATGGTGGATTGAATCACTGGAACTGATCGAGTTTGGTATAAGAAGTATATGATAGAAGGTGGGAACAATAGCACATCTTTATGTATCATGAAAAGAAAAAAGCTACCATGAAAAGCTAGAAAGTGTTGCTATAGCCACATCATTGTGTATAAAAAAATTTGTAGAGAAACTGAGGAAGAGCAAGTTTTTTCGCTCAGCAAACAAGAAAAACAGCGAGTTCAAGACTCTTACGGTTCAAAAAATCTTTATGCGTTGATTTCTAACATTAATAGAATAATAGAAGATGCTTCACCATGAGATCCTGGTGTTGTTCGGATGTTCCCACCCCGACTTGGTAGTTAAGGGAAGGGTAGATGCCAGTGGAGATGGTGTACTTGTAATACCTCTCCCAGCACGGGAAGGGACAATCACAGTCTGTTCCAGGCCGAATATTCGGAGTCTCTGTGTTCTCTTGGTCTCCTCTCAACTGTTGCATGCACTGCACTGTAACTCGGAAGAATGAAAACGCTTATGTTTAAGAAGATTTCATATGTGAACAAAGAAGTAAGTGCTCTAACTCTGCTGGAGGTTTTCACACCAGGACATACTCGAGTTCTTCCGTAACTTCGGATCAGCACATCCACATCTGAACGGGCTCTTCAATTCGTATTTAACATTAAGTCAGCCATAAAAAAGTGATAGACCTACCTTTTGAATGTTTGTCTCTGGAGACAACTAAAGTAGCAGTCGTCTATGGTGTAGTTTCCCAACTCCGCGTAATAGTTCCTGGATGCTTCTATGCTGTCGGCGCATCTACCGTACGGATTTTTCAGCCGTTGAATTTCTTTCTGCAAAAAAGGTACTGTTTTCTACCAATTAGTGGTTGAGCTTTCACCTCAACATACTTACATTTATACAGACCCGCTTTTTGGTTTGGCTTTCGGATCTCACATTTTAAGTAACAAGATAATTTCTCTCGCTTGTTTGTCGAAAATAAACACATTTCTAGTCAAATTTACTCCTCGTTCCTAACAATAATTCAATTCCTTATTCCGCTTGAAACAAAACATAATGTTGAGTGACAAAACAGATGACACTGTCACAAAAAAGTGAATTCAGTGAAGGTGATGGAAAGTGAGATGGTCTTAATATGACAAAAACAATCATGAACATTCCTTTTCGTTAAAATTTCAGAAAACAAATACTAGCTTTCTACTAGCCCCAACTGATACTAGCCTTCTCGAAGCCAATTGTTGTCAAGTAGCCCGTTCCCACATGAATGCCTCGTCCAGCGAAGGATGGGTGATAACTATCATCGTGGATGAGCATCCGAAGACCAGCCAGAGCCGTCGTAGGAAGGTAATCAGGTGAAGATGTCTGCGAAAGTTGCTGCTGGAAAAGACGCAGTTAACTTGTGAGAAGCGGTTGAAACATTTCCTAGGTCATTTCAATAATATTTCCGCATGCTCATACCCTCAGTTTGATTGTTACAAAACATTTGTTTTTTTTTATGATTCTCGAATCGAAGAAAAAAGTTGACTTCTATTACTTTTGTCCTCGTATAATCTCACTTGTTTCTGAGTTTTTTTTCTAAAAGACTTAACTTTCCTATTCTATTGAGATTCGGAGTAAGAAGGGAGTTTTTTCTCAAGTCTCAACAAATATTTGATAATAGCTCATCAAAACAAAACCATATTTTTGTAATCGAAAGTTCTTCAAGTTTCGCGACAAGGCTAAAAAAAAATCCATTTGAAGTTGTGCTTCCTTGTCCGAGTGTAACAGATTGACGATTATTTGTATTTACATACATATGTATAGGACACACTCTTCTGATTATAAATAACTATAGACGCTATTTCATATCATTTTTTTTTCTTAGATGATATTTGGATTAGTTGAATGCCATTCAGCACTTTTGAATGATTGATTGTTTTTTTTGTCGCCCTATCTTACGCGTCCATGCTAATTGGAACTACCATTCATAATTGTATTAAAAGTTGGTTCTTGCATGGAATAAATGAATTGAATTGAATTGAATTGAATATTCAGTTTTCTGAATTTCATTATACATAAAATACATTGAAGAAAACGGTCGCACTAAATAATCATATGAACAGAGGCATGGGAGGAAAGGTGGTGAAGGTAGAGAACAAAACATTTCATCTAGGGATCGAAAACAATATGGGCGGCTCGCAAACTGAGAAAGTCTGATGGCGATTTAGGGCAGGGTGCTTTGCTATTTATGAATATCGATCTTTACTTGCCGACAAAGAAAATTTAATGGATGTTAAGCGTAAATTTCTCCATGAATGTGTTTTACCATCTTTCACATATGGCACGGAGGTAAAGGTCATCAATAAAATCAATCGGAACAGCCCTGCTGTTGCGCAAAGACGCATGAGAAGATCTAGCTGGGGGTGACTCTCCTCGACTTTCGATTGAACTGGGTGCGAGACCGTACACTAGTATTGTGTGGTACAGGGATGTGTGAAGAAGAAATGGCAAGGGTGCGCGCGGATGGCAAGAATGCCAGACTGCAGATGGGCCAAATCTGTAACAGAATGAGTGCCGGAGTAAAAAGGAGAAATCCAGGACGAAGATGGAAAGACGACTTCATGCAGTGCGTCGGAGCTGAGTTTTTTGAGAAAATCAACAAATAAGAATGGCTTTGAACTATGGCGCTTTATATTATAATATCTGAATAATAAAGCGTTGGAACAAAATTGAACTGAATCCCTAATTAATGTTCAACAATTCAGTTCAGAAAGGAAACTGGAACCCGCGTCCAATTTAATTTGATATCGCACATCGAGAAGTAAGATTAGTGCAATAAGTAACTTTTGAGAATTCCTTACCTTGGTAAGCGAAGAAGGTTCTTGAAAAAATTCTTTCAAACAGAATTTTTCGAGTTGAACATGATTCCCGTGAAAAAAATCGAAAGGATTAAACGGGTCAGAGCAAACGTGTCGCAACTGACGTATGTGTTTTGAAATTTTGAAAGAGGAGGTAATCATCATCCTAGACTCTTCGGGAAAATAAGATAGCGACCCGGGCTCTATTTATTGCGTCCTTTGTATCTTTCGTGTCAAGAAAAAATTGTGAATAATTTTCGCCATTTTTGAAAGAAACTTTCAGTTAAGACCCTTACATTGACAGTCATCAGCAATCTCAATCCATGGGTCAGTCCAGCGCGCGTCACAGTTCGGTTGCCGGTGAAGGTGAAGCATCGCCCATACATGGGATCTATGAAGCTTTCAAAATCATTCCTGCAACGGAAAGAAACTATTTTCTCTCATTTGTATTTTTTTATTTTATAATCTTCCTCGTGCTTTTTCTCGCCTCGTGGAAAGGTACCAGCTCCTCTGAGATGCGGGTATAACCATCTATCCCGGTATAACCAGTGGCTGCCTGCTGAACCCCTGATTATGTGTGTAACGCTTAACACCAAATAATTTGGAGAGTCAGACTCGTGCAAGCTACCAACAAATCCCAACCCCTTGGTTTAAACGAAAAAGACAAGTTTGAACGTTTAATTGAGGTTGATCAATGAAATAAATATAGGGAATCTCACCGAAAAAAAGTCAATACATCAGTCGTCAGAATTTTTCAATGAAGCAGTGAACGTACGAATTGCAGATGCTTCCACTGTAGACGCACTCCGTGACAATCTCGTGGAATTTGTAAAAGGCTGGACTCTTCTGATCCTCAGTCAACTTGGCTGCTTCAATGAAAAACATGTCTTCGGCCATGGAGAGTCGCTCGTACGTTGTAGCGTTCTGCAAAATGCCTGGAGACTCAAATTATATACAGAGATGTAATACTGAAATTATTTTTTCGAGACTTCGAAACTCTACCAGAAATGAGCTTTTGTACGGTTTCAAACAATTTTTTGAGGGACTCTTATAACTCCTAGAAGTCAGAGTAACAAGTATTTTTACGTTTCTTTGTTGTTTTTTTCCTAATTCTCTAAATGAACGAGACGCCAGTTGAGTGAAATTAGATAGTGACTCGTTCGTCCTCCAGCTCGACTAATTATAAACTATTTGTTTCGCCCCACACCTTGAATTACTCAATAATCCAAAACATTGAATAGATGGCTGTGTGAGGAAATTCCTAGCGAAATTTACCATAAAACGTAAATGTGTGTAGTTCATGAACATTGATTACTCGTGCTAAACAAAGAAAGGGTTGCTCAAGAATTTTGCGGTACGGGAGCCGATCCCGCGGTTTTGTGAGTGGCGCTTTTCTCCTCAGAGATTTCAGTGCCAATGTGGTAAATCTGACTCGGAGTCCAAAGTCATCAGGGGATGTTCTGTTCTCATTTCGGATAGCTTCGTATTGATCCATCAGTTTTTTGATGTCGGCGAAAATGGGCGAACTATTCACGACATTCCACTTGAGCATGTTGTAGTTGCAGAAAGTTATGCTTGGCAGCTTCTGAAAACTCATGATATTTATCGAAACTGCTGGTTCCTTGAGAAAATTCTAGCTCTTATAACAGTGCCGTGCTAGGTCAAATTCTATTCTAGCCCACTGCTTCATGGAAGAAAATACACAGGTAAGGATTAGTTTTATACCCCTTCCCCTTCAACTCGACCGGCTAAACCCGGTTGTTATTGATGTATTCACTCTCTTTTTTTCTGACAATGAGCAAAAGTAAGCGGAGCAAAAAATTCACTTACTTACATGTACGTATAAGTATTTCTTGACCAAAAGCTAAGCTGATTTCAATGAATTAAAGATTCTGTATTTTAAGCCACTCAAACCATTTTTCTAAAAGTTTCAATAGGTAAATAAAACAATGTTTTTTGTCAACAGAAAACCCAAAATTCTCAACAGGAAATTTTTTTAAAAAGGTGTTTTTTGACAAACATTTGAACTCAACTCGAGCGAAGAGAAAAAGTTTGGCATATCTCAGTGCAGAAGTGAGCAAGAGTGTTCAAATTCGTACATTTATTAGCTCACATTAATAAGAACATTGGGTCAAAAAAAACATTCGATTTGGTCTTCGTCGGCACGAGCGACAGTCCGGAGTCGCTTTGGGAACGTTTCGATCACTAGACGAAGGTATTACTTGTCTTCGATCTTCGACCACTCCTCCTGCAGGGATTTTTTTAGAGACTCCTCCAGATTCAAGTGGGGATGAGCATTGACTTCGCTCTCAAGGTAGGACTACACGGAATAGTCCAGCGGATTGAGGTCATGCGATGAGTAAAGCCATTCTGCGCTGGAGAAGAAGTCGGGAAAATGAGCCTTGCACCATACCTGTGTTCCGATAGCCTTGTGAGCAGGCGCAGAATCTTGTTGGAAGACCCAAGGAGTCTTACGGAAGTGGGAAGCAGACCAAGGAAGCAATACTTTTTGAAGAATACGCTGTCGGTAGTATTCCTGGTCAATTTTGACTCCTGCTTTGACAAAAAGAAGGGAGTTTTGCCAGTCGCGGATACTCCGGTCCAAACCATGACTTGTGCTAGATGAGATGCTCGATGAATGAGTCTGCCTGATTGCCTGAGAGTCTCGGGAAAGCGCTCGAACGTTTTCAGGTTTCTATGCCTCTTCCACAGTGAACAGCTTCTCATCGGAGAAGACTGTCCTAAGGTGAGAGTTGTCACGCATCCGCAGGATAAATGCTCGACACCTTTTGAGTCTTTCCTGCTTGTTCTTGAGAGTAAGGATAGCAGCCTTACTGGTACGATGATGTGTAAGCCTAAAGTCCTTTTTTAACAATTCGTTGAAGACCAGACGAGACGACTCGTCCGTGACACGTTCATTTCCAAGGTCATCTTGTTCATGCTCCGCCTGGCATTCCGAATAACTCGCTTCCTGACGGCCTCGATCTTAGGGGTGCGTACGGAGCGAGGCTGACTACTTCGAGTTGAGTCAGCGAGTGTGCCAATCTTGTTAAACCTTTTAGTGTTCTCCAGACGAGATGAGAAGAAACGTTGAGGTCTTTAGCGATGCGCGAAATCGGTCGACCAAGTTTGTGTAAGTCCACGATAGAAGAACGTGCTCGATGAGCTTCCGCCATAATTGTGAAAACGGACTTCTTGAAATGAAATTTTCGCCAGGAAGTTGAAACACGTGTAAGAAGAGCGCATCAAAAGAAGAAAGCCCGATATGCTCTGTTTTATTTATTTATCTATTCATACATCAAGTTTGATAAGACTGTAGCGACAAACGCTAATAACTTTATGAGGTCATAATTCCTTCCCATTGTCAGCACAACTTGTTCACACGATCAGAATACTTTATCACGGTCATAGTTCTATTTAAAGAAGAAGAATTTCTGTCATTAATCATTTCTTTCAATTTATTTCTCGTTTAAAGATGTTTATATGATAAAGGTTTAATTACCCAAGTTTGAGGTGTTGCCACACAAGACAACCCCGACAAACAATACATTAGTAATAACAATGATAGTAAGTGATGCACCTATTTTTTGCATTTGAATAGTAATACAACTTTTGAATAGTAATTTGGATAGTAGTACAATAGTAATAAATAGAATAGTTTGGAATAATTATTGATTGATTTATGAACATCAAAACTCTTGTTTGCGTATTCATGGGCCACTCTGTATAAACAATTAATTCAATCATTCTTCATTTTAGGTCATGATGAATTGTACAGGCTAAAGTGTTTTATGTTCTTAGGATAATTTGTCTTTGCTAGAATATACGATATTGTAGATATTTTGATACACAATCAAACAACTCACGCACTATATGCAAATACTCACTAGAAGTATTTGCATGTAGTGCGTGAGTTGCTCACGCACTACATGCTCACTAGAAAAAACTTCAATAGAACATTATTTTCACTTATAAAAATTAAAATTTTAGTTTTTCCAGAATTTAATATATAATTTTTTATTTTAAAATTGTTTTCTTTATTTGTTTATTAAAAAATTTATTCACGTTATAATATTTCTAAACTGGAACAAGTAACATTTAAATTTATTAGTTTTATGTTCTTAGGATAATTATTATTTTCGTTTTTATGTGTTTTTAGTTTCCTTTGTTGTCCTATTTTTGTCATACTTTTCTAAATATACTTTTTTGCTCCGTGCGAATTGCATTCTCATTAACAGACGATAAGGTTCACAATTAGGTCAATCACAGGTACTCCACTTTTTCGTAAATTTTTTTTGAGAAAACAGAGTTCAAGATTACGAAAGAACTTGAAAAAATAAGAAAAATAGTAAAATAACTCCTAGAAAAAATAAGGGAACAGCAAGTGAAAAGAGGTTAAAGAAAGGAAGCTAGTGTAAAAATAGTTAGAAAACAAAATCAACCTCTATAAAAGGTAAGTAATCATAATAGTTAGTTATGAACTATTGGCTAGTAAGTACTGAGTACAATATATAATGTGACATGACTGTCTTAATTTGGTCTCTAAATGAATGGATATAAATACATGATCTAGGGCCGTATTCAGAGACAAAAATTTATACTAAAATTTATGGTAAACTTTATACTAAATTGTAGTTTCGCCAAAATGGAATTCAGAGACTGGACTTTAGGGTAAACTTTATACTAAAGTTTAGTAGTGAAGCTGAGACGCTCTCACCCGTCTAGTCTCTGAATACAGAACTGAGTTGAACTTACTTCTACAATATAGTAGGGTAAAATTTACCCCTGAGTTCATCTTAGATCTCTTAATACGGCCCCTAGTCTCATCAGATAAATCGTTCCAACTCATAGCTACTCTAGATGGTAGGAAGTTAGAAATTATTCAATCTCTCTAGCGATTGATCGCAGCTCGATTCTTAAGCTAACTCATTTCATGAGCAATGAAAATGCAGCCGAGTTGTCTATACCAAAGGTTCCCCTCTTTTCTTTCAAAACTTCAGCTAACGTTTGCAGAGCAAATCTGACGCCTTCTCACTCTCTCCAGGTATTTAATCTAATCCTCTCTTCTTCAAAAAAACGGGATGCCTGTCTGCGAACTTCTCCACATTCAACTTTGGCTGCACTAGACGCAATCTTTTCGAATATTACGTAAGAATACCACGGACGATCTGAAAACCTGCGCCCCGCTCGGTCTCATTATTCATTTTGCCACATATGTACATACAGTTTTTTTAAAGCTCAGCTGTAGCTCAGCTTTTTGTTCTTCCGATAAAGGACGGGCTCGCTCGCCAATTTCTTGTATTTCGCTTTTTGTATCAAACAGTGTCGGCAATAGAAGCGTGACCGTCCCTCTAAAACCAAATATGCGCTAACAATCGTGCCTGTCACGACTTCACGGTCCTGTACCGTCGGCCAACACCTGCCTCTCAGGCATGCTGTTCTGCTCTCGGCTCCTGTGGCCCTTTTTGTTTCTCGAGTAAGATATATGTAGTATCCAAGCTATTATTCTATTTCTTGCAATTACTCTCTTGCGAATGATTCAAATGGTATTTTTCTTTTGCTAATGACACGTCCGCCTTCACAAAGTTTTTCAGAAATCGCCCACTCTCTCAAGTCTTTCAGAAATCGCCCACTCTCTCAAGTCTTTCAGAATTATAGACACTTCTTTTTTATCGTGTGATGGAAGCGGGTTCTTCCTTCAGCCGATACACAGGATCTTAATAATGCAAACGTCGAAAAATTAAATAAACCCTTGTCGTTGCTAGAATCACTCCAGCAGAGGAGAAATTAGTTCTAATGTTCTAATTAGTTTTAATTCTAACTCCTCCCTTTTACTCGCTGCGATATGGTCGCTTCTTCCCTAGTGTCTCTAGACACTAACCATTCTACCAATACTCACTACAATACCCGAAAGAGAATCTCGATAAATCTCATGAATTTGTCTGTTGACATCCAAGAATGACTACAATGAAGACATTTCGACCAACTTCCCTGCCCCCCCCCCCCCCGCTCCTCACTTCTTTCTGCTCTATAAAAAATCGATGAGGCCCATGTGATGTACGTCACGTAATAAACAATTAAACAGTTAATGCTAAATGCCTCGTACTTCACAAAAAACTTTACAAAACGAATGACGCATTACAATTCTCTCTCATTGACCACACTGTTTTGCATAATTGGAAAAAAACACACACAAAAAAATTAAGTGGAAGAGCTTGGGAAGTTTCAAAAGCAGCTCGAACTTGTACTTGTCTATTTTAATCAGCTGTAAATGGGTCTAGCGTTATAATAAGCGTAGCGTTCATAAGCAAGTATGTTTGATCTTCAAAAAAGAAGGGCTTGTAAAAGGATTCAACCCTTCAAAAACTCTCTTCCGCCTAGAAAACTTACACATAGAACCCTTTTTGAAAAAAACGGCGAAAAACTTGCGATAAGGTATAAAACGATGCTACGGACATGTGTCAAAATCATCGGAAATGGCTTGAAAACCTGAATTTAAGGAAATGGCTTGAGGAAATGGATTGAAAACCTGAAAAAAAGGAAGAAGACTACGGACATGTGTCAAAATCATCGGAAATGGCTTGAAAACCTGAATTAAAACTCATATAAAAGCTAGGATACCTTGTTTCGGAAACTGAGAACAGATCAAGATGAGTGAAGGTTATTGCAACAGAAATATCGCTAAATGATCGTCCGATTCTCTGAATAGAACAAAAAATTGAATACATCTACTTCGGATCTACAGTCAGGCTACAACAGCCGAAATGCTACCAGCAGTACAAACAGAGCTAACAGAACAACGGCACACAGAAAACTCTTAAAACGCAAATCATCTCACACGTATACTTCTACACGCAAAAAAAGCGTAGAATGATTACAGTTCTCTAAAAAAATTCTCCAAAAAAACCCATTAATTCCTCTTATATAATACTTTCTTTTTGGGGATACGTGGCGGCTCAAGCCTGGATTTCACCTTACCACAGTTTAAATTCTCTAAAACACTCATTTCAAAACTACTGATGATTTCATAAATTGTTATGAATTTTTTAATGAACGTTACATGTGAATTTTATCGAAAATTACTTGTCTGGTCATCTGATATGAGTTAATTATACCTTATTTTTGTCTGGTCTTCCAATATGGCTTAAGTCTACCTTGTTTTTAATGTTGAAGAGCCACTCTGTACAACACAGTTCGAAACGTTAAATGATAACAAACGTTCAATCTTGCACTTGATTTCAATAAATACCTGGCTTTCAAAGCAGAGTGTTGTTTCAACATGAACTGGGTAAGATAGAAGACGGAGAATCAAGCTGATCAGTTGGAAGATGAACATGATCAACCTATAAGAAAATATTATTCACAATGCTATTTTCACTTTAACACTCTTTTTCTCAGTTTCTCTACTCAGCATTTATTCGTGGTTCGAACTAATGAAGCGTTAGAATTCAACTTTTCACTTTCTCAAAGTAATCTCTGCTACGTGTCTTTGTTGAACGCTCCAATGTCTCACAGCGATTTGCCGCGAGAATGAAAATGGATTACGGTATTTTTATATTTACGTCCAAAATAAAAAAAAATTATTATAAAAACTACCGTAGTCCATTTTCATTCTCATGGCAATTCGTGGTGAGACATTGGAGCGTTTAACGAGTACACTTAGCAGATATTACTTTGAGAAAGCTAAAAGTTGAATTCTAAACCTCCATAACTTAGCTATTTTGTCTATTTTATCAGACTCGTTGTTTCTGTAGAAGATAGGAAGTCTTAGTGTTCAGTTTTGTGCTTCAGTATTTCAGGAAACTGCGGATCTTATGCACAAAGTTTTGATAAACTCACAAGAAGATAGCGACCACTGTCCAAAAAATGAAGACCCATTTCCGATCGGAGAAAGCGATGTGAGTGGCAACCGTAATAGTAGACCACGAAGAGAAGTCCTTCAGTACGGTCGAAAGTCCAATCATGATTTTACCTCAGAAAAAAATTACATATTTTATCTTCGTTGACACAGAACATTAGAATCAAAATTATCTTCTTCTAAGCTGGACTAATAGTGCATGACCGTGTTCTCTCATTGGCTGCAACACGAAACAGATAATTTGTTTTAGAGCGTTGAAATACTGGGGAAAATAGGGCTCACGCAAAGTTGCACAAGCAAATCTTTTTAACGTCGTCAATTGGGAAACCATAAGGCCAAGGTTATAAAGCGTGAGAGCCGTGAAAGGTTAGACATAGTGGATCAGGTTTACCCCACGCCGGTCTGCGTCTCTGACTTTCTTCACTGTCTCTTTCCTGAGCTGTACGGTCTCGTTCCTAAGCCGTGTGGTCTCGTTCTTAAGCCCTATGGTCTCGTTCCTAAGCCGTGTGACCTCGATATCGTAACCTTTGCTTAAGCCTAAGCAGAAAAAACATGAAATTCTTTTTCTGAGTTTGTGAATTAAGGATTAAAACTCTGTACAGTCTGACGCTGCACACTGATTCAAGGAAGCGTGATATGATATCTGAGAAATATAGCAAACATTTTTATACATAAGTGGCCAAAACTCTGTTAAATTTTTGACTCACAACTTTTTCGTTCTCGAGCAAGTTTGCTCAAATTTTTAGAGTTTTCGAAATCCATGATCTGGCGCTTGTCTACGTAATTTTTTCTGTGATCTAGTAACGGTACTCTTGTGCAGCACTAAATAACTTGAAACTCAAAAAAAATGCATTTTTAAATTGTCCTTTTAGGTTATTGTTCCGCTTGTTTATTTTATTTTTTCACGCTAACGAGGCCGTTCGGCTTAGGCTAACGAGACCGTATCAAAAAATTTGTCAGAAAGTAAAAAAAAAAGTTTAAAAGAAAGACGAAAAAGATTAACAATGAAGATAATTTTTTAAAAAAAGAAAGACACAAAGTACGTCACAATTGGAAAAGTACCGTAACCGAATTCGTAGACTTCAGCCGATATAGCCGGAGTGCAAAATTTCCCAATTAAAAGTTTTACGTGAGTCTCGCGCCGATCTTATGCGAAATTTCGGGTCGTTATGGTGTGTAAAAATGTACTAACGACTCAAGTCGTATTGTGTTCTCTATAATGCTATACTATGTAGATCAAAGCTAAAAGTCGTTATGTGTTCTGTAGAATGTCCTAGCACATCAAGCTAACTATAATTTTTCGAACATCCTTGAGAGGCCCTGGACATTCTTGTCCGAAACAGCCCAAAACAGTCACACTTGCACCACCATGCTCAAACGCCGTTGATAGTTTGAATTGATATAAGCCTTATATACATATGTGATAAATGTCATCAGTATTGAGAGATAAAAATTCATCTGACGAAGGCACTCTTAGCCATATTTAATGAGACCATGTAACATAGGAAATCGCGATTAGAAACTTCCGCCTATTCCATTCACCAATATCTAATTTGTTGTGAATGAAATTTTTCCCCAGCTTGCTTAATACGACGCCTCATACATATTTAGTTCTCAGCAAAGATGGAAAAATGCGTTGGGTACAATATACATATTACGAGTAATATCACTTGCAGTGAGCCTAGGATTGGTGCGGAACTATAGTGAAATTTTTCTATCCACTAATTCAAAAGCAATTCAGAAGCTTCCTCGAGCTTCGAACTTCCTCAGAAAAGCTTGTAACAGTATTATAGCGATACAACTGTTTGGCTAAGACCGTAAGAGTTCGCATCTTTTGTCGACTTCAAACAAGCGCTAGTATCACATCTTTGCGTAGATTGCGGTTTCATCGAAAACTCGGCACTTCAGGCTATTTCATATATATAAGACGATGCTGGGAATAATTTTCGCCAAAATGCTCAAAATGTTGTTCCTCAGCCAAAAACTTTATTTTGCCAAGATTTCGAGTATGCGAACTTGGGAGAAGGAAATTCCGATATTAGTCTTTTTTTGGCACTCCCCAAAGAGTTTCTGAGAGCGATTCTCCATCTTCTCAGAAATGAGGCTAAGGGTTTGCAGGGGCTACAAAAAAAGCCCTATTGTGGCAGTGACAAAACAAGGACACGAAATCCCGATTATGGCAGTGACTAAACAAGGACAAAAAACCCCGATTTTGGCAGTGACAAAACAAGGACAAACCAAAACCCGATTTTGGCAGTGACAAAACAAGGACAAACAAAAACCGGATTCTGGCAGTGACAAAACGAGTACAAAGTAGAAAGCTTGTTTTTGACGGTTTTTCTTGGCAGGCCCGTCAAAACGCATGTTATTTGCTGCCATTTATCATGGCGGTTTTTTCCGTTTCTTGCCATGGAAAAGCTTGGTTTTTCAAGGGGAATCTGCCCGAGGAACAACATTTTGAGCATTTTAGCGAAAATTATTCCCAGCATCGTCTTATATATATATATATATATATAAAATCAGTACAAAAACGCATCGGAAACTGGAAAAACATGAAAGTTGAATTTTGAAAACGTTGTTTCTGAGTTCGCAAAATAAATATAATTTTACTGAAAGAAATTTCACTTGATGACTTGGCGTTTGTTATATCGTTCTTGATGACAGTTGAAACAACATAACAAACGCGAAATAATCTATTCGGAAATTTCTGAAATTTTTTAGCGGATTACATAAAAAGTTATAAGTAAAAATTTAATAACAAAAGTGTTCTGGCCGTTACTTTTAATCACGGTGTGCAATTTGTGATACAGTAATCCAACATGTACAGTAATCCAACATGTACAGTAATCCAACATGTTAAAACACGTGAAATGAAGCAGTCTAAAACCAATCAAGAAATGTTCGTAGTCTTCCTAGATGAAAACAAAAACCTATTGGGTTTTACAGTAAAACAGCTTTACTGCAGTTTTTTATACAGTCGCAAACGCATTGTACATAGACATGGAGGCGTGGTGGTGGAACGAAGACGTTCAAAATGCTGTCAAGGAGAATAAAGCGGCTCTCAAGCAATGGAAACGATCCGGAACCGAAGCTGACCGAGCCCTGTATCTATGTAAGAAGATAAAAGCTAAGAGAGCCGAAGCGAAAACACGCTCCGCAACCGTCCGAGAAATCTACAGTACGCTCGAAACGCCTCAAGGAGAGAAGGAATTTTTCCGGTTTTGCAAAGCCCGAGCCACAGCAGCAAAAGACCTTTCTCACTTGAGGACAATCAAAACCAGGACGGTATACTCCTCCGATCCAATGTCAAAATTTGTAAGCGATGGAGAGAACACTTCGAAAAAATCTCGTACATCGAGTTCGACCACACTGCCATCCCACTGTCCCTACCTGTCGAAGGACCAGTTCCCATCGTCTCAAAGACTGAAATAAGAAAAGCCTTTCAGAAAATGAAGCATGGAAAGGAATTCGGATCAGATGATCTCGCCGCCTCTGCATGGAAACCCGCAGGTGATTGTGGACTTTTCAATCTCACGACCCTCTTAAGACGCTTCGTCAAAAGAAGTGTAACAGCGGATGCTATTTATCTAGAGAAACATCTAGAGAAACACATGGACTATCTAGAGAAACACATGGAGAAGGCGAAATCAATCCATTGCGCTTTTCTCGACTTGTAGAAAACTTTTGACCGTGTGCCTCATGAGCTGATATGGTTCTATCCCCGAGACCACATACTACATAGTCTCAGAAGAAAACATACGATGAATTCAGATGATGTATGCTGATTCTAGAAGCGCCCTAAGAAGTCCAGCGGGTACTTCAGAGTCATTCAAGGTTGCTGTAGAAGTTCATCAAGGTTCCACGCTTTACCCTCTTTTTTCATACTGATAATGGACACGATCACTAGAGATCTACAAACAAGTCCCCCGAGAACTCAACTGTATGTTGACGACGTTGTGTTATGTTCCAACACATCAGAGGACTTGGAGAGACAGCTAGGAGAGTGGAACGAACGTTTCTACGATTAAACCTCCAAAGACCGAGTACTTGGAATACAGAAAGAGTACCTCGATTACCATCAAAATCAAGAGCACTCAATTCCGGAAAGTGGATGGCTTCAAGTATACCTTGGATCCCACATCACCTCAGACCTAGATTTCGAGGCAACTGTTGATGCGGAAGTCAAGGCTGCATGGCTCAAATGAAGAGAATCAACCAGTGTACTATGCGACAAGCGAATGTCTGAAAGACTGAGAAGTGAAATTTACTGATCAGTTGTTAGACCAGTCGCGTTTTACGGCCCCGAATGTGCTCCAGTCACAACAAAGACTGTACAGATGCTGCATGTTATGAAAATGAAAATGCTGAGTTGGAAACTCTGACTCACTCGTTTAGACAACGTGGGAAATGAAACCATCCGAGAACGTCAAGGCGCCGCCCTTATATCCGACAAGCTCCGAGAGTCAAGGCTGAGATGGTACGGGTAAGTGATGAGATCAAATCCCCATTCCATTTCTCAATCATCCTGAAATCTCGAAGTAGAGCGCAAAAGACTAAGAGGCAGCCCCAAAACTAGGTGGCGAGACTGCATCGAAGTAGACATGATGACGAACGGGGTGAAGACTGAAGACGCAGCTGATCGGGTGGAATGGCGTGGTGCAGTCTATAAAGCGGACCCTGCCCGGCGGCGGGATGAACACTAGGAAAATGAAGAAGGAGAATGTTTTATTGAACAACGCCAGTTGCATTTCAGATGTAAAAGATAAAAATCACATTGAAGCCATTTCACAGGCATTTCTTTTTTACATGGAAAAACGTGAAAAAAATCGTATTAAGGTTTTCAGAAAAATTTAACAAAAATTAGACCTTTATAATAATAAAAAAACAGTGAATCTTTTGCAAAAAGAAGTTTTGTCTAGGCCAATAAAGTATTCAATTTGATAGAATACAAAAAAACAAGAGCTTTTGTATTCTTAATGAAACAATTTTTTTGTAGAGGTCAAACAAAGGTTTTGTCTATTATGGTTTAAAGGAGACCGTCTCGAGAATGTTTAAGGTCTCAAAGTTTAAAGACTTCACTCTCCTCTTCCTACCTTTCTTACTCTCCTCTACCTACTTTTCTTACTATATCTTTCTCTATTTTTTCCTCTCTCTCTCTCTCTCTCTCTCTCTCTCTCTCTCTCTCTCTCTCTCTCTCTCTCTCTCTCTCTCTCTCTCTCTCTCTCTCTCTCTCTCTATTACTGTCTCTAACTCACTCAAGCATACCAAGCTCAAGTAATGTCAAGCTACTAACCATTACTTTTCTCCGTGACCTCTCATCTTTTTCGTTCTTTCGCGTTGAAATTGACAGTATTGGTAGTTAAGCAACCCCTTAGGTTCCCTGTGAATTCTATATAGGATTTTCGGCGGAGGTAAACTAATGTCTACGGAATCTCTCTCTCCTCAGAACCTCTGCTCCCAACTCGAGGAAGTTGACGGCAATGGTTGTGAAGCAACCCATGAAGCTTTCCAAGAAAGTTTAAAGAATTTTTCGGTGAAACTTGCTGGAGTTCCTGGATTGTTTTGACAAATTTTTTTGGAAGAACTCGACTTCTCTTCTAGATTTATTGAGAAAAACCACGTTTTTTTAAAATTTCTCTTTTTTCACGTGCGTAACGGAGCAAAAAGTCTGAAAAAATTCATGCGATTGGTCCGAACAGAAAACATATTAGAGAAGAGAAAGGTTGTAAAAGTGCATATTATTTGAAAGATGAAGTTCTGCTTTAAATTATGAATAACAAATGCGAAAGTCTGTTTCGCCCCCGAGCCCAGACAGACTTTCGCTCTCTCTGGGTGGGGCTCATCAGTGAGTTCCCAGAGAGACCGTAATAGAGAAATAATAAACAAAATTTGAAAAAAAACATACTTAAATTACTAAACTAAAATGAAAACAACAATAACAAACAAAAATTTTTTTTTACAATAAATGTCATTAACAAATGACGCACTGACGAGAAAATTAATAACAGAAAGAGAGATGGGGATGGAGGGGAGTTGAGTGATCAATGATGATACTCGTTGTGTTGGAATTGTTCAATGATCTTTTGATTGATATTAATGTGTACTGTATTAAATTTTAGTGTTCTTGTTGGGTTTTTGGTGATAGTTTTAATTAATCTACCTAATATTAAATGATATTGAAATTGGTTTAACCTGTAAGAATCTATTATCATAGTGATTCTGTTGAGAAAATCTTCTATGTGTTTACAGTTATTACTAAAACGTTTCACTGTAAATGGTGTTAAGACCAATGTTGATAGGTATGTTAGAGCTAAAATGGGGGTATTTTATAACTTTAAAGTTGTAGGCATCGTTCTTATTGTATAGTTTAAACTTTGTAGTACCATCTTCTACGACTTCTCTGTCTAGGTCAAGAAATTCAGCTTTGTATCTCTGTTGATTAGTTTGTTCTAAAGAAAGATAATTATGATAGACAATAAGTTAGATGTAGGTATAGGAATTTTGAGTTCTTTAGTTAGTTCCAAGTGTTTATTAATTATGTTTAGAGTGTTTAAAGAAGAAATGTGTTGATAGGTTCTAGGGCTTCTTTTGCTGTTTGGTATTAGTCTCTTCATTCATGAATAGAAGATAACATTTCTTGCAAGTGAATGCGTAGTTATAACTAGCTTTATCAATAGGCGTTATTATGAAATTTTTTCGAATTTCAAAATGCTTCTGTAAATTTGTTTGTAATTAGTAGAATCAAAATAGTGGAACCTATCGAGATATCTAGAAATTAGTGGAATGCAGTGTTTTTGGAGTGTATTGTAAACAACAATACGGTCATATTGATTAAGATGGAATGTTTTGGTCATTTTCGTTACTTTGAGGTTGATGGATTGTTCCCCTTCTGAAATAATTGTTTCTTTATCAACATTTTTACAAATGCGATATTTTGTACCTCGAACTAGAATTTGACGAAGAAATGAGTCATGAGTGATTCTTGTATTTCCACTGCATATGTGTCCAAAAGTATTGTCCAAAAGTTCAGGGTATTTATAGCAATAACATTCGCTTTCTAAAATATTTTTCTTTTTATCTTAATTAAGTTCCTTAAGGAAATTGTTGTAATTGAAAACTTTTTTACTGAATGGTTCAGTTAAACTATATATAGTGCGGAATGTAAATTGTCTGGGAATTAGACTCTTCAGTTTTAAATCATTGATAGAAGCTTTGTTAAAGATGCGGTTGAAGGGTATGTTATCCATATATTTACCATAGTAAGGTAGTTTAATGTTGATATAATTAGTGTCTTTTGTATTGGGTTCCCTTTGTTTCTTCCAGAAGTAGTCACATATGAATGCCGCAGAATGCCGCAGAACGCGACAGAATGTACCTAGCTCTGCATAAATTGGGAAATAGAAACTTTATGTCACCGATTTCGCTGAAAATTTCACCAAAGGGTATTTCAAGTATGGCGGCAACGATGGTCAATTTTTTTTCTCCTGATTTTAGCTCTCCGAAAAGCATGAGAGGATTAAAAAAAAGCTTGTTTCGCCGAGGGTGTCGCACTGTTATATGTCTAAGAGGCATATGTCAGTCAGATTGATAGCTAGATCCACCACAAAAAATGAGAATGACAAAAAAAGTTTTTTGAAAAAAGTCGTTTTTAAGGGTTTCATGGTCTTTTTTGAAGTGGCCATAACTCGCTTCAAAATAGACGGACATTTGCTGAACTTTGTTTATGTCATGCCCGATACAACGATAAACATTTTTGTAGTTAATCACTTTTTGCTCAAATCAAAACATGATGAGTTCAGACCAAAAAACCGTTTTAAGCTTTTTTTTTAAAACTGGCATAACTAATCGATAATTAAACTTACAAACTTGAATCTTCCTGTATATCTGAGTTTAGAAAATTCCAACATACTAGCCAAATTTCATCTTTGAACTCGGAAAACGCGTTGAGTTATTTCAAAATATAAACAAGTTTTTTTTCAAAAGTTAGTTTTAAAAACGAGGTACCTATTTGACAGGGTTCCCGACGTCCTAGAATCAAGTTTGTTACCATTTTGGAATCAGGAGTGGAAAGCAAGTATGATTCTCTTGGTTTTAGACTCCCAGCTCTATGTATTGCGAATCTTTATACATACCCCACCTATAGTAATATACGAACTCAAAGCGATGTATCTCGAGTTTGCCTAAGTGGTTTGAAAAATGATGAAGTGGTTCAGGGCTACAACATACTGACTGGAATCCCGGATCTTTTCCTGTACTCCGAGAAAAATTTTTTTTCATCTTTTTATGAAATGTCTGGTTTGATATTTGTTCTCGCGAAAACCGTGAAAGTTGAATATGCTAAAAAGCAAACATAGGTACTCGAAGATACATCATTCGACTACATCGAGACGGTATTTGGTGGATCTAGCTATCAAACTGACTGACATATGCCTCTTAGAACAGTGCGACACCCTCATGTACTTTCGGCGAAACAAGCTTTGTTCAATCCTCTCATGCTTTTCGGAGAGCTAAAGTCAGGAAAAATAAAGTTGACCATCTCTAAAGTTCACCAGGAAAAATAAAGTTGACCAACATTCTCGTCATACTTGAAATACCCTTTGGTGAAATTTTCAGCGAAATCGTTGACATAAAATTTCTATTTCCAAACCCGGTCCCACTCTATCGCGTTCCGCGTCATATGGTGTTTTTCTGTATTCTAGATATACTGGTTATTCTTATTTTATCAGTGTTTTGGAGAGATAAGAACTCTTTAGTGAGAGTGTATTTGATGATTTTATCCTTTTTTGTTTTTAAGTTTTCTGTATTCTAGATATAATTCTCTGCCATTCTTTGTGTTTAAAATATCATGTATGAGGCTGGATAAATCCCGTGTTAGATATAAAGAACGAGTTCTTCTACGGTTTTTATGTTTCGAAGTTTTAACTGGTATATTCAATGGATTATTATTATATGGGTTTCTAATGGAGCGTTAGAATATCACTTTTCACTTTGCTAACTGATTTTCTGCTATCTGGTTTTTTTGAACGCTCCAATGTCTCACCACGAAAACATAGACTACGGTAAAAAGAAAGAACACATGCATTCTAATGGAGCGTTAGAATTCGGAGAAAACTTTATATTTATCTCACTAATTGTACACATTTTAGGTTCTTTCTTTTTACCGTAGTCCATGTTTTCGTGGTGAGACATTGGAGCGTTCAAAAAAACCAGATAGCAGAAAATCAGTTAGCAGAAAAAAAATCAGTTAGCAAAGTGAAAAGTGACGCTCCATAACTTTATCCATTGGATTTAAATTGTCTGAGTTTAATCCATAGTTTTGCATTTGATCATTGAGACCATAGGGAAAAGCCGTTAGCATTAAGCTAATCCAGTATGATTCTTTACTTCTTAATTCCACTTTATTTGTTGCATGGTCTAGAATGTCTATTAGGATGTCATTTGGAGAATGATTGGGTTCTTTATAGTGTTGGCAAAGGTATGTATTCAACATGTTTTTTCCTAGATGGTATCTGTGTTGAGATATACGTTTTTTGAGGGTTTGGGTAGTTTCTCCTATATACTGAAATTCACATTTCCTACATGTGATAAGATAAATGATGTTCTTAGTATTGCATGTTAGTTGTGAAGGTTTATTTGTAAGGAAAATTTTTCCGGTTGCACCAAATACATACACTGTGCAGTTATTTCTGCGAGTGCTGAAAATGGCCGTTCTGCGCTGGCTGAGACGGTTCTTTCACTAGTAACTTGCTTCTGACAACCTTTGGAGCAGGCGAAATACCTTACAGGAAGACCCGGAATGAGTTTCCGTAGTAAAATACAAAACAAGCTAGCAATATTTTTTTGTTCATATATGTTTGTGTTACAATCCTTGATAGAATTTGTTCATTGATTCAGTCTTTTTTCTGTTTGAGACATTCATAGAAACACCCAGACATGAGATTTTTCATCATAGACGACATACTTTAACAGTAACTCAGTTGTTAAAGCAAGATCATTACATCATCAGAAGTTTTCAATGTATTGAACTTCCTCCCAGGAGAGTTTTCAAACTTAAAAAAAACTGAGGTTAAACTTTAAGAGAGCTTACTTGAGTAGATCAGAAGAAAATGCAAAGGTAACTTTTTGGTCTTCCGTACAGAGTGTACCAAAAGTCCAGGTGGACGACTTTGTCACTTTGTATCATTTTTTGTGTAGCGGTCGTGTGATTTTTGCTTGTTTTTATATTCATAATGTTGATAACATACCCTGAAGAATCAGAATGATAACTCTTTTCGTTTTCCAGTGATGCTTTCTGATATGGACTGAGGTTACATTCTGCGCTTGAACCAGTCCGGGCAGACTCAAAAGCACATCGCCAGAATCACTGGATTCTCCCGCAGGACCATTGAAAACACAATCCGTCAGTTTCGTGGGATTGGTACGACGAATGAACGTTCCAGGAGCGGCAGACCAGTGACCGAGACCAATTCCTTCAACGTGAGAAGCATCCGAGAAAAGATTCGATATAACCCAAGGGGAGTCTCAGAAAAGTCGCAAAGGAGCTGAATATCTCAAAATGTTCTGTTCGTAGGATCGTCAAATCTCGCATGGGACTTCGCCCCATAAAGCTGCAGAAGAGTCACGCATTGACGGACAAGATGAAGGGGACCCGTCTTCGGAGCTGTCTAGAACTATCAAAGCGGCGGTTCAAGCCGGTGGACTGTTTGGATATTCTCTTCACCGATGAGAAGTTGTTTATTATTCAGCAGTCCTCAAACCACCAAAACGATAGGATTCGGTCGAATCGATCAACGAGTCCAATAGCAGTGGCCGTTAGGTCTTGAGAAAGGGCCATCATGCTTCTGTTATGGTCTGGGCCGGGATTTGCGCGACTGGCAAGACTCTAATCGTTTTCGTCGAGCAGAGAGTCAAAGCGAATGTCAATAACTACCTGAACGACATTTTCATGAAGGAATTACTTCCCTGGAGCCAGGCTTCGCGCGACGCAAATGGGCGTTCCAGCAGGACTCTGCACCAGACCACGAGGCTAAAGTGGTGCAAGACTGGTGCAAGACCGATTTCCCCTCCATGATCACCTCCGCCGAATGGCCTCCGTACTCACCTGATTTGAATTCCCTGGACTTCTCTGTGTGGTCGGTCCTTGAGAGCAAGGCCTGTGCTTACCCACACAAGAATTTGGAAAGTCTGAAGCGCGCCCTATAGAAGGTGTGGGATGATTTTGACGTCGCTAATCTGTCCACCACGGTGAATGCCTTCCACAAGCGACTCCGCGCCTGTGTTAAGGAGAAAAGAGGGCTGTTTGAAACAACAAAAAAACGCAGTTATATCCCAAACTAATTGAATAAACTTTGATGAAAATTTTGTTTGATTTGTTTTTATCGGAAAAATACTATCCACCTTGACTTTTGGTACACTCTGCGAGGGTAACCACAACATGGAGCGCATGTGAAGCTTGTAGCCTTCGATTTGTAAAGGTAAACAGTTCTCAGCGAATGAGACTTGCGGTTATCATTCGATAATAGAAGCCACTTCATGTTTGCATCTAACCGAAGATAGATACTGAGCAGGGGAAGATCAAAACAACAAGAAGCTTTTTCAGCCACGAACTCCGCCAAGCTGTATTTTGTTTCCCTTATTCGTTTTGAAGTCCATTGAAAGACGGGTCGAGAAATGACTGATCTTTGACTTCGCTGTTCTGTAGAGTACAGTCTTCATGAGGCGTATCTTGAAGAAACGTGGTTTCTGAGACTGAAAACGAATAAAAATAATTTGCCATTGGTCGAGACTATGAATCGTGCTAGACGCTAAGCTCTTTTTTCAACACATGCAACATGCCGCGAGGAAGTCTCAAGCTAGTACTCACACTTTTTTTCAAAGTCAAAGACCTATTCGACATTGAAAAGCTTTACGTCTGAGATTAGAGTCCGAGAGTGAGAGTCGTCACGCATTCGGGGGACGAGGGCATGGCATCTTTTTGATTTTCTTTGTTTTTTCTCTTTGGTAGCCTTTTTATTACAATATTGTTTGAGCCCAAATCCTTTTGAAAATTCTAAGTAGTGTCGGACGTGAATAGTTTATATTGGGGTTCTTCATATATGTTTTGCTAGCATTTGGATCAAATTGCTATTTCACGGCCTGAATTTTAGTAAAAGTGTGCCTTGGTCAAAAAGAAGAGTTCCGGGACAAGTATACCGATTTTAATTAAAAGTGTGACTGTCTTATAAACAAGCTCATGATAGACGCTCGAATCCTTAGCTGGACATGTATTTAATCCACCAAAATTGTGATAGTCATCAGCGAAAGAATTTCTTGGATGAGCGGGCAATAATCTGACGATAATGAAAGGAATAGAACCTGAACCTTTCAATTGAGATAAATATGAGAAAAGCGAGTTAGAACTGGAGCGCAGCGTGTTCTATCGATCAAATAAAACAAAAGTTCATAAAAATTGTAGGCTCTAGTCGAGAATGGCATCGTTAACAATGAGTGTCGGGTGTTTCTGCTCTCGGTCGACTAATGAAAGACGAAAGGCCATTTGAAGAAGAATTCAAAGTGCCGGTTTTTTTGGATAGCCAATTCGCCAGCTCTTCCAGTCTCATCCCTCCCAATCGAGCTTCACTTGCGTGGTTTGCTTTTTTACACTCTATATCAAGAGTTTTATTTTGATCCATTTTCTCTTAATTTTTTTTTCTCATGAAGCTTCACGAGCCGTGGATTGCTTGATAAATTTGTAGTACTGATAGTTTTTACTGAAGGAGATTAATTAAAACTCGAGCAAAAAAACTACTATAATATTCCAAATAAACACAGGGAAGGAATGTCGGATGTGATTTCTTTCGCTTTCTCAATTTTTCTTTTTCACTGTTTTTCGGTCACTCACTTGTGATATCGTTGACCTTACTCCTCATCTCTTTCTTTCTCTTTTTTAAATGGCTTGCTTTATTCACCAAAGAAGAGTTTGTTCTAACAGTCAGCACCATGGGGAAAGGGAAAGGAAAATGAGGATTAAAACAAGTTGAGAAGAGCCATTGATGGAGATTACATAATTTATCTCATACATTCAAAAGCGTCAGCAAAAAAAGCGAAGACGGTGAAGATATGTTGTTGTCCATTGTAAAAGGTCGAAAGTCACCGAAAAACAAAAAGGCTTGACACAACGCACTCCCGCATTCAGAGAAGAGAAGTATTTCTCTAACTCTCTAACTCTCGCTTCGAATTTCCTTTTCCTGACCACACTTTCTTGTTCGTGGCACTCTCGAAGAACAATCCAGGATGAATGGACAACAATCCAGGACGAAGATTCTGTAAGCATTTCGAAATTGAAGCGATATGAAAATACATATTATGTTACCGGAACAGTAATGCTGAACTAAAACTACTTTGATGCCCTCCCTTTACGCTCAGCGTTGCTAATAAGAGCACAAACGCCTCGTTAGGTTCTCTCGCGGCCAGAAATTGTTCTCGTACTGCCAAATGTATAGAACAAGCGAAATGCCAAATGTATAGAACAAAAAGATTCTTTGGAAAACTATCATCCATAGATGTTTTCGTCGTAAGATAAACACCTCACGGTTTTTTATGCTTTGGCACAAGGCAAACTGCTCTATGCAGAAATTTCGTTGCATGTTTTGAATTGAGGAAAAAAAATTTAAAACTGACTCTATCTTTGGAACAGCCGTTTTTGACGCATCTGCAAGAGTTATTCGGGCATATACATTAAAAGTATGGAGAAAGAAAAGTTATATTTTTGGGAAAGAGCATTCGACTTTCACCTTGACATTTGACAGTGAAAAAGTACGCCAATCTCTCATCTATTTCAACGAATCGCTTTTTAGGTAAGATAACGACGAAGTTTGTACCTAAATTAGACTTGTTTACGCAAGAAAAACACTGCGTGAAGAACCAAGTTTTGTCTTCACCTAGTTCATTATCAAACTGAACCGTCGAATTTAGATGCCACAAGTCAATTTTTCGCTCAAGTTTCTAAAATACAAACCGGCACATGAACAATGAACAAATTTTAACTTCATTTAGATTACATCGGTAGCCATTTCACCAACCCGAGAGTTTTCAAGAAAAAATCCCAAACCACAATTTTTTTACAGTAATGTCAATTCTCTGTTCTTCTGATAACTCCAGTTCTTTCGGGTCACATCTCGCGAATTGAGAAAAGTTTAAGAACATTTTAACGTACGAGTGATTCAATGTTATGCCTTATAAAAAAAGAAGAAAAAATTGGGGATTAATTCTTTAAAAAAGAAAGGACTTTTGACCAACCGATCGCCAGGATCACAGCAGAATACATTATTGCAGCAGACGCCGTCCTTGGTGGGGCAGCATCCATAGTTGCCGTTCACTGTCTAAACACCAAAAACACACTGATCGTAAAGTTTATAACACGCTCATGAGTACAAACTTATATATAATAAACCACAAAGCAGCATATCATTTATTCATTCAATCATTCAGTCGTTCAAAAGTTTAAAGAGCCTTATCTTGAGTTTTTTTTGTAGAATATCTGGTAAGACTTTCAACGGAGTCAATGCTTCTCAAAAATTTTCCGTCTAGAGAACTTATTCTTGAAATAACGAAAGCGTGCAAATACTCAGACATCGACCGAATCCGTTGCTCTTTGAGGCTTGAAGTATTTCGATAAAGGAGTGAAAAGTAACCGGGCAGCATGTATTGTTGTCCGGACAGAAGGTGTAGTTGGGACACATCACGTCTGCCGCCTTAACAAATCCACCTGCTCGCTCCATTCAAAAGCAGACGTCAAACACAAAAACCGTGAATATTCTTATTGAATCTATATCAATCACTCAAAAGCTCTTAGTGTGATGTATAACAAAGAGAATGATAATAAACAACAACAGGAAGATAGTCGTTATTGAAAAAAATGGGACACTGGAAGCAAAAAGAGTTTTAACTTAAAATCACTCGTTCACTTCTTCATAATTTTAGTCTAATAGTTTGTAAAGTCTTAAAACGAAACAAGAGATTTTAAGTACACTGACAGCCCATGAGAAGAGAAGGGCGAAAATGATGCTCTTTAGGAACATGTTGCCTCTTGGCAAGCTGAAACTCAAATTTCTAGGGAAAGTTCCGATGATAGAACTCTTGGAATTGTGGAGCAGAGCAGACTTGATAACTTTTTTTAAACTGACCGCTCAGTTTTTTTAAAATCTTTAAAAGAAAATTTTGATGAACAGTTTAGTGCCGGATGCGAAAAAAATTGAGGGAAACTTTTGCCTTACCCTCTCAATGATAAAATAACAGAGAGCGAAATAGGTTTTCATGAGTCTTATCACTGCAAAAACGAAGAGATTCACAGCTAATAAACTTACGGCGATGACTCGTTCTTGAGGAAAAAAACACTTTTCATGGTTTTTATCGTTAACGTGGTTTTTCTTGCCGTCGACAAAACAAAACGTTTTATGTCAATGAAATGGAAGTTCATTTTGAGAAAACTTCAGAGAGGCTTCATTCCCATCTCTCTTTTCATCGAAAACCAAGTGCTTCTACAAATGTGAGTACAAATACATCTACGCACGTCTAGATCCACAGTGCTTCCGAAAGCTCTTTCGTTTTTTTTTATAAATAGAGACTTAATTCTTTTGTTTAAAAACTGAGTAACTCGTTTAGTCTTGAAGAAAAAAACATCTAAAATTTTTTTGCTTTTGAATTTTCTTCATTAAGAATTTAGAAGAGTTCTTTTGGAAATTTCATTGATTTAATTATTGTTTTCAATTAGTAAAGTGCACACACAAAAAATATGAGTTTGGGACAGTATGCTAAAAAGCATACATGTGATTTCTGAATATTAACAATTTGAAAGTATTCCTGCGCGTAAGTATGAACGTATGCTAGAAAGGGCATACAATCAATGAATGAATGGGATAATTATGAAAGTATGCCTTGGTGGCTCTCTTCCTTTTCTTGGCACTTATCCAATCCGCAAACCCGAATGACTTAGGTTGCTCTATATACACTTATTATCTCGATTTCTTCATACAGGAAAAACACACATACACATCGTATCGTGTGCATCATTTAACCGAGCCATTCTGTAAGAAAGGCATCGGAGAAAATTTTTGATTGTGAAGCGCTCTCCTCGAAAAGGCCCTTCGCAAAAGTCACAAAGAAAGAAATTTTTTTATAAATATAAAAAAATATTTAAAATATAAAATATATAAATTTTAAAAAAAACATATAATAAAAAATTAAAATTAAAATGAGTTGTGTAGACATCATACTTTCAAAGTATTCCTAGCATACTTTAATTATTTTAATATTAATACTTTAAAAGTTTTAAAGTATGAATGGTAACACTTGTGTGCGGAACGATTTTGAATACTTTTAAAGTATTCAGTTCCATTTTCATGCTTTTGCGAGTCTGCCTATTAATACGCTTTTTTTGTGAGTGTTATTTAGGTTAGTTCGATGTTTTCGTGGATTTTTTTTTCGGAAAATTGTTTTGCGTTTTATAAATAAAACTTAAGAAAAAAATGACATTTTTTATATGTTTTGGCTAGAATTGATCAGGCGCTTTAAATTTAAATGGTTAAATTGATCTGATCATTTCCTAGAATCGATCAGAAGTTAGAGTTCTGATCAGATGGCTCTTTCGGCTGAATAAATATGAAAACTTTTCTTATGCGGTCTCGTTAGCATAAAATTTTTTTTAAAATTCCTAATTTTAAATTATTTTGACATTAAAAAGCGCTTAGGCTTAGGCAAAAGTTTACGCTAATGAGGCCGTACGGCTTAGGCTAACGAGACCGCATAAGAAAAGTTTTTATGTAAAAATAAATTTAATGTAAAAATAGAAACAAACTAACTTCTGATCAGAACTCTAACTTCCGATCAATTCTAGGAATTTATCTGATCAATTTAACCATTTAAATTGATCTGATCAATTTAAAGTGCCTGATCAATTCTAGCCATAACATATAAACACAGAAAAAAATTGATCACCAATAATAATGTTCAATGCATATTGATCACATTTTGATAATTTTTGGTTGCGCTGAGAGCGCAGGAACTGAACAATATATATTTATCAGTATGTTTTATCTAAGCCGTATTTTATTTTATCAGTTTGACTGCTATGGTTGAGATTGAGTATGTTACTTCACATATATTTTAATTTCAACAAAGAAGATTTCGTGGTTTTTTGTTGCATTCTTCATTCCGGTTTTTTGTTGTTGCATTCTTAAAAGTTTAGATTTGATCTTTCGAGAATGCCTAAAAAAATAGACGTTCATGTCTTTTCTGATGACTCCGAATGCTTGCAGGTCAGAAATGAACTCATCAGAAGATCAGCGCAGGTTTAGAATGAGAGAAAAATTACTTAAAACTTAGAAATTGTATTGGTACTTTTTCGGTAAATCGGGCTTTTGCGTCGCGGTCGCGTCGCGGCCCTCGGCCTCGTTAGCTAAGCCGTACGGCCTCGTTAGCTAAGCCGTTCGGCCTCGTTAGCTAAGCCGTTCGGCCTCGTTAGCGTAAACTTTTCCTAAGCCTAAGCGTTTTTTAAATGTAAAAATAATTTTAAATCCACGGTTAAATCCGGTTTAAGCGACGCGAAAAGGGCCGCGACGCGACCGCGACGCAAAAGCCCGATTAACCGAAAAAGTGCCATTGTATTTTATTTTTCCTCGTGTTTTCAAAATGCGTTTTTATATATTTGCTACTCAAGATAAGAACGAGAAAAGGTACTTGTGTATATCGACGTAGGATCCGCCCCTCTTCCCCCTCGACGGGCGGAGTCGCGGATTTATGCCTAATGTTTTATACGGTCTCGTTAGCCTAAGCCGTACGGCCTCGTTAGCGTAAACTATTACTAAGCCTAAGAGTAGTCATAAATCCGTGACTCCGCCCCCGAGGGGGAGGAGCGGAGCCTACGTAAATCTGGACAAGTACCATTATTTTACTGTAAAAATAACAGCGAGAGGGATGAGGAGGAAAATGAGAGAGAACAGGAGCAACATCGTACATAAAAATGCATGGGGGAGGAGCCTACGTCTAACTACACAAGTGCCACGGAGTGATCTGAACTACAAAAGCTAGAGATGGTTTCCCTTTCATCGCATCATGCATAATATTTTTTTTAACCAGTGTAATAGAAAGAACAGTTTAATATTTTAATTGTGCTTACACTCATCTGTTTTTTTATTTGTTGAGATTATTGAATTTTTTCTTCTCGTTATTTCGACAATGATCGAATCATGCTTGTTGATTTTTTTTTGTAAAAAAACCAGTTACCCATTACAGAGAACCTTGAATTTTTTTTAAAATTCTGCTTTGACTCTTCTGTTTGTGTTAATCGATATTGTGATGGAATATTTTGATGGAATATTTTTCCTTGATTATTCCGTAAATGTTTGTTTAAAAAGATTTTATCATGCTTGTTGGAAAAAAAGTTTGTTGATTCAAAGTGTTCATTACATTCCATAAAAAACGTAATTTTTGTTTTGAATTGGAAGAAAAAAAAGAAAAAAATTAAGAAAAAGAAAAAAGGAAGAAAATCTCGCAAGTTATGGGCGAGGTTTAATACAGCACACTTTTTTCCAAGTGAACAATATTATTGACCACAACTGAACAGTTTCGCAGTTCGCGAATTAGCGCTAGGTGGGGCGAGTTTTACTACAGACTGAACAATATAAAGGGGACTAACTCCATCGTCCCCTTTATATTGTTCAGAAAATGTATCAAAACTTATCAATTTTTCTCTGTGTGTACAGACAAGAATTCAATGTCCTAGAGCGTCCTTTCTTTTAGGATGCTCATATTTTGACCATAGCTGCAGCCTCGTGAAAAAGAACTCGTGAAAAAACAGGCAGAACACATACATATGAAGATAAGGCAGTCTCAAAATTAATAGTCTTTTCGACATAAAGGTCAGTCCTTGAAAAAGACCTACCTTGCCGAGAAGAGATTGTCGAAGTTTTGGTGAAAAATATTATTAAAGTTTTGGTGAAAAACTCTGAAAGAAAGTCACAAACATCCGGTTGAGCATTAATCGCATGTTTTTCTATTGACAGCCTTCCGAGTTTATCAACTCTCTTTTTATGACGCTGTCTTCAAATGATCAAAAATGACGGGTTTTTTTTTTTGCTTCACGTGATAGTAGAAAAGAGCAAAAAAGGAAAAACTGCGCTGCTACAGAAAAGATTACAGAATATCGTTTAAGACAAATTAAGATTATTTCTTAAACAACCGTTACCGGAACATTCTGGAGTTAGCAAGGTTTTTCCGCCGGAACATTCTTGAGTCAGCAGGATTTTTCGACCAGAACATTCTGGAGTCAGCAGGGTTTTTCGGCCGGAAAATTCTGGAGTCAGCAGGGTTTTTCGGCCGGAAAATTCTGGAGTCAGTAGGGTTTTTCAGCCGGAATATTCTGGAGTCAGCAGAGTTTTTCGGCCGGAAAATTCTGGAGTCACTAGGGTTTTTCAGCCAGAACATTCTGGAGTCAGCAGGATTTTTCGGACGGAACATTCTGGAGTCAGCAGAATTTTTCAGCCGGAACATTCTGGAGTCAGTAGGGTTTTTCAGCCGGAACATTCTGGAGTCAGCAGGGTTTTTTGGCCGGAACATTCTGGAGTCAGCAGGGTTTTTTGGCCGGAACATTCTGGAGTAAACAGGGTTTTTCAGCCGGGACATTCTGGAGTCAGCAGGGTTTTTCAGCCGGAACATTCTGGAGTTAGCAAGGTTTTTCAGCCGGAACATTTTGGAGTTAGCAAGGTTTTTCAGCCGGAACATTCTTGAGTCAGCAGGATTTTTCGGCCGGAACATTCTGGAGTCAGCAGAGTTTTTCGGCCGGAACATTCTGGAGTCAGCAGAATTTTTCAGCCGGAACATTCTGGAGTCAGCAGAGTTTTTCGGCCGGAACATTCTGGAGTCAGCAGAATTTTTCAGCCGGAACATTCTGGAGTCAGCAGGGTTTTTCGGCCGGAACATTCTGGAGTCAGCAGAATTTTTCAGCCGGAACATTCTGGAGTCAGCAGCGTTTTTCGGCCGGAACATTCTGGAGTCAGCAGAATTTTTCAGCCGGAACATTCTGGAGTCAGCAGAGTTTTTCGGCCGGAACATTCTGGAGTCAGCAGAATTTTTCAGCCGGAACATTCTGGAGTCAGCAGGGTTTTTCGGCCGGAACATTCTGGAGTCAGCAGGGTTTTTCGGCCGGAAAATTCTGGAGTCAGTAGGGTTTTCAGCCAGAACATTCTGGAGTCAGCAGGGTTTTTCAGCCGGAACATCCTGGAGTCAGCAGGGTTTTTCAGCCGGAACATTCTGGAGTCAGCAGGGTTTTTCAGCCGGAACATCCTGGAGTCAGCAGGGTTTTTCAGCCGGAACATTCTGGAGTCAGCAGGGGTTTTCAGCCGGAACATTCTGGAGTCAGCAGAGTTTTTCAGCCGGAACATCCTGGAGTCAGCAGGGTTTTTCAGCCGGAACATTCTGGAGTCAGCAGGGTTTAACGGCCGGAACATTCTGGAGTAAGCAGGGTTTTTCAGCCGGAACATTCTGGAGTCAGCAGGGTTTTTCAGCCGGAACATTCTGGAGTCAGCAGGGGTTTTCAGCCGGAACATTCTGGAGTCAGCAGGGGTTTTCAGCCGGAACATTCTGGAGTCAGCAGAGTTTTTCAGCCGGAACATTCTGGAGTCAGCAGGGTTTTTCAGCCGGAACATTCTGGAGTCAGCAGGGTTTAACGGCCGGAACATTCTGGAGTAAGCAGGGTTTTTCAGCCGGAACATTCTGGAGTCAGCAGGGTTTTTCAGCCGGAACATTCTGGAGTCAGCAGGGGTTTTCAGCCGGAACATTCTGGAGTCAGCAGAGTTTTTCAGCCGGAACATTCTGGAGTCAGCAGGGTTTTTCAGCCGGAACATTCTGGAGTCAGCAGGGGTTTTCAGCCGGAACATTCTGGAGTCAGCAGAGTTTTTCAGCCGGAACATCCTGGAGTCAGCAGGGTTTTTTAGCCATAGTACAATTGTTTAAAAGTTTTTTGTTGTTGTTTCATTCCATATACTTGGTAGAGGTTCAAAAAATTCAAGAGATTCCGCGTAGACCACAATCTAAATAGACCACAATCTAAATAGACCACAATCTAAATAGACCACAATCTAAATAGACCACAATCTAAATAGACCACAATCTAAATAGACCACAATCTAAATTGACCACAATCTAAATAGACCACAATCTAAATTGACCACAGTCTAAATAGACCACAATCTAAATTGACCACAATCTAAATAGACCACAATCTAAATAGACCACAATCTAAATAGACCACAATCTAAATAGACCACAATCTAAATAGACCACAATCTAAATTGACCACAATCTAAATTGACCACAATCTAAATAGACCACAATCTAAATAGACCACAATCTAAATTGACCACAATCTAAATAGACCACAATCTAAATTGACCACAGTCTAAATAGACCACAATCTAAATAGACCACAATCTAAATTGACCACAATCTAAATTGACCACAATCTAAATAGACCACAATCTAAATTGACCACAATCTAAATAGACCACAATCTAAATAGACCACAATCTAAATAGACCACAATCTAAATTGACCACAATCTAAATAGACCACAATCTAAATTGACCACAGTCTAAATAGACCACAATCTAAATAGACCACAATCTAAATTGACCACAATCTAAATAGACCACAATCTAAATTGACCACAGTCTAAATAGACCACAATCTAAATTGACCACAATCTAAATAGACCACAATCTAAATAGACCACAATCTAAATAGACCACAATCTAAATAGACCACAATCTAAATAGACCACAATCTAAATTGACCACAATCTAAATTGACCACAATCTAAATAGACCACAATCTAAATAGACCACAATTTAAATTGACCACAATCTAAATAGACCACAATCTAAATTGACCACAGTCTAAATAGACCACAATCTAAATAGACCACAATCTAAATTGACCACAATCTAAATTGACCACAATCTAAATAGACCACAATCTAAATTGACCACAATCTAAATAGACCACAATCTAAATAGACCACAATCTAAATAGACCACAATCTAAATTGACCACAATCTAAATAGACCACAATCTAAATTGACCACAGTCTAAATAGACCACAATCTAAATTGACCACAATCTAAATAGACCACAATCTAAATAGACCACAATCTAAATAGACCACAATCTAAATAGACCACAATCTAAATAGACCACAATCTAAATTGACCACAATCTAAATTGACCACAATCTAAATAGACCACAATCTAAATAGACCACAATCTAAATTGACCACAATCTAAATAGACCACAATCTAAATTGACCACAGTCTAAATAGACCACAATCTAAATAGACCACAATCTAAATTGACCACAATCTAAATTGACCACAATCTAAATAGACCACAATCTAAATTGACCACAATCTAAATAGACCACAATCTAAATAGACCACAATCTAAATAGACCACAATCTAAATTGACCACAATCTAAATAGACCACAATCTAAATAGACCACAATCTAAATTGACCACAATCTAAATAGACCACAATCTAAATAGACCACAATCTAAATAGACCACAATCTAAATAGACCACAATCTAAATAGACCACAATCTAAATTGACCACAATCTAAATTGACCACAATCTAAATAGACCACAATCTAAATAGACCACAATCTAAATAGACCACAATCTAAATAGACCACAATCTAAATAGACCACAATCTAAATAGACCACAATCTAAATAGACCACAATCTAAATTGACCACAATCTAAATAGACCACAATCTAAATAGACCACAATCTAAATTGACCACAATCTAAATTGACCACAATCTAAATAGACCACAATCTAAATAGACCACAATCTAAATAGACCACAATCTAAATAGACCACAATCTAAATAGACCACAATCTAAATAGACCACAATCTAAATAGACCACAATCTAAAATAGACCACAATCTAAATAGACCACAATCTAAATAGACCACAATCTAAATAGACCACAATCTAAATTGACCACAATCTAAATAGACCACAATCTAAATTGACCACAATCTAAATAGACCACAATCTAAAATTGACCACAATCTAAATAGACCACAATCTAAATAGACCACAATCTAAATAGACCACAATCTAAATAGACCACAATCTAAATAGACCACAATCTAAATTGACCACAATCTAAATTGACCACAATCTAAATAGACCACAATCTAAATAGACCACAATCTAAATTGACCACAATCTAAATAGACCACAATCTAAATTGACCACAGTCTAAATAGACCACAATCTAAATAGACCACAATCTAAATTGACCACAATCTAAATTGACCACAATCTAAATAGACCACAATCTAAATTGACCACAATCTAAATAGACCACAATCTAAATAGACCACAATCTAAATAGACCACAATCTAAATTGACCACAATCTAAATAGACCACAATCTAAATTGACCACAGTCTAAATAGACCACAATCTAAATTGACCACAATCTAAATAGACCACAATCTAAATAGACCACAATCTAAATAGACCACAATCTAAATAGACCACAATCTAAATAGACCACAATCTAAATTGACCACAATCTAAATTGACCACAATCTAAATAGACCACAATCTAAATAGACCACAATCTAAATAGACCACAATCTAAATAGACCACAATCTAAATTGACCACAATCTAAATAGACCACAATCTAAATAGACCACAATCTAAATAGACCACAATCTAAATAGACCACAATCTAAATAGACCACAATCTAAATTGACCACAATCTAAATTAGACCACAATCTAAATAGACCACAATCTAAATAGACCACAATCTAAATTGACCACAATCTAAATAGACCACAATCTAAATAGACCACAATCTAAATTGACCACAATCTAAATAGACCACAATCTAAATAGACCACAATCTAAATAGACCACAATCTAAATAGACCACAATCTAAATAGACCACAATCTAAATAGACCACAATCTAATTGCACAATCTAAATAGACCACAATCTAAATAGAACCACAATCTAAATAGACCACAATCTAAATAGACCACTAATCTAAATAGACCACAATCTAAATAAGACCCACAATCTAAATAGACCACAATCTAAATTGACCACAATCTAAATAGACCACAATTAAATAGACCACAATCTAAATTGACCACAATCTAAATTGACCACAATCTAAATAGACCACAATCTAAATAGACCACAATCTAAATAGACCACAATCTAAATAGACCACAATCTAAATTGACCACAATCTAAATTGACCACAATCTAAATAGACCACAATCTAAATAAGACCACAATCTAAATTGACCACAATCTAAATAGACCACAATCTAAATTGACCACAGTCTAAATAGACCACAAATCTAAATAGACCACAATCTAAATTGACCACAATCTAAATTGACCACAATCTAAATAGACCACAATCTAAATTGACCACAATCTAAATAGACCACAATCTAAATAGACCACAATCTAAATAGAC
>OZ057405.1:19191645-19309675 GCA_964056735.1 Allodiplogaster pararmata
CACAATCTAAATAGACCACAATCTAAATTGACCACAATCTAAATAGACCACAATCTAAATAGACCACAATCTAAATTGACCACAATCTAAATAGACCACAATCTAAATAGACCACAATCTAAATTGACCACAATCTAAATAGACCACAATCTAAATAGACCACAATCTAAATTGACCACAATCTAAATAGACCACAATCTAAATAGACCACAATCTAAATTGACCACAATCTAAATAGACCACAATCTAAATAGACCACAATCTAAATAGACCACAATCTAAATAGACCACAATCTAAATTGACCACAATCTAAATTGACCACAATCTAAATAGACCACAATCTAAATAGACCACAATCTAAATTGACCACAATCTAAATAGACCACAATCTAAATAGACCACAATCTAAATTGACCACAATCTAAATAGACCACAATCTAAATAGACCACAATCTAAATTGACCACAATCTAAATAGACCACAATCTAAATAGACCACAATCTAAATAGACCACAATCTAAATAGACCACAATCTAAATTGACCACAATCTAAATAGACCACAATCTAAATAGACCACAATCTAAATTGACCACAATCTAAATAGACCACAATCTAAATAGACCACAATCTAAATTGACCACAATCTAAATAGACCACAATCTAAATAGACCACAATCTAAATAGACCACAATCTAAATAGACCACAATCTAAATAGACCACAATCTAAATTGACCACAATCTAAATAGACCACAATCTAAATAGACCACAATCTAAATTGACCACAATCTAAATAGACCACAATCTAAATAGACCACAATCTAAATTGACCACAATCTAAATAGACCACAATCTAAATAGACCACAATCTAAATTGACCACAATCTAAATAGACCACAATCTAAATAGACCACAATCTAAATTGACCACAATCTAAATAGACCACAATCTAAATAGACCACAATCTAAATTGACCACAATCTAAATAGACCACAATCTAAATAGACCACAATCTAAATAGACCACAATCTAAATTGACCACAATCTAAATAGACCACAATCTAAATAGACCACAATCTAAATAGACCACAATCTAAATAGACCACAATCTAAATAGACCACAATCTAAATTGACCACAATCTAAATAGACCACAATCTAAATAGACCACAATCTAAATTGACCACAATCTAAATAGACCACAATCTAAATAGACCACAATCTAAATTGACCACAATCTAAATAGACCACAATCTAAATAGACCACAATCTAAATTGACCACAATCTAAATAGACCACAATCTAAATAGACCACAATCTAAATTGACCACAATCTAAATAGACCACAATCTAAATAGACCACAATCTAAATAGACCACAATCTAAATAGACCACAATCTAAATAGACCACAATCTAAATAGACCACAATCTAAATAGACCACAATCTAAATTGACCACAATCTAAATAGACCACAATCTAAATAGACCACAATCTAAATAGACCACAATCTAAATAGACCACAATCTAAATAGACCACAATCTAAATTGACCACAATCTAAATAGACCACAATCTAAATAGACCACAATCTAAATAGACCACAATCTAAATAGACCACAATCTAAATAGACCACAATCTAAATTGACCACAATCTAAATAGACCACAATCTAAATAGACCACAATCTAAATTGACCACAATCTAAATAGACCACAATCTAAATAGACCACAATCTAAATTGACCACAATCTAAATAGACCACAATCTAAATAGACCACAATCTAAATTGACCACAATCTAAATAGACCACAATCTAAATAGACCACAATCTAAATTGACCACAATCTAAATAGACCACAATCTAAATAGACCACAATCTAAATAGACCACAATCTAAATAGACCACAATCTAAATAGACCACAATCTAAATAGACCACAATCTAAATTGACCACAATCTAAATAGACCACAATCTAAATAGACCACAATCTAAATTGACCACAATCTAAATAGACCACAATCTAAATAGACCACAATCTAAATAGACCACAATCTAAATAGACCACAATCTAAATTGACCACAATCTAAATAGACCACAATCTAAATAGACCACAATCTAAATTGACCACAATCTAAATAGACCACAATCTAAATAGACCACAATCTAAATTGACCACAATCTAAATAGACCACAATCTAAATAGACCACAATCTAAATAGACCACAATCTAAATAGACCACAATCTAAATAGACCACAATCTAAATTGACCACAATCTAAATAGACCACAATCTAAATAGACCACAATCTAAATAGACCACAATCTAAATTGACCACAATCTAAATAGACCACAATCTAAATAGACCACAATCTAAATTGACCACAATCTAAATAGACCACAATCTAAATAGACCACAATCTAAATTGACCACAATCTAAATAGACCACAATCTAAATAGACCACAATCTAAATTGACCACAATCTAAATAGACCACAATCTAAATAGACCACAATCTAAATAGACCACAATCTAAATTGACCACAATCTAAATAGACCACAATCTAAATAGACCACAATCTAAATAGACCACAATCTAAATAGACCACAATCTAAATAGACCACAATCTAAATTGACCACAATCTAAATAGACCACAATCTAAATAGACCACAATCTAAATTGACCACAATCTAAATAGACCACAATCTAAATAGACCACAATCTAAATAGACCACAATCTAAATAGACCACAATCTAAATTGACCACAATCTAAATAGACCACAATCTAAATAGACCACAATCTAAATTGACCACAATCTAAATAGACCACAATCTAAATAGACCACAATCTAAATTGACCACAATCTAAATAGACCACAATCTAAATAGACCACAATCTAAATTGACCACAATCTAAATAGACCACAATCTAAATAGACCACAATCTAAATTGACCACAATCTAAATAGACCACAATCTAAATAGACCACAATCTAAATAGACCACAATCTAAATAGACCACAATCTAAATAGACCACAATCTAAATAGACCACAATCTAAATAGACCACAATCTAAATTGACCACAATCTAAATAGACCACAATCTAAATAGACCACAATCTAAATAGACCACAATCTAAATAGACCACAATCTAAATAGACCACAATCTAAATTGACCACAATCTAAATAGACCACAATCTAAATAGACCACAATCTAAATAGACCACAATCTAAATAGACCACAATCTAAATAGACCACAATCTAAATTGACCACAATCTAAATAGACCACAATCTAAATAGACCACAATCTAAATTGACCACAATCTAAATAGACCACAATCTAAATAGACCACAATCTAAATTGACCACAATCTAAATAGACCACAATCTAAATAGACCACAATCTAAATAGACCACAATCTAAATAGACCACAATCTAAATAGACCACAATCTAAATTGACCACAATCTAAATAGACCACAATCTAAATAGACCACAATCTAAATTGACCACAATCTAAATAGACCACAATCTAAATAGACCACAATCTAAATTGACCACAATCTAAATAGACCACAATCTAAATAGACCACAATCTAAATAGACCACAATCTAAATTGACCACAATCTAAATAGACCACAATCTAAATAGACCACAATCTAAATTGACCACAATCTAAATAGACCACAATCTAAATAGACCACAATCTAAATAGACCACAATCTAAATAGACCACAATCTAAATTGACCACAATCTAAATAGACCACAATCTAAATAGACCACAATCTAAATTGACCACAATCTAAATAGACCACAATCTAAATAGACCACAATCTAAATTGACCACAATCTAAATAGACCACAATCTAAATAGACCACAATATAAATTGACCACAATCTAAATAGACCACAATCTAAATAGACCACAATCTAAATTGACCACAATCTAAATAGACCACAATCTAAATGGACCACAATCTAAATAGACCACAATCTAAATTGACCACAATCTAAATAGACCACAATCTAAATAGACCACAATCTAAATTGACCACAATCTAAATAGACCACAATCTAAATAGACCACAATCTAAATTGACCACAATCTAAATAGACCACAATCTAAATAGACCACAATCTAAATTGACCACAATCTAAATAGACCACAATCTAAATAGACCACAATCTAAATAGACCACAATCTAAATAGACCACAATCTAAATTGACCACAATCTAAATAGACCACAATCTAAATAGACCACAATCTAAATTGACCACAATCTAAATAGACCACAATCTAAATAGACCACAATCTAAATAGACCACAATCTAAATAGACCACAATCTAAATTGACCACAATCTAAATAGACCACAATCTAAATAGACCACAATCTAAATTGACCACAATCTAAATAGACCACAATCTAAATAGACCACAATCTAAATAGACCACAATCTAAATAGACCACAATCTAAATAGACCACAATCTAAATAGACCACAATCTAAATAGACCACAATCTAAATTGACCACAATCTAAATAGACCACAATCTAAATAGACCACAATCTAAATTGACCACAATCTAAATAGACCACAATCTAAATAGACCACAATCTAAATTGACCACAATCTAAATAGACCACAATCTAAATAGACCACAATCTAAATAGACCACAATCTAAATTGACCACAATCTAAATAGACCACAATCTAAATAGACCACAATCTAAATTGACCACAATCTAAATAGACCACAATCTAAATAGACCACAATCTAAATTGACCACAATCTAAATAGACCACAATCTAAATAGACCACAATCTAAATTGACCACAATCTAAATAGACCACAATCTAAATAGACCACAATCTAAATAGACCACAATCTAAATTGACCACAATCTAAATAGACCACAATCTAAATAGACCACAATCTAAATAGACCACAATCTAAATAGACCACAATCTAAATTGACCACAATCTAAATAGACCACAATCTAAATAGACCACAATCTAAATAGACCACAATCTAAATAGACCACAATCTAAATAGACCACAATCTAAATTGACCACAATCTAAATAGACCACAATCTAAATAGACCACAATCTAAATTGACCACAATCTAAATAGACCACAATCTAAATAGACCACAATCTAAATTGACCACAATCTAAATAGACCACAATCTAAATTGACCACAATCTAAATAGACCACAATCTAAATAGACCACAATCTAAATTGACCACAATCTAAATAGACCACAATCTAAATAGACCACAATCTAAATTGACCACAATCTAAATAGACCACAATCTAAATAGACCACAATCTAAATAGACCACAATCTAAATTGACCACAATCTAAATAGACCACAATCTAAATAGACCACAATCTAAATAGACCACAATCTAAATAGACCACAATCTAAATAGACCACAATCTAAATTGACCACAATCTAAATAGACCACAATCTAAATAGACCACAATCTAAATTGACCACAATCTAAATAGACCACAATCTAAATAGACCACAATCTAAATTGACCACAATCTAAATAGACCACAATCTAAATAGACCACAATCTAAATTGACCACAATCTAAATAGACCACAATCTAAATAGACCACAATCTAAATTGACCACAATCTAAATAGACCACAATCTAAATAGACCACAATCTAAATAGACCACAATCTAAATAGACCACAATCTAAATAGACCACAATCTAAATAGACCACAATCTAAATTGACCACAATCTAAATAGACCACAATCTAAATAGACCACAATCTAAATAGACCACAATCTAAATTGACCACATTCTAAATAGACCACAATCTAAATAGACCACAATCTAAATAGACCACAATCTAAATAGACCACAATCTAAATTGACCACAATCTAAATAGACCACAATCTAAATAGACCACAATCTAAATTGACCACAATCTAAATAGACCACAATCTAAATAGACCACAATCTAAATTGACCACAATCTAAATAGACCACAATCTAAATAGACCACAATCTAAATTGACCACAATCTAAATAGACCACAATCTAAATAGACCACAATCTAAATTGACCACAATCTAAATAGACCACAATCTAAATGGACCACAATCTAAATAGACCACAATCTAAATAGACCACAATCTAAATAGACCACAATCTAAATAGACCACAATCTAAATTGACCACAATCTAAATAGACCACAATCTAAATAGACCACAATCTAAATTGACCACAATCTAAATAGACCACAATCTAAATAGACCACAATCTAAATTGACCACAATCTAAATAGACCACAATCTAAATAGACCACAATCTAAATTGACCACAATCTAAATAGACCACAATCTAAATAGACCACAATCTAAATTGACCACAATCTAAATAGACCACAATCTAAATAGACCACAATCTAAATAGACCACAATCTAAATTGACCACAATCTAAATAGACCACAATCTAAATAGACCACAATCTAAATTGACCACAATCTAAATAGACCACAATCTAAATAGACCACAATCTAAATTGACCACAATCTAAATAGACCACAATCTAAATAGACCACAATCTAAATTGACCACAATCTAAATAGACCACAATCTAAATAGACCACAATCTAAATTGACCACAATCTAAATAGACCACAATCTAAATAGACCACAATCTAAATTGACCACAATCTAAATAGACCACAATCTAAATTGACCACAATCTAAATTGACCACAATCTAAATTGACCACAATCTAAATTGTTACGGCTAAACATGTGATTGCGGTCGAACTTATTGTTAATAAATATTTATATTTTGAGACCGAGATAACGAGATTGTTAGAACAAAACGAAATGTTAAAAATAAACATTCAATATGTTTCTCAATTTTAGCAGGTGTGAAAATTAGTTCGACAAAATTTTCGACAGGAATTTCAAGGATTATCTCAGTTTTTCACCGCAATAATTTCAAGCATGACCTTATCTGACATGCAGCCTCCGGAGAGATGGTCAGCGGAGGAGTATTACGGCAGCCACTCCACCGTAGCCATGCCCGAGTAAAAAATCTGATTTGGTCTACAATCACCTTTCCTATGATACTTAAACTAAGTATTTGTTCCCAATATTGTGTTTAAGCTCAATAACGTTAGTCCAGAAAACTTTTTTTTCTAATTGTAGCAGTCGTGAGACATGGTCAACAAGATATTTTAGTTGGAGAATACCAAAAATGTTTCTCTAAACTGGTCGAATGTGAAGAAAACACCAAAATTGATATTTTCTGTATTTTTTGGAATTTCTTAAGTTGCACGTGCCTAGCAAATTATGTTGCTTTTCCGCAAAAGTGAACGCTCTATTTTTACATAGACGTTTGAAAAAATCTGGTGGTTTTTGTTCCAATGAAGTGTACGTTCCGTAAAAAAATAGGTTGACGTATCACATGTTTCTAGATTAATGTAACACTTTTTTAGTTGACGTGTCACGATACTCGGTGGAATTTTTTTTCTGCAAATTAAGTTAACGTGTTACTAAATTTTTTAAAGTTGAAAAATTCAATCATGAGGGGTGTTTCTAAGATTAGGTTTCACGAAATTAGGTAGATGTTTTTATTTCCATTTTTTGGAAGAGTAGTATTAATTAGAATGAAAAAGGGTTTGATAGACCAGCCAGATAGTTGATAGTTGAGTTCAGATAGAATTTATAGATTGTTGAATAGATAGTTGAATTTCTTCCATTCGTCGTGGCTGAGAGCGGCTGACGCACTTCTCAATCTTCATTTCTATCGCCAAGAATGGAGGATTTCGGTCTCTAGGACACCTTGAGGCCGTAATGTACAAACCCTGATCGACACTCATTCTCATTCTTCTGTACTTACCGGAGAATCATATAATGCCGCTTCATGTCCCATGACATCGAGAATAAAGCATTCGCATTTGAATTGAGTTTGATACCAGCCAGGGCGGAAATACTCCAGAACTGACATTGATTTCAATAGCGAGAATATCAGAAGTAAGTTTCTCTTTAATTTCTACAACAGAAACGGGTAAGAAATCCCTGCACAAAATAGCAACTCCGCCACCACGTTGGATAGTACTATCAGCGCAAAAAACCTGGTAGGGTAAGCCCGCATTCAACTCAGAACCGCCAAATGAATTGTTCAACCAAGATTCTCAAATGAGTAAAAACATCGGGTTTGAATACAGATAAATAAGTGTGCAATGTAGGTTATTTGTTTTTTTAATGGAACGAGCATTATTCAATACACATGCTAGACATATGTAGAAAAAAATCCGAAGAACTTGGAAAGCGGCCTGGGTTTACTAGTTCGATGGGCTTGAATTCCTCTTATTCGCAACGATATCCTTTTTTACACAGCTGATGTCTGTATATCCCCCAGCCTTCATCCGAATGACTTTTCTACAGCAAAGCTAGCTCGGCGCGCATCTTCCGCCAGTCGTCTCGCTCAGAAGTAGTCATGCTCTTCTTGATGAAAATGCCGTTACAGGTGGGAGTTGATCTCCGAGCTGAAGCCGCTGGCAGAGCCTTCAACAAGTGTCCACGAGTAGGGAGAAGAACTTTGAGAAGACGAGGACGATCACTCGGTTTTCCCATTCGGAAGACAGTTTGGGCACAAACTTCAAGATTTAGTGCGACCAGCAGAGAAGCGACGGTTAAATTTGTCTTGTTTCATGAGAGACGGGTTGGGATCACAGGATTCAGGTAATACACAGATTACCAGGGACCTAAGGCGATTGTGTCTTTTGATATCTGACTCAGACGGATGAAGAAATTAAGCTGGATAAGGAAAAGGTTTCAGAGTGTCCGATGATCTTCTGCACAGTGAAGACGATGAAGAGAGCTGTTTGATGGTGAATAATCAGGTTGTTTCTTAGATGTTCATTGACACTGTTCACATGTTGTTATAATGAATGCAATCACGTGTAATTATTTGTTCTCCTTCAGTACAACGTCTTTCACCCTTCCCCTATTTGATCTGTCTTGGACCGACGCACCGTCACTTCCAACTCTTCACCACTGTCTACAGCGTCTCCTCTCTTAAGACTCACGTAGCCAAGAACGTAGCCAAGCCGCGAAAGTCAGTGCTGTGAAGACACCGACTCTCCAATCTTCACGCCGCGCATCCTCTCGTAGCGCCGATTCCACGATCTTCTCAAAGTCTTCTTTTCTGCCCTTGGGATGATGCTTTACGCTCTTCGTGCGTGCTGCAATGGCTTCCGCTGAGTGAACCACTGCCAGTTCCACCCCTGTAGCAAACACGAAACTTGCATGAGAAACGCCAATCGAGTTTGCTGCTGCACCTGTCGCCAGCTTCTCCATCAGATACGTGGAGAGTGATAGCGGGCACACAGGATCTAGATCAACCTAGAGGAAAATTCCTGCCTCTTTTTTCTGATGCCAGAAATATGCTTTTGAAATCGCTTCTACCGCCGAGCTCCAGGCCGTCCCTTTCAGTTGCCCAGGATGGACTCAACGCGCTCCAGAGCCGCTTTCTTCGGGCCTTTAACAAGGGCGGGTGGGTTGAAATAAAGCGCTTCAATGGGATAAAGCAAAATCTCTTTTGCACGGAAAATCATAGATGACTCATCTCCCCAGTTTACCCGCGCTGCGATGTAACCGCAGCGGGGAAATCTCCTCAAGCGAATACCAAAAAGAGCGCTATTTTCAAACATCAATGGGAAGCGAATAGTGGTAACAAAGACAGAGACAAATACAACTAAGATACTGAAGACTAGTTGAAAATGATTCGAAGAAGACCTTTATAGATTCCAAAAAGACCTAAAAGCTGTGGAGAAGAAAGAAACCAAGATGAAAGCTTTTCTGATCATTTCCTGAACTTTACAGTGAGAAAAAAGAACTGAAATAAAACTTGAAATAAAACAAGAATTCAATAAAAGCAATTTTTACAAGAACTTTTGAAATTGGTGAAAATTTATGAAGATGTTTGGAAGAGTCTTTGAAGCGCAAGCTGAGTGGACATGGATCAAACTCCTGCTGAGCACGTTTCATGAAAACAACACGTTATGAGGAAAGTTCCAATGACTATTCACACTTAACCCCCAATCTGGACACACTAAAGACTTAGAACTCGAATTCACAAATTTCTTCATGAAATACCGAAATTTTTACTTAGTGGAAATTTGGAAATCCTCCCTGAAAAGTGTTTTTTTAAATAATGTTTTCGAGTTTTTATTACGTGTCATAATGGCTCCTAACACTACATGCAAGCAAACCATCCCAACGAGAAGGAAAGGAACTGTTACCACAAGAGCTCAAATAAAGTCCATTAATTGAGATGAGTCAGAAAACCCCGGGGTTCTATCTTATTGAGACCGCTTTGCCAGTGTCTGTGGTTCGGGCCATAAGTCGTTGATTTAAGCTATGTTATAGCTCCAGCATTAGGAAATTTTGAAGAATGCAGCCGTTTTACTCGTCAATGTATAGCATGAACCTAATTTGATGTTCGTGCGACAACAACATTCAAGTCACAACACTGTTGGTCGCAAAACTGCTGGCCGTATACATTAAAGTTTTTCGGAAAAGTTGGCTCGGAAAATTTCTGAATTAAAAGAGAGAAAATCGAAAATAAATTGTTCAAGCAAAACAGAGAGAACTTCAGATGTGAAAGAAGGTACAGGTACAGGTACAGGTACTAGGTACAGGTGCATGTACAAATGAATGAAAAATGATTTTTTTTGAAAATCGGTACTGAAGAGATTTGATCAAACTTTTCCGCTCCTGATGACAGAGTTGAGACATCAATACCTTTTCCAAAACCATTTCTAACACTTCCCTGAGTCTTTAAGCGAAAAGTGGAAAGTGTCCAGTTTTCGGTTTACATAATCACGTTAAATATCTTGCTAACAAGTTTGGAATAATCACAGCATTTTTATCTCATGTTGAGATAAAGATGAGAAATGTAGCCACAATCACAAAACCATTTTTGAAGAACTCGGTTCATTGTGTTACCGAACTTTTTTGTTCAAACCATGATTGTTCTTTTCTGAGAAGTTTTTAAATAAAAAATCAAACTACTCTGTGGAATTAAGTTGAAAAACATTTCATCAAACCATATAATAAACCATATTATTGTTGAAAACTCGATCGGGTGCCTTTTAATATTTATTTTCTGATCACATCAACTTTTGGGAAAACTCTAGTTTGAGAGATGTCACTTTTATGGCACTAGATTCGAACTGATAAGTAACCACGCGTTAGAATGAATATTGCTTATTCAAAAGATGAAGCTGTTAACATTACATTCTTGTTAAGTCAAAACATGTCAACATAAAAATCCGTATCGTTTTAGGCTGAGATTCTTGAAAGTTTTTGTTTCGCAAATTAGAGTATAAACATTTCCGAAATATAATGTATACATCTGATATAAACATCTTATTTGATGTTGTTGCGTATTTAAAAAAATATACAGAACATTAAATTGCGATTTATCTGCGTAGTTCCACGTAGTTCAAGTGATAGGCAGTTTTAATCTATATTTCTAAACAAAACCAAAAAAAGTCTAAGAATCGTACAGTATGTTGTGAATTTCAAAAATAGGGCTTGACAATGAACCTGAATAATTATTGTTAAATGAAAAGTGAAATAACCTCATAAATTTATTCGTACGATCAAGTTCATGTAGAGAATTTAAAATGCTAATCACTGTTTTTTGTTTTGTTGAGTACCACAACTTTAGTTACACTCGATTCTAGAGCAAGTTTAAAACGGAATATACAATGCAAATAACTAAACACGTTTTGTAGATGCCTGTGTTTCTCCCGTTTTTCTCATTGTTTTATTGATATTTCTTTCCATTTAGCATGTTTATTCTTCGTTCCACGACGAAAAACTGCAAATGCATTCTCCAATTTTTTTATATGAAAAAAAAACTCATTAAAGGAATAACTTTTCCTTTGTTTCATTCTGACACCTTTTCGCCTACCTCTCTCCTAAGTATAAATTTTGCGAGAAATTGAACTGCGCACTAATTACCTCTATGGCGTATGTGAGGCCTCTTCGGCAAGCAGATGGTGGATTTGATGGCTTTGCCTTGGCTGACCAGAGAGAGGCTGAGGCTAGTAAGTGTTGTGGGAATTGGGCAGTCCACATCCTATAAAAGGCTCGCTTACTGTTATCTTAATTGCCTAAGCGACACGGACAAGATGCGTGTCCAATACGTTATTTTCTAGCCCACGCAGCCCGAATTCCCGGGTTGTGTGGCTCAAAGGGTCGTAAACGGATGTCGTTGTAAACCCCAATATGCACCTCCAAGAACCCACCACTGCTAGGGCATCGCCCTTAAGCGACGCTCGTTAAATCTCGATCGGAATGAGAAGTTTGCGAGGGGTTTCGAAAAATAAGAGGCCGCCTCTTCGATTTAATAAGTTAGAAGTGCCTGCCAGTCTCAGTCTGGCAAGCCTCAACGTCGGAAACCTCAATGAGAAGACGATGAAATATGCAACATGCTAACCAAGAGAAACTTCCAGATCGCATGCCTGCAAGACACAAAATGGAAGGGATTCAGAGCGAAGTTAATCAGAGACAAGTACTCTCGAAACACACTGGCAACAGTGGCCATTCGTGACTCTACAGCCTGTCACGGATGGAGCCGGATCATCCAGTCCAGAATCGAGCGCGACCTCAGGTGGCCGATAGAGGGACGCCTCCCTACGAAGAATTCGTGCTGGGAGGTAGCGGGAGAAATCCCGCCGCGGACCAAAACTGGGTAGTATAGCTCTTCAAAGGAGGGCGATGCCGGACCGGCCTGGGCAAGCCACCGGACAAAACATCAGCCGATACTCCGCTATACTTATCAATGGCGAGTCGAGGCGCCAGTCAAATATCCTCTTGCCTATCTCCGGTCAACGACAGGCGAGACGTCTCTACTCCCACCCAAAACGATGCTAGGCCGGGTTGACCACCCACTCACAAGGCCTATAGCATGCACAGGTTGCTACAACGATGTCCGCCTTCACAAGGTGCAGCATGACAGTCTCAGGACTGCAAAGGACATCAAAACCCTTCTCCGGACGCATCTCGTCCGAAGAACACGAGAACCTCTCATTAAAGAGAGTGTTCATAACCAAAAGTCTTCGATGCGGGCTGCTTGCCGGCAACAACAACAACAGAGACAAGTACTAACTGAGAAGCAATTCTGGGAGGCTTTGGACGACATCACGAGGCAGAGGCCGCCGGATGTTACAATATGACCTCTAGAGCTCCATTCTGCACAAGAGAGCGCAGGGAGGAAATGGATACGGTCTGATCAACGAGGATGGAGAGAGAATAAACCGCATTGCCGAGGAAGACGATCTCTCCAAATGCAATAAGTTTTTTTCCCAAAAAGAGATTCGCATCTCATCACGTATTGTAGTGGAGGGAGGCACATTCAAACCGACTATTGTATGACTCAGAGAAAGCATCTCAAGATCGTTACTAACTGCAAAGTGATCCCGAGTGGCAAAATGACCTCGAAGCATCTCCCAGTGGTTATCGAATTACGCTTTCCCCAACAATCGAGCGGTGTCGAGCCTGTAAATGAAGTTGCCCGGATAAAGTGGTGGAAATCCGTGAAAAATAGATTCAATTCATGCACCGACTTGTACTAACCGCCCCCACACTCTACGGAGCCGTTTCAGACTCTAAAGAAAAACACTGGAATTGAAAAAATAAAGAATAGTGGATGCGCAGTTCTAGGCAGGACCAAGCCAGGATGCAAGCGTATAGTGGATAAAATAATTTTTTAATCAATGCTACATGGCTAAAGTGGAGAGAATTCACAGGCATAATGTTCAACAAACTTATGCCTGATTGACAGAAAGGTAAAATATACCGATTAGTTGTTCGACCCGTTGCGCTAACATCACCCGCGATGTTTACCTCGACCCTCCAAAGACGCTTCTGTATGCAGATGGAGTTGTTATATGCTCAGACAACCGGGAAGTTCTCGAGGCTCAACTGAGGAAATGGAGCAGTCGATTATACGAATACGGGCTGCGTCAGAATGTCGACAAGACCGAATACCTGGAAGCCGGCACCAACGACTCTACGCTTATAAAACTGCAGAATACAATGCTCCGTGAATTGATAGCTTCAAGTACTTAGGATCCTTCAGCTCCTCAGATGGGGACCTCAAAGCTGCAGTGAATGCGAGAATCAATGCTACATGGCTAAAGTGGAGAGAATTCACAGGCATAATGTACAACAAACTTATGCCTGATTGACAGAAAGGTAAAATATACCGATTAGTTGTTCGACCCGTTGCGCTAACAACTGCGCAAACCGAGCAATTGCTTCAGGTTATGGAAATGAAGATGATGAGATGGAGCCTTGGACTACTCCGTTTGAACAAGCTGTGAAATAAAATGTAAGAGCTCGATTTGAAATCAGTCCCCTTTACGAGAAGTTGAAAGTATGCAGGCTTAGATGGTATGGCCCCGTTTTAAGATCCTACCTTGAATCCGTCTCAGAATCAACCTGAAACCTCGATGTTCAAAGTAAGAGAACCAGAGAGAGACCGAAAACTAGATGGCGAGACAGCATTGAAGTAGACATGGCTGCTGTCGGACTTAGAGCTGAAGAAAAAAATGGAGAGGTCATCAATACAGTGGACCCTGTTCTCGGACGGGACAAACGCTAAGAAGAAGAGGTTGCGAGAAATTGAACATGTTACTTTTTATGGAACCTTTATTTCTTGAAAAGTCGCTGCATTTTTCGTCCTGCTACATGAATTAGTATTTTACTTGAAGAATGCATTTTAATTTTGAATGCAGCGAAATTCAGAAACGAAAGCTTTTGTTCTCGATTTTTGAGCAATGCTCGAGAAATTTCCTTCCGTTTTGTTGATTTACTGTTTTTCTTTTCATATTTTTTTGTAAAAATTCGAGTTTCATATTTTTTTCTAAACTCATTTTTTTGTGTTTTCTTCATTTGCTTCGTCCCTTGCAACGAACATTTAACCCTCACAACTAACAACACAAAATCTTTTTTCTTCAGACTTATGAGATTTGTTGGTAGAATTGAATACATTACTGAAAATTACTTGTTGGTATAACTTCTTGGGACACACACTGATGAAAGTATATCTAATTTCTCGTTCTATTCCGAAGTTCATTTTTTCCATTATATTATTATTTAAAACGCCTAATGAGGCTGAATTTGTAATTATTATTTCCTTTCAGACTTTCTCGCTCGGTTTTATCAGGAATATCCGATGGGCAAGGCATTTTTATTGATCGATATATAAATAGTATCCCAAAAAAGCTCATTCTTCGGTTGATGTTTAAAAAAAGTTTTTCAACTTGTATCTGTTTTTCGAGAACATTTATCGGCATAAGACAATTGTTTTTCGGCTTCTCAGTTTCGAATTACTACAAATTCCGTGATGAAAAAATATTTTGTTGTTCGTAACACTAAATTTGAATCGCTCGATTGGTTTGTTTGAATCACATTTCCGCGATCAACAAAGGCTTTATTACTGATAAGCCGAGCTACATGTGGGAAATATACAATTCTCTCTCTTTTATATTCTCTGAAACTCTGTTTTCAGAAGCAGTGAAGTATGGAAACTCAAATGTTAGTCATACCTGCATAACACTATTAATAAGTAGTTCAGCTGCATGTTTAAGAAAAGAAAATAATCAGGGCAATCGTCTGGCTCTCAACCATGCGCTTCTGAAGCCTATTGCTGACACGGATACTCTGCTGGTTTAGGCTTAAGATAAAGAGTAGAAGAAGATTTTCTAATCTCGACTACTAAAAAACCAAACTCTAATTTATAAAGCAGTTTTCTCTTCAAAAAGCTTGGAGAAAGGTTGTCTGGAAGGCGGTCGGGGTAGACTCGATGAACGCATATCGACTTTTATAAAGGCTGTGTTTCGATTCTACTCGAAGTGATTTGTTCAATCACGGTTTTAGTAGATGCGAGGTGGCGCGATGTTGTTAGGAGTGATTCCGTTCTGTGAACAGAGAAAACTTTACTCACACAAAAGAGAAGTAATAAATTTTCTAAGAGTCTGGAAATATATACATTAAATAAGTCTGGAAATATATACATTAAATAAGTCTGGAAATATATACATTAAATAAGTCTGGAAATATATACATTAAATAACTGAACCTAGTATTAATTTGTACATATGTGACAAAGTGATTATATATTATCTATTACACTACCTTTGCAACGATAAAGACATTTTCTTCTCAATCGATTCACGTTATATCTGCGATAGTCCGGGTCTCTGAGCAGTCTCAGCGTATGTACATATATTTCTTCGTTCATAAAGCTTGAGTCGCTCTTGAAAGCGGGGTTGCACGTTTTTCGTTTTTGGTTTTCCCGGTTTTTTCGACAACTTTCGAAAAAAAAGTTTTTCGACTTAGTCAAAAAACAAATTCGAAAATTCGAAAAAGTTTTTTGCGTTTTTTTTCTCGACTTTTTTTTCTCGTTTTTCGACTTTTTTTCCTTCTATTTTTTTGCTTTTTTTCGCTCGTTTTTTTCGTTTTACGACTTTTTTTTCGAGCAAGTCTGCTTGAAAGATAAACTATGTCTTTGTAAGAAAGAAGATCTCACCCCGGGCCGATTGCGGCCCCACATTTGGTAGTTGATGGTGACGTTTGACTGCTTCTGCTGCTTCTTTTTCATGAACATCACGCAACAGCAGAGAAGCACCAAGAAGAAGAGGGCCATCAGGAAGAACAACCTCAACTAGTGGCTTGATAACGGAGAGTCATTTTTCAAGAACCTATCATTTATTTATTATTTTCACATGTTCACTCATTCATTCCTTTGTAGTTACTTGGATAACATTTTTTTTTTCATTAACTTATTCACTTATTACTTTTTTTCACTTCTTCTCTCATCCACGGATAATCAGAAAAAAATATCTGTTATCTCTATGCCAACCTGACTAATGGAGTAATATTCAGCTCCTATAAAGGTTTAATTTGGTACAGACAGGTACTCATGTCTGAGAGTTAGGCAATAAGGTGTTTTCAAGTGAATAATATTACTGAAATAACTCCTGTGATGAAAAAACCCTAACCCAGCAGCTCCAAATCTCGTCTTTGTGCAGCACTCGTACTCACAGCAGACCTGGCCTTCTCCGTAGCAAGCCCAGCTGATCTGGCTTACCCTCAACGTCAAAAACTTTTACTAAGTGGCATGAAACTTCTCTTTTTTTTTACAAATCCACGAATTGATACAGGCTAGTGTTCTATGCTGTTGATGTGGAACTACTATTGAGAGAAAAAACAGGGCCACAAAATAAAAATTGTGTTTAGACAGATTTAAAACTGAAAAGAAAAACTTCTGATGCAGTAAGATTGATGATTCTAAGAAAAACTCTTTTAGAGTACTTGAAGAACGATCGGGAGGACTTTTTTGAACAACATCAAAGTGGTATATATTATTCAGGAAGGTTCAAAGTTATTATTTAAATTTAAATTATGGTTGTCCTTATTAAATTATGGTTGTCTTTTTTAAATTATGGTTGTCCTTATTAAATTATGGTTGTCCTTATTAAATTATGGTTGTCCTTATTAAATTATGGTTGTCCTTATTAAATTATGGTTGTCCTACATATGATGTTGTCCTACTTATTAAATTATGGTTGTCCTTATTAAATTATGGTTGTCCTGCTCAAGAGAAATAATTATGACCCTCAAAAAGAGATATAGTACATAGATACCGTTTTTGATTAATGCTTTTACCGATGTCCCTTTTCCCGTTCGCTTTAATCGTGTTTAGAGTCTCATATTCCTTTTCGATTGAAATCATTTCATATATGAAAACATATGTATATGTGTGCGGGTGTGTATGTATGTGTGAAACAATCAAAACTAAATTACTTCAATCCGCTGGCGAACATCACTCTCGAGAGAAGATCAGACTCGCTGTCGAGACTGCGGGTGCAGATAGCCGTAGGCTTTCTGCATTCTTTCGTTGCTGCGTTATCCAGAAGGCCTGTCTCATTGCCCATTGTAGCCTCTGAATCATCTGCAAGCAAACTAACCTTGAAGATTTTCAGAAAATAAGCCAGCTAACCACCTTTTTGAGCTCAGTCTTCATAAGCTTTTAAAACGACTCTTCAACTCGTGTGTCCTCTCTCTTCGCTGAGCGCAGCTTTAAAAAAATCAGACCTCAAAACGCGACAGAACTTCGACCATTGCGTTAACACTAAGGCGCTTATTTAGATCACCATCGTTAGGAGAACATCCATTCTATTCAGTAAAAAAAAATTAACTCTGAAAGCTTTTTTTTGTGATAAGATGACAATTGAATAAATCAACGCACGAAAAAAGCTAATTGACCGGGCGGGATCGAAACCACCCATCTCTCCTCCTCTACACATTCACACGTTCAATGGTAACACGCTCGCTCCCAGTGGGATAGAGATATGAGGGTTTGATCCCGCCCCTTGAACTAACTTTTTGTCGTGTGATGGTTTATTCAATTGTCATCTTAACCAGGCTTCACTGCCTTTAGACTGTTAAACTAAGCATTCGAAGACTTTTCCGTGTTCTATCGAATAGTTTTATTAGTAATAATATACTCAGTACTGTCAAAAAGTTTCTAGAAAATGCTGAGTTCGAATAACAAAAAAGAGATGCCATTTTAGAAGCCAATAATAAGACAAACTTGAATTGAGAAGGTTCCCGAAGAACTTCTTGGCGTCTGGGGAGGGGGAACCCGCTCCCGATTTAGAGTCCAAGTAGCTCTTCAGCCGTGTAGGGTCAGAGATCATGCCAAGGACTGCATCCGGAGAGAGATTTGTTAAGTTCGAAGCCATCTTGATGATCTCTGGGTTAGCGATCAAGGTCTGAACCTCTGGAGTCTCCAGGAGAGCCGCAATCTGGTCTGACGTGATGTTGTTCATGTAGTCTTCCGACATATCGTCCAGTTGGAGAGGGCTTCCGTCTGGAGGCGAGGCATAGATCGAGTTGCTTTCTGTGTTTTGCGTAGAGTTGGGATCAGAAAAACTTTTTTGCTGAGACTCGAATGTCAGGTTAGAAGTTGATGCAGTTTGGTTTATTATCTTAGTTTTTAGATAACTCTCAGAGTTTGCGATTGTTGTTGATGGAAGAGTGTCCCGGAGTGGGTCAGAGAGAATTTTGGAACCTAGAAGCGCTAGCCTCGGTGCTGGTGGTGGCTGGGTCGTGGTCCACTGCTCTAGAAGTGCTTCTTTATTTAGGGGGTCCAGAGATTTGCTGTCTACAACATATGCAGCCGTTGTAGTGGGGAAAGCGTTTTTTAGGGACTCCGAGATCATTTTCGAATCCATCAACTGGATTTTCGGCGGTGTACCAGCCACTGTCGTAGTGAGAAAGGATTCTGCTATGAGCTTCTGAGCAAGAGAAGGGTCCAGCGTGGCATAGAGGGCTTTTAGGTCCGATGTCTCGAGTGGTGCCGTGAGACGAGTTTTTCTGACATCAATTTGCCTCTTCCCTCGGTTTTTTCTCCATGATGATTGGGTGGTTCGCCTGGTGGTCCACGGAGATTTGGTTGTAGCAGGAGTTTGACTGCATACGGAGACTCGCTCGACGAATTTCGGATCCAAGTAGAACTGGATTGTGTTCACCCTAAAATTACCTTTAAAAACAGATGTAAGTTAAAACTATCACTACGTTTTGACACTATTAGTTGAAAAAAAGTAGCTTTCATGGAAAAAAGCGTGGTATTGTAATAACAATTAATACCTTTGCTGATACCAAAAAACTTTCGATTTTGATAATTTTTCATTCCAAAAAAAAACAATCCTCTAGATTTTATTCAATTCGCTCGTCTCTATAACTCTTTTGCAAGGGCATTTTATAGTCACAACTATTCATACAAACAATCCATTCTCCCAATGATTGCTTACTTCAGCAACTCTCCATTGAGAAAGACTTACATTATCGGAACTCTTGGACGGACAAGAATAGCTTTGTCCCCATCTGTCGCGATGGTGCCGCTTGTTTTTAAAGCATTGACGATGTCTGGCCTCGATATGGTTGGGTTGTGGGACTTGTCGAGATAGCGCATTTTCCTGTTTGTCGACAATAGAACTGGATAAAGTATAAGTGAAAAATGTTTGAGAAAATTATGGAGTGAACAAGTTGATGATCTCTCGTTTTTGAATCAATATCTTGTGCAAGAATTTGAATTGGGCTACATAATCTAACACAATCTAACCGAGTTTAGGCTCAGTCGCTAGAGCAATAGACTACCATACTGACAGTTTTAGTTGCGAATTTTTTTTCCCATGCAGTATGATGAAAAATCAACCCTTAAGCACGGTCGAGTTTAGGCATAAAATTAGAATTTCTTAATAACATACAGTCTAAGTTTCCAGATTACCGATTCTTACATCAAAAACGACCCACCAATTTCTATGCTCATGGTGAGAAGTGTCGTGTGCGTGCACTGCAAGAAGTAGCGTCATAAACTTTGAAGAATCATTAACAAAAACCCACAAATTGTTTCTAACTTACAAATATTAACTGAAGCTTACACATCAAATAAAAGGTTCCAGTTCTAATCTGTAAGGTTGAATATGAGTCTTGCACTACAATCACATCACAAGTGAACATAGATTTGTTCGATGATGTTTTTCGCAGAACATTGATATTCATTCAAAGGTAGGCGTTTTAACCTGAAAGAATGATGCAAATGCTCCAGAAAACAATACTACGCTGTGTGCGAGAGATCATTCCTGCTGAAGTCTGGGAAATGGTACAAGACTCAACGCTTCGAAACTCCCAAGACTGAGAACTTTTTCTTCGGATGGCAGGTTCCGCCTTCCCAAACTTCGGCGGAGTGTCATCTCCCTGACAGCGAAGGTTAGAGCTGAAGAAGGTTCCGTCAAAGGTTAGGTATCCAAGGAAAAGACTCGACACTTTGAATTTCGGATGAGATGCCAACAATACTTCGTTCTTGACAGAGCTAGCGGAAAGCTTTTTATTCAGAATTCTGGATTAGTCACCAGTTTTCCAATGTATTAAAGAAAAAAATTAATAGTATAAAATATAAATATATAAATTAGGCACATTCTATAGTCTCTGACTAGATGCTCGGAGCGTGTTGTCTCGGAGGTTCACATACACTACTCAACAAAGAACCAAATTTTGATGCATTTGATTCTTCGTTTCTTCAATTCAGTACGTAATATGAGATCATATATACATCATATGTAGTTTAAACTCGACAATTTTTGAATGTTTTTTTAAACAAATATTTTTAAGAAAAACAGTTTCAAACACATCCTTGTAATTTTTAAGTCAAAAAGCTAAAAGGCAGTGACGTGACTCATCCGCTAACTCAGTCATGGCATGTGGCATGTTCCGTACTTCATATTTCATCCTCGGAAAATTGCACCGAAGACTTATTCAAAACAGTTGTTCTCATGTTTGGCGCTTAATAGTTTTTAGGTTATCGATTGCGCCTGGTTTGAATATTTGTTTTGAAATTGTAACGTGAAAGGCGAAAATGAGGACAGAGACAAAAGCAGGTCTCACTAGCTCTATTAAAAAAACTTTTTTGCTAGAAGAGACAGTTTTTTAGCAGTTCTGAAATAATCTGGATCAAGTTCACCAGTCAAAACAAGTTAAATAAAATCGAATGTGATTTGTAACTATCCGTGGGTTCGAGCGTTTCGTTACAATAGGCCTTAAACATACAGCTCAAAACTCTAGACTATTGCCCGTGTTTTATGTAAGAGGAATCTAAGAGTTCTTCTGGTTGTTTGCGGCCAAGAGCCAAGTTTCATGAATCTAAGAGTTCTTTTGGTTGTTTGCGGCCAAGAGCCAAGTTTCATGCTTCAGTCAAAACGTTTTCCAGAACAATGGTTTCCTGGATACCGATCACATTTTGAGAAAATTTCTTTGGCCCACAAGGCAGCGAATACCTTCAACCTAACTGGGACAATGACGCATATAGACAAAGAAGAAAACATATGAAAACTTGAAAAAAAATTTTAGGCTTTCAGCAGAGAAAATTTACTGCGGAAAAATTGGAAGTAGAATGTTTATAACTAAACAAAATTGCATTGGAGTGCTTTTTTCAACAAAACAGTTGATATGTATATGAGAAAATGCAAGGATTCAAGCAAAAAAATAAACCCAAATGAATCTCAACAAACTATGTATAATTGAAAAAAATACGATAACATTTTGTGAACAATGATGAAAAAGACAGATATAGAGCATAGGGAAGACATTTTTGTTGAAATAAAATGTGGTATAACACTGCTTCAATAAACTTTTTAGATTGATTTTTCTACAACTTCTAGGTTTGTGGACTAGTTAGATGATAAGTTTGTTTTTAAAAAACTTCCAAGCGTGATCAATAATAACTTCCAAGCGTGTTCAATAATAATATTTGTTTTATAGGTATGTACCTGAAAAATATTCGTTTTCTGGGTACTTTGCAATCGGATGAACGCAGTTTAGTTGCTTGAACCACTCAAAATCGATAGTTACACATTCAAAAAGCAGTGACGCCTAGTAAAGCGAAGTGAAACCTTAGCTGCATCCTTATTTCATTCCAGAACAACTTCTTATGAGCATTATTGAGAAGAGAGAAGATAATTTGATTTAAGCTGATTTAACTCGAGCCCCCCTAAATCAGCCCCACTAAAACTTAAGCCCTAGACCCTTTTCAGCTTTCTGGTATTGTGATAGTCACCGATAAATGCATCTGTTACCAAAGGATTACATGTAAGCATAAATGATTGTTCTATAGAATCTTGGCAATCCGAGAACATTTTTCAAGTGTCTCAACAGACCTATTTCAGTCATCTATTCAACTTATACAGTGAACTTCAAGCAAGAATTTTTTTTAAAAATTTACTTTGTCTAGCTTTTTCATTCCAATTCATTTATTGTTCCACGCATTATTATAAACAACTAGCGTCCCCTTTGGGGACGCTTGTCACTTTCTTGTTAGCCAAGTTAGAATGAGAGCCTAGTCAATTTTCGCTTCTCCTTATCTCCCTGTCTCAGGCAGCTTCGCTGCCTTCGTTTTCCCTTTTCTACTTTTCTTCCTCTCTAAGGCAGCTTCGTTACTCTCGTTATTCTTCTTCTCCTTTCCTCCCTGCATCAGATTCGTCTTTCTCCTTCTCTTCTCTCCACCGCAGGCAGCTTCGCTGCCTTCGTTTCCCTGTTCTTCCTTTTCTTCCTGCATCAGGCAGCTTCGCTGCCTTCGCTTTTCTGCTTCTCCTTTTTTCCCTGCTTCAGGCAGCTTCGCTGCCTTTGTTTTCCTGCTCCTCTTTTTCTTCCTGCTCCAGAAAGCTTCGCTGCCTTCGCTTTTCTGGTTCTATTTTTCTATCTGACTCAGGCAGCTCCGCTGCTTTCGTTAATCTTCTTCTCCTTTCCTTCCTGCGTCAAATTCGTCTTTCTCCTTCTCTCCACCACAGGCAGCTTCGCTGCCTTCGTTTTCCTGTTCTTCCTTTTCTTCCTGAATCAGGCAGCTTCGCTGCCTTCGTTTTTCTGTTCTTCCTTTTCTTCCTGCATCAGGCAGCTTCGCTGCCTTCGTTTTTCTGTTCTTCCTTTGATTCATGCACCAGGCAGCTTCGCAGCCTTCGCCTTTCTGCTTCTTCTTTCTTTCCCCTGCTTCAGGCAGCTTCGCTGCCTTTGTTTTTCTGCTCCTCCTTTTCTTCCTGCTCCAGAAAGCTTCGCTGCCTGCGCTTTTCCGCTTCTCCTTTCCTCTCTGCCTCAGGCAGCTTCGCTGCCTTCGTTCTTCGTATTCTTCTCCTTATCTGCCTGTTTATCCACTCCTTCCCTTCACTTCGCGACTAATCCTGCTTTATAAATCATGCGGGCTTTGTTTCCCACAGTGCTTCCTTACCCTTATTGATTTGGCCTTCACTCAGACAGTTTATCCCCTCATTATTTTATTTTCCACACAGGCAGCTTCGCTGCCCTTATTTTCGTTATGTCTTCACCGTCGCTAAGACAGCTTTCCATTTTTATCACCCTAGTTACTTTCTGGCTCACTAAACTTTACTGCTTTATATTCACTTCACTTCCTTTATTAGTCAGAAGTTCATTTCCTATGTCTATACTGAAGGCGGCGGGCTTGTGTTCGCACTATAAGAACCACAAGGGGTTTACTGTTCATGTCCGAATAATTGTTTGAGGCCTGTGGTTTGAGTTCGGGCGAGTTTGTTTTTGAACCCCGGAAAGTTTATAAATTCAGAGGGCTAAATTTTTTTTCTTGAAATAAATTTGTTTTGCCATCCGGAAATCCATCACCTTCGGCGGGCCTCTGTATTATTTTTGACTAATTTATAACTCCCCTAATCTACTTTCGATTATTAATCTTGTTTTCCTTGTCAAGTTTTTGAATTTATTTCGAAGTAGAGATCCGTCGAAGGGTAAATCGGAGGTCCACTGGAATTTTCGGATCAAGCAACTATCATAAAGCCATTGTTAAAAATCCTAAATGTTTTTCTTTGGACAAATGAAACGTTTTCAACTTTATCAAAAGGTAGGCACAAGTTTACTCAGGCGGACCGCACTTTACTTGGAGGCGCGCGCTTTACTTGGGGGGGGGGGGCGCTTTACTTCGGGCAGGGGGGGAGCTTTTTTTAAAAACATTTTTTGACAAATTTAGTCAACGAATTGACATTTTCTTATGCGTTCTCGTTAGGCTAAGCCGTACGGCCTCGTTAGCGTAACCAGGGGTTAATTAGTGATGTCTGGTCGTCTGTCGGCGGGTGTCTGTTTTGGACCTCCAGCGGGCGTCTGTCTTTTAACTCATAAGAGGGAACCCTTATGTGATTTTTTTTATCTCAGAAGGGTGAAAATTTTTCCAAAAACTTTTTATCTCATAAAATTTTAACTTGAAAAAAATTAAAAGATGTAAGGCAAGGGTCTGTATAAAAAAATTTTTTGCCTTCTGCGAACGTCTGTAGGATTTTCGGACCAACTAAAAAACCGCTGAGCGTAACATTTGACTAAGCCTAAGCGAGAAAAAAAACAGTGAATAGTGGCTAAAAACGGCTAATTCAAGTTTCTGAAACTGGATAAAAATGAAAAAAATGAAGAAGAAATATTTAAAAAATCAGATTGGATAAAAAATATTGTGGCTAATTGTTCTATAGGGCCTCGTTAGCATACTCTTTAGGCGATGGTATCAAATTGTGGTTCCGCTCATTTTTAGTTTTTTTTTCAATCGAATAAAGTGTTAATTGGCTTCTTATGACCTACTGAGCAATAAAAACATGTGCGGTAAAAAAATTTTTAAAATCAATTTTACAAAAAAACATTTTTTTTGGCCTACATTTTGGGGAAAGGAAAGGGGGAGGGGGGTTTTTTCCTAAGCAGGAAAGGGAGGGGTGGCCCTAAAAGGGGAAGGGGGGAGGAATAGGGCCTAAGCAAGGGGGTAGGGGCCCTAGGGGGGAGGGGGAAGGGGGCCCTAAAGGGGGGAAGGGGGGCCCTGAGGAGAAAGAGGGAAGGGAGTTTTCATGAATAAAATCTCTTCCTGAAAAAAAAACTTTTGAAAATTTTTTTTTGTACAAATGATGAAAAAAAGTTTTGTTTTCCTCACATGTTTTTATTGCTTAGACCATAGCTCACCAAAGTTGTGAAATTTCTTTCGGTCGCCCGCCCGGTCCTCCAAAATTTTTTTGAAAGTGAAGAAATTATAACAGAAGTTGATTAAAAAAACAAATAAAAGCTTGTAAATAAAATAATTGTCCATTGGTTAAACTACGGCCCTGACTACATGAAAAAAAAGAACAATTGTTTTGACAAAACAGACATAAGATTTTGTTGAATACTCCTCTCCCCACTCTCCGGTCGCTCGGTCAACCGCCCGAAAAAGTTATATTCAACACATCCTGGTGTGCTATGGCTTAGACGGTCATAAGAAGCCAATTAACATTTTATTCGATTGAAAAAAAAACGAAAAATGAGCGGGACCACAATTTGATACCATCGCCTAATCTTTATTTAAACCTAAGCGAAAAAATCAGGGAAAAGTCACCTGCGCCCCCCCCCCCCAAAAAAAGTGCGGCCCCCAAGTAACAAAGTGCCGCTTATTAATCATGTGAAAACGCTTCAATGTGAGCCTAGGACTAACTCGGACCATTGAATTGAAAGCGAAACTTTAATTTTTTTTCAACAAAAATACATCTTTACTGCCTGGTCTAGTTCAAGTTTTCTTGTTTCAATCTAGTCTAAAATCGTTATAAAATTATAAATCCGAAAACATAAAAAGCACAGTGATAAAAATTAGAAGAGCAAAATATTTTATTAACAAAATTAAGCGTCAGAAGTTGAATCTACTATCTCCATGAAGGAAACAAACGGCACAATGTTACATAGGGGGGCGCACTTTACGTGGAGGGGCTTTAAAACTTTTTGAGAAATTTAGTCAAGATTGACAAAAATTAACAAGATGAGAAATTTTCTCATCCGGTTTCGTTAGCCTAAGCCGTACGGCCTCGTTTGCGTAACCTTTTACCTAAGCCTTAGCGAAAAACAGTGAATAGTAGCTGAAAATGGCTTAAGTTTACTTGAGGAGGCTCCGCTTCATTTGGGAGGGGGCTCTTTTCGGTGCGTTCAAAAAATGTTTTTTTTAATACAACAAAATTTAAATTTTCTTATGCGGTCTCGTTCGTCTAAGCCGTACGGCCTCGTTAGCTTAAACTTTTTCCTAAGCCTAAGCGTTTTTTTGATGTAAAAATAATCTTTTAAAAATGTTGTTTTTAAAAAGCCCCCCCCCCCTCCCAAGTGAAGCGGAGCCCCTCCCTCCAAGTGAAGCGCGGCCTCCCAAGTAAAAAAGAACCGCTCAAAACAGCTAAGCCGATTTACTCAATTCGACTGGATAAAAATAAAATAGTGTGGCTAATTTTTCTATACGGCCTCTTTTCTAAGCCGTACGGCCTCTTTAGCATACATTTTACCTAAGACTAAGCGAAAAAAATCAGCGAAAAGTAACCTGCCCCCCAAGTAAAGTGCGGCCCCTAAGTAACAAAGTGCCGGTACAAAGCTATATTGAGTGGGAATTTAAGGTCAAAAAGAAGGAAATCTACGCAAGTAACCTTCATTTATCTCGATCCTAATTTTTTAACCTGCAACATTCAAATTTATTATAGAAGAACACGGTTAGAAACAACATGAAATGCGATTTCCACAAAAGAAAACTTATAAAAAAAGTTTTTGAAGAAGTAGTTTCTCTCTCTTTCTTTATTTGATAAGTTGAACAACAAAAAAACACTGTTTAAATTTTCAAAAGTCTTTACCATTCACATCTTTACCACTCAAAACCATTCACATTCTAATCTACATGTTTTGTTGTGCATGAAATTCTACCTCAGAAAAGTTTTGCTGTCAAAAGGTTGCTCTTTTGTTCGGTACTGTATCGAAGGAAGAGAGCGCATGAAGCATCGTCAATCGCTGGCAGCATGAATGGAGAGAGCGAGAGAACGCAGGATGCGAGAGAAAAAAAGAGAGAGCGTGCACGCAAGAAGTAAACGGGGGAGGGCGTGGGTTAGTGCTCCGCCATCGACCCCTCACACCTCCCCCTCAAGAACAAAATTAAGAAACCAAATTCAGAAATTCTGAAATCCTGTAGTTGAGTTAGCCTCAGTAGAGAAATTCAGCCAAGCACGTAGCCAGGAGGCTCTTATCCTACACCACAAAGTCATGTGAGCGCTCATAAAGTGATAGATAGGAGAATGAGAGATTTAAGGGATGCGAGAGCGTGCAAAAGATTGGGTATAAAGAGAGAGAAAAGGCGATGATACAAAGCGCCAAATAATTGTGGACGGAGGAAAAAGCTCTTGCTCGTTGAATTCAATGGATAGCAGTTCTGAAATAATCTGGATCAAGTTCACCAGTCAAAACAAGTTAAATAAAATCGAATGTGATTTGTAACTATCCGTGGGTTCGAGCGTTTCGTTACAATAGGCCTTAAACATACAGCTCAAAACTCTAGACTATTGCCCGTGTTTTATGTAAGAGGAATCTAAGAGTTCTTCTGGTTGTTTGCGGCCAAGAGCCAAGTTTCATGAATCTAAGAGTTCTTTTGGTTGTTTGCGGCCAAGAGCCAAGTTTCATGCTTCAGTCAAAACGTTTTCCAGAACAATGGTTTCCTGGATACCGATCACATTTTGAGAAAATTTCTTTGGCCCACAAGGCAGCGAATACCTTCAACCTAACTGGGACAATGACGCATATAGACAAAGAAGAAAACATATGAAAACTTGAAAAAAAATTTTAGGCTTTCAGCAGAGAAAATTTACTGCGGAAAAATTGGAAGTAGAATGTTTATAACTAAACAAAATTGCATTGGAGTGCTTTTTTCAACAAAACAGTTGATATGTATATGAGAAAATGCAAGGATTCAAGCAAAAAAATAAACCCAAATGAATCTCAACAAACTATGTATAATTGAAAAAAATACGATAACATTTTGTGAACAATGATGAAAAAGACAGATATAGAGCATAGGGAAGACATTTTTGTTGAAATAAAATGTGGTATAACACTGCTTCAATAAACTTTTTAGATTGATTTTTCTACAACTTCTAGGTTTGTGGACTAGTTAGATGATAAGTTTGTTTTTAAAAAACTTCCAAGCGTGATCAATAATAACTTCCAAGCGTGTTCAATAATAATATTTGTTTTATAGGTATGTACCTGAAAAATATTCGTTTTCTGGGTACTTTGCAATCGGATGAACGCAGTTTAGTTGCTTGAACCACTCAAAATCGATAGTTACACATTCAAAAAGCAGTGACGCCTAGTAAAGCGAAGTGAAACCTTAGCTGCATCCTTATTTCATTCCAGAACAACTTCTTATGAGCATTATTGAGAAGAGAGAAGATAATTTGATTTAAGCTGATTTAACTCGAGCCCCCCTAAATCAGCCCCACTAAAACTTAAGCCCTAGACCCTTTTCAGCTTTCTGGTATTGTGATAGTCACCGATAAATGCATCTGTTACCAAAGGATTACATGTAAGCATAAATGATTGTTCTATAGAATCTTGGCAATCCGAGAACATTTTTCAAGTGTCTCAACAGACCTATTTCAGTCATCTATTCAACTTATACAGTGAACTTCAAGCAAGAATTTTTTTTAAAAATTTACTTTGTCTAGCTTTTTCATTCCAATTCATTTATTGTTCCACGCATTATTATAAACAATATCACGAAGTCAATAAGACAAATTAGAGCATGGACTATGATATACATGTATAATCGAACAGAAAGGAACATCATCTAAACACTGATGCTGGAGACAATCTAGTTATAAAAAAGAAAGATGATGTTCTATTGTTAAAAAGCTACAGATGAACCAAGGAGTTTATGCTAAGTAGTGAAGTATCGATACGTTCGATTTTTTCTTTAACTATAACAGAGCTTTGTAATTACTTGACTTCACTAGGAAGGCATTACCATATAGAAATCGATCTGGATACAAAAGTAGACAATCTAGCAGGATAGAGAACGGGGAGTCTAATGTTCAATTGGTGACCATGCCGTGTATTGTGCTGATGAGGATTATGTGTATACAAATGAGAAGTGTCTATGGATAAGTTTGATTGAAGGCTCTTATGGAGAAAACATAGATCTCTTATAGTTCGACGGATTTCAAGCGATTCAGTAACAAGAAATTCCAATCTTTCGGGGTAGGAAGCATTGCCAAGGCCACATTTATAGAAAACTCTTCTAGTGTAATTACGCTGCACATAGTCAATATCCTTGACTAGTTGTTTGGAGACAGGTGACCAAGTTTCCGTACCGTACTCGAGTATCGGATGAACATAAACATTGAATGACTGCATGAGGAGAGAATGGGATTCAGACTTAGATGCTCTGAGGATCATTTTAGCTAAAGAAGCTTTTTTGCAAATAATCTCTATATGAAGCTTGTAGCTCATATTACCTTCTTCTTCTTCTTCCTAGCGTTTATCCCGCCGCCGGGCAGGGTCCGCTTTGTAGACTGCACCACGCCATTTCACCCGATCAGCTGCGTCTTCAGTATTCAGCCCTACTTCGATGCAGTCTCGCCACCTAGTTTTGGGTCTGCCTCTGGGTCTTTCGCCCTCTACTTCGAGGTTCCAGGACGATTGAGAAACTGAATGGAGATTTGATCTTATCACGTGCCCGTACCATCTCAGCCTTGACTCTCGAAGCTTTTCAGATATAGGGGCGATGCCCAGACGATCTCGGATGGTTTCATTTCGCACCATGTCTAGACGAGTGAGTCCGAGGCTCCATCTCAGCATTTTCATCTCCATAACATGCAGCATCTGTATAGTCTTTGCTGTGCATGGAGCACATTCGAGGCCGTACAACGCGACTGGTCTGACAACTGATCGGTAAATTTTACTTTTCAGTCTGTCAGGCATTCGCTTGTCGCATAGTATTCCGGTTGAATCTCTCCATTTGAGCCAGGCAGCATTGACTCTCGCATCAACTGTAGCCTTGGGGACTAGGTCTGCGGTGATGTAGGATCCGAGGTACTTGAAGCCATCCACTTTCCAGAGTTCGGTGTTCTCGACTTTGATGGTATTCGAGGTATTCGAGGTATTCGAATTACTCTTCCCCATTTCGAAGTACTCGGTCTTTTGGAGGTTTAGTCGTAGACCCACAGTCATTGAAGCGTTCGTTCCACTCTCCTAGCTGTCTCTCCAAGTCCTCTGATGTGTTGGAACATAACAAAACGTCGTCAGCATGCAGTAGAGTTTTCGGAGAGCTTGTTTGTAGATCTCTGGTGATCGTTTCCATTATCAGTATAAAGAGCAGGGGGAAAGCGCGGAACCTTGATGAACTCTTACAGAGTTCATCAAGGAATGACTCTGAAGTACCCGCTGGACTTCTCACGGTACTTCTAGAGTCAGTATACATCATTTGAATCCATCTTATGTACTCTTCTGGGACTAGGTGGTCTCGAAGAGAGAACCATATCAGCTCATGAGGCACACGGTCGAAAGCTTTCTCCAAGTCAAGGAAAGCGCAATGACTGACTTCGCCTTTTCCCTGTGTTTCTCAAGATAAAGACGAATGGCGAAAATAGCATCCGTTGTTCCACTTCCTTTGACGAAGCCACACTGATTGACGGTTGTGCTTACAATTTTGCGGAGCCGTGCTTCGATGATCTTTTCAAGATCATTGTGGTATGAGGAATGATTCTTATCGGCCGGTAGTTGGAGCATACTGTGACATCTCCTTTCCCTTTGTAGATGGGTATTGTAGATGATCTATTCCAGTCTTCGGGATACTCCAGGCGAGCAGTGGGATTTTGAAAAAGGGTCGTAAGATGGAGAAGTCCCACAATTACCTGCCAGTCTCCATGCAGAGGCGGCGAGATCATCTGGCCCACATGCCTTTCCATGCTTCATTTTCTGAAGGGCTTCTCTTACTTCAATCTCTGAGATGGTGGGAACTGGTCCTTCTAATGGTAGGGACAGCGGGATGGGAGGGTGGTCGAACTCGATGTTCGAGATTTCTTCGAAGTGTTCTCTCCATCGCTGACAAATTTCGACATTGGATCGGAGGAGTATGCCGTCCCGGTTCTTGATTGTCCGCACGTGAGAAAGGTCTTTTGCTGCTGTGGCTCGTGCTTTGCAACTCCGGAAAATTTCCTTCAACCCTTGAGGCGTTTCGACCAGTCTCCATGCAGAGGCGGCGAGATCATCTGGCCCACATGCCTTTCCATGCTTCATTTTCTGAAGGGCTTCTCTTACTTCAATCTCTGAGATGGTGGGAACTGGTCCTTCTAATGGTAGGGACAGCGGGATGGGAGGGTGGTCGAACTCGATGTTCGAGATTTCCTCGAAGTGTTCTCTCCATCGCTGACAAATTTCGACATTGGATCGGAGGAGTATGCCGTCCCGGTTCTTGATTGTCCGCACGTGAGAAAGGTCTTTTGCTGCTGTGGCTCGTGCTTTGCAACTCCGGAAAATTTCCTTCAACCCTTGAGGCGTTTCGAGCTTACTGTAGATTTCTTGGATGGCTGCGGAGCGTGCCTTCGCTACGGCTCTCTTAGCTTCTCTCTTCATACATAGGTACAGAGCTCGGTCAGCTTCGGTTCCGGATCGTTTCCATTGCTTGAGAGCCACTTTCTTCTCCTTGACAGCAGTTTGAACGTCTTCGTTCCACCACCATGTCTCCTTGTCTACAATGCGTTTGCGACCTGGTTTTGTTAAGCCCAGAGTGACTTCTCCTACAGCCTTCATCTTGTCTCGAACGAACCTCCAGTGCTCCTCAATGGAGTCTGGGAACGTTTTTTTGGAGAGTGTCCGGGATAGGGCGAAAATAAGCTGATGCATGAAGCGAACCTTGTTGTCACGTACCTTCCACCATTTTATCCCGAGAAACTTCGTTCAGAGGCTTTACATTGCATTGCTTCTGGGAAAATCAGAGATCGATTATAACTGGATGGTGCTGCGAGGAGACGTTATCGCTCGGAATCACCTTGCAATCAGTGATGAGTCTCACATTGATTCTTTGCGTCATCCAGAAGTTGATTTGGGTTTTCCTTCCACCACTGCAATACGTGGTGAGGTGAGACTCTCGTTTGCAGAAGAAGGTATTGCAGATGGAAAGATCGTGCTCTTCGGCAAAACTCAAGAATCGCTCTCCTTCTGCGTTCGGCAAACCATAGCCGTTGCCTCCATGAGCTCTCTTATGGGCTTCGCATGTAGCTCATATTACCATCAATCGTTATACCTAAATCTTTAACAGAAGAAGATTTGCTCAGGATAGAATTATTGATTTTATAGTTGAGCTCAACAGGTTGTTTGCCAAGTGCAAAACAGTACATTTAGTAGGAGACAGAGTTAAGTTCCATTATATACACCAGTCGCAAATGTTGTTTATGGCTAACTGCAAGTCACTGTGACGTGATGGGACTTCGGCAAACAACTTAAGATCGTCAGCAAAAATTCTATATCGAATCGTCGTAGGAATAACTGTTTTAATATCTTCTATGAACAGCAAAAACAATTAAGGGCCAATAGTAGAGCCTTGAGGAACTCCACTGGATTTTTCACTCTAGTCGAATTTCAAATGTTTTGAATGTTTGTATTTAAAAAAATTTAGTAATAAATCTCACAGAACTCGGAGTATTGATAGTTTTTAAGTCGAATCTCGCAAAGCTTCTCCATTTATAAAAAAAACATCGCGAGAAACGGTGATGATTTAACCGGTAATAAATGGTGATCGAGAGTAGGTAGTGAATATCAGATGGGCATGGAATCTTCTCGGAAGAAATTACTGCTAATCACAAGGGGCAAGCATAGCAGGCCCATGATCTGAGACTGTGGCTATCTGAGAGGAGATGGTATAGTCCGGGGGCTGTGCTGGATGTTCCATCGTGAGGACTTCTCGTGTATTATTCTTTGTGCTCGAGCAGTCTACAGAACAGCGACGGTGCAAAGTCCAGATATTACTGCAACATAAAATGGGCTTCTTTCCTGGGAAAAAACTACCAGCTTAAAAAGTTTATAATTCCCTAAATACCTGAGATTAAAAGAAATTGTGTTCACAGCATATTTTCATATATTACACCAAAAATGGGTATAAACCTTGAACTGATCCTCTCCTAGGTTCTCATATTAACATTCAAAATAAAAGCAGAATATGTCCTATTAAAAGCAAAATGTATTTTGAAATATATCCTTTCAATTATTAAAAAAAAACTTTTAAAAATTCTTCTTTTTTGATTCAGTGCAATTCGTTTTTGCTAAGATTGGTTGACTTTCTTCTCGCATCCCATTAAATCAACCAAAATGAAGGTTTTCGGTCCAGTGCAGGAATCGGACAGAACGTGGCTTCTAAGTCATGAATGACAATTCAGTTGACATTATTTTCAATCTGTCATCCTAACTATGAAGAGTTGGATAATGGGGTAGAATTGTGTGGATCAATGGCACTTCATGTCCGTTTGCATCGATAGTGGAGCTCCTGAACTTTAAGTTGACCTACATTTCTTCCATCAAATATGTGTTTCACATGATGTATGTGAATGATTTAGTTGAATAGTATTATTTTTCTGCTTTCTCAAATGCGCAGAAGATTTGTTGGTGATATTTTGACTCTTTCAAGGGTTTAAGAAATGACGGAAACTTCGTTGCAATTTTTTTCCGACGGTCACAGTGATTGAGAGAAGAGCACAAATTAACGTCGGTATTTCTTCGTGAAACTAATGCAGTGTTTTTATTTGCGAAAACATAATGAAACATAACGACATCCCGTTTTTTTTTCCACGTTATGTTCACAACTAAAATTTGTATAAATAATAGTCTCAAATGGAATAGCGCTTCAAATGTGCATGGTGTACGGTATTTTGTGCCCTTTCTGTGACATAGAAGTCGCGGTGTCTCTCGTTGTCTGCGGCGAGAGAGTATTTGAGAACACTTTTCCATGTTATGTTAACAAATTTTAGTTGTTAACATAACATGGAAAAAAAAACGGGATGTCGTTATGTTTCATTATGTTTTTCGCAAATAAAAACACTGCATAAGTCTCATGTGGTAAGTTTTTCTCGACCTCTTGTAATTCGCTAGAAATCTGAAGCTGGATAGACTTTGACATACTTCACGCTCTATTTATGTCGCTATCGATTAGTTCTAGGGAGAAAAAAAACCGACGCCTGTTTTTTGCACTGCTAAGTAAGTCTATTTCAAGTCTATTTCAATAATGGCAGCTTTCTGGAATGATTTTTTTTCAGTTTAAGCTTATCAGTATAAAATTTCTTGCGGTTAAAGTTTTGTGATATTCTTAATTATCTCATTTCGAAAATGTAATTTTTCGAGAAATTCATTGTTCAAGCTATTGAAATTTATTGTTGTTATTTCTAATTTCGGCAGAAAAAAAGAACATAATAACCTTTCAAGCTATACATACATACATTTATAAACCTTAGAAGAGAAAAAAGATCTGCTTTTAAGAATCAAAATTTTTTCTAATCGAAAAAGTAACTTTAGACAGGACCAAGTACAACTACATAAGGCTTCATTTAACCGTCAGTAAGCAAGTACAATGAGGGTTCTTTTCTGTTTCTTAGCTGATATCCGTGAGTGCTCCACTTAGCATATCCCCTTCACCTTACCCCCCTCCCCACTTTCGCCCCTTAGGGGGGGGGGAGAAATAAGTAGGCATAATCGTGCTTGATGTATACATATACATAATCCACTCTTTTAAGATATTCATTTCTTCTTCTATTTTAAGGCGGAGGAAGGATTTCTCAGGTGATCTGATTTTTCAAGACGTAAACGAACGATTTCGCTTACATTTCGTTAACCTATTTGATTTGTGATTCCTGAGCAATGTTATCAGAAAACTTTTTCCACGCAGTAATGAGTTTCAAATAACCTGAAAAGTGTCACTGAAATTGTTATTGTAATTTTTTCAATATTGTATTGAACGAAAAAGAATGAAAAAGTAAAAAAAATATAAAAATTAAAAATAAAAAAGGTCTAGGACTGTGCCATGGAAAACTTCATTTGCGGATCAAGTAAAACTCGCAGTGGCCATCGCTTTGAATTGTGTAAATGACATTAAAGCTATAGTGGAAAACCAGGCCGCTATGATGAATCATCTAATGACAGGTATAACATCTCTTCTCAGAACAGTTGAAGAGCTCATATCCGTGACGAAAACGACAAAACCTAGTATGAATTCACTCGAAATAGCGTCTGACAGAGATCCGAAAAGCACTTCCAACCGCGTCCCGACGTATGCCGAAATAGCCTCGGCTGTAGCTAATGTGGTTTACTCTGAGAGAAATATATATGAAGAAAAATCATGCAGAGCCGTCCTTAAAGGGTTTCCAGAGCTCGGCACCAATGAAGAAACTGAGGAGAACGACATGAAGTTGATTGCCTCCATCATCCAAACGTCTGATAACGTACAACTGATTTCCTCTCTATACTCGGGTCAAATCAGTACTCACAGACATGGAAACTCTGCTTCTGCAACGCGTATAGTAAAAATCCAGTTTACTTCCAACCCTCTCAGAGACATGTTTCTGGCGCAAGCTAGACGCAACAAACCGCTAGGTCTCAAACCCTTCCCTCATGCCTACTTCCGGCGCGATCTGACGCAAGAGCAAATCATCCAAGAGACGGCCGCACGAAAAGGAGCAGGGCGGCTGAATGCGGAAGCAGGTGAACTGAGATATGTTGTTAGAGATGAACGGGTCGTTCTGCTCAAAAATCCTCGTCCACTTCCCCAACGCTCAATCGACAATATCAAAAAGTTCCAAAACCATACTCCCAGCCCAGACGCAAACAATACTCCCATAATTTTCTTCAATTCTAGTCATCGGAAACGGCTACAGAAGTCCTCCATAAGCATGATCAGCATACATACAGTACAGGGACAGAAAGGCACAACAACCGCCAAAAATGAGAAAGTTTTCAGAAATAAAAAGGTATCTACAGGTAAAAAGCCTCCAGTATTTATTAGAAGAGCTAAAAAAGTCGGAGCGACCATCCACAGGGGAAGAATATCGTCCCATCTCGCAGTCGTTTCTGAAGAAAGCCAAGAAAGTGACGAAGAATCGGAAAATGAGTCAGTTACTACGTTTAACACTGTTCGAAAGAACACTGGTAGCCATGAATCTGGCTAATTTCAAAAATAGGATACTTCCGTTCAGGAAACTATTCCCCTCTTACCAACAAATTGCTTTGAAAATTTCTCGAGTATTTCATGCATGCTAGTAAATTTTCTTTTTCAAAATAAAAGGGATTTGGTAGACCTTTTAGTGTCGGAGCATAGTTTAGATATTCTTTGCTGCACTCAACACGTTCGCAGCCCTACTAGGTCAGACAAATGTTTGGATGTGGTACTATCTAGCCATGCCTCCCATATAATCAACTGCCTCCACTACCTTCTTTAGACCACTGACTATTCCTCCACTACCTTCTTTAGACCATCGCCTGGTTTATTACGAAATATTTTCCTCAAAGCCCAAACCCACCACAAAACATTTTTTGAACTTTCAGAATGCCAATTTCATTCTCGCTGAAAAGTTGATAAGTGGGTTTGATTGGGTTGGTGTATTGAGTTTTAGCAATAACCCTGACGCTCTATATGAAGCTTTTTGTTGAATTGTGAAACAAATCATAGAGGCAACTGTGCCTTCGAAAGCCTATAAAAGTTGTTTGAAACTAAATAACACTTCGAAAATTCGCCGGCTTCTTAGGAAGAGTAGAAGACTATGCAAGAAAGCCCATTAACAGGTTTGAATCCTTATAAACGGGTCTCTAGACTACTTCGAAAAGAAATTCGGCTCTATAATTCTAAAAAAAAGAAGCTTCTATTGCTAAGGCTGGTCCTCGCCGCTTCTATTCTTTCGTAAATAAAAAACTGAAAACAGATTATTCATCTGTTCTATTAAAGACCCTCAATCAGGAGAAACTGTAACTGATGACTTTGAGAAAGCATCAGTCTTCAACCAAGTTTTATGTTCTTCTTTCAATCAATATCATTTAGATCAACCACTAATCTCAACAATAAGGACTACTACTTCTATTGATTTCGTTCATATTGACCCTTCAATTGTATACAGCTATTTAAAGAAACTTCCATCGCGAAACTCTACATCACCCGATGGTTTTCCATATGCATTTCTAAAGGGCACTGCTTGTGCGATTTCTTTGCCTCCCTCTATTTTATTCAACAGCTTTCTTCTACATGGAGTTGCACCATCACTCTGGAAACATGTCATTGTGAAACAAGTATACAAACGCGAGGGAAGTTTAAATGACCCTAACAATTATCGACCAATTTCTCTAACTTGTTGCACCAGCAAGGTATTTGAGAGAATAATACGTCATTCAGTGATTGATTATCTTGAAAATCACGAGCTACTTACACCTATTCAGCATGGATTTCGAAGTAAACGCTCTTGTTCGTCAGCTCTTCTTTCTACTCTCACGGAATTTCACGTAGCCTTAGATCAAAACAGTTACATAACAGCTGCTTTTGTTGACTACAAAAAAGCTTTTGATTCCATTACAATATAACTACTTTGTAAAAAGTTATCGTATTACGGTGTTTCTGGGTCTTAGGTGGATCTCATCATTTTTGAATGAACGGTCACAAAGCGTTGTAATCAACAACAGTCATTCAGAACCTTCGGCAGTTATTTCTGGAGTGCCCCAAGGGTCTGTCTTAGGTCCACTCTTTTTTCTTCTTTACATAAATGACCTACCGCAGTGTCTCCCTCCCGGTATTCATTGCTCTCTTTATGCTGATGATGCTAAGCTCTATTCAATTGATGATCATCATCTTCTTCAGCAAGGCTTAGATGCTCTTGCCGACTGGTCTAAAAAGTGGGGACTCTCTATCTCGACCACTAAAACGGTTTTCATGCGGACAGGATAATCCCATCCTTCTTGCAAGTTGACCCTATATGATTCTGAACTACCTGAGGTTTCTTATTTCCGTGATTTGGGCGTAGTATACGATTCTAAATTATGCTTAAAGTATCATATCTCTAACATTTGTAACAAAGCCAGATCTATAAGTTTTCTGATATTACGTTCTTTCCAAACACAAAACAAGCATCTTCTACTTAGTCTATTTAATATATACACCAGATCCATCCTAGAATTCGCCTCTGAGGTTTGGAGTCCTAGCGACATCTCTTGTATCAAAAAACTAGAAAAAATCCAAAAGCAATTCACCCGCTTAATATTTAAACGTTCACAATACAATATACCATTTTATAAACAAAGACTAGAATTTCTAAACGGAAGGACTTTATATTCACGTAGAAAAGCAATAGATTTGCAGACTTTTTACAAATCTGTTTTTGGTAATCTAAAGACATCAGAGAGCTTTCTTAAATTCGCACCCAGGAATCGTTTCACCAGAGGTCATAGATTAAAATTGCTTTTGCCGGTCTGTAAAAAAAAACAAGCTCAAGAATTTTTTACCATATCGAGTCGAAACAATGTGGAATGAGCTACACGAGTCATTTTTCAATTGCTCATATAATAAGTTTAAGTATTTGCTAGAAACCTCGATAATCAATTGACTCAGATTATTGGGCCACCTTCCATCAGATTATTGGGCCACCTTCCATCAGACTATTGGGCCACATTCGGAGGGGCCACCTTTCTCCCTACCTCCGGAATTGGCGGTCCATGTGACCGCCTCTCAATCCGTGTGCAATGGACAATACAACGCCAAATGAAGCAGTCCAATACCTCCCTTTGCCCTCACCTCACCCCTGCCACGATAAAGAAATTAAATTAAATTGGTTGGATCTAGTTACCCTTCTCCAAAACTTTCATGTAGTGTTGTAAGTAGAAGAAGTTTTAATGTTCGAGATTGTTCAGTCTGGAAATCTTTTGCAGGGAATTAGGACAGTAGGAAAAATGAACGAATTCAAATGGAGTTGAGGTGTAGTGTCGGAGAAAAAGAAAGTAATATACATAGAATCTCAGAGAGACGGAGAGTTAGGGAGATAGAGAACTGGGAGAAAAAGATAGGGAGAAAAAAATAGAGGGAGATAAAGAGAGTTAGAGAGAAAGACACATCAAGAGAACGAGATTGTCAGAGTGAATAGTTTGGTGCAAGCAAACACGAACAGCGCAAGGAGTTATAAAAAGCTTACGTCAAGAGCGAGAATACAGATAAAGGGGATGGGGAGTGAGAAGGGCTAGGTAGGAAGTCAAATATGAGAAAGAAACTAGAAGTACCCGCGAAAGATAGAGATGGAGCATTCGAACGGTGGTCAATACCAGTATGTCTCTCTAAAATTCGAGGTCAGCAAAGATGTTTGAGCAGTAGTATACGCAGTCCAGTTTATGTAAGTTTAAATTTATGTTTAAGTTTATGTAAATATGTGGTATACTCTGTCCGCCTTCAGCTTTAAGGACTTGTTTCCGAGTGAGTTTTAACAAAGACGGTTTTGAACACTTTTTCTAGAACAATCTCCGAAAAAGAGGGGGCTTTGAATTTTTACTCGTAGGAACTTGAGAGTTACCGTGTGAACTCACTGATGAACTCAGCACGATGCGACCAAGAATGACGATGAGTCTACATATATATGTATATATATATATATATATATATGTGTGTGTGTGTAAATATGTATGTGAAGAGCTGTAGACTTGTTCTCTGGGCAGCAGTTTATAAAAATGTTGAGGCCGTCCTTCACTCATCTATTGCTTTGATGATGCTTTTTACCCTTTGTTCTTCTAGTTTGTCGTCATTCCCCGAGTAAACTCTACCTCTTGCTCTCGTCTCTATTCTCTTCTTCTTTTTTGCTTCCTTTATTTCCTCCTTCCTTTTCATCTCTGTCTGATTTTTTACCTTTTTGTCTCTATGTTTAACTCTTTGGGATTTTTTTCCCATTTTTCTGTATTTTACAAATTCTCGTTTTTGGCTCTTCTTCACGACCTTTTCTCGGCTTCCTCTGATGTTTTTTTTCCCTTCACAGATCTCCTTTCTTTGCAGTTGTTGTTGTTGTTGCCGGCAAACGTCTCGCGTCGAAGAGAGTTGGCTATGGAGGACCGCTCTCTCCCTCTCTCTCTCCTCTCTTTTTTTAATTTTTTAAATACATCTCTTCTTCTTTCCTTCACAATAGTCTCAGAAATGAGGCTACTTCTTTTGGTTTCATCCAGAGATCTTCCAACGTGAGTCTTGTTGGACGTCTAGCGCATTTGAAGAGATGGGCCACGTCGTGAGGTCCATTGAGACATTCTGGGCAGTAGTCAAGTATCGAGTCATCGATCCGGTGTAAGTAGTGGTTGGTGTACCTGCTGTAGCCTGAGCGGAGTTGGCTCAGCGTGCAGCGGGCGTTTCTGGAGAGGTCCTCTTCTTCTTCATTTATGTCCGGTGGTGGTCGGCCGCCCAGTATGACTGGACCTTGGATGGTTTCCTTTTCTTCTGAGACCATGTTTGTGTGGACTCGGTTGGCGACGCTTTTCCCGTTGTTCTTCTCTGCTGTTACCGACAGGGCTCTTTCAACAGTGCTTCTGCATGCGATGTAAAGATCAGCTTTCATGTTGCGTGGTGGGGGTCCTTGGAGAAATAATCCGTGATGGAAGTGAGTTTGGCTCAAGGTCCTTGCCAAGTATTGGGCTGATAGCATGTGAAGGTGCGATTTCGATCTCATAACTTTAGCTTCAGCATGTATGTGGTCGACGCTGGCCATTTGATGGTTTCCTGTTACGATACGCAGGCCATTGTTCTGTCCTCTTTGAATTTTGGTCTGTGCTGAGGAGGAGAGAAAGCTGGCCCAGGCTGGAGCTGCGTAGCTGTATATGGATTAGCAAATGGCTTTGTACGTGAGACGGAGTGTCTCCTTTTGGTTGCCCCATGTACTGCCGGCTAGCGCCTTCAGTACATTGTTACGTTGCGACATTCGGCCTGCTATGTCTTTCGCATGATGACTGAATGTGAACATAGAATCATATGTAACTCCAAGGATTTTGGCGGTATTCACGGTGGGTACGCTCTGACCTCCGATCGAGACATCTAGGATAGTCTTGTACTCTTTGCTGTAAGGTGTGAAGAGTAGAAGCTGGCTTTTGGCAGGAGAAATAGATAGTCCACGATCGTGGATGAACTTTTCGATGTGTGGGAGACCGGATCGTATGTGTAGCGAGGCAGTGGAAATGCTCGGATCTGACGCCCATAGCGTTATATCATCAGCATAAGAGACGATTTTGATGTTTGGATCGTTGTTCGGAAGATCGCTTAGATATAAATTGAAAAGAAGCGGTGAGAGTGCGCTGCCTTGAGGGACTCCGCTTCTGATCAGGGATGAGCTTGAGAGGACGTCGCGAAAGGATGTACAGCTCGTTCGTCCTCTGAGGTACGATGCTAGCCATTTCTTTGCGAAGTTTGGGGCGTCGGTTTGTAGGACGAGATCTATGAGTACCGCTATGTCTATGCTGTCGAAGGCCTTTGACATGTCGATTGCCAACATCACTTTACGTTTAGCTGGTCTCTTCGCGTTAAAACCTGCAGCTACGTCTTTTGAAAGAGTGAGGAGGGCAGAGGTGGTGGATCTTCCTGTGGTGAATCCATGCTGGTGCTCAGCTACTCTTACGTACGGCTTGAGTTCTTCCAATAGAAGTCGTTCTATGATTTTCGCCATCGGTGAGAGTAAGGAGATCGGTCGGTATCCTGGTCCATCCGTTGTCTCTTTTCCTGCTTTCAGGAGTGGGAGAATGACTGAAGATTTCCAAATCATGGGAATTCTGCCAGAGCTGAGGGAGTCGTTGATGAGCTTTGTGAGGGCTGCTATACCTCTGTTCCCGAAATAATGGAAGAGTATTGGAGCGAGTCCGTCCGGTCCGAGGGCTGTTGATTTCTTTGTCTTCTTAATAGCTGATTTCACTGCGGCCTCTGAGTACTCGAAAAAATCTTTAGCGTGGATGTTGTGAACTTTCTTCATGGTTTTCCGATTTTCCTTTTTTGTTTTGTAGTCGACTGGGCGTGTGAAGCGTTTGTTGAACTGGTTCGCGATTTCGAAGGAGGATGTGAGGGGTCCTTTCCCGAAGTCGATGGCGCAGTTTGGTGGGGGACGTCCTTTGTCATTCAACATCTTGATCGTTTTCCACAGTTTCTTGCTGTCTAGTTTGGGATCAAAGGTCTCCATGAAGTTTCTCCAGATGTCCCTTTTGTTTCTGTCCGTGGCTCGTCTTATGTTCATGTTGAGGGTGCTGATGTCTTGGCTTGATGGGTCTGATTCTCGTAAAGCGTCTCGTTTGGTCATCCAATCTCGGGTTTCTGGTGTTAAGGCAACGTTTCTCTTCTTGATGCGACCGCGTGGGATTGAGCTGGCGGCTGCAGATAACAGGATCTTCCGGAAGAAGGACTCAGCTTGGGCGGCGGGGAGGTCGGGAAGAGGTGTCGTGGATAACTTTTCTTCGACGAGCTGTTCAAAGATTTTCCAGTTCGCTTTTCCGAAGTTGGTGAAGGAGACTTTCCTGTGCGTACGGATGTAGTTGGAACCCTCAAGGACGATTACGATGGGTAGATGGTCGGAGCTTCCAGATGGTATTGTTTTCCATGAGACTTGAGAAAGTAAGTCCAGCGAACAAATGGAGATGTCTGGAGAAGATGGTCTTCCGTTGACTGGTACTCTGGTAGGCGTGTCACGGTTTACTGCGGCGTCTTCTGAAGCATCGATCGTTTCTGCGATGTGAGAGCCTCTGCTGTCTGAAGATTTGGAGAACCATGCGGCATCATGAGCGTTAAGATCACCGAGTATGATGGATTTCTCGCGATTGTGTAAGAACGGAGTGAGGTCGGGCGTGTAACCAGTGGTGCAAGAGCTCGTCGGTAGTATGTATATGTTGGTAACATCGAGCGACTTCCCATCGGCATCGAATATGCGGACGGTGAGAAATTCCAAATGTGTGTCGGTCGGAGAGGGCATTACAGTGTAGGACAGCGATTCGCTGATTCCGGTAATAAGACCGCCTCCGGAGTTATTCTCACGATCTTTTCTTACGATAGTGTATCCAGGAATTTGTGGACATTTGGAACGGTTCGTTAGCTAAGTTTCTTGGATGAGAAATAGATCGATTTTCAGACGAGTGACGAGTTCATGGAGTTCCGTCGTTTTGCCAGAGAAGCCATTGCAGTTGTATTGCAAAATCTTGAGGTTCCTGCTGTTGGACGTGGGGTCAGAGGAGAGAGTTTGCCTGGTGTTCGTGGTCGTCAGCGGAGTCGTTGATGTTATGCATGACGGGCAGCGGTATTCGACTTGGATGTATTCTTTGAGTGAGGAGAGGCCACTGCATGTCGATTTAGTGTGGACCCACTCTGAGCAGTGGGAGAGTATTCGCCTTTCTCTTGCATGTAAAACACAGCCACATCCTTGGTCCTGGGTTACTCTCGATGTCTCCGGCCAATAGGAGAAGTAGTTGGGACAGGCCAGCCGGATCGGACTGTCCCTCAGGCGAAAAAAAGAACGAAGACGGAGGTGTAGTGAAGAGATGAGAGAGAGAGAGAGACAGAGAGGCTCTCTTGTAGTTTCTTCGGAGCGTGATGCTTCCGGAGAAGGTTGTTGATGTCCTTTGCAGTCTGTAGACTGTCGTGCTGCACCGCGTGAAAGCGGACATCGTTGTAGCACTTTTTTGCAGTCAAAAAGATCTCTGTTTTCTTACATAAATGAGTATGTTTGCTTACTCTGCAATTTTTTAGTATTTCCATATTTCTATTATTCACCACCAATCATTTGTTTTTTCCTTTCGAACTCTTTCTCACTCATTACACTTTTCAGCTTTTCCTTCTTTACTTTTGTTTTGAACGAGTTAATTGAAATGTTCGGATTACTAGTGTCAATATTTTTCCTTCGGTTTGCCGCGCGGGCGTTTGCCTGGTACTTCCATGTCAAGAGCGTGTCTTGCGATGTTGGTCGCGTCTCTTCGCATCACGTGACCATGCCATCTAACTCTCCCTTCTCGCATCTTGTCTTGTATTGGAGCCAAGCCGAGTCTCCCTCTCACAATCGTGTTACGCACACAATCTAGGCCATGCAGTCCTAGTGTCCAGCCTAACATTTCCATCTCATTCGTGTGGATAATGTTCTCGGTTACACGCGTTGTAGGCCAGGTCTCCGTCGAATAGAGGAAACAATTTTTTAGAGTTGGGAGAAAAAAAATTGCTGTTAGATTGCAACGTTTCGAACTCCGGAAGTTTTTACAGAAAATCATTATCATGTACATATGTAGTTCAGTTTATTTGATTTATGCTTCCAAATTACTTCGTGGTCTTGATGTCGAAATTCAAATAGTGTAAGGTAGGCATCGGGGAAACATTCTTTTCTCCGAATCGTGAACATTCGAGAATAGGTTTTTGTGATTTGTTTTGAAAAATCAATCGTTAACCTTTTCGTTACAAATCATATTCCGTGAGTAAGAAAAATAAACTTTTTAGTTGATTAGAATAGCAATTAGAAATGGTTCCTGTCCAAACTAATCATATCTTTAGAGTGACTCATAGTCAGAACTAATCATATCTTCAGATTGACTCATAGTCAGAACTAATCATATCTTTAGAGTGACTCATAGTCAGAACTATTCATATCGTTAGAGTGATTCATAAAACCTTTTTTGAAATGAGAGTAAGAGAATAAAGAAAAGACAAAGAGATGAGAGTAAAAACAAAAAGAGATGAGAGTAAAAAAGAGAAGTTGAGAGAGTTGAAAGTCTATTATGTAAATAAGTATATTCTGCACGTAATTTTAAAATTCAACAGTCACGTTAAATCAGAATCAGAACAAGTCTAGACAGACGTGTAATACAAAACAGTGACAGTTTGCTCCTTCCGATAGGCGAAACATGCAAATAGGGCAAAATCCTCATCTCTTAAAACTGTTTAGTTTTCGGCATCGGGAAAGTGTTGCAATAAACTCCGTTCATTTGTCACTCCTTGTTCACACTATTAAAAGGTTTTTTTTACTGAAAAAAAATCTATTTTCGTGTCATTATCAGTTTCAACGCTTAGGAATAAATACTAGTATTTGAAAAAAACTGCTCTTACTTTTCCTTTCTTTCTCTCACTTTCACACTTTTTCTCTTTGAATATATAATTTTTATTATTTGCTCTCTTTTTGTAAAAGTGTAGCAATAAACCCCATTCAAATTTGATTAATTGTTCTATATCAACCATTTCTTTAGATTTTTTTGCACAAGTCTCTTAGGAAATGAATAGTGGTATCTGAAAGTGTGTAATACTGCTCTTTCTTTACCTCTTTCTATCTCTTCCTCCTTCTTTTTCTCTTGTTTTCCAATATATACTCCTGTTTATTACCCCCTTTCTTTTTTCTTTCTTTTCTCTCTCTTTCTCCTTTTTTACCGATCTCACCGTTTCCATGAAATATTCTTCGTTTCTCTAGATTTTCTTACCTTTTCCGATTTTCAGTTGCACAATATGCATGCATACTAATCCGCTTTCCTCTCCTCTGCATCAGAATTCTAATTTTCTCCTGTTAGAGATTTTGTTTCAAGAGAGATCAATCTAAATAAATGTCAATCTATGTATGTATCTCTGTTTCAAACCTCAAGTACTTTTGTCTTTCTCTCTCTCTTTTTTTGTCTCTATCTCTCTCCTTCTCTCTCTATCTCTCCTTCTCTCTCTATCTCTCCTTCTCTCTCTATCTCTCCTTCTCTCTCCCTCTTTCCTTCTCTCTCTCTCGCTTTCTGCAGCTGTCTCTGTCTCCCGCTCTCGCTCTCTTCTTGCTGTCTATTTCCCTCTGTCTCATCCTTTTCTCGCTCTATTTCTGTTTTCGTGCTTCATCAACAGAGAATAATAATGTCTCTACAACCTCTATTTCACCTGTAGTACTTTCGAAATGAGAGTTTTCTCTAACATTCACAATCCTCTATTCTCGTCTTCTCTTTTCTTTTTCACACATTTTTTTCTATCCCTTGTTCATCTCACTGATTCTTCCGCTTTTTCTCTTTCTCCTACTCTATATATCTCTCACTCCCCCTCTATAACCATACCTTTTCTCTCTTTCTGAATTTCTATTTTATAAACCTATGTCTAATTTTGACTGTTACAGTGTAATACACAAGATTTCTCTCGCAGTCTGAAATCCTCTATTGAAAGTCTCGATTTCCTCAATCCGTTTGCAGACCCATAGTGGTGCAAGTAACTTGTTACGCACTGACAATTAAGCGACCTTCTTCTACATTTTCCCTATGGGCTTTCCCTCAATTAATAACTAGCACACTTCGGATGTATTGTAATAAACGGCGAAGTGAGAGCTCTGCTTTAGCTGAGACCTCTACATATGTACATATGAATACTGCGAGCCAGCGTCAATCTGAACAAACAGCATTCGCCCTGGTCTCTCTGTTTCGCTGTTTGCGCTCGCTCATGTTACAATTGTGTCCTAGATACCTCTGCTTTGTTTTCATTTCCCCTATTGAGTCAGTCTGTGCTTGTTTACGCGAATAACTACACATGTATGTCTAATTGTAAAAGAAATGTATGTATAATCAAAAGAGTTCCTCTTGTATGTTCTGGACTTTTTGACAAATTATTATAAATCAGGTTTTTCATTATATAATAGTGTACATATAGTAAAACAAGGTTATCGTCTTCATTTTTTGCTATTCATTTTTCAGCTTCAAACTTGTGTCTTGCGACTGTCTACCAGAGGCTTCACTCAACTCCTTCTCCTCTAATTTTTGATTTATCGCGTTCTTTCGTTCCAATTACCTGCTTTATAACCAATGTCATAGACATGAAGCGCTTTATAACCAATGTCATAGACAACATACTACTTGAAAAACTACTATCAATTCTACTATCAACTGTGTTCCTGATGGAGTACGAGTGAGAACGTTGAACGTAGATTAAGGTTTGGACGATTAAGGTCTCAAGGTTTCCAAGTCCTGCTAGAGACCGAGCTCAAACATGTTCATAAGCAGAGAAGGAAAAGTAGAGGTAGAGAAACAACATCTCCTCCGCCGGTTAGAGTGAGAGCCAAACTCGTGAATTGAGAGCACTCAGACTGATAGTCTGCTGCTCTACCGATTAAGCCATTTCATAGCATTCTATAGTGGTGAAAACTCATTTTCAAGCCGTATGTTTCTTCAACTTTCAGTCATCAACAGGAGGCTGAAACTCAACGCCCTACCTTAACCAATCTATCTCAGGAACTGACAGTCAACATGGCGAAAAGTTATCTGGACGAGTACTACTGGCTGCCGAGAAATGTCACTTGGAAAGTTAGTCTTCTGAGGTCTGAGTTGTTATTGAAAGTGCTAGCCTTATAGCCGAAAAAAAGCAACATAAACTGTGAATGCTCCCTTTTTCTGGTTTAATCAAATCATAATGATACGAATGTATGTGCATTTGACTTTGCATTGTTTTTTCTTTTTCTTTTCAATCTTAGCTGTGAGTCATGCTTTTCAATTGTTTCTGTAGTGACTTTGTCAGATTGCACAAGACCTTCGCTGTTGACTTATACCACACATGTATTAACTGAAAATATTGCTATAACTGAAAATATTGCTATACAAAATAACCTTGACCTGAAATCTGAAATCACCGAAAGACTTCGTGCTTTTCATGTTACATACTATCTCGACTGAAACGTTTCAACTTTTTCCAAAAAAGAACCGAAGCCTTGCAACTCCAGGAGCTTCCAACTGATCCGAGAGACCTTCTCTATCCTGTCTACCTGGCCGTCCCTCTACTCATCTTTCGGATTATGTGGGAATCACTCGTCGGGATCCCTCTGGGTGTCGCTCTCGGGTATAACAATGGACCACTGCTTCTTCAAGTATATTTTCGACTTTGCACAGATTATGTTTCAGTGCAACCATATAAAAACAGGAGGCCTTGCTGAAATGATCAAGATTTTTTAAGTAGTATCGGAGTCAAATTGAAGCTTATATCAAATAGAGTTTTAAGTTAAAACTCAAAACGAACTCAAAAAAACCGGATCCCGGATTAAAATCAAGCCTTACAGGTGTCAAATGGAGCGAAAATATGGAGAACACTTTGCGAACATTAATTATATCGTCGTGATATTGTTAACTGACTGAGTCTTTAGTGCCACAACATTTTTAAACTTTTCTTTCTTCTATAAACTCAAAATAAGCTGAGTTGGAGAAATTATCTTCATGTCTTGGTTTTGCATGTTAATGTAGACATGCATATTTAATTTGTCAGTCAAACAGCAGTTGAAGCTTTGTCAGTCAAACAGCAGTTGAAGCTTTGTCAGTCAAACAGCAGTTGAAGCTTTGTCAGTTAAACAGCAGTTGAAGCTTTTCGAATTAATCGTAAGCTGCGCATGTATGTAAGTGGGTCAAAAAATTAGAGAATCAATACTAGGAGCGTGAAGAAAATATTTATTATCGATTCATATTAAGTTTAAGTTCCAATTGTTCATTTCAATGTAAAGAACATGAAGCGCCAAAAATCAATTGTTTTATGGTAGAAAGAGTGAAAAATTGGGAGATGTTTATCTGTTTTGAACGATACGGCTTCAAGCTGTTAAATTCTTGCTAGGAGCCGGGTTCTATTATTATAGAAAAAGGGTACAAGAGGTGATAAATATAATTTACAATTTTGATATCACTGCTAGGAGTATAATGTAGCAGAAATCTGTTTTGCCCCAACTTAGAGAGATTTCTGCTCTCTCTGGGTGGGGCTGATCAGTGATCGCACAGAGAGGAATCGAGTATAGTTAAAATTGAAACTAAGACTTAAACTAAAAAATAAAACAAAATGAAAGTAAAACATAAAATGAAAGCAGAAAACAATATCCACGTGTTTCAGAAACGAGAGTGATAAAAATATATACGACTACTCTAATCATATTATTTAGATATGAGAGAAGCGTAAAAGTGAAAAAAAGGAGAACTGTGTGTAGTAGATGATATATTGTCTATCAGACGAATTCTGGTGAGCTGATAAGAAAAAGATATTCTACGGCTTTACTTGTGAACAAGAAACAACTATTATCGAAATCAGATTCAAACCAAGAACATCTTTTTTCCAGATCCGGTGCCATCTTTTAGGAGGATTCGCCGCGAATACTCGCAGCAAACGGGTCTTGGAGTGCTTTTGGAGGTTCTCTTTCTATACCGGAGTTTTAGTCTACGGTGTGTTTGTGATGTACGACCGCTCATGGCTGTGGAATGTGCGAGAATGCTGGATCAATTACCCGCATCATCCTGTCTCGAAGCAAATATGGTAATTGTCTGACTTTTTCTCTCGTTAACCGATCTTTTTCTACTCATCATTTTTCGATACGATTAGGTTTATGATCATGTGCAAAGAGAAAGAGTTCACGGGCTTGAAATCGGATGGGAGCAGCGTTACAGAAAGAAGAGAAGGCTCTTGAAATTGTAATAGAATACTTAATTCAATTTAAAGTTTACAATTTTAGCTCAGCTACATATATAATATTGACCTCTCAGCGGTATATTTTAAAAACTCTTTTTACATTTCCATCATCAAATTTATTGTGATTTACTTTGATTGATGGCGCTTTTTGTCCCAAAGCAAGAAACAGTTTTTTCCCCTGTTTTATACTATAAACTAATATATACTCAAATACTATCCGCATGATCAAAAATCTAAATTTCATCAAACACATGATCAATTTTATTATTGTCCTAGATATTGTTTATTGATGTTAGTATTTTCTTCGAGGTTGTACTACATGTGGGAGCAGTCGTTCTACTACTCCCTCTTGATCGCCTCCGTCTTCGATGTTCGTCGCTCCGACTTCTGGCAGCTCGTCTTCCACCACATCGTCACTATTGGACTGCTTTCCTTTTCATGGGTCATCAACTTCGTGAGGTGTGGGTTTACTTAGTTTACTATGGAATCAAAATAATGCACTTTCTTCACAAGCTGATTGTCCCAACTTCTCAAATCCTCCTATCTATTGCCATTAAACTCCACAAATGAGCAGCGCATCCTATTATAAGAGCAAAAAGCTGAATTCTAAGGAGATGAATCATGAGGACTCGCATTAGCACTGCTCTATCATTTGTGTTATCTGCGGGATATCTTCGGTTGGTGTGTTTTTGATGCTTTACTTCAATGCTCGCTTGATATCAGGGTAGGAACACTGGTTCTTCTTTCGCACGACGTCGCAGATGTTGTTCTCGAATTCGGGAAACTTGTCCGTTACGACCGCACCAAGAAAACGGCGACGAATATCTGCTTCGTAGCCTTTCTCAGCAGGTTAGAGGGCTGTGCTTGTGGATTGAATACTCAGTGTTTTGATATTTTCAATAATTCTTTTGTACATAGAAAGCACATAGGATATTCTTTTTACAATTCAATGTTTTTTTATTTCAAAGGTTTCATTCACATGTTTTCATTCTTGTCCAAGATATTCTCTCTCAACTATTCATGTTAGTCAGCCTTTTCATAAATATTCGTAAAACATATGAATCATCTGCTTCTCTACTACTTAGACCAAGCATTTTGAACATTTAACATGTTATATATCTTGAATGTGTCTCAACTATTCATGTTAGTCAGCCTTTTCATAAATATTCGTAAAACATATGAATCATCTGCTTCTCTACTACTTAGACCAAGCATTTTGAACATTTAACATGTTATATATCTTGAATTTGTCTCAAAGTTTTCACGAGTTCGTCTTTTATAATGAGACATTTTCGATTATCCTAATTTCCTGATCAAACACTTAGCTCTATGCTTTCAAGAAACTCCTTTTAAATTTGTAGAACGAATCATTTTTTTTCAATAATCATTTGGTCAATAATAATCATTTAAGTCATCTTCATTTTCTCATTCTTTACTAGTCAAATGAATTATATCATCTTCTGAACATCAATATACTGGTGACTCTTTAGTTGGATGGTGACTCGTCTAGGGTATTTCCCTTTCGTTCTTCTGCGTTCTGCTATCCTCGAGGCAGCTCACCTCATACAACCAGACTACGATGTTTTCGATTTCTCACAGGTTTTTTCTCTTTAGTCCTCTTCATATAACTCGTATAACTTGAAAAAAAAAATGTTAAAAACTCCTAAAAGGGTCGTTTACAACTGCCTGTTGTGTTTCGAAGTTCCTTTGAGAAGAAAACTGCAAAAGGGGTAGTATACCCCTGACCTTTTTTTCTCTTTACAGTCATAATTATATTTGAGACAGAAAAATTTTTTTTAAACAGTGGTAGCAATTTTTTTTACATTTTCCATTTTATCGGTTGTTTTTGGTTTTCTAAAATGATTGGTTTAGAAATCATTTGAGAAAAAATAATGTTTTTTTACAAAAATACCTCTGAAAGATCTATTCCAGTCAATGAAATGGTGGAAATTGCATCATTACACGCGTGAAAAAATCCTCGCTTTTAGTTGAAAGATAAAAATTGGAAGAAAATGTTTGAATTGTTCTTGAGTTATGTGTTGGTTTTAATGAAAGTACTTGGCTTGAATGTTTCTATGAATGAGCCAACATGAATCAGTTAGCAGAAAAAATTGTACGAAAAACATATGAAAGCACTTTAAAATAACACTTCATCAATTTGTAATAAAAAATTGAATCATTTTGAGTTAGCATTGTACCTTAATATCTATTTCGAGAACTTCTGTGTTGCTTAAAAAACTCTAGTTATCAGAAATGGTAACATGAGAACAGAAAAACAAGTAAACTAGTGAGAAAAAAATCATGATGGGTTAGATGTTGAGCAAAGTTAGATATTCTTAGACCTTTCTGTTTCCAATCAAGCTCTAATACATTTGGACTATTCTTGTTTTTGTTCATTTCTCTTTAAAAACTTCTACAGTTTCCAGCTATTATGAAACTTCTCAGCTTGGATTCAATTTGAAGCTGGTGAAAAAAAAACTCAAAATATAAAAAAAATTTGTCGATAAACTCAGAAAAGGCATTCGATGTGCATTACAGATGCCCTTCGCTCCTCGACTGCTCTTCGTGATGCTCTGCGCACTTCTTGTGTTGCATGTCTTCTGGACGGTCCGAGTTTCATTGACAAATTTCGATCTACACTTTTATTAGTAGAAAATTTACAAGTTTGGGGATTAGTTCGATGTCAGCAAAAACAATAGAATAAAGCTATAAAAAACCGTTCACTAACTGTAGATTCCAAAACAAACATTTTTGTTATTGGTTTTATTAGAGAGAAAAAACTTCGTTGCAAAACGCAAAATCTCTGTTTTCCGAAAGGGGATAAATTCAAAAGTCTTATTGAGTATGGATTTTATATTTTTAATTTTTTTTGAATTTTTTTCATAGATTGAATTCAAAGTACCAAGACCAGCAACTTAGCGATCTTTTTTCGAAGTTAAAATCTTCTTGTTTACAGATTTTGATTCTACGCATTGTGATGAAAACTTTGCGAGATGGAGAAGCTACAGATATGCGTTCTGGTTCTGAAGACGAGTCCGTCGAGTCGAGCTCCAAAGACAGACACCGAATTTTAACGAAGAAACTGACCAGGAAGCAAGAATAGAGTTTTAAAGTTTCGTTTTGTTGTAACTGAGTATTATTGAATTGTACATACAAAGATCTCAGAGAAGTTACAGGGTATCGTATTTCATATCCGTTTTTATGTATCTGTATTTTATGTATATCTCTCTCAAATCTCCCTCTCTTCTTTCTTTTCAGTTTTTCTCTTTATTTTTCTCTCTTCCATACTCTTTCTCTCTCTTTCATCTCCATTTCTCACCTAATCTCTCGTTTTCTCTTTCACCTCCACTGGAATTTTCATGGTTTCCGCCACTTAAATACGCCTTTTTTCCATTTCACTAATTTACCTTCTCAAAATTTGTTAAACAATAAACATTTTTTTAGATTGGACGGAAAGACAAACACGGAAAAATGAACCAATTAAAGTTTACACATACTGAAGAAGTCTTTCAGCTACACTGCTAATGTGCTCACTTTCTTAAATACTTTTAAGCTCAATGATTTTCAAAAATAGGTTTGATGAACAATGGTTTAACGAACTGAGATATACATTAACTTTTTTCTGCTCGAATCATTCGCTTTTAATGAGTGAGCATTGAAAGGTTTCTGCAAGGTTAAATACATGCTCCGAACAACCTGCTATATAGCCGTCTTGGATAAAGATCTTTTTGAAAATAAGTATTATGAAAATTGATTGAGAAGATAGAAGGGAGATGTAGCAACTTTATTCGATCATGATTAGACACTTAGAATTTTAACATAACAAAACAAAACAAACTAAATTTTTTTATTGTATCTCACCTAATTGGTTTGATCAAAACCCTACACTTTGCAAATGGTTATTAGGTAGGATCCGAAGGATGACCGTGATGTTGCTAATTGCTTATGAGTAGCGTTCGAGAATTTTCGAGTTTTCGGTAGAGATTTGGTAATGGAGCTGAGAAAATGTAGCTGTTGATAAAATTGTACTGAAAACCTGATAAATGATTTGGTTTGAATCTGCAAGCGAATATTCAGAAAGTTCGGGGCTTCGGCAAATTCAAGATTTATACCTTATTCGGAAAGATTTATACCTTATTCGGAAAGATTTATACCTTATTCGGAAAGATTTATACCTTATTCGGAAAGGAAACGGACAATTGCAAAAGATAGCCGACGCTGATTTCTAACTTAACTTGTTTTTCAAAAGGATTGTACAACTGTATTCTCTCTGGTTTGCGCTTTCTAAAAAGTTCTACCTTTTTTATTTCTGCTCGCTTCTACCCGTCCAATGAACCGGACGGATCAAGGAAGGAATTGGACATTAAGACCCAGCCGCATGAATCACGACAAATAACTTTTCCGAACTATCAATTTTTAAACCCTGGATATGATCGAACTTCATGACTCTTTCATTGAAACGGAACGTTCAAAATGATTTGAATTTGATTGAAAGTTGTTCTGATTTAATCTGATCAAGCTGATCACATCGGACACCTCAGATGTTGTAGAATGATAATCTATGAATGATAATTGAAATCTTATCCAAAAATGGTTTTGATCGCTTTTTAATGTTTAAGAATACGAAATTCCAGACTAGATTACAACTCATAGTAAAAGCTTGGAGAACGTAGATTGTGGACTGAAGTGTTGAATATGGTTTGGACGATACGGCCTCGAGGTGTTCGAGTCCTGCTAGAGACCCGGATGCCTTAATTTTTGCGCGATAGAAATGAAAAGCGAGAAGTAACTCGACCGCTTTCTTCGTTCTCATCCTCTACGTCAAATGTATGTTTTCTTCGTGTTTTTTCTCATTAAAGAAATCGAGATTGAAATTGAAGTCAAAACCAAGAATAAGATGGAGTCATTCTAATCAGTGGCGCTTGATGTCCGATCACATCGAGCATGAAGAGTTTGGATTGAATTGAATTGAATGAAAGAATAAGCTTACGCCAATAATGCTGGAAAAGAATTTTGGCCATTTCTCGGTTCAAACCTTTCCAATGAAAAGAACCGCGTAAGGATTCTAAGTTAAGGTTTGTGAATTAGAACCTGTGAGAAAACGGGCATCTTTATTTCAATATGTTTTATTATTATTTTATAGAAGTTCACCTACCTTCATGGAAATCGTTCCAATGGTGAAGACTCGGAAGCATTTAGAATTGCAAGACAAAGGATTTCAAAGAAAAGCTCCTATTCGCTCGCTGTAACCCAGAGCAGCCTTCGCTGAATGATGCCTCGTGCTCTCTGCAATAGATGAACGAGAAAGAGAAACTTGGACGATAATAGGAAACATATTCCTCAGCGACCTCCGCGTCATAGGACTTTGGTTCTCAATTCAATCTTGAAAAACAAAGATTCAAAACTTTAATTTGTTTTTCTAACTGTACTTTTCAGTTTAACTATCTAATATGTATAGAAACGGAGAAGAGGTTTTCTCTATTCAAATAAGTTTGCTGACTCAGTTTTCTTAGCTTAAGTTCATTTTGAGCATGGTTCTCCTGAGGAAGATTTTTCATCAGCTTGAGTCTGTCTACTGAGTAGATTATTCTATTAATATTATCAGTTAGAGGAGTTTTATCAGCATTTATATGCTAGAACGGTGGCTTTTACCCCAGAATTTCCCTGATTGATTCAATTTTTTTCAATATGATTCACCCCGTGTGTTTTTTTAATTAGTAAGGGTTTTCTTTTTTTCTAATTTGTAAAGAATTTGTTTTTCAAATCAAGTACCATAGTCTTGTTTCTTTCTCAGAGATAATTTCTCTTTCTATGTACACGATAATTCTGAACGTGTTTCTCTTTCAGGATGGGTCTCTTGACTACGTTTCTCTTTGTACTAAAAGACTTCGCCAACTGGTCGACCGTTGCTGCAGTTCCCCACATAGCGAATGCACATTCCATCATTTCGCGCCTCTTCTGGGTCTTCATTTTCATCCTAATGTCTGCCATTTTCCTATCCCAGGCAGGCGTTTTCTTATTTGAATTTATGATTTCCGATACTTCACATATAATTGTGCTATTTAGCAGTGATGTACATATATGAAGAACACGTTAATTGGAAAAAGTAAAGTTCATAAAGTAAATTAGATGAATAGTTGAATGTGTTTAACGAACATTTTGGGGAATTTTTTCTTGAAATCAGCTTCCGGTTCAAAATATTGATACTACCTGGAAAGTTAAACAATAAAAGATAAGAATTACATAACGTGAGTCTTCCAATCTGTTGGTTCCTTTTCAGTTCTATGCTCTGGTGACTCAACTTGTAAAATTCGACATTCTTATCACCATCAGCATCAATCACGACAACCTTGTCAAAAATCCTTTATCCAGTTTTCTCGAAAACATTCAGTAAATTCCAATTAGAAAAGAACAAAACAATAAAGCTCCATTTATATATATATATATATATTTTATCGACATTTTGCAATGCAAAGTTATGGTGAGAGACATTGTAAATAATATTCAAGTGTGGCGAGAAGTAAGGCAAATATCTAAAGTAAGGCAAATATCTAAAAGTAAGGCAAATATCTAAAGTAAGGCAAATATCTAAAAGTAAGGCAAATATCTAAATGCTACTAGTTATTCTCCAGGTCACATATCACATTCTCGTTACGGAGACGATTTATAAACTGCTCTACTGTTCTTGAATTCAGTATTTCACTCGGGATTACGTAAAACATTCTTGAAACACGTAAACCGAAACAATTGATTCTAGACGTCGAAGAAGTACATTCAATAGCAATACCATTCATATTAGTGCGGGTAGAGGAGGCGCTCTTGAAAATGCGTGATTTTTCAATAATAGACTTGTCATTGAAGATCTTCCAACCCATTTTAAGGTCGGCAATCACCCTTCTTTCGGCTAAAGTACTTAGGCCGATTAGATTCAGACGATCTCTGTAACATGGAAGGCTGAGAGGATAATCAGGCTGTGGGAAACATCTATAAAAGAGTATTCTAGAGAAAGATCTCAAAACCTTTTCTAGGAGATCAGAATCCTTCCGGTATATTGGATTCCATAGACAAGAGGCAAATTCTAGATGAGGTAGAACATATGTATTGAAACACTTAACAAGTACTTGGGAATCATTGATGCTTATAGAGCGGAGCATAGCATACATCGCTTTAGTAGCCTTCATAGTTCGTTCAAGAATCGCGTCATGTCTGCGAAGAGATGGTACTAGTTGGATTCCAAGGTCTCTCACTTGAGTAGATACTTTTAAAACACAGTTATTTAGGTGATAATTGAAAGGAGGAGAAGTTTTGCCTAAGCGTAGATGATAGGTCTTGTTCGAAGATAAAGAAAGATGGTTGGCTACGCACCAATTATACACATTATCTAGACAATTCTGCATTTCGATAGTTCGTTCAGTTATATTGTGAGCACTGTGAGATACATATAACTTAATGTCATCAGCGTATGCTTGATAGCGTATATTCGGATAAGGGCTAAGCACATAATTCAATTCGCTAATGTATAGAGAAAACAGAAGTGGTCCTAATACGGAACCCTGTGGCACGCCAGATGTCACAGGTTGAGGAGCAGATATTGTCTTGCCCATTCGTACAGAAAAAATTCGACCGTCAAGAAAAGATTCTAGCCAAGACATCAAAGATAGGGACAAACCGAAACGTGCAAGTTTTGTCAATAACTTAGGTATACTTATCGTATCGAAAGCTTTGGTAAAGTCTAGATAAATCACATCGATAGATAAGCCTTTACTGATATCTTGTGTCCAGTCGTCTTCACAGACTAAAAGATTAGTAACAACAGAAGCACGGGAGCGAAAACCATGTTGATTTTGAGTTAACAATTCGAATTTCGCTAAATGTTCATCGATGATAGCTCTTATCAAACGTTCCATGACTTTAGAAGCAGGGGAGAGAATGGATATTGGTCTATACGAGGACGGTAGGGAAGAGTCTTTCGCTGACTTAGGGATAGCAGTAATCAGAGAATGTTTCCATACGGAAGGTGTCTTACCAAGCCATAAAGAGAAATTGAAAATGTGAGTGAGCGGAAGAGCGAGTGATTTCGCACACTTTTTGAAAACTATTTGAGGAATTCCATCCGCACCGACGCTACCAGTAGGTTTGAGCTTGGAGAGAACTCGGTAAACATTACATGGCAAGAACAAATGATCATCTGGTTGGGGAGGAATAGAATCGCCGTAGATTGGAGGAGGAAAGCCATCGTCTTTAGTGAAAGAAGATGCAAACTCGGAAGCTAATAAATCACATTTCGAGAGAGAATCAACAACAGTACAACCAGTAGCAGTTTTCAAACAGCGTGGGGGAGCTGATTTAGGTTTAGTGAGGGAAGCAATATGGCGATAGAGGTCAGCTGCTCTCTTCAGTTTTTTCCTCTCACAATACTTATTCCATTTCTTAACTTGTTTGAGAAGGTCTGAACTAGCTTTCATATAAATAGTGCGAATGAAGGGTATTGTAATATCAAGAAAAAGTGAATTTCTGTATTTGATGAGTCTATGTATATAGGAAGAATAAGAGGCAAATGGAGAACGAGGGAGTCGTCTCGGAACATGTAATTATATCGCATCATGCACTATTTTACAGAAACGATTATACAAATCATCAATATCATGAAAATAGTCAAAACGATTCTCCCATTCTATACTTGAAAAATATTCATTCAGTGCTTCAAAATCAGCTCTAGCGAAATCAAGAATAACATCGCTTTCAGGAAGTGCAAAGGAAAATTGCAAGGTGAACTGAATTCCAGAATGATCACACGAATGAAACGGTGGAATGATGCAAGGGCTAGATACAATATTCTTCTCAGTTGTCAAAAGCCAGTCTATACATTTGGTATGGCGAGTCGGATCATTAAGCATAAGATTATAGCCAGCAGTATCTACGAAAGACCGTAAAATCGTATCAGAAACAGTTGACGGATTAGATAAAAAGTCGCTGTTGAAGTCTCCTACTACGATAGCTGGGAAGTTACAAGATGCTGTTAAGTCTACTAACAAATCGCATAATGTAGTAGTTAGTTCAGCATTTTAATTTGGAGGACGGTAGTAAACTATTATACGACAGAATGAGTTTGCTAAGAACAAATCAACCGCAACAACTTCACATGTATCACAAAATGATTGTCTAGCGAAAGTTAAATGATCCCGCATTATGAGAGCCACACCTCCTCCTCTAGAGTCTCTATCATTTCTAATAACATTGTAAGGAAGAAGACCGGTAATTTCTGAATCAGCTACTCTAGAGTTAAGCCAAGTTTCACTGAGAGCTACTACATCTGGTTGCTCTATTTCAAGAAAGGAACGTAACAATGAAAGTTTATTTTTAATTGAACGAATATTGAAATAGAAAGCTTTCAGACCGGTACATGATCTCAGTTTGACGTCTTCGGCGTAGGATTCGTCTGGCTTCGAATGAGGGCGCTGCTTGTTCGTGTCGACTTCGGAGCTCGTACTGTTATGTTCTGACTGCTTCGAGCATTTGGAAAGGCGGAGTAGCCAGGCTGTGCTGATCGTCGCTTTTGGTCTGCTTCATTCCGGGGCATCAATTCACCATCGAAGATGACGTAGTCTTTTCCTTCCGATAATAACTTACGTTTCTCTTGTCTTAGCAAGTACTCTCTCTCTCTCTCTTTGCTCTTTAGTAAGACCGGGTCGGACATTGATTCCTTGGAATTGATTATTCTTGCGTAGTAAGGCACTCTTTGAAAGAAACAGTCTTTGATGTCCTTTGGTGGGGAAGATTACTTTGAGGAGTCTAGACGAACTCGTTCCTGGCGTATTCGGCGGCTTTCCCATTCTGAAGTGAGAGATTCCACCGACGGCGATACCAGATGCGTCTAGAAGACTGGTAATGAGTTGAGAATCGTGCTGAGTCTGTGCGGAAGGACGAGCATCGGTGTTTTCAGGAGCCCTCTCGATGACGACGGAGCGAAGCCTTTTCTCCTCATCGATCTCCTTTCGGATGGTCTCTTGGCTGACGGAGCTTGTGTAGAACTTGTCGAAAAGAGCGTTGCAGGTTCTCAGGAGAAGTACGACGTGGAGTGGAAGAGAAGGTGTCTTCTCTTCCGCGTCAAGAAAGTCTTTCAGAGATTTTTGTAGGAGAGCTGCATCTTCATTTGTTGTCGAGGCTGACATAATTGCGGCAGTAGAAATGGAAATGAATTGGAGCAAGTAGAAAGGTCACCGCTCGATATTGAGAACAGAGTGGTGAGTTGAACAGAGTGGTGAAACACGAAAAAAAACCATTTCCGAAAAAAAATTGTGTTTTGAAAAATCTTTCAGCTACATACAATTCCATAGACGGAAATAGGAAAACATTCATTGAGCGACTATTTTCGTGTAAAGAGCTCACTTCCATTTGAAAAATACTTCAAGTGATAGGGTTCTCATGTATATTTTTATCCGACTGATAATAAGCGATACAATCAGCATAGTCTTTCGTCGCCTTTGTTTGCGACATAAATTTACGAAGAGCAAGATGGCCATATTTGCCCAAACTTTGTTCCACACCAAGGCGCGTTGCCATTCGTTGCCGTTCCACAACAAGGCGGGTTGCCAAAATCGTTGCCTTTCGAATATCGGTAGTGAAATTCTATCTTTAAACTGCCAACGGACACAAACCAGTGGTATTATCACATCCAACCACGAAGAATCCGTTTTGCAGCCTTTCCCTCAAATCACCATCTGCAACGCCAATCCGTATAAGATGAACATGGTTGACGAAAATCTGAAGAAACTCATGGACGATTACTCATCTTCGATCTTACCAAAACCTGGCCCATCTTCGTACCACTTTTGGGTCAGTGGGCATCTTTCGAGCCACCGTTAATACTATAAATGAGTCTTTTTGATCTTCTTAACCAATTTCTTAATATTTGATTGAAACATTCCGATATTACAACGGAGTGAAAAACACGAAACTAGAAGCCTGACTCAATCCTTTATGTCTCAGGAGATTGAGACTATGAAGACTAAAAACTATATTCGATCCCATAATAGTGAACATGAAAGTTGATTGCAGGGTAATATGACCGAAAGCCAAAAAGATCGAAGGGCGCTAGATGCCATGATGCTCATTGTGAGCGACCATCCACAGGACGCTGCGACCTACGGATTCAAAGAGATGATCCTGACTTGCCGCCAGAATGGCGAAAATTGCACTGAAGTGTAAGTTTCGGAGAAGGAACAAAACTGAAATAAGTATTATATTTGAAGTATTTTTTCTGCCGCTCTTTCTGACTACGAGTGGTTCGAAGAAAGCATCAACATTCGTGGTATTGTGACAAGGGACTATGAAAATGCATCTCGAGAAGTTAAGAAACTCAATGTTGTCAATCGATAAAACAACTTAAAATCCGATTTTAATTTGCGCTGCATACCGAAGTTTCATGAATACTATATATGTTAGAGTAATAAAACCTTTAAATTTTTTATAAAATTACACCTGAAAAGTTTTTTGTGCATCGATGAGAACGGAGAGAAAGGTCAGCGTAGTTTTTGCGCGCAATTACATTCTGTGAAGTCTTGCGGTTCCAATTATGGCAGCTCTAATGATTTTTCTAACTGAGTCAGATAATCAATTGAAAGACTTGTGCCCCCTCACTCGTAGGTTGACGGCTATGTTTAAGTCAGTAAGCTGTGGAGCAAATCCTCGTCTTCAAGCTCTGAAAAATGGTCAAACCGACGCGAATTTTTATAATCGAAATTATCCAAAAACGTCTGCGCATCAAAATATTAGTATTCGCTTGATAGCCTCTCGCCACTATTAGAATTTTTGTGGCTTCTCGTAATTCAATGAACCTTTTATAACCTCCAATATCTTCAAAAGGAATTTATGAAAAACAGTTTTTACTTTTTAGTCGAAATCCGGCGTGAGTTGAGCGTGAGCCACATAAAGAAGGGGTTAGGTTGATATAGGTGATAGAGACGAAAGCTGTTCACACCGGGGCATTGGTTGACGGGACTAGATGTTGCTTGCTTTTTCGTGGTTTTTGCACTACACAGAGTAAAAACTATGCCCGTAGCAGATGTAACGGATGAACTATACAACAAAAAACTCATTACTAAAGAATTATTGATTGTACCGCGCAAGATATTGATTTATAATGCGTGTCAATTCGATTGATGTTTTTGTGCTCGAGGAGAGCATAGAGCATCGATAATAAAAGCGAAAATCATATAATTAGCTCAAACACGAATGCAATTGAAAATCAGGCGGTTACGCAGGAAATGGACGACGTTTTCGAGTCCTCGTTTCGGACTTTGCCATCAGTTGGCAACCCCTATCAAGCAGACTCAAGCTGGTTTCGCCGCCGGAATAAAACTCGTCATCTTTGTCGATGTATGTTGTTTGAAGAAGAAAAAAATTTATTCAGCGGTTCGTCTTCAGAAGTATTCAATTCTTATTTTTCTTGCATATATGATAATACATACAGTGGAGATCTATCGAGGGTGCGAGTTCAGTATAAAAAACAGCTAGTTATACAGAGTGAATGAAGAGATATGATACTCACATTCTAAAAATCATAATTTTAATTTAGAGTTTGGCACAATTATGGAAGATTGTAATTGTTCGAGATCTTTTTTGAACGTGGCTGGTTATGAAATTTTCTACAATAGTAGATGAAAGAGAATTCCAAGTGCCAATACAGCGAGAGGTACAGGTACTATGAGAACTGATAATCTTGAATGGCAGAACAATTCTCAATGAATGAGAAATACGATTGTTATGTGACGAAGGAAAACTCGGAATAGTCATGAGTAGTCTGAAAGAACATGATTGTGAACAGCTTTATGAAGGAAACATAGATCACTTATGGCACGCCTGTATTCTAAAGTTCGAAGGTTTAAAAACTCCAATATCGACCGATAATCGGTTTTTGGAAGGCAAGCTCTAGCAAATAACCTTCTGGAGAAGCACCTTTGTACCCGCTCTATATCATGTATTGAATCGATGGCCGTGGGCGACCAAACTTCTGACCCACATTCGAGTAGAGGCAGGATATAGGTTTCAAATGCATTCAGTAAAACAGCAGTTGAGAATGTTCTCAAGGATCGGAAAATTAAGTTCATGCATTTGTACGCTTTAACAACCAGGAAGTTAATGTGGTTAGAAAAAGAAAGCGAGGAATGGAATTGAAACCTAAATCACGTGCTTCTAATTGATTTGGCAAAACGTTCTGATTAATGAAATATGATGTTAGAAGATTATTCTTTCCACAATGCAGTACTAAACATTTATGAGTAGATATTGCGAGAGACCATTTATTTGTAAGCGTAATTAATGAGTGAATCGAGACAACATCGGAGAAGATTAGGGTCTTCAGAAAACAATTTTACGTCGTCTGCGTATAGGAAGTAGTGCACGCCTTCTGGTAAAAGTTCTACAATGTCATTGATGAAAACGGTGAAGAATAAGGGTGCTAAACAGCTTCCTTGGGGACTCCTACATCTGTTTGCTTCTCGTTCGATAACATATTGTTAATATTCACACGATAAGAGCGCTGGGTTAGGAAAGAAGAGATCAGGGTTAATAGGGAAGAGTAAACACATCAGCACTATAGAGTCGGGAGAGGTATTCAGCTTGAGTGGTAGGCGATTGATCAAGTTAGTGACATCTAGTGGGCTCACAATCGACTCGTATTGTAAAGGGGTTTATGCAGTATGAGGGAGAAGAGGGCAAGCTGTTGGTTGTGAGGTGATGGATGAGAAAAAGTCAAAGAATGAGTTATAAGTTTTGAGAGAAGATGTGATCGTAACGTTGTTAACTACCAAAGGAGAAACGGTTTTGCAAGGCTTAGTAAGATTAGCGATTGTACGGTGAAACAATTCAAAGTTCTTAGGCAATTTGAAACATTCTTCACGCTGACATTCGAATTTCAAGATTTCTTGATGTAATTTTTCACATGTTTTCATCCTTGCGAAACAGATCTTGGATTTTTAAAGAAAGCTGAACATCTTTCTGATTTCACACGGATATTTCAAGTGATGTTTCTTAGGTATAGAATGGGAACATGAATTTTGAGTACTGAGTGACGCGCATCGTGGAAGTTTAATTAGACAGTTAAAGTCTTTGTCGTGCCAGTGAAGAGATGCGGTGTGGGTTTCGTGCAAAGAGTTCGGACGTTTCGCTTTATTTAAAGCATCATCAGCGATATGCAATTACCCTAAAGCAGAACGAAATTGGTAAAAAACAAAGCGAAAAAGCATAATTCACATGAAAGTTATCTCAATACAAGAGAGGAAATCTCCTAAAGAAAATAAAAAGATATTTAGTGAGAGAAAGAAGCGAAATATGGTAAATCTCGCGTTACAAAGTGAGTTAATTCAAAGACTGGGAATTGGCTAGTTGAATCATTTCCTCAGCGAGTTCATTCCGGTTGTTCAAGTCGGGAGCATTGGTATTTATAAGAAGGGCTTCGATTAGACGTCGGCGTACAATATTCGGTTTAATTTGGAGTATAACACCGGATAGAGTCATCTTCGAGCCAGAATGTTTTAGAATAGCATGTTGAGCAAATCCATTCGAGATATATGATGGAGTATGGGGGTTGTTACCCGCTCGAGAATGCTCGGAGGCCCTAATGTGAACTGGTCGGCCAGTTTGTCCTATATAGAAGCTACCACATGCACATGAAATCTTATATTATAAATACAACCTGAAGTGTTACAGCTGCCGATTTTCCCATTAGGGCAGAAAATACAAGATATAGGTTTGGAGCAGACATTATCATGAGACCGATTGCGGCTAAGAATTTTTCCTAGAGAAGGAGCAATCTTCTCAACAATTTCGATGTTTTCAAGATCAACATCATGCATGGCTCTACGTATGTCCTTAGTAAAGGCGTCTGAGATGTAAGGAATAATAAAAATTATTCTGCCCTCGTTTCGCACTTTCGGTTGCTGTGTCTTAGAGATTTGAGTTTTTCCAGACACAGTATAACCGTTTTGAGAAAGGATAAACAGAGCTTTTGCTCTTGATTCTGTGCGAAACTCGGATGAACTTACAGAAGAAGCGGTACAAATAGTACTAGATACAATGGCTCGTTTTACGTGAACAGGATGAAATGATGATGAATGAACGATAATGTTTTTACTATATGGTTTTCTCTACCATTTCGTGCGTATCTTATCTCCATATAGTAAAATTGAAATATTCAGGTAAGGAAGGCAGTTATCTGATGCCTTTTCTCTAGTATCAGAAAACTGCCTGATGCCTTTTCTCTAGTATCAGATAACTGCCTGATGCCTTTTCTCTAGTATCAGATATATATTAACTAGAGAAAAGGTATCAGATAACTGCCTTCCTTACCTGAATATTTCAATTTTACTATCTGGAGATAAGATTCTCACGAAATGGTATAGAAAACCATCTAGTAAAAACATTATCGTTCATTCATCATCATTTCATCCTGTTCACAAAAAAATAGCCATTGTATCTAGTACTATTCGTACCGCTTCTTCTGTAAGTTCATCCGAGTTTCGCACAGAATCAAGAGCAAAAGCTCTGTTTATCCTTTCTCAAAACGGTTATACTGTGTCTGGAAAAACTCAAATCTCTAAGACACAGCAACCAAAAGTGCAAAACGAGGGCAGAATATTTTTTATTATTCCTTACATCTCAGACGCCTTTACTAAGGACATACGTAGAGCCATGCATGATGTTGATCTTGAAAACATCGAAATTGTTGAGAAGATTGCTCCTTCCCTAGGAAAAATTCTTAGCCGCAATCGGTCTCATGATAATGTCTGTTCCAAACCTAGATCTTGTATTTTTTGCCCTAATGGGAAAATTGGCAGCTGTAACACTTCAGGTTGTATTTATAAGATTTCATGTGCATGTGGTAGCTTCTATATAGGACAAACTGGCCGACCAGTTCACATTAGGGCCTCCGAGCATTCTCGAGCGGGTAACAACCCCCATGCTCCATCATATATCTCGAATACATTTGCTCAACATGCTATTCTAAAACATTCTGGCTCAAAGATGACTCTATCTGGTGTTATACTCCAAGTTGAACCGAATATTGTACGCCGACGTCTAACCGAAGCCCTTCTTATAAATACCAATGCTCCCGACCTGAACAACCGGAATGAACTCGCTGAGGAAATGATTCATCTAGCTCTTATCTCTCTTCCCAGTCTTTGACTTAACTCGCTTTGTAACGCGAGATTTACCATATTTTTTTGTATCTTCTTTAGGAGATTTCCTCTCTTGTATTGAAGAACTTTCATGTGAATTATGCTTTGTTTTTTTACCAATTTCGTTCTGCTTTATGGTAATTGCATATCGCTGATGATGCTTTAAATAAAGCGAAACGTCCGAACTCTTTGCACGAAACCCACACCGCATCTCTTCACTGGCACGACAAAGACTTTAACTGTCTAATGGGAACATGTTGAGATATGAGTCAGTTAGAAAAAAATAAGAAATCAGTTAGAAGAAAAACACATTCGTCAATGGTTTAGGTCGAAAATACAAAGGTCCAGTTGACAGAGTAAAGTATGTTATTGATAGCAATCCAGTAAGCTTTGTTCCATTTTGGTACTAACTGGACAGAAGGTCATTTGGGTACTAACTGAACAGAAGGTCTGGGTGAGTGGATCAAACAGTCAAAAATGGAAAATGTGACCAAAAGGTGATGACTAGTGGAAAACGGGGGAGAATTCTAGCAATTAGAAAAAAGTTTTTGGTTATAAAAACATAGTGTTGGAGTTACGAGTTGAGGTTACAACATGTCCAATTAATTCATAGCCATTTGTGGATTGTAAGAAAGAGTTGGAAATATGACAGCGGGAAAGAGCAAATCCCTTGCTCCACTCACAGTGTCCATCCGCTCTCTGCTCTATTCATTTCGACTAGTGGACAAGATGCAATCCGGCTTCAACGAGGAATCGGACACCTTGATGCTGTATCGTCCTAGTCCCTCACCGCCCTCACAAACAATGCTACCACTGGAGTAGGACCGACCACTCACTCAAAAGTTCTTTCCGAAATCAGCGTGGACGCCTTCGACCTCAGATGTCATCAACACCGTCGACCTCATGTTTCCCCTCACTTTGAAGACTCCTTCCTTATACCTTATCACGCATTTTCCATGCGTAATATACTCAATACTCGCTAAGTTGATTTCACCACTCAAAATGGCAGGAAAGGACAAACAGTAGTGAGGAGTGAGGTACTTGAGAAAGCTTCCCTAACGAGCATTCATCGCTTGTTTACTTATTTTGGAAAACTCTACGTTGCAATCAATTCAGGCAATCACTAACAAAACAAATAAACCTACGGTGTCAAACTACTTGCCGATAACGCGTAAGGCGGGCGTCATTGTGGCGCTAGACCAACCCGGAGCTCACCCGACGCTGGAAACTGCCTCCAAGTTAGCTGTGGCGGGTTATGAGACATTCATCACGATGAGCTACGTCAGTTAATTTTTTTCACTCTACATACTAGCTGTTACAGAATGGTGTGATCGAATGTCGGATTAGGTATTTTATTATTATAGGAAAAAGGTAAAATATGTGATAAATATAATTTACAATTATTATATCACTGCTAAGACTATGATGTAGCAGAAGTCTGTTTCGCCCCATCTCAGACAAACTTCTGCTCTCTCTGGGTGGGGCTCATCAGTGAGTGCCCAGCGAGAAAAAAAACGAGTATAATTAAAACTTTTCAAGTTAGAATTAAACAGAAGAAAACAAAATTAAAAACAAGTAAACAAATAAATGAAAAAAAATGATAATAAAACCTAAAAATTTGATAGAAAATAATATCCAAGTGTTTTTGTAAAATAATGAGCGGGAATGTATTGAAGCAAAGTAGAGAAACAACTAATTGTAGTTTGTAGTAGTAATCTATTCTTCTTTACTTTTAACAGTTCTATTATATTTTCCGTAATTCTATAGTTTACGGTATTATACTTTGTGTATTTTAGGATTTCTGGTTAGAGTTTTGATTATCCTATTAAGTATAATATCATTTGGAAATCGATTTTCCTTATATGTGTTTATCAGAGCATTCTATTGAGGAAGTCTTCAAAATATGTGCAATTGTCGGTAAACCTAAGGGTTTATGTATATATAGCATTAAGTCCAATATATACAGGTATATTAGAAGTATAATGAGGATATTTAAGTATTTTAAAGTTATATTCGTCTGTTTTGTTAAACAGTTTAAGTTTAGTATTTCCATCTTCCTCGAGTTTCATATTGAGATCTAGAAAATCGGCTGTATTCTTATTGATTTTTGTCGGTTCCAGAGTTAGTGAATGGTACATTTCTTTGGTTATAGTTGTAGTTCTTTATTACCATAGGATAGCTTGTAAGGCCATCGCTTATATGGAATCATGAAATAGGAAGGGGAATAATGAGGAATAAGACGGTCAATTTTCGTTGGTTTCTATTTTTGCTGTTGACAACAGAAAGTTCGGTAGGGCTATGACATTCGAGAGGTCGATTTTTTCTAGAGCCTTGCCGAATGCCTCGACATCTTGAATCTCTTTGAAATTATCTGTAACTTTATTCCATAAAGCAATTGCTCTAGAAAAAAAGAATTTGGATCATTGTATCGTTTAAAGTTCAGTTAAGAATTCTTGTGTTTTATCTGAAATGTGTATTAGATCGTCAATATACCTGAATGTGCAGTGTAAAGCTTTATTTAATATGTGATATCTATCTATATTTTTATTAATGTATTTGAACTCCATCATGGCTAATGTAAGTGTGGTGAAGCATTATTACCTTGTGGTATTCCTTTATTTTGTTTATACACTAGTGTACAGTTATATGTAATATAACTGTTTTCTAGAATGTAAGTGATCATTTTATAAATTTCATAAGGCAAATAAGTTCTTTTTCGTGAAGTGTCGTTAGTATAATAAGTAGAATAACCTTTGATTGTTATAGCTTCATAACAGCTGTTTTTGAAGCATTTTTTAATTAGACTATCCATATTACGTTTAATTACATAGTGAGGTAAATTGGTGAATAAAGATGTTAAGTCTGCACAACATATTTCTCTATTTTCATTATTAGTTGGTTTCAATGCTTCTAGTAATGGTTTTTATTTATTATAGAGAATAGGTGGTTAAAATACCCTTTCTCTCGCTAGTTTGTTTACATTAATTTTCGAAATGTTTTGATGAATGTTTGAGAATGAGCTGTAATTTAATAGAAATGGGTTTAAGACTACTGTTGGATGCGCCTGTAATGAATCTGAATTTGATTAGATTTTTATGCATTTTTGGTATGCCATATACTTGTGGAATTTGGAATGGTTTCGAGTTCATGGTATCTATTTTGAAGTATCTCGTTTGTTTAGATGACTGTTGATGATTTCAATGATGCTGGGTGATGTAATAGGTTGATATTTTTTGACGTTATTGTGACTAGTGTTCATTTCTTCATTCATAAATTTGGGATAGATTTTCTTACATATGAGTGCGTAATTGTTGGTCGCTTTACCTATAAGAGTGATTATGAATTCTTGTTTTGATTGATTACCAGCATATTGCATCTTTTTGTATTCTATGTTGTCATTATAGTGAAATTTATCTAAATAAACAGTTATTTTGTCTACGCAATATGTATTTAATGTTTCTTCAATTTTATTTCTATTAAAATTAGATTATATTTTCTGGTAAGTTTATTTATGGTAAGAGATATAGATTCTCTGATTTCGTTAATAATGTTTTCTTTACTAGAGCTAGAAGTGTTAACCCTGTATTTAGTGCCTTTATTGAGAATATTTCGTAGAATTCGGTAAGGCGTGTATTCAGTATCACCTGTACATATATGTATGTCCAAGTGTTTTGTCTATGATATTATGTGTAATGAAATCAATTTTAGAGTGAAAAACATTATTCACCGAAAAAAAATTCAACTAAAGAAGTTGACAAAAAAGCCTTTTTCAGCGAGATGAAGAGGAAGAGAGACATAGAGAGGAAAAATGCAATAGAAGAACAAAGGAAAGTTAGATAATGAGATAGACTAGGAGAAAAGTAGGTTACGTTAGGATACATAGTTCTTTTTTAAATGTTAAACATGCTCTCAAAAACCTTTACTGTTCATTATTGTTTAATACAAATAATAAACTGAGAATTTAATTGATCTTTCACCACTTGAAGTTTTTGGGAATGAACAAAAAATACCATTTTCGAGTTTAGAAGCATCATATAAATTGAGTTCAAAGATTCAAAGACATTTTTAAGCAATAGTTTCTGCTGATGAAAAATCTAATTCTGATCCCGAATTCTCATGCCTAACTCATGTGAAGGGAAATAATTTACCGATAATAATCCTAGTTCATATCCATTGAGCCCCACGGAAACTATGGACTCTACCGCATATGCCTCATGACATATGCCTCTTAGAACAGTGCGACACCCTCATGCACTTTCGGCGAAACAAGCTTTTTTCAATCCTCTCATGCTTTTCGGAGAGCTAGAATCAGGAAAAATAAAGTTGACCATCGTTCTCGCCATACTTGAAATACCATTTGGTGGAATTTTCAGCGAAATCGGTGAGATAAAAATTTCTATTTCCCCACCCGGTCCCACTCTATCGCGTTCCGCGTCATAAGCATTTTTTGTTCAAGCCTAAAACATCAGAGAAAAAATCAGAACAGAGTCATTTATTAAGGGACCACAATAGTTTACCTTTGCCTAATAGCAATAGGTTAAAGCGAGGCTTTTTTTCACTACCCGCCCAATGCGCTTTTAAAATAACGTATCATGAGAGAAGTGACTTTTGAATGGATAGCACTCACTTAAATCGCAGTTGAGTCAGACAATTATACCTTTGCTCACCACACTTCAAAAGTCTGCATATAACTAGGAAACTGCAAGCTTCAGAGAGTGAGTACTTGCTATGAAAAAAAGATGACATAAAGGCAGTCAATTCATATTATATCATTAGCTTTTTCAAGTGAATAGGCACTTTTGTAGTTTAGGGACACACCTCCTACCAGAGGTTCAGTTGGGTCATACAATCACCAAGTCCCGTTACCATAAAAAAATTATCTTACAATAAGTACCCTAGTTATAGGTTCTCCGCGAACTGTGTTTTATGTTCTAAAGTTGTAGGATGAATATAAGTGAACTCGTTAAAAAAGTTCAATAATTTTCTTCTTTCAAGTGTTATTTAGTCTCAGAACTATCGACTCAAGGGACCATATGGTAAGTGCGTTGACAAGGAAGGCAGCCTGACGAACTACTACGAGGTTTGGAATTCATCCATAGATCTATCTTCCCCTTCACGCAACCACCTCTTTCATGTTCTCTCTTTCATGCAATTATTCATTAGCTCCTCATACATTCATTTTTGAAACCTTAATTCATAGGATGAGGCGATCAATAAATTACATAATTTTGATCTCAGAAGTATACAGAGTGAATTCGCATATTTGCTCATCAATTAATCAATCCAAAAAAACCAACTCAAAATTTATTAACTAATCATTGACGCATTCACTTACATTTTTTAAATATGTAATATATAAAGATTCATTTACTATTTTTTTACCACTTCATCCTTCCATTTTTCAATCTACCAATCATTTCCCAATACCACTAGAACATGTCTTTGCAGGATTACGAATACCTCGACAAGACATGTTATCTTGGCTGCCGACAGCGATACGCAGTCAAGTACTGTGGTTGCGCCAATCCACGTTATCTGAAAGATGAGTCGATGAAGTACTGTTCATCATCCTTCGCAGATATCAATAGTGAGCTCTCAAGTTATCGATGAATCTTTGAAAATTTTTTTACAATTTATTGAGAAGTTCATAAGAATAGGCGTAACTTCGAAGGTATGCGAAGACTTAGAAGGTGGAAGAACTTTGTTTAAACGCGGAAGTTTTTGCGTCAGCAATTTTGCATTATCACTCGCAATGTTTTTATTCAATTCTATTGGTGTTGGCATGTGAAAAGCGATTTCTCCGTAATATGGATTGGTTTCAGAACATTTAGACTGTATCGATTGGTTTCAGAACATTTAGACTGTATCGATTGGTTTCAGAACATTTAGACTGTATCGATTGGTTTCAGAACATTTAGACTGTATCGATTGGTTTCAGAACATTTAGACTGTATCGCTCGACTCAGAGGTTTCCAAAAAGCAAACGGGAGTATCAGTGTGAGCTAATTTTTTTCTGAACATTGATGTACACTGCTGAGCTACAAAATCTAAAATCACAAGTCATTTCTGTGCAAAATGTCAATCAACCTCAATGGTGTATTGAATAATTAGGTCTAATAACTCAATCTTCATACGTTAATTAGGTCTAATAACTCAATCTTCATACGTTAATTAGGTCTAATAACTCAATCTTCATACGTTCGAAAGATAGTAGATTAATATTTTCTATAGTATAGCTATTTTTCGTTGTTTTCTTTGTTTTTTAAAAAATCACTTTATCCACCAAATAGTTGTCAAGACTCATCTGCTTACATGAGGAGTGCCACAGCAAGATAGTGTTCAATTTCAAATAACACTATCGATAATTTTTTCAATATTTGTTGTATTGAACAAGTAACAGACGAGTATGATATGAGTCATCCAGACGGACTGCATGGATCCAATACTCATCGATATATTGGAGCTGAACGTTAGGCAGAGGAAACGACCATCTTTGAAGACTGAAAATGAGAAGAATGAAAAGAATGTTGTTGAGGCAAGAGGGTTATTTTCAGAACTGATTACTAATGTAATCACTAATGAATAACAGTATTTGCTAGTGTAACCTCACCCGACTGAAAACTTCAAGAAAAAGTTTTTGATAGCCTTTATATGTATACATTCATTTACAATCTTCATCTACAGTTCGGACAGAAAAATAAGCTTTAATCCTGATGAAAATGAGAAAAAAACATGTTGACAGCAAAATTAAGGCTCATTTGCAGCAAAACATGGACGTAGCGGCAGACTGCCAGTGCCAACCGGCGTGTCAATCGCAGACCTTCAATGCCTTTTACTCAAGAGGAGGATATCCCATCAGTGATAAGATCCCTCAAGACATCATAGATGTTACTCTTTTCTTCCACTAAATTTTTGCATTTTTCCCGGGAAACTTATTTGTCTCAGAAGACTTGTGAGTGTGAAGTGAAACAAAAAATCCCTGAAAAAAATCAAGAAAAGAAGAGTATGTTAAATATAAATATACAGAACTAGTTCATAAATGTATGTACAGGCTTCCCGTTTGTACATAAAACTTTCCGTTTAAAAAAATTTTCTCAATTCGGTATGTATAATACAAACATATTTGAATACGTGAAAAAGCATATGAAGAAGACGGATCCAAACGAATCTGTTCGAAATGAAAGTCGAAAAAATTGTCGACTGATTTTTTTCGATTTGAAAAAGCCAAAAAAATTATTGACTTTCTTTACTTCAAAAGTCGAAAGTTTCTTAGTTTTAGCCGATTAAATTTTTTTTGAAATTTTTAAAGTGTCATTTCATAATGCTTTTCACAATTGTTTTATTTTTTATTCATCAGAAAACGTTAGATGAAATCATACATTGTTCAAAAAGAGTCTTCTTTTTCGCTGGATCTCTTTTTTTCTTGAAAATCGGAACCGAGACACTCGTCAACCAATCTGCGGGTGCTCGGCCAGTTTCCACTATCGCGTTGAAGAAATCCGCAAGCCATTGGATCGCGGTGTCTCGTAGTTCCTTGAGCTTCCGTAAGTCCGCTGGTAGCTCGTCTGTACCTGGGGCATTGTAACGATCACTGCCAGGAATTCTCGTTTTCGTAACAACATAAAGTCTATTTGGCTTGTGTTGAGGCCGCTGGAATACGTGATCATCTGGCTCGTTCTCTTCTGGAAGAAGGTGTTGGATATGAAAAGATCAGCTGCTTCTGCAAAGTCGAGGATTCGGCACAATATTTAGGAGTACCATCAATTAGAGTAGAATTAGTATTACTTTTACGCGATATTCTCGAGCAAGAATAGAGGGAATCCTCTTACTCAATAAAGTGTGTTGTCTCAGATGAAAGGTTCACAAGAATAAGTATATTCTTAGACTTTCAACACAACATTAAAATAACAAACAAACCAAGGAATGTGCGAACGCTTCACAACAAGAACGGGGCAGCTCGAGGATCCTATCGACCCTCAAACTTGAATAATTAAACCTATTTTTTTTAGATTTAGTAAATTAAAACAAAATAAATTCTATAATTAAGAAGGCTCTGGGCGCAAAAGGTCAACAAACAACAACAAAACTCAGAAAGGTCCCGTTGGCCCGACAACAATTTGAACTTTGCTGAAAGACGGCCTGGGGAAGAAACGTTTAAACACACGCTAATAACATAGCTACAACGATTTCATTGACATCCATCGCTGTTACTATTCCCATATATGAATAACAATGTGTCCCCGTGGTTTAATGGTAACACGCGCTCCCGGTTTGAGTCGAGATGGCCTGGGTTCAATCCCGCCCGGTGGACTAGCTTTTTTTTGTGCGATAGTTGAATCATTTGTATTCCCATATCCTTTTACATTCCGGTTTGTGGGGGCACATTCGGAGAGATACGGTGGTTGTTGGCATCAATGGAATAGACATAAGGCGGTCAGATTGACGTTGAACTTACTACGAAAACGACCCGTTGGACTTCGTCATTCCATGATAGATCAGCTTATATGCTTCACCGATGTGACTTCTGTTCTTCCCATCTCCTGGACGCATACGATATAGATTCTGCGGCGTTTTTAAAGGTCTGCTAACTCACGGAAGTGCCCGGTCAGTGTGCCGACGTTTAGGGAGGCGAATCAGACTCTTCTCGATATGAGATTTGGTCGTTTGTCGGCCATTTGCCCGGAAATTTTATTCGCGTTGGTTGGACATGGCCAACGTGCGTCGCTCCCTGGAGAAGCCCTGTAGCATAGAGATGTTTTATCCATGTAGTTGTGACAATTATTTTTCGACCGACCTGTCGCTCGGGTCTGGCGTCGGTGTCCACGTTAAGCTTAGCTCACTCGTACGAGTTAGCAGTTTCCGATGACACCACAAGGAAGAATGAACTCGTCGTCCTGATTGAAAAACAACAACTGGGAAAAATTGAAGTACTTTCGGTGATCAGCGAGTAAAAAGTCTATCGGAATCCAATTTTATATTCTAGGCTGCGCTAAAACATCTCTCGCAATCAGTAGTACTCTTCAAATAAGTGTGCTCCCTACTCCTCGTTCATCTCAAGCAACGGATTTTTATACCGAGCAGAGGAGCTGATGGTTTGCAGAAACTTGTGCAAAAATCGTCTGGTGTGACGGGAACCGAACCCACGGAGTCGCTTTCTGAACGTTTCTCTTACTCACTGAGCTACACACGCACACAATATAATGCACATTTTATGGCCCATACAACACCCCCCCCCCCTTTTCTACACCGAGGTCTCTCGAGGTCTAGGCGCCTTTGTTTCTGCGAACTTTTAGCTCATGCTCGAGTTTTTTTTTCTTTTCCTCTTTTTATTTTCTCGTTCTCATCCCGGTTTGACCCCCATGTAAATAAGAGTGCTCAATACTCCTCTTTCATCTCAAGCAACGTATTTTTCTACCGAGCAGAGGAGCGGATTGTTCGCATAAACTTGTGCAAAACTTGTGTGGTGTGACGGGAACCGAACCCGCGACCTTCGCTTTCCGGGTGATGCTCTTACCCACTGAGCTACACACGCACACAATATAATGCACTTTTTACAAACAGCAGATTCCCATAACTTCAGGGGTTTTTCCTGATGTGAAGAGCTCATTATTCCACACTAAAAACATGACTCGATTTGACAATTCTTAAGATTCATCAAAAAGTCAATAAGCAAAAACAGCTTGTATGACCTAATTATAGAAAACAAAAAATATGGCAGGTAGTCAACATGAATATTTATCGCATTTTGACCCTATCTGATTTTTTTTGGGTTTTTTTCGAAGACTTTTCGACTTAAAAAACATTTTGGACTCATTTGTTTCTCGAATTTTCGAGAGAACAAAGTTTATCTCGACTTGTTTAATTTTCTAGTTTTCGAAAAAAGATTTTCTCAAGTTTTGGGTTTTCAAAAAGTCGAAAAAAGTTTTTTTTTTTAATTGTCGAGAAAACAAAAACGAAAAAAGAACGGCCCTGGTTTCGAGCTTCGCCTTATCTTTTTTTTGCCTTCATGAATATTCAAAATTTGTGAACTGTTCAAAAGTAGTATCTCAAAAAAATCCCATTTTACCCCCTAATTTATGAATTTTGATTTCTTCCAGAGTCTTCCTTACGAGATTCCCCATAAAAAACGTCCCAACATGAGTACCGTGGCAAAGCAATACTTGGCTGCAAATATGCTTATTCTCCAGTTCGCCTACAACGTCCTCTCCTTCGAAGTCTACCAAGAAATTCCCGCATATCCGGTAATTATTCCTTTTAATTACCTCAAGTAAGCAGTTTGAAAAAAGCCGAAGTAGAAAAAGAAACAGTTTTTTTTAAATTTAACAAGTGCCTGCTGTCTTTATTGAATACCTGTAGTTATAAGAAAAAAGATGCCAGAAGAAAAGCGATAAAGGCCTAAAAACACTCATTGGTTACGTTCGCGCAATGCATCATGCTCTAGGGCATCACTGTAATTCTCACTTTTAGACTTTAACCTGGAATGTCGAAAGCGCCTATGGTTTTCCGCGAATGCACGCGTTTTTTTAAACAAGAAGCATTTAAGTTGTTTTATATCTTTTAATTTTGTTTTCTGCGGAATAAGCCGCCAAATGCCAAAGTTATGTGTTTTGGTACGTCCGCGCTGTGATAATATGTACTTTCAAAGGTCTATGAAGGCTTGCGTCAATACGTCCAACTTCTTGAATGAAGTTTGAACTTCTCGGGAAAAATATCAAAAACAAAGTTTTTTGGCTGAAGAAGTTTTCGGGTTCCTTGTTTTCCTCCGATATATGATATAAGGATCACGCTGAACAGGTATATCATTATACTCGCTCTAAGTAGCTTAATAGACATGACCTTTTTGAGACTTTGAACTTAAAAACTACTGATAAAATGTGTTCGAAGTTCTTGAACTGGAAACCAAGTTTTTTCTGCCTATCGCTTCTTAGCACTGGAAAAATAAGACTGAGGGTTGATAACTTTCAATCTTCTACTGAATTTGATCTTTTCTGACTTGAGCTTGGTACGATGATCAACGACCTCGGAGGACACGCTGGTCTTTGGCTCGGCTTATCGATTATTTCCATCATTGAGGTACCTCTATGGGAGTATGGGCTTACTTAGCACCTTCATTCTCACTCAGATGATCTTTTTTCAGATGATCGGACTTGGGGTCGTGACAGGTATCTTTTGTTTTACGCGAGGCAGACTAAGAATCCGACCGGAGCAGAAAGACGTCTACATGGACGAGAGGATCCGAGTATCTTTGAATTTTGAGCTTCTCTCAAAAGTTTATACGACTCTTTCTTTGTTTGGCCAGAAAATTGAACGTTTGTTGAAGTTTTTTTCTTTTCAAAACCTGTGAAGCCTTTTTTCTCACTTTCTGTAATCGGATTCTTTCTATCTCATAATTATCATTTTAAAGCATCAAGAACATTTTTTTGAACTACATAGTTCATATCTTGACTAATAACTTTTCATTTTTCACTCGTTTTTTGATCGTTGGTCGTTTGCCGTTTTTAAATTTCTGTCTGTGGAATATTTTCTCAACAAAAAATGGAGAACCGAAATAGCCGAACATTTTTTTCCGCTCAGCTTTAATTTAAGTGAATATCCAACTAAAACAAACTGGGGGCTTTTTGATGAATAATGTGTTGTATTGTAAGTTGACAACGAAAAAGGAAAATTATCCAGGTGATAATATGAAACTCTAAAGCAGGAGTCTCTAAAGAAAATAAATAAATAAATTAGGCGATCGATTCATCAAGCCCTTCTTTTTGAAAAGGGTACTCAAAATTTTTTACCCTAATACATGTGCGTGGTTTTGACTACAAACTTCTTTGACTTTTTGCGACAAAATGGTAACGGTCAGTAGTTAAAATTGTCATATAATTCTATCACGTTTGTAGGCAGTCAATCAGCTGGAGGACGAGATAAAGTGCCTCGACAACGAGCACGCTAGAGCTGCGAAGGCGAGGGAGAGTTGAGAAAGAAAATAATTCGAGATAAAGTGCCTAGACAACGAGCACGCTAGAGCTGCGAAGGCGAGGGAGAGTTGAGAAAGAAAATAATTCCTGTTTCCATCTTCTCTGGTTTCCACTACTCAAGACAGCTGCTACGGAGCGATCCTCATGATAATCTTCATCCTTGCACGAGATGTTTTAGTTCACATTTTGCTTCCCCTAAAAACTCATCATCAAGCTCGTGTAATAGAAGACTTCAATTAATTTTTGTTAATTTTTTCGCGTTACGAAGTATTTTCTCTTCTCTCTCTTTGATTTCCTTTTCTATTTCTTTCTCTGTCTCTGTCTCTTTCTCTCTCTTCCTCTTCACCCTTCTCAAAATTTATTTTAATTTTCTTTTTTTCGATGAAACTCTCTACATATTATCTCATAAATGCCTATCGATTATCGTTCACCGATAAAAACTCCACTTGTTCGATCTTAATGCAATCCCAGGATACGAAAACACAGCTTTAGGGTGAATGGGTAAAATGTCTGTCAATTTTTGCCTGGCTCTGGTTCAACAAAATAGAACGAAAAATGCGTGTATTGAGAAAGAGCTCAAAAGCTTCTCGTAAAGATTCAGGAGAATCGCCCTTTTGATTCCTCTGAGGGAGTTTTTTGAGGACAACCCAATCTATGAAGTTGTGGTTTTGAGCCTAGAGACTTGAAAACAAGTTTTTCCGGAAATTTCCGGTTGAAACAGTGGGTTCTCGACTGAAAAATTTCAGGAAGCCCTTTTCTCTCTCAGTGTTAGAGATCTGCTTGAAGAGAAGCAATGCATTTCGCAATACGAGTTCAGCGTCCTGATTTAAAAATGCAATTGTCTTTTTCTGACCATCAACTTGAGCAACAGAGCCGAGTACATGCTTTTTTTCTTCTTCAAACGCTCACTAAGTAGATAAGGCGAGAAAAAAAGGCGTTTTATTCCAAAACAAGCTTTTATTCTTCAAAACTCTTCATTATTGGTTAACTGTCTTGGTTAATTGATGAATAAAAAGTCTCAGCTCGCAGCAGTACACGGAACACCCTCTACGAGACTGCATTTGTATACAGAACACCCTCTACAAGACTGCATCAGTATACAGAACACCCTCTACAAGACTGTAGCAGTATACGGAACACCCTTTACAAGACTGCATCAGTATACGGAACACCCTCTTCAAGACTGCATCAGTATACAGAACACCCTCTACAAGAATGCATCAGTATACAGAACACCCTCTAAAAGTTTGAATCAGTATAAGGAACACCCTCTACAAGACTGCATCAGTATACGGAACACCCTCTACCAGACTGCATCAGTATACGGAACACCCTCTACAAGACTGCATCAGTATACGGAACACCCTCTACAAGACTGCATCAGTATACGGAACACCCTCTACAAAACTGTTGCAGTATACGGAACACCCTCTACAAGACTGCATCAGTAAACGGAACACCCTCTACAAGACTGCATCAGTATACGGAACACCCTCTACAAGACTGCATCAGTATACGGAACACCCTCTACAAGACTGCATCAGTACACGGAACACCATCTACAAGACTGTATCAGTATACGGAACAACCTCTACAAGACTGCATAAGTATACGGAACACCCTGTACAAGACTGCATCAGTATACAGAACACCCTCTAAAAGACTGCATCAGTATACAGAACACCCTCTACAAGTTTGAATCAGTATAAGGAACACCCTCTACAAGACTGCATCAGTATACGGAACACCCTCTACAAGACTGCATCAGTATACGGAACATCCTCTACAAGACTGCATCAGTATACGGAACACCCTCTACAAGACTGCATCAGTATACGGAACACCCTCTACGAGACTGTAGCAGTATACGGAACACCCTGTACAAGTTTGAATCAGTATAAGGAACACCCTCTACAAGACTGCATCAGTATACGGAACACCCTCTACAAGACTGCATCAGTATACGGAACACCCTCTACAAGACTGCATCAGTATACGGAACACCCTCTACAGGACTAAATCAGTATACGGAACACCATCTACAAAACTGTAGCAGTATACGGAACACCCTCTACAAGACTGCATCAGTATACGGAACACCCTCTACAAGACTGCATCAGTATACAGAACACCCTCTACAAGACTGCATCAGTATACAGAACACCCTCTACAAGTTTGAATCAGTATAAGGAACACCCTCTACAAGATTGTATCAGTATACGGAACACCCTCTACAAGACTGCATCAGCATACGGAACACCCTCTACAAGACTGCATCAGTATACGGAACACCCTCTACAAGACTGCATCAGTATACGGAACACCCTCTACAAAACTGTAGCAGTATACGGAACACCCTCTACAAGAATGCATCAGTATACGGAACACCCTCTACAAGACTGCATCAGTACACGGAACACCATTTACAAGACTGTATCAGTATACGGAACACCCTCTACAAAACCGCATTAGTATACGGAACACCCTCTACATGACTGCATCAGTATACGAAACACCCTCTACAAAACTGCATCAGTATGCGGAACATCCTCTACAAGACTGCATCAGTATACGGAACACCCTCTACAAGACTGCATCAGTATACGGAACACCCTCTACAAAACTGTAGCAGTATACGGAACACCCTCTACAAGACTGTATCAGTATACGGAACACCCTCTACAAGACTGCATCAGTATACGGAACACCCTCTACAAAACTGTAGCAGTATACGGAACACCCTCTACAAGACTGCATCAGTATACGGAACACCCTCTACGAGACTGCATCAGTATACGGAACACCCTCTACATGACTGCATCAGTATACGGAACACCCTCAACAAGACTGGATCAGTATACGGAACACCATCTACAAGACTGCATCAGTATACGGAACACCCTCTACAAGACTGCATCAGTATACGGAACACCCTCTTCAAGACTGCTACAGTATACGGAACACCATCTACAAGACTGCATCAGTATACGGAACACCCTCTACAAGACTGCATCAGTATACTTAACACCCTCTACAAGACTGCATCAGTATACGGAACACCCTCTACAAGACTGCATCAGTATACGGAACACCCTCAACAAGACTGCATCAGTATACGGAACACCATCTACAAGACTGCATCAGTATACGGAACACCCTCTACAAGACTGCATCAGTATACGGAACACCCTCTTCAAGACTGTATCAGTATACGGAACACCATCTACAAGACTGCATCAGTATACGGAACACCCTCTACAATACTGCATCAGTATACGGAACACCCTCTACAAGACTGCATCAGTATACAGAACACGCTCTACAATACTGCATCAGTATACGGAACACCCAATACAAGACTGCATCAGTATACAGAACACCCTCTACAAGATTGAGTCTTTTTTTCCGTCTTTCGAAGCCTTCTCTTCGAATACAGTAAATATTTTTAACACTTTAAAGAGAATCGATTTTTTTTTCGATTCTTATCCTAAAAAGCTTTATTGAAACTCAAAAACAGTTTTTTTTTTAAATTAGAGAAAATTGATCTCTGACTCATTCCATAGTCAAAAAACAAGTTTAGATTCACTGTTTAGCTTTTTTGAAAGAAGAAACGACGAAAAAATGTCTTTTGATGTGCAGTTTTTCAAATTGTTGCTATCTTAAATTTCTTTTCTGAGAACTCCTATAAACTTTTTTCTTGAGCTTTCGATTACCTGTTTCAGTACAATTCGAACTGAGTTAACGTCCCTCAAAAAATGGACGCTGAAACCTTTAAAACTAGTTTATAAAAAAATTTTCTTTTCAGCGTGAGCCATCACCAAAACTGTCTAACTGTTTTTTACTCTCAAAACTCTTAAATAAAACTTTATTAAAGCTGGATTGTTTTTTTAAAAGATCGGTCCGGAGAAAAACTTGTATTTCGGTTTCTAACTACAATAAATAAGGAAGGACTTTTTCCATCGGCCGACACGCCCGCCCAACAAATGACTTGCCGAGCGGGTATTCCGGTAAACTGACCGACTTGTCTGAGAAGCTCCTCTTGAATCCCATCCGAGTGAGCATTTGAAAAATTCGAAAGTACAGGACTATCTCAACAGTCAAGACATTCTAATAAAAAAAAGGTTTCGCATGAGAACTTCATGACGCTCCTGGGCAATCTTTTCATGTTTCTTCTCGTATTTGAGAAATTTTCTTCCAGATTCTATCAATGTTTCGATCTGCACATATCTAATGGAAAAGACCGATTGGGTCTGATCAACGAGTGTATCAAGCTTCTTGTAGCATTTGATTGTGTCCAGGCACGTCAATGGCATTTTGTTTGAGTGAAGTGTCTCGATCGAAATACACGTATGTTGAGCGGTAACCATGTTGTCAGTTTTCGAAGAACCAACTTGAGTTTTTCACGTCATAACGAAATATTAACAAAGAGTCACTTGAAGTTTTATCGACAAATTGCTCTTTTTATGAATCACAATACAAGTAACAAAATGATGTCGATTCGGTACCTCCATGTTGTCACAACGGAAGCTCCTAACACGTAAACGTGAGCCAAGCTGAACGCGGACACCGACGCCAGACCCGAGCGACACCCTGGTCCGCAAGAGATGCCGTTGCTTGAGACAAGCGGATAACTGAAAGCCACAAAGCGTTCCACGCGATCTTTGAACAATGCTGAGGAAAAAAAGAATACACGTTGCAGAAAGCATTGGCAGACAGAAAGCTTTGGCAGACACTCTGTTGTTATGGAAATATCAAGTAAGCATGTCTGTTGACTCCGAATATATGTATAGAAGTTTTGTCGCAAAACGTTTAGTTAGTTTAGTTACCTTGTAGATACTGCAAGAATTTCGGAAAAAAGTCGAAGACGTGAAAGAGGACTTCCAAGAAAACCCTCGTTTCGATTCCTGTTACCCAGAGCAGCCTTTGTTGATTGTTGCTTCCTGCCTTCTCCTTAACCCAATAGAAACTTTGAGAAAAAGAATAATATCATGTTGGCGACCTTCACTCCATTGGCTTGCAGTTTTGTAACCCACGAGCTAGTACCTGAAAGATTCAGTTCCTATGTGGTTTTTGAAGGATTGACTCAAATAAGTATTCTCTGAGCGTGATTTCTTTCAGCATGATTCCATAGCACAAGCGTTCTGCGTCGGTTTCTTTTGCAGTGAAAATCAATCTTCAAACCCTTTTTGTTCATTTCTGCTTCATTTCATCACTCAAGATGAACTAGTGAAGTAATTCGGTCGCGAATACCGATCATCTCTAGAGTTTTTTTTTGTTGTGGTAAAGAATGATTGCACTGAGCCGGAATTTCAGAATGGGTGCACTGAGTGGGTTTCTCTTCCAAATTAGGTGTTGCTTTTTTTCAGAATGGGTTTGCTAAGTGGTTTTCTCTTTCTACTGAAGGACTTCGCTAACTGGTCGACTGTCGCCGCGGTTCCTCACATTGCAAATGCAAAGTCCATCATCTCGCGCATCTTCTGGGTCTTCATTTTCATTCTCATGTCTGCAATTTTCATCTCCCAGGTAGGCTTTTCTCACTTCAATCGGAGAATTATCTTACTTCTGATTTTTTGTTGCGTTCTTTGATAACACAAGTAAATGTGAAACTTTGCGTTATACACATGCCCGCCTTGTCACGCCAACGCAGTTTTGCCGTCACCCATCGTCCACAGCGAGTAGCCCACTCAGAATTGCACCACGACGGGTTCCCGTCAGCTCTATAAACACCGCTCTAGCAAGTGACTTCGCAATCGTTCAATGGAACTTTAACGGCCTCTCTAATAAAGTCGCAGAGTTCACCCACTTCCTCAAGACTCAAAACAGTCGCAGATTTCACCCACTTCCTCAACACTTATATCATTTTTCAAGAGACGAAAATGAATCCTTCTACAGAGTCACCAGGTTTTAACGGTAACACAGTTGTTAGACGCGACAGAACACGACACGGTGGTGGACTTGCCTTTCTCGTGCACCACTCAAGCTTGTTCAGAGATGTCACCTTAGCGAGACCACCAGACGACCAAACGACAGAAGCAATGTCACGACCTCAGAAGACAGCATCATTATTGTTAACGTCTATATACCTCCGGAGAGCTCCTGCCCAACTGGTTTATGAGCCAGCATTGATAAGTTTCTCGTCGGCAAAGACTCTCTCGTCTTGGGAGACTTTAACGCGCTCGATGCTCTTTGGTATTCACCTCTGACTGACACTCATAACCGAGGAGAACATCTGGCAGATAAAATTGGGAATTACATGTTCGGAGCAATCAAAGAAGACGTTCCTACTCGCCTATTATCCAGTTGCCAAACATCGTCACCAGACATTCTACTCGCATCATCCTTTCCCCTTCCTGCGGCTGAATGGGACGTTCTCACGACATTATCTTCTGATCACCTACCCATCCTGATCACGCTCATGGGCCGAGAATTCACCATAACAGACGATAGCGGTCGCACATACTTCAAACTCGCCAAAGCAAACTGGCCCAAGTTTCTGGAAGAGACTGAACGTTTGTTTCAACGCTGTGAATGGGTCAATTCACGATTATCTGCTGCAAAAAACGGAAAAGATTTTTCAGGAGTTCTTCGTTAAGCCTGCCGCACATCACATTCCATCTGAAAGAAGAAGCAATTTTACAGTTACGAGCTCCCGAGTTACGTCAAACCGCTAATCACTAGATGCGATCATTTCCGACAGACTAATCCAACATCCCCTCGCATCTCAGAGCTCAACACCCTTAATGACAACCGAGTGAATGCATCAGAACGCGAAGAATGGAGGAAGATTGTAGAGTCAGCAGATCGCAGCAAGTCCGGAGTTAAGAAGTTGTGAAGCCTGATAAAAGCCCTAGAAGGACGGATACGATTGCCACCAAACTGCTCAATCACTTTTGACGGTAAAGACATCTCCGGTAATCGGGACATAGCTTCCACAAGAAGTTCACCACGGTCCGCAAACATGAGACCGACGATCAAATAAGCAAACTTAAATTTCACGGCCTATCACTGAGTGACGCATTAACATTCGAAAGGCAGGAATTCAGAGACGCAATTGAACGAGCCAAGAACTCGGAGGAGGCCGGTCCGGATGGTATCACAATGCTGCACCTACAACATCTTGGCCCGGTCGGAATCACCTTCCTCACAGCGATGGTCAACGCTATATTAATGCAGTGCAACATTCCAGCAATATTGAAAGAATCAAGCATCGTACCATTACTGGAACCAGGGAAGGACAGTAAACAAGGCTCATAATATTGCCCGGTCTCGCTTCTTCGTCCAACTGCCAATATATTAGAAGCGCTCCTTCTTCCAACAATGGTCTTTCACCTCTCACCCGCCGCGCATCAACACGGTTTTCGGCCAAAAACACTCGACAACATCAGCCCTACTGAAACTTACAACAACAGTCGACACTGGATCCAACAAACCTAAACTTCGCGGGGGAAAAAAACCTAAACCTTTCTGCAGTTTCTGTGTTCTCTATGTTCTTGAAGATTTGTTTGAACTTTTTATGTATGTAGTTGTCTTTCTGTTCACAGGCTCGTAACATGTGCTCACTCTCTTTTTTTTTTCTGGCTGCTCTCATATATGTATGTATGTAAGATATACGTTGACTTATCCAAGGCCTTCGACGCAGTGGATCACTACATTCTACTTTAACTCCTATATGAATCCACTCTCCCACCAAGCATTGTGAGATGGCTTGCTGGTTACCTCCGCGGCAGAGTACAACAGGCCAGACCTATACTTCCGAAAGAGTCTACGCTCAAAAAATTTCAGAAGTTACTTCATACAAAAGCTAGAGTTGATTCGACATCCATCTACAGTCCGAATCAAGTACTTGGAAAATACTCTACACTTATCAATGAAACAGAGACTTCTCTTCCGGTCTGCACTTACACACCTCGCACAGCTTCGCTCAGGCTAGAGCAGTCTCCTCAGTAGGTATTGCTACCGATTCTAAACAGCGATCGCCGACGCATGCCCTAGTCTTACTTCACTTAGAATTTGCATCTAGCTTTTGGAACTTGTATTATGCCAAAGACAGGAAATTGATTGAAAGAGTTCTGCAATCTTTTACACACATTGTCTACTATCGTTGTTTTCCCAACTCCAGTTACCCACATTCTATACCGTAATATGTACAAAGATAGATTATTTAGCCACAATCTTTTGCCCCTTAACCTGAAAAAATATCAAGCTGACATGAAAAAAGGTTGAAAAATTTATAATAACTTTCCAATAATCGAAAGAGAACGAATCTTTAAACATGTTAATCCAACGCGAACAAACCATAACGACATTTTTTTTATTTTTTAGAAAGTACCTAATATATATTCTATGTACATTTTTAAGTGTAGAAAGTTTTGAAAGTACTTTTCTATATAGAAAGTACAGAAAACAGGTATCGTTTTCATTCTATCGTTTTCATTCTTTCACTCTCATAGTTTCACTTATTTTGACTCAGTTACCTAACAAAGTTTCGCAGAATACATCCATCTTTCGCTGGCTTTAGAAGTTTTTTTGGAGGAATCAACATTTTTTGAAAGTATGGCTTAGTAATTCAATATTTATATTGTTGATTAAAAGTTTACTTCCTTTTAATCAGCAATAAACATGATGTTCATCATTTCATGCATTAAGAGTTTTAAATCCTCTTGAAACTGTTTTTGTATTGGAAAATTTACATTAAAAAAATAAATAAAATATTCTTAGTCTTCTAATCCAATTCAATGTTCTGTCTATGCGTCAGAAGCATCAAACACACACAAAAAAAATTCTTTTCAATAATACACGGTCTCGTTTGGACGATATGACTATCGATCCAGCAGCTGAAGTTCATCTTTTCGACGTTCAGACGCAATGAGGAGAGCAAGGAGAATAAGGCGAACGATAGTTGTAGAGATTGCGAAAAAGAAGGCGCTCCAAAGCAACTGAAAAGATGAGATAGGTTGAACCAAAGTTTTTTTACAGTTCTGTATATTATATTTCTTCATTGATCTCTATGAAATGGGGAAGTTAGTTTTTGATATTCATGAGGCTTACCCGATCCAGGAGCATAAAACATTGTTGGCAGGTCTACTTCCTTATCGTTCAACTCGTTCAGTTCAACATTCTCATCAACACAAGCATCAAACACGACAATCTCGTCCGATTTCACGTTTTTTTTTCTAACAGTTTTAGTGAATAGAAAAGCAAAACACTAGCTTTCGTTACCAAAAAACTTCGCTGGGCTTTTTTAAAAGGTTTTATGATGAACCTTCCTTGGTAAAAAAAAACTCAGCTTTTTTGGGAGGTTTTCAGATGAAAATTTCTTAGTAATGAAGAAAATTTAATAATAAAGTGTGGAAGTAAAGTAACAGTTTTCTTCTTTCCTGATTCTTAAATTCTTTCTTCGAAATTTTAAGATTCAGGATTCAAAACAGCTCCAAAACTTTTTATCACTTAATGAGTCGATCAATTTCAAAAAATTTAGTCTTCAACTGAAAAAGATCGAATTTTTCGCTTTTGAAATTTCTATCAAGAACGTCCACTTTTCAGCTATCGATTAAGAACACCTCGTAATCTTTTTTACCGCTTATCTAAGTATGTATTTAGGCTTCCGTTTTGCAGCCTTTCCCACAAATCACTATCTGCAATGCCAATCCGTACAAGAGGAACTTGATTGACCCCACCCTTGAGAGCCTCATGAAGGATTACTCCGATGCGGTTCTGCAGAAACCGGGCGATTCGCCGTACAATCTCAAGGTTAAAAGATTTTTCGTCTATTACTATTGTGAAAATTGTGACTACTTGTGGGACGGACTATTGTGAAAACTTCAATTTTTTTTGTTTGAAAAAACAAACAATCAATCACACTTCATATGGGCACGCTGCATCTCGGACAAATATCTTTAAAGTCTTGTTGCAGGTCTGAAAACTCTATGAAATCACTCTATTCGCTTAGCACTGTGAACACGAAGTCAATATAATGAGGCAACATATACAAAAAAGACTGTTTTTGGGAAAAGAAGCTAAAAAGCATACATATGAACTTATGAATATTAATACTTCGTATGTACAATATTTATGTGCGTGAAGATGAAACTATGTATGTTTATGAGGCATACAGTCGGATCGATAATGCAAGGTTTATGGAATTATTACTGGTTACACTGAATCTTTTGTTACGTTTTTCGAACTCGTTCAAAATGCGTTGCTATCTATGCTATACTGGTCTCAATAAAAGTGGAAGTCATGGTATCAAAACCCTTTGCCCTTAAATTTTTTTTTCTAACATAGGACTAACTGCTTATACTTGAATGAGTTCAAGCTCACGAGGCCGTAAGGCTTAGTGATAAATAGTAGATAAAACCAGCCACATAATTACAGCCTAAGAAGAAAGATTGCGGAATTTCGGTGCGATTTGTGACGGCGCGAAATGTAGGGTAGCTAAATTTAATGGAACTGAGAATCGTAATCCGCACTGTTGAAATGAGTGCATAAATTTCCTTGCGGTCCTGTAAGAAAGACCTGCGATAGTAAACGTCAAATGTTTGGTTCATATTTTAGAAGGGAGGGGATCAAAGGGGATCGCTTATTGATGAAAAAACATCTTAAAAAACAGCATAATTCGAAAATACCTAAAAATACATTCATTGTAACAGTTTATTCTCAAAGAATGCCTAACATAATTTAACATATTGATAGTCACACTTTCAAAATATGAATAGGAATACTTAGGTGCGGTATAACTTTAGACACTTTCAAAGTATTCTGCTCTGTTTGAATATACCTATCAAGAAATTTTTTGTGTGAGCTATGCTCTTCTACAGTATCTCCACATAACAGTATTGTACTTTTTTCTTGATAAATTTGATGAAACAGTACAAAACAAGCCCCCTATTTAGACGAGTGAGGAAAAAATTCCTCTGTCCGGTCTTTCTTTCTTTATAACTATTTTAAAGCTTATTGCAGCGTTTCTACCGAACGGTCTTTTCTGATTTAAACAAATGTTATAGTTTGATGTTCAACGAGTGATGTATAAAAATTTTGTGTTTCAATTTTCGCTTAAAATTGATTTTGAATTTATTAAAGGAATTTCTGTATTTCTCTCGAATCTAGCGATTATTTTTTTCTCATATTTTTGATATCCATTCGTGAGCATTTTCAGATATGTTGTTCAGAATTCTTCTATGAACATCTCTCTATGTTCACTTTTTCATTTACTTCAGAATTTAGAAACTTATCGCTGAGATATAGCTTCATTCATCCCTTAAAAAACTCTCTCTTTTTTATACTAATTTTTATCTTACTCTAGAGAGCGTGTAAACGGAGAGTGCTGTGCACCGGCAAGTGCTGCGCACCGGCGAGTGCTGCGCACCGTCGAGTGCTGCGCACCGTCGAGTGCTGCGCACGGTCAAGTGCTGAACACCGTCGAGTGCTGCGCCCTGGTGAGGACTCCAGACCCGAGAGGGCCCCTACCAGGCGAGAGTCCGACCCCGTCAAGGGCTTGGCTTCCACCACAGCCAAAGGGAGAAAAATAGAAGTGGGAGAACGAAGCTGCCCGAGTCTGGGATTAAACGATAAGCAGGCAAACGAAGGGAGTGGAGCTGCCTGAGGCAGGGAGAAAAGGAGAAGCAGACAAACAAAGGCAGCGAAGCTGCCTGAGGCAGGAAGATGAGAAGAAGAAGAACGAAGGCAGCGAAGCTGCCTGAGGCAAGGAAAAAAGGAGAAGCACAAAAACGAAGGCAGCGAAGCTGCCTGAGGCAGAAAAAAAAGGAGAAGCAGACAAACGAAGGCAGCGAATCTGCCTGAGGCAGGGAGAAAAGGAGAAGCACAAAAACGAAGGCAGCGAAGCTGTCTGAGGCAGAAAGATGAGAAGAAGAAGAACGAAGGCAGCGAAGCTGCCTGAGGCAGTGAAAAAAGGAGAAGCAGACAAACGAGGGCAGCGAAGCTGCCTGAGGCATGAAGAAAAGGAGAAGCAGAAAAACGAAGGCAGCGAAGCTGCCAGAGGCAGGAAGAAAAAGAGAAGCGGAAAAACGAGAGCAGCGAAGCTGTCTGAGGGAGGGAGATGAGAAGAAGAAGAACGAAGGCAGCGAAGCTGCCTGAGGCAAGGAAAAAGGAGAAGCACAAAAACGAAGGCAGCGAAGCTGCCTGAGGCAGAAAGAAAAGGAGAAACAGACAAACGAAGGCAGCGAATCTGCCTGAGGCAGAAAGATGAGAAGAAGAAGAACGAAGGCAGCGAAGCTGCCTGAGGCAGTGAGAAAAAGAGAAGCAGACAAATGAAGGCAGCGAATCTGCCTGAGGCAGGGAGAAAAGGAGAAGCACAAAAACGAAGGCAGCGAAGCTGTCCGAGGCAGAAAGATGAGAAGAAGAAGAACGAAGGCAGTGAAGCTGCCTGAGGCAGTGAGAAAAGGAGAAGCAGACAAACGAGTGCAGCGAAGCTGCCTGAGGCATGGAGAAAAGGAGAAGCACAAAAACGAAGGCAAAGAAGCTGCCTGAGGCAGGAAGATGAGAAGAAGAAGAACGAAGGCAGCGAAGCTGTCTGAGGCAGGGAGAAAAGCAGAAGCACAAAAACGAAGGCAGCGAAGCTGGCTGTGGCAGTAAAAGAAGGAGAAGCAGACAAAATGAGGCTTCGAAGCTGCCAGATCCAGGCAAAACAATAGAAATGGGAAAACGAAGGCCGAGAGAAAGAAGAACAAAAACAAATAAAAAAAAATAAAATAAAAAAAAGAAGCAGAAAAACGAAGGCAGCGACACTGTCTGAGGAAGGGAAAAAATTTAAGTGGGAAAACGAAGGCAGCGAAGCTGTCTGAAGGAGGGAGATGAGGAGAAGCAGAAAAACGAAGGCAACGAAGCTGTCTGAGGCAGGAGGAAAAGAAGAAGAAGAACTAAGGCAGCGAAGCTGCGTGAGGGAAGGAGAAAAATAGAAGTGGAAAAACGAAGGCAGCAAAGCTGCCTGAGGGAGGGAGAAAAATAGAAGTGGGAAAACGAAGGCAGCGAAGCTGCGTGAGGGAGGGAAAAAATTGAATTGGGAAAACGAAGGCAGCGAAGCTGCGTGAGGGAGGGAGAAAAATAGAAGTGGGAAAACGAAGGCAGCAAAGCTGCCTGAGGGAGGGAGAAAGATAGAAGTGGGAAAACGAAGGCAGCGAAGCTGTTTAAGGGAGGGAAAAATTGAATTGGTAAAACGAAGGCAGCAAAGCTGCCTGAGGGAGGGAGAAAAATAGGAGTGGCAAAACGAAGGCAGTGAAGCTGCGTGAGGGAGGGAGAAAAATAGAAGTGGAAAAACGAAGGCAGCGAAGCTGCGTGAGGGAGGGAGAAAAAGAGAAGTGTGAAAACGAAAGCGGCGAAGCTGCCTAAGGGAGAGAGAAAAATAGAAATGGGAAAACGAAGGCAGCGAAGCTGCCTGAGGCAGGGGGATAAGGAGAAGCAGAAAAAAGTTCAGAATTGACTAGAATGACTTTGCTAATAAGAGAGTGACATGCGTCCCCGAAGGGGACGCTAGTACTGTCAAATAGGTGACACCTCTTGGTTAGAACATTTTAAGGCTAAGCTTGATCGTTTATCTCATAGCGTATCGGATCACGAGACTTGAGATTCGAAAATGATCTACAATAGAAGCCGTTAACAATCTCTTAGACCGAACGAGATTAGGAAAAATGTGAAAAAGTGAATTGGTGGTACTCATTATCACTAGAGATACTGGTGATTCCAGGGAAGCATGTCGGAGAACGAGCGAGATCAGAGGGCACTCGACGCCATGACTCTCATTGCGAACGAACACCCGCAGGACAAAGCGACTTACAGCGTTGACGAGATGTTCATAACTTGCTCCCAGAACGGCGAGAATTGTACTGAAGTGTACGTAATTTTATTTTTTGAATACCCAATCTGTCTAGTGAGCTCAAGTTTAGAATTTTTTGAGTTTTAAGCTTGTACCTCTTTTAAAAAAGCTGTTCACAGAATTAAGTGGTATAAAGAGAAGAACTTTTGACGATTTCACAGGAAGTGGACGAATTTTGCAAGTCCTCGTTACGGTCTTTGCCATCAGTTGACAACTCACATCAAGCAGACTCAAGCTGGCTTTGCCGCTGGCATCAAGCTCATCGTCTTTGTCGATGTAGGAACACTTTTGATATAATATTATATTTCACCTGAAAATCTCCTATCTCATCCTTGGTTTTTTAGTATTCAAATTTTTTGTTCTTCGCTATAAATTTAGTCTACTAGAAGTGATGAATGAAGTCCATTCCTTATAGTCTCAGCCCATCGTTGCTTAAAACTATTAACAAAGATCTACTAGAAGTGATGAATGAAGTCCATTCCTTACTAGCGTCCCCTTTGGGGACGCTTGTCACTTTCTTGTTAGCCAAGTCATTCTGAGAGCCTAGTCAATTCTGGAATTTTTTTCATTTTTGATCTCAGGCAGCTTCGCTGCTTTCGTTATTCTTCTTCTCCTTTCCTTCCTGCGTCAAATTCGTCTTTCTCCTTTTCTTCTCTACACCGCAGGCAGCTTCGCTGCCTTTGCTTTTCTGCTTCTCCTTTTTTTTTCTGCTTCAGGCAGCTTCGCTGCCTTTGTTTTTCTGCTCCTCCTTTTTTCCTGCTCCAGAAAGCTTCGCTGCCTTCGCTTTTCTGCTTCTTCTTTTCTCCCTCCCTCAGGCAGCTTCGCTGCCTTCGTTTTCTGCTTCTCCTTCCCTCCCTGCCTCAGGCAGCTTCGCTGCTTTCGTTATTCTTCTTCTCCTTTCCTTCCTGCCTCAAATTCGTCTTTCTCCTTCTCTTCTCTCCACCTTCGTTTTCCTTTTCTTCCTGTATCAGGCAGCTTCGCTGCCTTCGCTTTTCTGCTTCTCCTTTTTTTCCTGCTTCAGGCAGCTTCGCTGCCTTTGTTTTTCTGCTCCTCCTTTTCTTCCTGCTCCAGAAAGCTTCGCTGCCTTCGCTTTTCTGCTTCTCTTTTTTTTCCTGCTTCAGGCAGCTTCGCTGCCTTGGTTTTTCTGCTCCTCCTTTTCTTCCTGCTCCAGAAAGCTTCGCTGCCTTCGCTTTTCTGCTTCTCCTTTTTTTTCCTGCTTCAGGCAGCTTCACTGCCTTTGTTTTTCTGCTCCTCCTTTTCTTCCTGCTCCAGAAAGCTTCGCTGCCTTTGCTTTTCTGCTTCTCCTTTTTTTCCCTGCTCCAGAAAGCTTCGCTGCCTTCGCTTTTCTGCTTCTCCTTTCCTCCCTGCCTCAGGCAGCTTCGCTGCCTTCGTTCTTCTTATTCTTTTCCTCATCTCCCTGTTTATCCACTCCTTCTCTTCACTTCGCGATCAATCCTTCTTTATAAATCATGCGGGCTTTGTTTTCCACAGTGCTTCCTTACCCTCATTGATTTGGCCTTCACTCAGACAGCTTCGCAACGTTTATCCCCTCCCTCATCATTTTATTTTCCTTACAGGCAGCTTGGCTGCCCTTATTTTCGTTATGTCGCTAAGACAGCTTTCCATTTTTATCACCCTAGTTACTTTCTGGCTCACTAAACTTTACTGCTTTATATTCGCTTCACTTCCTTTATTAGTCAGAAGTTCATTTCCTATGTCTATACTGAAGGCGGCGGGCTTGTGTTCGCACTATAAGAACCACAAGGGGTTTACTGTTCATGTCCGAATAATTGTTTGAGGCCTGTGGTTTGAATTCGGGCGAGTTCGTTTTTGATCCCCGGAAAGTTTATAAATTCAGAAGGCTAAATTTTTTTCTTGAAATAAATTTGTTTTGCCATCCGGAAACCCATCACCTTCGTCGGGCCTCTGTATTATTTTTGACCAATTTATAACTCCCCTAATCTACTTTCGATTATTTATCTTGTTTTCCTTGTCAATTTTTTAAATTTATTTCGAATTAGAGATCCGTCGAAGGGTAAATTGGAGGTCCACTGGAATTTTCGGATCAAGCAACAATTTTTTTTGTTAAAGCAATTGTTAAAAATCCTAAATGTTTTTCTTTGGACAAATGAAACGTATTCAACTTTATCAAAAGGTAGGCACAAGTTTACTTAGGCGGGCCGCACTTTACTTAGGGGACGCACTTCACTTGGAGGGGCGCGCTTTACTTGGGGGGGGCGCTTTACTTCGGGCAGGGGGGGAGCTTTTTTTAAAAACATTTTTTGACAAATTTAGTCAATGAATTGACATTTTCTTATGCGTTCTCGTTAGGCTAAGCCGTACGGCCTCGTTAGCGTAACCAGGGGTTAATTAGTGATGTCTGGTCGTCTGTCGGCGGGTGTCTGTTTTAGACCTCCAGCGGGCGTCTGTCTTTTAAATCATGAGAGGGAACCCTTATGTGAGATTTTTTTATCTCAGAAGGGTGAAAATTTTTCAAAAAATTTTTATCTCATAAAATTTTAACTTGAAAAAAATTACAGATGTAAGGCAAGGATCTGTATAAAAAAATTTCTCCTTCGGCGAACGTCTGTAGGACTTTCGTACCAACTAAAAAAAACGCTGAGCGTAACATTTGACTAAGCCTAAGCGAGAAAAAACAGTGGATAGTGGCTGAAAACGGCTGATTCAATTTTCTCAAACTGGATAAAAATGAAAAAAAAATAAAAAATTTTTTAAAAAAATCAGACTGGATAAAAAATATTGGGGCTAATTGTTCTTTACGGCCTCGTTAGCATACTTTTTACCTAAGCCTAAGCGGAAAAATCAGTGAAAAGTGACCTGCCCCCCCCAAGTAAAGTGCGGCCCCCCAAGTAACAAAGTGCCACTTATTATTCATGTGAAAACGCTTCAATGTAACTCGGACCATTCAATTGAAAGCGAAACTCTCTATTTTTTCAACAAAAATACATCTTTACTGCCTGGTCTAGTTCAAGTTTTCTTGTTTCAATCTAGTCTAAAATCGTGATACAATTATTATTCCGAAAACATAAAGAGAATAGTGATGAAAATTAGAAGAGCAAAATAATCCAGAGAAAAAAATTAAGCGTCAGAAGTGTAATCTATTATATCCATGAAGGAAATAAACGGCACAATGTTACTTAGGGAAGATGGGCGTAATTTACTTGGGGGGTTTGATTTTTTAACAAATTTAGTCATATAATTGACAAAAAAAAAATAATATGAGAAATTTTCTCACGAGGTCTCGTTAGCCTTAGCCGTACGACCTCGTTAGCTTAACCTTCAACTAAGCCTAAGCGAGAAAAAAAAGTGAGTTCTAGCTGAAAAGAGCTAAGCCAAATTACTCAATTTGACTGGATAAATTTAAAAAAATTTCTGGCTAAGTTTTCCATACGGTCTCTTTAATAAGCCGTACGACCTCTTAAGCACACATTTTACCTAAGCCTGAGCAAAAAAATGAGTGAAAGCAACCTGACCCGTAAAAAAAAGTAAACCAAAACCTGTATGTATTGAAGGAAAAAACGCACGGAACATCTTTAATTTTTCATCCGCTTCATCTCTTCAGTTTTCAGCTTATACATTCCTGTGCTGATTTTGCTGTGATGTGGAAGAAAACACGGAAAAATCTTGAATTCTGACATGTTTGGATTGGGTATGAAATATTGTGCATGAAATTCTACCTCAGAAAATTTTTGCTGTCAAAAGGTTGCTCTTTTGTTCGGTACTGTATCGAAGGAAGAGAGCGCATGAAGCATCGTCAATCACTGGCAGCATGAATGGAGAGAGCGAGAGAACGCAGGATGCGAGAGGAAAAAAAGAGAGAGCGTGCACGCAAGAAGTAAACGGGGGAGGGCGTGGGTTAGTGCTCCGCCATCGACCCCTCACACCTCCCCCTCAAAAACAAAATTAAGAAACCAAATTCAGAAATTCTGAAATCCTGTAGTTGAGTTAGCCTCAGTAGAGAAATTCAGCCAAGCACGTAGCCAGGAGGCTCTTATCCTAGACCACAAAGTCATGTGAGCGCTCATAAAGTGATAGATAGGAGAATGTGAGATTTAAGTGACGCGAGAGCGTGCAAAAGATTGGGTATAAAGAGAGAGAAAAGGCGATGAGACAAAGCGCCAAATAATTGTGGACAGAGGAAAAACCTCTTGCTCGTTGAATTCAAGAGGACTAGCGTCCCCTTTGGGGACGCTTGTCACTTTCTTGTTAGCCAAGTCATTCTGAGAGCCTAGTCAATTCTGGAATTTTTTTCATTTTTGATCTCAGGCAGCTTCGCTGCTTTCGTTATTCTTCTTCTCCTTTCCTTCCTGCGTCAAATTCGTCTTTCTCCTTTTCTTCTCTACACCGCAGGCAGCTTCGCTGCCTTTGCTTTTCTGCTTCTCCTTTTTTTTTCTGCTTCAGGCAGCTTCGCTGCCTTTGTTTTTCTGCTCCTCCTTTTTTCCTGCTCCAGAAAGCTTCGCTGCCTTCGCTTTTCTGCTTCTTCTTTTCTCCCTCCCTCAGGCAGCTTCGCTGCCTTCGTTTTCTGCTTCTCCTTCCCTCCCTGCCTCAGGCAGCTTCGCTGCTTTCGTTATTCTTCTTCTCCTTTCCTTCCTGCCTCAAATTCGTCTTTCTCCTTCTCTTCTCTCCACCTTCGTTTTCCTTTTCTTCCTGTATCAGGCAGCTTCGCTGCCTTCGCTTTTCTGCTTCTCCTTTTTTTTCCTGCTTCAGGCAGCTTCGCTGCCTTTGTTTTTCTGCTCCTCCTTTTCTTCCTGCTCCAGAAAGCTTCGCTGCCTTCGCTTTTCTGCTTCTCTTTTTTTTCCTGCTTCAGGCAGCTTCGCTGCCTTGGTTTTTCTGCTCCTCCTTTTCTTCCTGCTCCAGAAAGCTTCGCTGCCTTCGCTTTTCTGCTTCTCCTTTTTTTTCCTGCTTCAGGCAGCTTCACTGCCTTTGTTTTTCTGCTCCTCCTTTTCTTCCTGCTCCAGAAAGCTTCGCTGCCTTTGCTTTTCTGCTTCTCCTTTTTTTCCCTGCTCCAGAAAGCTTCGCTGCCTTCGCTTTTCTGCTTCTCCTTTCCTCCCTGCCTCAGGCAGCTTCGCTGCCTTCGTTCTTCTTATTCTTTTCCTCATCTCCCTGTTTATCCACTCCTTCTCTTCACTTCGCGATCAATCCTTCTTTATAAATCATGCGGGCTTTGTTTTCCACAGTGCTTCCTTACCCTCATTGATTTGGCCTTCACTCAGACAGCTTCGCAACGTTTATCCCCTCCCTCATCATTTTATTTTCCTTACAGGCAGCTTGGCTGCCCTTATTTTCGTTATGTCGCTAAGACAGCTTTCCATTTTTATCACCCTAGTTACTTTCTGGCTCACTAAACTTTACTGCTTTATATTCGCTTCACTTCCTTTATTAGTCAGAAGTTCATTTCCTATGTCTATACTGAAGGCGGCGGGCTTGTGTTCGCACTATAAGAACCACAAGGGGTTTACTGTTCATGTCCGAATAATTGTTTGAGGCCTGTGGTTTGAATTCGGGCGAGTTCGTTTTTGATCCCCGGAAAGTTTATAAATTCAGAAGGCTAAATTTTTTTCTTGAAATAAATTTGTTTTGCCATCCGGAAACCCATCACCTTCGTCGGGCCTCTGTATTATTTTTGACCAATTTATAACTCCCCTAATCTACTTTCGATTATTTATCTTGTTTTCCTTGTCAATTTTTTAAATTTATTTCGAATTAGAGATCCGTCGAAGGGTAAATTGGAGGTCCACTGGAATTTTCGGATCAAGCAACAATTTTTTTTGTTAAAGCAATTGTTAAAAATCCTAAATGTTTTTCTTTGGTCAAATGAAACGTATTCAACTTTATCAAAAGGTAGGCACAAGTTTACTTAGGCGGGCCGCACTTTACTTAGGGGACGCACTTCACTTGGAGGGGCGCGCTTTACTTGGGGGGGGCGCTTTACTTCGGGCAGGGGGGGAGCTTTTTTTAAAAACATTTTTTGACAAATTTAGTCAATGAATTGACATTTTCTTATGCGTTCTCGTTAGGCTAAGCCGTACGGCCTCGTTAGCGTAACCAGGGGTTAATTAGTGATGTCTGGTCGTCTGTCGGCGGGTGTCTGTTTTAGACCTCCAGCGGGCGTCTGTCTTTTAAATCATGAGAGGGAACCCTTATGTGAGATTTTTTTATCTCAGAAGGGTGAAAATTTTTCAAAAAATTTTTATCTCATAAAATTTTAACTTGAAAAAAATTACAGATGTAAGGCAAGGATCTGTATAAAAAAATTTCTCCTTCGGCGAACGTCTGTAGGATTTTCGTACCAACTAAAAAAAACGCTGAGCGTAACATTTGACTAAGCCTAAGCGAGAAAAAACAGTGGATAGTGGCTGAAAACGGCTGATTCAATTTTCTCAAACTGGATAAAAATGAAAAAAAAAGAAAAAATTTTTAAAAAAAATCAGACTGGATAAAAAATATTGGGGCTAATTGTTCTTTACGGCCTCGTTAGCATACTTTTTACCTAAGCCTAAGCGGAAAAATCAGTGAAAAGTGACCTGCCCCCCCCAAGTAAAGTGCGGCCCCCCAAGTAACAAAGTGCCACTTATTATTCATGTGAAAACGCTTCAATGTAACTCGGACCATTCAATTGAAAGCGAAACTCTCTATTTTTTCAACAAAAATACATCTTTACTGCCTGGTCTAGTTCAAGTTTTCTTGTTTCAATCTAGTCTAAAATCGTGATACAATTATTATTCCGAAAACATAAAGAGAATAGTGATGAAAATTAGAAGAGCAAAATAATCCAGAGAAAAAAATTAAGCGTCAGAAGTGTAATCTATTATATCCATGAAGGAAATAAACGGCACAATGTTACTTAGGGAAGATGGGCGTAATTTACTTGGGGGGTTTGATTTTTTAACAAATTTAGTCATATAATTGACAAAAAAAAAATAATATGAGAAATTTTCTCACGAGGTCTCGTTAGCCTTAGCCGTACGACCTCGTTAGCTTAACCTTCAACTAAGCCTAAGCGAGAAAAAAAAGTGAGTTCTAGCTGAAAAGAGCTAAGCCAAATTACTCAATTTGACTGGATAAATTTAAAAAAATTTCTGGCTAAGTGTTCCATACGGTCTCTTTAATAAGCCGTACGACCTCTTAAGCACACATTTTACCTAAGCCTGAGCAAAAAAATGAGTGAAAGCAACCTGACCCGTAAAAAAAAGTAAACCAAAACCTGTATGTATTGAAGGAAAAAACGCACGGAACATCTTTAATTTTTCATCCGCTTCATCTCTTCAGTTTTCAGCTTATACATTCCTGTGCTGATTTTGCTGTGATGTGGAAGAAAACACGGAAAAATCTTGAATTCTGACATGTTTAGATTGGGTATGAAATATTGTGCATGAAATTCTACCTCAGAAAATTTTTGCTGTCAAAAGGTTGCTCTTTTGTTCGGTACTGTATCGAAGGAAGAGAGCGCATGAAGCATCGTCAATCACTGGCAGCATGAATGGAGAGAGCGAGAGAACGCAGGATGCGAGAGGAAAAAAAGAGAGAGCGTGCACGCAAGAAGTAAACGGGGGAGGGCGTGGGTTAGTGCTCCGCCATCGACCCCTCACACCTCCCCCTCAAAAACAAAATTAAGAAACCAAATTCAGAAATTCTGAAATCCTGTAGTTGAGTTAGCCTCAGTAGAGAAATTCAGCCAAGCACGTAGCCAGGAGGCTCTTATCCTAGACCACAAAGTCATGTGAGCGCTCATAAAGTGATAGATAGGAGAATGTGAGATTTAAGTGACGCGAGAGCGTGCAAAAGATTGGGTATAAAGAGAGAGAAAAGGCGATGAGACAAAGCGCCAAATAAGTCCCCTCTGGGGACGCTTGTCACTTTCTTGTTAGCCAAGTTAGAATGAGAGCCTAGTCAATTTTCGCTTCTCCTTATCTCCCTGTCTCAGGCAGCTTCGCTGCCTTCATTTCCCAGCTTCTATTTTTCCCTCTCCCCCTTCGTTTTCCCACCTCTATTTTTCTCCCTTTCTCAGGCAGCTTCGTTACTTTCGTTATTCTTCTTCTCCTTTCCTCCCTGCATCAGATTCGTCTTTCTCCTTCTCTTCTCTTCACCGCAGGCAGCTTCGCTGCCTTCGTTTCCCTGTTCTTCCTTTTCTTCCTGCATCAGGCAGCTTCGCTGCCTTCGCTTTTCTGCTTCTCCTTTTTTTCCCTGCTTCAGGCAGCTTCGCTGCCTTTGTTTTCCTGCTCCTCCTTTTCTTCCTGCTCCAGAAAGCTTCGCTGCCTTCGCTTTTCTGGTTCTATTTTTCTCCCTGACTCAGGCAGCTCCGCTGCTTTCGTTATTCTTCTTCTCCTTTCCTTCCTGCGTCAAATTCGTCTTTCTCCTTCTCTTCTCTCCACCACAGGCAGCTTCGGTGCCTTAGTTTTTCTGTTCTTCCTGCATCAGGCAGCTTCGCTGCCTTCGTTTTCCTGTTCTTCCTTTTCTTCTTGCATCAGGCAGCTTCGCTGCCTTCGTTTTTCTGTTCTTCCTTTTCTTCCTGCATCAGGCAGCTTCGCTGCCTTCGTTTTCCTGTTCTTCCTTTTATTCCTGCATCAGGCAGCTTCGCAGCCTTCGCTTTTCTGCTTCTTCTTTCTTTCCCCTGCTTCAGGCAGCTTCGCTGCCTTTGTTTTTCTGCTCCTCATTTTCTTCCTGCTCCAGAAAGCTTCGCTGCCTGCGCTTTTCCGCTTCTCCTTTCCTCTCTGCCTCAGGCAGCTTCGCTGCCTTCGTTCTTCTTATTCTTCTCCTTGTAATTGTTTGAGGCCTGTGGTTTGAGTTCGAGCGAGTTTGTTTTTGATCCCCGGAAAGTTTATAAATTCAGAGGGCTAAATTTTTTTTCTTGAAATAAATTTGTTTTACCATCCGGAAATCCATCACCTTCGGCGGGCCTCTGTATTATTTTTGACTAATTTATAACTCCCCTAATCTACTTTCGATTATTAATCTTGTTTTCCTTGTCAAGTTTTTGAATTTATTTCGAAGTAGAGATCCGTCGAAGGGTAAATCGGAGGTCCATTGGAATTTTCGGATCAAGCAACTATCATAAAGCCATTGTTAAAAATCCTAAATGTTTTTCTTTGGACAAATGAAACGTATTCAACTTTATCAAAAGGTAGGCACAAGTTTACTCAGGCGGGCCGCACTTTACTTGGAGGGGCGCGCTTTACTTGGGGGGGCGCTTTACTTCGGGCAGGGGGGGGGAGCTTTTTTTAAAAACATTTTTTGACAAATTTAGTGAACGAATTGACATTTTCTCATGCGTTCTCGTTAGGCTAAGCCGTACGGCCTCGTTAGCGTAACCAGGGGTTAATTAGTGATGTCTGGTCGTCTGTCGGCGGGTGTCTGTTTTAGACCTCCAGCGGGCGTCTGTCTTTTAACTCATAAAAGGGAACCCTTATGTGAAAGTTTTTTATCTCAGAAGGGTGAAAATTTTTCAAAAAACTTTTTATCTCATAAAATTTTAACTTGAAAAAAATTACAGATGTAAGGACAGGGTCTGTATAAAAAAATTTTGCCTCCTGCGAACGTCTGTAGGATTTTCGGACCAACTAAAAAACCGCTGAGCGTAACATTTGACTAAGCCTAAGCGAGAAAAAACAGTGGATAGTGGCTAAAAACGGCCAGTTCAAGTTTCTCAAACTGGATAAAAATGAAGAAAAAAATGAAGAAAAAATATTTAAAAAATCAGATTGGAAAAAAAAATATTGTGGCTAATTGTTCTATAGGGCCTCGTTAGCATACTCTTTAGGCGATGGTATCAAATTGTGGTTCCGCTCATTTTTAGTTTTTTTTTCAATCGAATAAAGTGTTAATTGGCTTCTTATGACCTACTGAGCAATAAAAACATGTGCGGTAAAAAAAAATTTTAAAATTATTTTTACACAAAAAATTTTTTTGGCCCAAATTTTGGGGAAAGGAAAGGGGGAGGGGGTTTTTTTTCCTAAGCAGGAAAGGGAGGGGGGCCCTAAAAGGGGAAGGGGGGAGGAATAGGGCCTAAGCGAGGGGGTAGGGGCCCTAGGGGGGAGGGAGGAGGGGGAAGGGGGCCCTAAAGGGGGGAAGGGGGGCCCTGAGGAGAAAGGGGGAAGGGAGTTTTCATGAATAAAATCTCTTCCTGAAAAAAAAACTTTTGAAAATTTTTTTTTGTAAAAATGATGAAAAATTTTTTTGTTTTCCGCACATGTTTTTATTGCTTAGACCATAGCTCACCAAAGTTGTGAAATTTCTTTCGGTCGCCCGCCCGGTTCTCCAAAATTTTTTTGAAAGTGAAGAAATTATAACAGAAGTTGATTAAAAAAACAAATAAAAGCTTGTAAATAAAATAATTGTCCATTGGTTAAACTACGGTTATATTCAACACATCCTGGTGAGCTATGGCTTAGACGGTCATAAGAAGCCAATTAACATTTTTTTCGATTGAAAAAAACGAAAATGAGCGGGACCACAATTTGATACCATCGCCTACTCTTTATTTAAGCCTAAGCGAAAAAATCAGGGAAAAGTCACCTGCCCCCCCCCCCCAAAAAAAGTGCGGCCCCCAAGTAACAAAGTGCCGCTTATTAATCATGTGAAAACGCTTCAATGTGAGCCTAGGACTAACTCGGACAATTGAATTGAAAGCGAAACTCTAAATTTTTTTCAACAAAAATACATCTTTACTGCCTGGTCTAGTTCAAGTTTTCTTGTTTCAATCTAGTCTAAAATCGTTATAAAATTATAAATCCGAAAACATAAAAAGCACAGTGATAAAAATTAGAAGAGCAAAATACTTTATAAACAAAAATTAAGCGTCAGAAGTTGAATCTACTATCTCCATGAAGGAAACAAACGGCACAATGTTACATAGGGGGGCGCACTTTACGTGGAGGGGTTTTAAAACTTTTTGAGAAATTTAGTCAAGATTGACAAAAATTAACAACATGAGAAATTTTCTCATTCGGTTTCGTTAGCCTAAGCCGTACGGCCTCGTTTGCGTAACCTTTTACCTAAGCCTTAGCGAAAAACAGTGAATAGTAGCTGAAAATGGCACAAGTTTACTTGGGGAGGCTACGCTTCATTTGTGGGGGGGGGCTCTTTTCGGTGCGTTCAAAAAATGTTTTTTTTAATACAACAAAATTTAAATTTTCTTATGCGGTCTCGTTCGTCTAAGCCGTACGGCCTCGTTAGCTTAAACTTTTTCCTAACCCTAAGCGTTTTTTGATGTAAAAATAATCTTTTAAAAATGTTGTTTTTAAAAAGCCCCCCCCTCCCAAGTGAAGCGGAGCCCCTCCCTCCAAGTGAAGCGCGGCCTCCCAAGTAAAAAAGAACCGCTCAAAACAGCTAAGCCGAATTACTCAATTTGACTGGATAAAAATATAATAGTGTGGCTAATTTTTCTATACGGCCTCTTTTCTAAGCCGTACGGCCTCTTTAGCATACATTTTACCTAAGACTAAGCGAAAAAATCAGCGAAAAGTAACCTGCCCCCAAGTAAAGTGCGGCCCCTAAGTAACAAAGTGCCGGTACAAAGCTATATTGAGTGGGAATAAACTCAAATTTAAGGTCAAAAAGAAGTAAATCTACACAAGTAACCTTCATTTATCTCGTTCCCCATTTTTTAACCTGCAACGTTCAAATTTATTACAGATGAACACGGTTAGAAACAACATGAAATGCGATTTCCACAAAAGAAAACTTATAACAAAAAGTTTTTGAAGAAGTAGTTTCTCTCTCTTTCTTTATTTGATAAGTTGAACAACAAAAAAACACTGTTTAAATTTTCAAAAGTCTTTTCAAAACCATTCACATTGTAATCTACATGTTTTGTTGTGCATGAAATTCTACCTCAGAAAATTTTTGCTGTCAAAAGGTTGCTCTTTTGTTCGGTACTGTATCGAAGGAAGAGAGCGCATGAAGCATCGTCAATCACTGGCAGCATGAATGGAGAGAGCGAGAGAACGCAGGATGCAAGAGGAAAAAAAAGAGAGAGCGTGCACGCAAGAAGTAAACGGGGGAGGGCGTGGGTTAGTGCTCCGCCATCGACCCCTCACACCTCCCCCTCAAAAACAAAATTAAGAAACCAAATTCAGAAATTCTGAAATCCTGTAGTTGATTTAGCCTCAGTAGAGAAATTCAGCCAAGCACGTAGCCAGGAGGCTCTTATCCTAGACCACAAAGTCATGTGAGCGCTCATAAAGTGATAGATAGGAGAATGTGAGATTTAAGGGACGCGAGAGCGTGCAAAAGATTGGGTGTAAAGAGAGAGAAAAGGCGATGAGGCAAAGCGCCAAATAATTGTGGACAGAGGAAAAAGCTCTTGCTCGTTGAATTCAAGAGGACTAGCGTCCCCTTTGGGGACGCTTGTCACTTTCTTGTTAGCCAAGTTAGAATGAGAGCCTAGTCAATTTTCGCTTCTCCTTATCTCCCTGTCTCAGGCAGCTTCGCTGCCTTCATTTCCCAGCTTCTATTTTTCCCTCTCCCCCTTCGTTTTCCCACCTCTATTTTTCTCCCTTTCTCAGGCAGCTTCGTTACTTTCGTTATTCTTCTTCTCCTTTTCTCCCTGCATCAGATTCGTCTTTCTCCTTCTCTTCTCTTCACCGCAGGCAGCTTCGCTGCCTTCCTTTCCCTGTTCTTCCTTTTCTTCCTGCATCAGGCAGCTTCGCTGCCTTCGCTTTTCTGCTTCTCCTTTTTTTCCCTGCTTCAGGCAGCTTCGCTGCTTTTGTTTTCCTGCTCCTCCTTTTCTTCCTGCTCCAGAAAGCTTCGCTGCCTTCGCTTTTCTGGTTCTATTTTTCTCCCTGACTCAGGCAGCTCCGCTGCTTTCGTTATTCTTCTTCTCCTTTCCTTCCTGCGTCAAATTCGTCTTTCTCCTTCTCTTCTCTCCACCAAAGGCAGCTTCGCTGCCTTCGTTTTTCTGTTCTTCCTTTTCTTCCTGCATCAGGCAGCTTCGCTGCCTTCGTTCTTCTTATTCTTCTCCTTGTAATTGTTTGAGGCCTGTGGTTTGAGTTTGAGCGAGTTTGTTTTTGATCCCCGGAAAGTTTATAAATTCAGAGGGCTAAATTTTTTTCTTGAAATAAATTTGTTTTACCATCCGGAAATCCATCACCTTCGGCGGGCCTCTGTATTATTTTTGACTAATTTATAACTCCCCTAATCTACTTTCGATTATTAATCTTGTTTTCCTTGTCAAGTTTTTGAATTTATTTCGAAGTAGAGATCCGTCGAAGGGTAAATCGGAGGTCCATTGGAATTTTCGGATCAAGCAACTATCATAAAGCCATTGTTAAAAATCCTAAATGTTTTTCTTTGGACAAATGAAACGTATTCAACTTTATCAAAAGGTAGGCACAAGTTTACTCAGGCGGGCCGCACTTTACTTGGAGGGGCGCGCTTTACTTCGGGCAGGGGGGGAGCTTTTTTTAAAAACATTTTTTGACAAATTTAGTGAACGAATTGACATTTTCTTATGCGTTCTCGTTAGGCTAAGCCGTACGGCCTCGTTAGCGTAACCAGGGGTTAATTAGTGATGTCTGGTCGTCTGTCGGCGGGTGTCTGTTTTAGACCTCCAGCGGGCGTCTGTCTTTTAACTCATAAAAGGGAACCCTTATGTGAAAGTTTTTTATCTCAGAAGGGTGAAAATTTTTCAAAAAACTTATTATCTCAAAAAATTTTAACTTGAAAAAAATTACAGATGTAAGGCCAGGGTCTGTATAAAAAAATTTTGCCTCCTGCGAACGTCTGTAGGATTTTCGGACCAACTAAAAAACCTCTGAGCGTAACATTTGACTAAGCCTTAGCGAGAAAAAACAGTGGATAGTGGCTAGAAACGGCTAATTCAAGTTTCTCAAACTGGATAAAAATGAAAAAAAAATGAAGAAAAAATATTTAAAAAATCAAATTGGAAAAAAAAATATTGTGGCTAATTGTTCTATAGGACCTCGTTAGCATACTCTTTAGGCGATGGTATCAAATTGTGGTTCCGCTCATTTTTAGTTTTTTTCAATCGAATAAAGTGTTAATTGGCTTCTTATGACCTACTGAGCAATAAAAACATGTGCGGTAAAAAAAATTTTAAAATTATTTTTACACAAAAAAATTTTTTGGCCCAAATTTTGGGGAAAGGAAAGGGGGAGGGGGTTTTTTCCTAAGCAGGAAAGGGAGGGGGGCCCTAAAAGGGGAAGGGGGGAGGAATAGGGCCTAAGCGAGGGGGTAGGGGCCCTAGGGGGGAGGGAGGAGGGGGAAGGGGGCCCTAAAGGGGGGAAGGGGGGCCCTGAGGAGAAAGGGGGAAGGGATTTTTCATGAATAAAATCTCTTCCTGAAAAAAAAACTTTTGACAATTTTTTTTGTTGTAAAAATGATGAAAAATTTTTTTGTTTTCCGCACATGTTTTTATTGCTTAGACCATAGCTCACCAAAGTTGTGATATTTCTTTCGGTCGCCCGCCCGGTCCTCCAAATTTTTTTTGAAAGTGAAGAAATTATAACAGAAGTTGATTAAAAAAACAAATAAAAGCTTGTAAATAAAATAATTGTCCATTGGTTAAACTACGGCCCTGACTACATGAAATAAAAGATCAATTGTTTTGACAAATTAGACATAAGATTTTGTTGAATACCCCTCTCCCCACTCTCCGGTCGCTCGGTCAACCGCCCGAAAAAGTTATATTCAACACATCCTGGTGAGCTATGGCTTAGACGGTCATAAGAAGCCAATTAACATTTTTTTCGATTGAAAAAAACGAAAATGAGCGGGACCACAATTTGATACCATCGCCTACTCTTTATTTAAGCCTAAGCGAAAAAATCAGGGAAAAGTCACCTGCCCCCCCCCCAAAAGTGCGGCCCCAAGTAACAAAGTGCCGCTTATTAATCATGTGAAAACGCTTCAATGTGAGCCTAGGACTAACTCGGACCATTGAATTGAAAGCGAAACTCTAAATTTTTTTCAACAAAAATACATCTTTACTGCCTGGTCTAGTTCAAGTTTTCTTGTTTCAATCTAGTCTAAAATCGTTATAAAATTATAAATCCGAAAACATAAAAAGCACAGTGATAAAAATTAGAAGAGCAAAATACTTTATTCAATTCAATTCAATTCATTTATTCCATGCAAGAACAACAACTTGTAATACAATTATGAATGGTAGTTCCAATTAGCATGGACGCGTAGGATAGGGAGACAAAGAAAAAAAAAACAATCATTCATTCAAAAGTGCTGAATGGCATTCAACTAATCCAAATATCATCTAAGAAAAAAAAATGATATGAAATAGCGTCTATAGTTATTTATAATCAGAAGATTGTGTCCTATACATATGTATGTAAATACAAATAATCGTCAATCTGTTACACTCGGACAAGGAAGCACAACTTCAAATGGAATTTTTTTTAGTCTTGTCGCAAAACTTGAAGAACTTTCGATTACAACGATAACTTCCGGAAGGGAGTTCCATATTGCTATTGATCTAGAGACAAACGTAGACAACCTAGCCGGGTAAACGATAGGCAGACGAATTCTGAGAGAGTGCGCTTGTCTTGTATTATACTTGGGGGGAGATAAAATGTATAGAAAGGAAAAATCGAGAGAGCATTTGTTATGTAAACATTTGTGCAAAAAACATAGATCTCTGAATGCTCGACGATATTCTAATGACTCAGTTTTGAGCAGTTTCAATCTCTGAGAATAAGGCAGGCTTACATTACCACATCTATATAACAGCCTTCTAGTAAAATTACGTTGTACATATTCTAAATCATTGATGAGGTATTTCGTGGTAGGGGACCAAATTTCAGTCCCGTATTCGAGAATCGGTCTAACGTATACATTAAAAGCAAGCATGAGCATTTCGCATGATTTGGTCTTGAAAGCCTTCAGAATAAGGTTTGCAGTAGAAGAGGCTTTTTTACAAATCTTCTCAATATGAGAATTGAAACGGAAATCATGAGTTAACAAAATCCCTAAATCTTTAACCTGGTTGGTAACAATCAATGGAATATGGTTGATAGAGTAGGGGTGAAACACCGATTGCTTGCCTATATGAAGAACAGTACATTTAGAAGTTGATAGAGTAAGGTTCCACTGAGTGCACCACTCAAATATATTGTTGACTGCTGTTTGTAAGTCATCTGAATATAAGGGTACTTGAGCTAGCAGCTTAACATCATCGGCAAAAATACTGAAGCGAATAGTAGCAGGGATAACTTTCTTGATGTCGTCAATGAACAGTAAAAACAACAACGGGCCTATTGAAGAACCTTGAGGAACACCACTTAAAACTGAAGCTGGTACTGAGTTGATACCATCGATGATCACTGATTGTTTACGGGAGTTGAGGAAAGAAGAGATAAATTTAAGTGCTGGCCCTACAATACCAAGTGAATTCAATTTAAACAATAGTAATCGAATATCTACAGAATCAAAAGCTTTTGAGATGTCTAGGAAAATTACATCAATATCAATACTTGAACTCAGAGAGTGGGTTATGAAGGAATATGATTCGGCTAAAGAAGTGATTGTCGATCGATTAGGTCGAAAACCGGCTTGAAAAGGGGAGAGCAATGAACGCTCTTCAAGATACTTTGAAATAGAATTAACAATAACTTTTTCCATTACTTTATAAACAAAAATTAAGCGTCAGAAGTTGAATCTACTATCTCCATGAAGGAAACAAACGGCACAATGTTACATAGGGGGGCGCACTTTACGTGGAGGGGCTTTAAAACTTTTTGAGAAATTTAGTCAAGATTGACAAAAATTAACAACATGAGAAATTTTCTCATTCGGTTTCGTTAGCCTAAGCCGTACGGCCTCGTTTGCGTAACCTTTTACCTAAGCCTTAGCGAAAAACAGTGAATAGTAGCTGAAAATGGCACAAGTTTACTTGGGGAGGCTCCGCTTCATTTGGGAGGGGGCTCTTTTCGCTGCGTTCAAAAATTTTTTTTAATACAACAAAATTTAAATTTTCTTATGCGGTCTCGTTCGTCTAAGCCGTACGGCCTCGTTAGCTTAAACTTTTTCCTAAGCCTAAGCGTTTTTTGATGTAAAAATAATCTTTTAAAAATGTTGTTTTTAAAAGCCCCCCCCTCCCAAGTGAAGCGGAGCCCCTCCCTCCAAGTGAAGCGCGGCCTCCCAAGTAAAAAAGAACCGCTCAAAACAGCTAAGCCGAATTACTCAATTTGACTGGATAAAAATAAAATAGTGTGGCTAATTTTTCTATACGGCCTCTTTTCTAAGCCGTACGGCCTCTTTAGCATACATTTTACCTAAGACTAACGAAAAAAATCAGCGAAAAGTAACCTGCCCCCCAAGTAAAGTGCGGCCCCTAAGTAACAAAGTGCCGGTACAAAGCTATATTGAGTGCGAATAAACTCAAATTTAAGGTCAAAAAGAAGTAAATCTACACAAGTAACCTTCATTTATCTCGATCCCCATTTTTTAACCTGCAACATTCAAATTTATTACAGAAGAACACGGTTAGAAACAACATGAAATGCGATTTCCACAAAAGAAAACTTATAAAAAAAAGTTTTTGAAGAAGTAGTTTCTCTCTCTTTCTTTATTTGATAAGTTGAACAACAAAAAAAACACTGTTTAAATTTTCAAAAGTCTTTTCAAAACCATTCACATTGTAATCTACATGTTTTGTTGTGCATGAAATTCTACCTCAGAAAATTTTTGCTGTCAAAAGGTTGCTCTTTTGTTCGGTACTGTATCGAAGGAAGAGAGCGCATGAAGCATCGTCAATCACTTGCAGCATGAATGGAGAGAGCGAGAGAACGCAGGATGCGAGAGGAAAAAAAAAGAGAGAGCGTGCACGCAAGAAGTAAACGGGGGAGGGCGTGGGTTAGTGCTCCGCCATCGACCCCTCACACCTCCCCCTCAAAAACAAAATTAAGAAACCAAATTCAGAAATTCTGAAATCCTGTAGTTGAGATAGCCTCAGTAGAGAAATTCAGCCAAGCACGTAGCCAGGAGGCTCTTATCCTAGACCACAAAGTCATGTGAGCGCTCATAAAGTGATAGATAGGAGAATGTGAGATTTAAGGGACGCGAGAGCGTGCAAAAGATTGGGTGTAAAGAGAGAGAAAAGGCGATGAGGCAAAGCGCCAAATAATTGTGGACAGAGGAAAAAGCTCTTGCTCGTTGAATTCAATGGACTAGCGTCCCCTTTGGGGACGCTTGTCACTTTCTTGTTAGCCAAGTTAGAATGAGAGCCTGGTCAATTTTCGCTTCTCCTTATCTCCCTGTCTCAGGCTGGGAAATGAAGGCATCTTCGAAGGCATTTTCGCTTCTCCTTATCTCCCTGTCTCAAGCTGGGAAATGAAGGCAGCGAAGCTGCCTTCATTTCCCAGCTTCTATTTTTCCCTCTCCCCCTTCGTTTTCCCACCTCTATTTTTCTCCCTTTCTCAGGCAGCTTCGTTACTTTCGTTATTCTTCTTCTCCTTTCCTCCCTGCATCAGATTCGTCTTTCTCCTTCTCTTCTCTTCACCGCAGGCAGCTTCGCTGCCTTCGTTCTCCTTTTCTTCCTGCTCCAGAAAGCTTCGCTGCCTTTGCTTTTCTGCTTCTCCTTTTTTTTCCCTGCTCCAGAAAGCTTCGCTGCCTTCGCTTTTCTGCTTCTCCTTTCCTCCCTGCCTCAGGCAGCTTCGCTGCCTTCGTTCTTCTTATTCTTTTCCTCATCTCCCTGTTTATCCACTCCTTCTCTTCACTTCGCGATCAATCCTTCTTTATAAATCATGCGGGCTTTGTTTTCCACAGTGCTTCCTTACCCTCATTGATTTGGCCTTCACTCAGACAGCTTCGCAACGTTTATCCCCTCCCTCATCATTTTATTTTCCTTACAGGCAGCTTGGCTGCCCTTATTTTCGTTATGTCGCTAAGACAGCTTTCCATTTTTATCACCCTAGTTACTTTCTGGCTCACTAAACTTTACTGCTTTATATTCGCTTCACTTCCTTTATTAGTCAGAAGTTCATTTCCTATGTCTATACTGAAGGCGGCGGGCTTGTGTTCGCACTATAAGAACCACAAGGGGTTTACTGTTCATGTCCGAATAATTGTTTGAGGCCTGTGGTTTGAATTCGGGCGAGTTTGTTTTTGATCCCCGGAAAGTTTATAAATTCAGAAGGCTAAATTTTTTTCTTGAAATAAATTTGTTTTGCCATCCGGAAACCCATCACCTTCGTCGGGCCTCTGTATTATTTTTGACCAATTTATAACTCCCCTAATCTACTTTCGATTATTTATCTTGTTTTCCTTGTCAATTTTTTAAATTTATTTCGAATTAGAGATCCGTCGAAGGGTAAATTGGAGGTCCACTGGAATTTTCGGATCAAGCAACAATTTTTTTTGTTAAAGCAATTGTGAAAAATCCTAAATGTTTTTCTTTGGACAAATGAAACGTATTCAACTTTATCAAAAGGTAGGCACAAGTTTACTTAGGCGGGCCGCACTTTACTTAGGGGACGCACTTCACTTGGAGGGGCGCGCTTTGCTTGGGGGGGCCCTTTACTTCGGGCAGGGGGGGAGCTTTTTTTAAAAACATTTTTTGACAAATTTAGTCAATGAATTGACATTTTCTTATGCGTTCTCGTTAGGCTAAGCCGTACGGCCTCGTTAGCGTAACCAGGGGTTAATTAGTGATGTCTGGTCGTCTGTCGGCGGGTGTCTGTTTTAGACCTCCAGCGGGCGTCTGTCTTTTAAATCATGAGAGGGAACCCTTATGTGAGATTTTTTTATCTCAGAAGGGTGAAAATTTTTCAAAAAATTTTTATCTCATAAAATTTAAACTCGAAAAAAATTACAGATGTAAGGCAAGGATCTGTATAAAAAAATTTCTCCTTCGGCGAACGTCTGTAGGATTTTCGTACCAACTAAAAAAAACGCTGAGCGTAACCATTGACTAACTAAGCCTAAGCGAAAAAAAAAACAGTGAATAGTGGCTGAAAACGGCTGATTCAATTTTCTCAAACTGGATAAAAATGAAAAAAAAGAAAAATTTTTAAAAAAAATCAGACTGGATAAAAATATTGTGGCTAATTGTTCTTTACGGCCTCGTTAGCATACTTTTTACCTAAGCCTAAGCGGAAAAATCAGTGAAAAGTGACCTGCCCCCCCCCCAAGTAAAGTGCGGCCCCCCAAGTAACAAAGTGCCACTTATTATTCATGTGAAAACGCTTCAATGTAACTCGGACCATTCAATTGAAAGCGAAACTCTCTATTTTTTCAACAAAAATACATCTTTACTGCCTGGTCTAGTTCAAGTTTTCTTGTTTCAATCTAGTCTAAAATCGTGATACAATTATTATTCCGAAAACATAAAGAGAATAGTGATGAAAATTAGAAGAGCAAAATAATCCAGAGAAAAAAATTAAGCGTCAGAAGTGTAATCTATTATATCCATGAAGGAAATAAACGGCACAATGTTACTTAGGGAAGATGGGCGTAATTTACTTGGGGGGTTTGATTTTTTAACAAATTTAGTCATATAATTGACAAAAAAAAAATAATATGAGAAATTTTCTCACGAGGTCTCGTTAGCCTTAGCCGTACGACCTCGTTAGCTTAACCTTCAACTAAGCCTAAGCGAGAAAAAAAAGTGAGTTCTAGCTGAAAAGAGCTAAGCCAAATTACTCAATTTGACTGGATAAATTTAAAAAAATTTCTGGCTAAGTGTTCCATACGGTCTCTTTAATAAGCCGTACGACCTCTTAAGCACACATTTTACCTAAGCCTGAGCAAAAAAATGAGTGAAAGCAACCTGACCCGTAAAAAAAAGTAAACCAAAACCTGTATGTATTGAAGGAAAAAACGCACGGAACATCTTTAATTTTTCATCCGCTTCATCTCTTCAGTTTTCAGCTTATACATTCCTGTGCTGATTTTGCTGTGATGTGGAAGAAAACACGGAAAAATCTTGAATTCTGACATGTTTGGATTGGGTATGAAATATTGTGCATGAAATTCTACCTCAGAAAATTTTTGCTGTCAAAAGGTTGCTCTTTTGTTCGGTACTGTATCGAAGGAAGAGAGCGCATGAAGCATCGTCAATCACTGGCAGCATGAATGGAGAGAGCGAGAGAACGCAGGATGCGAGAGGAAAAAAAAGAGAGAGCGTGCACGCAAGAAGTAAACGGGGGAGGGCGTGGGTTAGTGCTCCGCCATCGACCCCTCACACCTCCCCCTCAAAAACAAAATTAAGAAACCAAATTCAGAAATCCTGTAGTTGAGTTAGCCTCAGTAGAGAAATTCAGCCAAGCACGTAGCCAGGAGGCTCTTATCCTAGACCACAAAGTCATGTGAGCGCTCATAAAGTGATAGATAGGAGAATGTGAGATTTAAGGGACGCGAAAGCGTGCAAAAGATTGGGTATAAAGAGAGAGAAAAGGCGATGATACAAAGCGCCAAATAATTGTGGACGGAGGAAAAACCTCTTGCTCGTTGAATTCAAGAGGACTAGCGTCCCCTTTGGGGACGCTTGTCACTTTCTTGTTAGCCAAGTCATTCTGAGAGCCTAGTCAATTCTGAAATTTTTTTCATTTTTGATCTCAGGCAGCTTCGCTGCTTTCGTTATTTTTCTTCTCTTTTCCTTCCTGCGTCAAATTCGTCTTTCTCCTTTTCTTCTCTACACCGCAGGCAGCTTCGCTGCCTTCGTTTTTCTGTTCTTCCTTTTCTTACTGCATCAGGCAGCTTCGCTGCCTTTGCTTTTCTGCTTCTCCTTTTTTTTTCCTGCTTCAGGCAGCTTCGCTGCCTTTGTTTTTCTGCTCCTCCTTTTTTCCTGCTCCAGAAAGCTTCGCTGCCTTCGCTTTTCTGCTTCTTCTTTTCTCCCTCCCTCAGGCAGCTTCGCTGCCTTCGTTATTTTTCTCACTGACTCAGGCAGCTTCGCTGCCTTTGTTTTCTGCTCCTCCTTTTCTTCCTGCTTCAGAAAGCTTCGCTGCCTTTGTTTTCTGCTTCTCCTTCCCTCCCTGCCTCAGGCAGCTTCGCTGCTTTCGTTATTCTTCTTCTCCTTTCCTTCCTGCCTCAAATTCGTCTTTCTCCTTCTCTTCTCTCCACCTTCGTTTTCCTTTTCTTCCTGCATCAGGCAGCTTCGCTGCCTTCGCTTTTCTGCTTCTCCTTTTTTTCCCTGCTTCAGGCAGCTTCGCTGCCTTTGTTTTTCTGCTCCTCCTTTTCTTCCTGCTCCAGAAAGCTTCGCTGCCTTCGCTTTTCTGCTTCTCTTTTTTTCCCTGCTTCAGGCAGCTTCGCTGCCTTGGTTTTTCTGCTCCTCCTTTTCTTCCTGCTCCAGAAAGCTTCGCTGCCTTCGCTTTTCTGCTTCTCCTTTTTTCCCTGCTTCAGGCAGCTTCGCTGCCTTTGTTTTTCTGCTCCTCCTTTTCTTCCTGCTCCAGAAAGCTTCGCTGCCTTCACTTTTCTACTTCTCCTTTCCTCCCTGCCTCAGGCAGCTTCGCTGCCTTCGTTCTTCTCATTCTTTTCCTCATCTCCCTGTTTATCCACTCCTCTTCACTTCGCGATCAATCCTTCTTTATAAATCATGCGGGCTTTGTTTTCCACAGTGCTTCCTTACCCTCATTGATTTGGCCTTCACTCAGAAAGCATCGCAACGTTTATCCCCTCCCTCATCATTTTATTTTCCACACAGGCAGCTTCGCTGCCCTTATTTTCGTTATGTCGCTAAGACAGCTTTCCATTTTTATCACCCTAGTTACTTTCTGGCTCACTAAACTTTACTGCTTTATATTCGCTTCACTTCCTTTATTAGTCAGAAGTTCATTTCCTATGTCTATACTGAAGGCGGCGGGCTTGTGTTCGCACTATAAGAACCACAAGGGGTTAACTGTTCATGTCCGAATAATTGTTTGAGGCCTGTGGTTTGAATTCGGGCGAGTTTGTTTTTGATCCCCGGAAAGTTTATAAATTCAGAGGGCTAAATTTTTTTCTTGAAATAAATTTGTTTTGCCATCCGGAAACCCATCACCTTCGTCGGGCCTCTGTATTATTTTTGACCAATTTATAACTCCCCTAATCTACTTTCGATTATTTATCTTGTTTTCATTGTCAAGTTTTTGAATTTATTTCGAATTAGAGATCCGTCGAAGGGTAAATCGGAGGTCCACTGGAATTTTCGGATCAAGCAACTATCATAAAGCAATTGTTAAAAATCCTAAATGTTTTTCTTTGGACAAATGAAACGTATTCAACTTTATCAAAAGGTAGGCACAAGTTTACTTAGGCGGGCCGCACTTTACTTGGGGGACGCACTTCACTTGGAGGGGCGCGCTTTACTTGGGGGGGCGCTTTACTTCGGGCAGGGGGGAGCTTTTTTTAAAAACATTTTTTGACAAAAATCTATGAATTGACATTTTCTTATGCGTTCTCGTTAGGCTAAGCCGTACGGCCTCGTTAGCGTAACCAGGGGTTAATTAGTGATGTCTGGTCGTCTGTCGGCAGGTGTCTGTTTTAGACCTCCAGCGGGCGTCTGTCTTTTAAATCATAAGAGGGAACCCTTATGTGAAATTATTTTATCTCAGAAGGGTGAAAATTTTTCAAAAAATTTTTATCTCATAAAACTTAAACTTGAAAAAAATTACAGATGTAAGGCAAGAATCAGTATAAAAAAAATTTTGCCTTCGGCGAACGTCTGTAGGATTTTCGGACCAACTAAAAAAAAACGCTGAGCGTAACCATTGACTAAGCCTAAGCGAGAAAAAAAAACCGTGAATAGTGGCTGAAAACGGCTGATTCAATTTTCTCAAACTGGATAAAAATGAAAAAATTAAAAAAAATCAGACTGGATAAAAAAATATTGTGGCTAATTGTTCTTTACGGCCTCGTTAGCATACTTTTTACCTAAGCCTTAGCGGAAAAATCAGTGAAAAGTGACCTGCCCCCCCCCCCCAAGTAAAGTGCGGCCCCCCAAGTAACAAAGTGCCACTTATTATTCATGTGAAAACGCTTCAATGTAACTCGGACCATTCAATTGAAAGCGAAACTCTCTATTTTTTCAACAAAAATACATCTTTACTGCCTGGTCTAGTTCAAGTTTTCTTGTTTCAATCTAGTCTAAAATCGTGATAAAATTATTATTCCGAAAACATAAAGAGAATAGTGATGAAAATTAGAAGAGCAAAATATTCCAGAGAAAAAAATTAAGCGTCAGAAGTGTAATCTATTATATCCATGAAGGAAATAAACGGCACAATGTTACTTAGGGAAGATGGGCGTAATTTACTTGGGGGGTTTGATTTTTTAACAAATTTAGTCATAGAATTGACAAAAAAATAATAATATGAGAAATTTTCTCACGAGGTCTCGTTAGCCTTAGCCGTACGACCTCGTTAGCTTAACCTTCAACTAAGCCTAAGCGAGAAAAAAAAGTGAGTTATAGCTGAAAAGAGCTAAGCCAAATTACTCACTTTGACTGGATAAATTTAAAAAAAATTCTGGCTAAGTGTTCCATACGGTCTCTTTAATAAGCCGTACGACCTCTTAAGCACACATTTTACCTAAGCCTGAGCAAAAAAATGAGTGGAAGCAACCTGACCCGTAAAAAAAAAAAGAAAAAAAGTAAACCAAAACCTGTATGTATTGAAGGAAAAAACGCACGGAACATCTTTAATTTTTCACATTCCTGTGCTGATTTTGCTGTGATGTGGAAGAAAACACGGAAAAATCTTGAATTCTGTCATGTTTGGATTGGGTATGAAATATTGTGCATGAAATTCCACCTCAGAAAATTTTTGCTGTCAAAAGGTTGCTCTTTTGTTCGGTACTGTATCGAAGGAAGAGAGCGCATGAAGCATCGTCAATCACTGGCAGCATGAATGGAGAGAGCGAGAGAACGCAGGATGCGAGAGGAAAAAAAAGAGAGAGCGTGCACGCAAGAAGTAAACGGGGGAGGGCGTGGGTTAGTGCTCCGCCATCGACCCCTCACACCTCCCCCTCAAAAACAAAATTAAGAAACCAAATTCAGAATTTCTGAAATCCTGTAGTTGATTTAGCCTCAGTAGAGAAATTCAGCCAAGCACGTAGCCAGGAGGCTCTTATCCTAGACCACAAAGTCATGTGAGCGCTCATAAAGTGATAGATAGGAGAATGTGAGATTTAAGGGACGCGAGAGCGTGCAAAAGATTGGGTGTAAAGAGAGAGAAAAGGCGATGAGGCAAAGCGCCAAATAATTGTGGACAGAGGAAAAAGCTCTTGCTCGTTGAATTCAATGGATTTGGTGAAACATCCTTTGCGAGCTCTGAGTTGGGGCTAAACGCGGAAACTTCATGATGATAAATCTAGAGACCGCAATGAAAAATTTTTTTGAAATTTTTACCCTGTCAAGGCAAATCGAGTTCTTAGTTTTACTAAAAATAATTATGTCGCACTAAAAATGGAAAATATTCTTAGTTTGGTTGTTTCGATCGAAATTCAAGCAACTTTAAGGTTTTTTTCAAAGAAGAGAGGGGATTTTTCGATTGGTCTTCACCAATCGGACAGCTGGAGGCATAACTTTGATGTCCGACACTCCAGGTTACTTAATTAATTGTTTCTAAAGGGAGAACTTGGTCGAAATTTTATAGCTGGAAATACTGCATCGGCAGTCACGAACCCGCGAAAAATCACTTTTTGATACTGGTTAAAGCTTTTCTGAAACTGTTTAACAACTCTTAAGCATTTACAAAAGGGAAAAATCTTTTGAAGATTGTGTTACAGGAATATATGTGATAGCAATAGGTTAGCAACTGGAATAACTTTATACTGCTTTCGACATCCATAGTTTCCACACTGGGGACTATTTTAAGATATGAAGAAACTAATTCGGGAAAAATTTTGAATTTTTCCAGTGTCGCCAAAAGTTATTGATTTTTGAAGTTTGTGCTTTTAGTGAGTGGTACGGGGGTGATAGCAATAGAATAGCAACTGTACTAACTTTGTACTGCTTTCGACATCCATAGTTTCCACACTAGGGACTAGTTTAAGATATGAAGAAACTAATTCGGGAAAAATTTTGAATTTTTTCTAGTGTCGCCAAAAGTTATTGATTTTTGAAGTTTGTGCTTTTAGTGAGTGGTACGGGGGTGATAGCAATAGAATAGCAACTGTACTTTCTTTATACTGCTTTCGACAACCATAGTTTCCGCACTAGGGACTAGTTCAAGATATGAAGAAACTAATTCGGGAAAAATTTTGAATTTTTTCCAGTGTCGCCAAAAGTTATTGATTTTTGAAGATTGTGCTTTTTTTGAAGA
>OZ057405.1:19309875-19446880 GCA_964056735.1 Allodiplogaster pararmata
AATGAAGTCCATTCATTATAGTCTCAGCCCATCGTTGCTTAAAACTATTAACAAAGATCTACTAGAAGTGATGAATGAAGTCCATTCATTATAGTCTCAGCCCATCGTTGCTTAAAACTATTAACAAAGATCTACTAGAAGTGATGAATGAAGTCCATTCATTATAGTCTCAGCCCATCGTTGCTTAAAACTATTAACAAAGATCTACTAGAAGTGATGAATGAAGTCCATTCATTATAGTCTCAGCCCATCGTTGCTTAAAACTATTAACAAAGATCTACTAGAAGTGATGAATGAAGTCCATTCATTATAGTCTCAGCCCATCGTTGCTTAAAACTATTAACAAAGATCTACTAGAAGTGATGAATGAAGTCCATTCATTATAGTCTCAGCCCATCGTTGCTTAAAACTATTAACAAAGATCTACTAGAAGTGATGAATGAAGTCCATTCATTATAGTCTCAGCCCATCGTTGCTTAAAACTATTAACAAAGATCTACTAGAAGTGATGAATGAAGTCCATTCATTATAGTCTCAGCCCATCGTTGCTTAAAACTATTAACAAAGATCTACTAGAAGTGATGAATGAAGTCCATTCATTATAGTCTCAGCCCATCGTTGCTTAAAACTATTAACAAAGATCTACTAGAAGTGATGAATGAAGTCCATTCATTATAGTCTCAGCCCATCGTTGCTTAAAACTATTAACAAAGATCTACTAGAAGTGATGAATGAAGTCCATTCATTATAGTCTCAGCCCATCGTTGCTTAAAACTATTAACAAAGATCTACTAGAAGTGATGAATGAAGTCCATTCATTATAGTCTCAGCCCATCGTTGCTTAAAACTATTAACAAAGATCTACTAGAAGTGATGAATGAAGTCCATTCATTATAGTCTCAGCCCATCGTTGCTTAAAACTATTAACAAAGATCTACTAGAAGTGATGAATGAAGTCCATTCATTATAGTCTCAGCCCATCGTTGCTTAAAACTATTAACAAAGATCTACTAGAAGTGATGAATGAAGTCCATTCATTATAGTCTCAGCCCATCGTTGCTTAAAACTATTAACAAAGATCTACTAGAAGTGATGAATGAAGTCCATTCATTATAGTCTCAGCCCATCGTTGCTTAAAACTATTAACAAAGATCTACTAGAAGTGATGAATGAAGTCCATTCATTATAGTCTCAGCCCATCGTTGCTTAAAACTATTAACAAAGATCTACTAGAAGTGATGAATGAAGTCCATTCATTATAGTCTCAGCCCATCGTTGCTTAAAACTATTAACAAAGATCTACTAGAAGTGATGAATGAAGTCCATTCATTATAGTCTCAGCCCATCGTTGCTTAAAACTATTAACAAAGATCTACTAGAAGTGATGAATGAAGTCCATTCATTATAGTCTCAGCCCATCGTTGCTTAAAACTATTAACAAAGATCTACTAGAAGTGATGAATGAAGTCCATTCATTATAGTCTCAGCCCATCGTTGCTTAAAACTATTAACAAAGATCTACTAGAAGTGATGAATGAAGTCCATTCATTATAGTCTCAGCCCATCGTTGCTTAAAACTATTAACAAAGATCTACTAGAAGTGATGAATGAAGTCCATTCATTATAGTCTCAGCCCATCGTTGCTTAAAACTATTAACAAAGATCTACTAGAAGTGATGAATGAAGTCCATTCATTATAGTCTCAGCCCATCGTTGCTTAAAACTATTAACAAAGATCTACTAGAAGTGATGAATGAAGTCCATTCATTATAGTCTCAGCCCATCGTTGCTTAAAACTATTAACAAAGATCTACTAGAAGTGATGAATGAAGTCCATTCATTATAGTCTCAGCCCATCGTTGCTTAAAACTATTAACAAAGATCTACTAGAAGTGATGAATGAAGTCCATTCATTATAGTCTCAGCCCATCGTTGCTTAAAACTATTAACAAAGATCTACTAGAAGTGATGAATGAAGTCCATTCATTATAGTCTCAGCCCATCGTTGCTTAAAACTATTAACAAAGATCTACTAGAAGTGATGAATGAAGTCCATTCATTATAGTCTCAGCCCATCGTTGCTTAAAACTATTAACAAAGATCTACTAGAAGTGATGAATGAAGTCCATTCATTATAGTCTCAGCCCATCGTTGCTTAAAACTATTAACAAAGATCTACTAGAAGTGATGAATGAAGTCCATTCATTATAGTCTCAGCCCATCGTTGCTTAAAACTATTAACAAAGATCTACTAGAAGTGATGAATGAAGTCCATTCATTATAGTCTCAGCCCATCGTTGCTTAAAACTATTAACAAAGATCTACTAGAAGTGATGAATGAAGTCCATTCATTATAGTCTCAGCCCATCGTTGCTTAAAACTATTAACAAAGATCTACTAGAAGTGATGAATGAAGTCCATTCATTATAGTCTCAGCCCATCGTTGCTTAAAACTATTAACAAAGATCTACTAGAAGTGATGAATGAAGTCCATTCATTATAGTCTCAGCCCATCGTTGCTTAAAACTATTAACAAAGATCTACTAGAAGTGATGAATGAAGTCCATTCATTATAGTCTCAGCCCATCGTTGCTTAAAACTATTAACAAAGATCTACTAGAAGTGATGAATGAAGTCCATTCATTATAGTCTCAGCCCATCGTTGCTTAAAACTATTAACAAAGATCTACTAGAAGTGATGAATGAAGTCCATTCATTATAGTCTCAGCCCATCGTTGCTTAAAACTATTAACAAAGATCTACTAGAAGTGATGAATGAAGTCCATTCATTATAGTCTCAGCCCATCGTTGCTTAAAACTATTAACAAAGATCTACTAGAAGTGATGAATGAAGTCCATTCATTATAGTCTCAGCCCATCGTTGCTTAAAACTATTAACAAAGATCTACTAGAAGTGATGAATGAAGTCCATTCATTATAGTCTCAGCCCATCGTTGCTTAAAACTATTAACAAAGATCTACTAGAAGTGATGAATGAAGTCCATTCATTATAGTCTCAGCCCATCGTTGCTTAAAACTATTAACAAAGATCTACTAGAAGTGATGAATGAAGTCCATTCATTATAGTCTCAGCCCATCGTTGCTTAAAACTATTAACAAAGATCTACTAGAAGTGATGAATGAAGTCCATTCATTATAGTCTCAGCCCATCGTTGCTTAAAACTATTAACAAAGATCTACTAGAAGTGATGAATGAAGTCCATTCATTATAGTCTCAGCCCATCGTTGCTTAAAACTATTAACAAAGATCTACTAGAAGTGATGAATGAAGTCCATTCATTATAGTCTCAGCCCATCGTTGCTTAAAACTATTAACAAAGATCTACTAGAAGTGATGAATGAAGTCCATTCATTATAGTCTCAGCCCATCGTTGCTTAAAACTATTAACAAAGATCTACTAGAAGTGATGAATGAAGTCCATTCATTATAGTCTCAGCCCATCGTTGCTTAAAACTATTAACAAAGATCTACTAGAAGTGATGAATGAAGTCCATTCATTATAGTCTCAGCCCATCGTTGCTTAAAACTATTAACAAAGATCTACTAGAAGTGATGAATGAAGTCCATTCATTATAGTCTCAGCCCATCGTTGCTTAAAACTATTAACAAAGATCTACTAGAAGTGATGAATGAAGTCCATTCATTATAGTCTCAGCCCATTGTTGCTTAAAACTATTAACAAAGATCTACTAGAAGTGATGAATGAAATCCATTCCTTATAGTCTCAGCCCATCGTTGCTTAAAACTATTAACAAAGATCTACTAGAAGTGATGAATGAAATCCATTCCTTATAGTCTCAGCCCATCGTTGCTTAAAACTATTAACAAAGATCTACTAGAAGTGATGAATGAAATCCATTCCTTATAGTCTCAGCCCATCGTTGCTTAAAACTATTAACAAAGATCTACTAGAAGTGATGAATGAAATCCATTCATTATAGTCTCAGCCCATCGTTGCTTAAAACTATTAACAAAGATCTACTAGAAGTGATGAATGAAATCCATTCATTATAGTCTCAGCCCATCGTTGCTTAAAACTATTAACAAAGATCTACTAGAAGTGATGAATGAAATCCATTCATTATAGTCTCAGCCCATCGTTGCTTAAAACTATTAACAAAGATCTACTAGAAGTGATGAATGAAATCCATTCATTATAGTCTCAGCCCATCGTTGCTTAAAACTATTAACAAAGATCTACTAGAAGTGATGAATGAAATCCATTCATTATAGTCTCAGCCCATCGTTGCTTAAAACTATTAACAAAGATCTACTAGAAGTGATGAATGAAATCCATTCATTATAGTCTCAGCCCATCGTTGCTTAAAACTATTAACAAAGATCTACTAGAAGTGATGAATGAAGTCCATTCATTATAGTCTCAGCCCATCGTTGCTTAAAACTATTAACAAAGATCTACTAGAAGTGATGAATGAAGTCCATTCATTATAGTCTCAGCCCATCGTTGCTTAAAACTATTAACAAAGATCTACTAGAAGTGATGAATGAAATCCATTCCTTATAGTCTCAGCCCATCGTTGCTTAAAACTATTAACAAAGATCTACTAGAAGTGATGAATGAAATCCATTCCTTATAGTCTCAGCCCATCGTTGCTTAAAACTATTAACAAAGATCTACTAGAAGTGATGAATGAAATCCATTCCTTATAGTCTCAGCCCATCGTTGCTTAAAACTATTAACAAAGATCTACTAGAAGTGATGAATGAAATCCATTCATTATAGTCTCAGCCCATCGTTGCTTAAAACTATTAACAAAGATCTACTAGAAGTGATGAATGAAGTCCATTCATTATAGTCTCAGCCCATCGTTGCTTAAAACTATTAACAAAGATCTACTAGAAGTGATGAATGAAATCCATTCATTATAGTCTCAGCCCATCGTTGCTTAAAACTATTAACAAAGATCTACTAGAAGTGATGAATGAAGTCCATTCATTATAGTCTCAGCCCATCGTTGCTTAAAACTATTAACAAAGATCTACTAGAAGTGATGAATGAAGTCCATTCATTATAGTCTCAGCCCATCGTTGCTTAAAACTATTAACAAAGATCTACTAGAAGTGATGAATGAAATCCATTCATTATAGTCTCAGCCCATCGTTGCTTAAAACTATTAACAAAGATCTACTAGAAGTGATGAATGAAATCCATTCATTATAGTCTCAGCCCATCGTTGCTTAAAACTATTAACAAAGATCTACTAGAAGTGATGAATGAAGTCCATTCATTATAGTCTCAGCCCATCGTTGCTTAAAACTATTAACAAAGATCTACTAGAAGTGATGAATGAAATCCATTCATTATAGTCTCAGCCCATCGTTGCTTAAAACTATTAACAAAGATCTACTAGAAGTGATGAATGAAATCCATTCATTATAGTCTCAGCCCATCGTTGCTTAAAACTATTAACAAAGATCTACTAGAAGTGATGAATGAAGTCCATTCATTATAGTCTCAGCCCATCGTTGCTTAAAACTATTAACAAAGATCTACTAGAAGTGATGAATGAAGTCCATTCATTATAGTCTCAGCCCATCGTTGCTTAAAACTATTAACAAAGATCTACTAGAAGTGATGAATGAAATCCATTCATTATAGTCTCAGCCCATCGTTGCTTAAAACTATTAACAAAGATCTACTAGAAGTGATGAATGAAGTCCATTCATTATAGTCTCAGCCCATCGTTGCTTAAAACTATTAACAAAGATCTACTAGAAGTGATGAATGAAATCCATTCATTATAGTCTCAGCCCATCGTTGCTTAAAACTATTAACAAAGATCTACTAGAAGTGATGAATGAAGTCCATTCATTATAGTCTCAGCCCATCGTTGCTTAAAACTATTAACAAAGATCTACTAGAAGTGATGAATGAAGTCCATTCATTATAGTCTCAGCCCATCGTTGCTTAAAACTATTAACAAAGATCTACTAGAAGTGATGAATGAAATCCATTCATTATAGTCTCAGCCCATCGTTGCTTAAAACTATTAACAAAGATCTACTAGAAGTGATGAATGAAGTCCATTCATTATAGTCTCAGCCCATCGTTGCTTAAAACTATTAACAAAGATCTACTAGAAGTGATGAATGAAATCCATTCATTATAGTCTCAGCCCATCGTTGCTTAAAACTATTAACAAAGATCTACTAGAAGTGATGAATGAAATCCATTCATTATAGTCTCAGCCCATCGTTGCTTAAAACTATTAACAAAGATCTACTAGAAGTGATGAATGAAGTCCATTCATTATAGTCTCAGCCCATCGTTGCTTAAAACTATTAACAAAGATCTACTAGAAGTGATGAATGAAGTCCATTCCTTATAGTCTCAGCCCATCGTTGCTTAAAACTATTAACAAAGATCTACTAGAAGTGATGAATGAAGTCCATTCATTATAGTCTCAGCCCATCGTTGCTTAAAACTATTAACAAAGATCAAACAATTGATCTTCTACTAGAAGTCTCGTTTTCGCTAAATTAACTTGGATGCATTTCTGAGTGTAACTATTAGGAAAACTTTTCGATGAGCCAGTGTTTCACTTTTCCGAAAAAAATTACGGCAAATAACTGTCAAATTCATAGGCGATAAAAAATACTACCACTAATCCGCCGGGGTCTGATTACTTGCCGACAACGCGTAAGGCGGGCGTCATCGTGGCGCTGGACCAACCCGGCGCTTACCCAACTCTCGAGACGGCTTCCAAGCTTGCTGTGGCTGGTTATGAGACTCTCATCACGATGAGCTATGTTAGTTAAATTCAACTTTACATTTCCATGTAGTTTCATAAACAATTTACGTAACACATCTAGATGGAAAATACATGGATTATGATTCTATTTAAAAAAGAAATAATTGATTCAGTGGCAGTGTTTCTCTGGTATACTTTAGCAGAGTGATAAATTTTATTTCTCACTTCATTTGGTCGTAGAATATTGGCTTGGACAGAATGGGATTCATCGGTAGTACTTCAAGTTACGTAAATATTTCACTGCAAGAATTGCTGACTATTTCATTTGGCAAAGAATTCCAGATGGAGATTGACCTTGACAAACATGTAGAAAAACGAGAACATTTTGTTGTATATGGTTATAAAATTCTTGAGGAATGGGTATTTTTCTCAAGAAACTCTTGTGAGAGGAGCTGGAGCCAACTGATGAAAATAGAAAGGAGCTGGAGCCAACTGATGAAAATAGAGAGGAGCTGGAGCCAACTGATGAAAATAGAGAGGAGCTGGAGCCAACTGATGAAAATAGAGAGGAGCTGGAGCCAACTGATGAAAATAGAGAGGAGCTGGAGCCAACTGATGAAAATAGAGAGGAGCTGGAGCCAACTGATGAAAATAGAGAGGAGCTGGAGCCAACTGATGAAAATAGAGAGGAGCTGGAGCCAACTGATGAAAATAGAGAGGAGCTGGAGCCAACTGATGAAAATAGAGAGGAGCTGGAGCCAACTGATGAAAATAGAGAGGAGCTGGAGCCAACTGATGAAAATAGAGAGGAGCTGGAGCCAACTGATGAAAATAGAGAGGAGCTGGAGCCAACTGATGAAAATAGAGAGGAGCTGGAGCCAACTGATGAAAATAGAGAGGAGCTGAAGCCAACTGATGAAAATAGAGAGGAGCTGGAGCCAACTGATGAAAATAGAGAGGAGCTGGAGCCAACTGATGAAAATAGAGAGGAGCTGGAGCCAACTGATGAAAATAGAGAGGAGCTGGAGCCAACTGATGAAAATAGAGAGGAGCTGGAGCCAACTGATGAAAATGGAGAGGAGCTGGAGCGAACTGATGAAAATAGAGAGGAGCTGGAGCCAACTGATGAAAATAGAGAGGAGCTGGAGCCAACTGATGAAAATAGAGAGGAGCTGGAGCCAACTGATGAAAATAGAGAGGAGCTGGAGCCAACTGATGAAAATAGAGAGGAGCTGGAGCCAACTGATGAAAATAGAGAGGAGCTGGAGCCAACTGATGAAAATAGAGAGGAGCTGGAGCCAACTGATGAGAATAGAGAGGAGCTTGAGCCAACTGATGAAAATAGAGAGGAGCTGGAGCCAACTGATGAAAATAGAGAGGAGCTGGAGCCAACTGATGAAAATAGAGAGGAGCTGGAGCCAACTGATGAAAATAGAGAGGAGCTGGAGCCAACTGATGAAAATAATCCAATTCAGAGTGTTCGTAGATTTTCTCGTGGATTTTCTCATATATATATATATATATGAGAAAAATACGGAGACTAGTTTTTCCTCGTAAAATAGAGAATGTAGAGAGAGGTTGAGCGAAGCTTAGATTCGAAAAGGGGAATCTGAAATTTTGATGAGCCATAAAGTATAGAAATGAAATTGAAAAAAAAACATGAGCGACAGAAGATGGAGGGTTGGTCCCCAATTCCTAAGGAAGGCAGAGAACGCTGAGGAGTGGAGTTGTCACATGTCGCAACAGATCCCATAATCGATGATGTTATATCTCCGATGTGGCTTGCTGATCTTGATAAAGCGTTTAAATTGAATTGAATTGAAATAAAGTATAGAAAGGCGGATGTATAAAAACAACTTTCAGTCCCAGAACTTCCGCCTAAAAAAACCGTATGGGAAGTGCATCGACACAGAGAACGCTCTGACAAACTATTACACGGTTTGAAACCTTTCAATCATTCATTGAAGATTTCCGCGCAATAAGTCTTTGATTTACAGAAAATCAAAAACTGGTCAACTTACTTATCTTTTGAACAAATATGTATGTACACGCATATTGTAATAAATGAAAAGTAGTCAACCAAACAAATTAACTTGATCATTCATACTTTACCTCAATGTAAACTACCTCACTTATCAAATCACTGACTCGTGAATTTGCTTATTTGCTCATCAATTAATCAATCCAAAAAACCAACTCAAAATTAATTAACTAATCATTGACTCATTCACTTACATTTTTTAAATATGTAATATACAAAGATTCATTTACTATTTTTTCCCATTTCATCCTTCCATTTTTCAATCTACCAATCATTACCCAATACCACTAGAACATGTCTTTGCAGGACTACGAATACCTCGACAAGACATGCTATCTTGGCTGCCGACAGCGATACGCAGTGAAATACTGTGGTTGCGCCAACCCTCGATATCGGAAGGATAAGTCGATGAAATACTGTTCATCATCTTCTTCAGAGATCAATAGTGAGCTCTCAATATATTGCTTGATTTTGAAAGGTTCTTCCATTTTATGAAGACAATTGATTGAACTATCACACAGAAAAAAAACTAGTCCAACGGGCGGGATCGAACCCTGCCATCTCGACTCAAACCGGGAGCGCATGTTACCATTACACCACGGGGACACATTGCTATTCCGTGCGATAGTGTTATATGAAAGGCTCATATGCCTTGTTTTTATGAAGAAGTTCATGAGTTTCAAAAATCAGGGCAAGCTTATAAATCAGGTGCGTGATCAAGCAAAGCTCCGACATAGAGAGAAAGCGATTGAGAGAAGTTGATTGCATGATAAAAAATTGCATGATACATTGCTTTATTAGGGTAACTAATTTGAAAATTCAAAACGGGATTGCCTATTGAAAACTGGATTGCTGATATGAGCGATCCGATGTTTATCGATAAGCTCCTGCAGCATTGCTGCACGATCGCGCTAGAAAAGATTTTTTTCTTCTTTCAAATGAGTTTCTATGTGAAAAGTTCTGATAACGAGAAAGTTCGGATAACTTATCTGGAGAAAAAGGCGGACGCTATCATCGCGCACTGTCGAAGGAGAAGAGAATGATATGATGAATTACTCATTTGCTTACAGAGCACTTAAACTGTCTCGCCGGACTCAGAGGTTTCCAAAAAGCCAACGGAAGTATAAGTGTAAGTCTTCCCCATTTTAACTGTAAATCTCTCTCTCTGTTTTGTAACTCTTCACCACTCGCTCACAAATCTTAACCAATTTTTATGAGCGTAATTCTAATCTCATTGATTGACATACAATGTTCTACAACAGTCGCTAAGGGACATTATACTTGTTTGAAGAAAAAAATATATGTACAACAGCCGCGCCTTTAATCTATACGAGATTAGATCATCGCAGAGATGATCTCGTTGATTTAAAAAAAAGATCACAATATCGGTATGCTCATCTGTTTGCCAATTACAGAAATTGTCTTGCACGGAAGTGCCTTTGATTCAAACCTGAAAACGCGTAAGATTTTCAGCGCGTGAAATTTTTTTTGTAGTGTACAAACACACGAGTTTGTTTATTAATTTTTTAATTACAGTTTTTTTATTACAAGTTATTTGAAATATATTATTATTGAGTGATGTTATTTTGCGCATAAACATTAGTTAAATCGAAACTTGATGAATTTATTAGTTATTTTTGTTATTTTTTCTTAATTTTTACGTACAATTTATTATTCTTTGATGCCTAAGCAGTAGTAGATTTGCGAGTTTTTTTGTATAATATATCGGCTTATAACCAATTTCGCCTGCTTTCCAGTTTCGAGTCCGTGCGTTTATCTCGAGGCCCCAACACTCCAACAAGTTTGGTAAAAAACTTGAATGTTTTAGTCGAAAGTGGGCGCTGCTTTCAATTTTTCACAGACTAAGCCGTAACGTTCTCTACCTAAGCCGTACGGTCTCGTTAGCATAGAATTACTAAGCATAAGCGTAAATGTAAAAACAATTTTGTCTGTGAAGAATTGAAAGCAGCGCCCACTTTCGACTAAAAATTCAAGTTTTTTAACTAACTTGTTGGAGTGTTGGGGCCTCGAGATAAACGCACGGACTCGAAACTGGAAAGCAGGCGAAATTGGTTATAAGCCGATCATACAAAAAAACTCGAGATGAAAACAACAAATAACCACGCAAATCTGCTACTGCTTAGGCATCAAAGAATGATAAGTTGTACGTAAAAATTGAGAAAAAACAACAAAAAAATAACTAATAAACTCATCAAGTTTCAATTTGTCTAATGTTTTGCGCAGAATAATACCACTCAATAATAATATATATTTCAGATAACCTATGAAAAAATTGTAATTAAAAAGTTAACAAACTTGTGCGTTTGTTTGTTTAGTATATTAAATTTTCATTATTAGATTACGAAAAGGCACTAAATACGGTAGGTTCTTTCGAGCACTATTTTAATTTGGAAAGGTAGACAGGATATGAAATCCTTTCTTCTCCTACTTTTACATACTGTTTCACTTTCTCTCTCCATGTCATCGCATAGTTCACGGATCATTCCATTCTGCCGCGCGAGAGGTCTGAGAGCGATAATCGCATCTCAATTTTTTCAGTTATAATAACACTGATACGATGATCCCATTCATTAAAGGATAGATGGATGTAGAAAATGGATCATGCGATCTCTCATCTCACCATTGAGTAGATTAACGGCGCGGCAGGTTTCTTCTGATAATTGAATTTAGGAAACTCAATTTAAAACAAAACTTTTTTAATAATTTAGAACCCAGAAAAGTCAATCTCAGATTAATTATACTGAATTATGTAGCTCCAGACGGTCATAGTGAGAGCGCTTGTTCTGTTTTAGAAGGAAATACCATTGTTTTTCACCTTTCACTTTTCAGTATTATTGAACTCCGTAAATAGCAAAGTAGCAGGATTCCAGCACTCGAAGACTAGAACATTCACATTTTTTTTATTGATTCCGTCTTTTCTACATTCCCGTCTCACTGTGTTTCATCTTGCTAGTTCTTGTTGATAGAACATCAGAAATACGGATGATCAAAGCGTAATTGTCTCTGATTGTAGCACTTATGATGCTTTATCTCTATGACTTCGCCGGAAAACGAAAAAAGTTGCAGCAAAACATGGACGTAGGGGCAGACTGTCAGTGCCGACCGGCTTGTCAATCAGAGACCTTCACGGCCTTCTTCTCTAGAGGAGGATATCCCATCAATGATTTACTCCCCGAGGACCTCATAAATGTTTTTTCTTTCTTTCAAATTTAGCAACTAAATTCTTTAAAGCTGCTTAGTGTTATAGAGAGAGACCAATACTTATACAAAAAAGAAGAAATTTGGGCTTTATTCGCCCTTGGGCCTCTGGTTCAACATTAGCGCATCTTCCCCTTCCCCGCCCTTCTTATCATGAACAAAGTCTTTTTTTATTCTCAAACGCACGAATACCTGAATTGCAAAAAAAGCTCGTTTCAAACGTGAAATCATATTGCAATTCAACTTTGTAATCGTTTTCTCAGCACGATTCTTACAGTATACTAATCTCTAATCTAAGGTTTTCCCAAGTTCAATTGTTTTTCTTCTGTTTTCAGAATCTTCCCTACAAAGCTCCGAAAACAAATGCAATTACGAACTTAATTTTTGGAAACATTGCGAAGCAGTACTATGCTGCGAATATGCTCATTCTCCAGTTCTCCTACAACGTCCTCTCCCTCGAAGTCTATCAAGAAACTTCTGCTTACCCGGTGAAGAAATTACTTGTGGTAGTGCCTTCACTTATGGTAGTGCCTTCACACACACTAAAAATCAGAGGTGAAAAAATGTATAACAACGGAACAAACTTTATTACAGTTTTTAAAATGAGAGTTACGAACGTTATAGGGCAGGGCAGATGGTTGATCGTTTTCTTCTTCGGTAAGAATGAACAAAATTCTACTAGGAACTCGCTTTAAGCGTAGAAAAACTAAACTTAAATTTCATTCTTTTCCACATAGCGTCCGTTCAACTGCGGATACTCTCTATTAATTTGTAACTGAAGTCGCTCAAAAATCCGGTTAGATTCATTCATTCTTTATTCCGTGCACACATGATATGATATTAAAACAATAACGATTGCGGATATGCATGGGCTATCTTTCTAGTGGCGGTGTATGTACATATGAGCGAACGGTCGCTTGAGTATGAGGGGAAGGGAAGGGAGGGGGGGGAGGAATGATTAAATGTCCCTTGATTGAAATGAAGATCAAAATTGAACATTGAATAATAAAAATTAAAACAGAGAAGAACATAACCCTAGATGGCTCAATCGGTAGAACCAAAGACTGTCAATCTGGAAGTTTTCCAAAAACTTTCGCTTTCCGCAAGATTGGTGATCATGTTGATTGGAGAAAAAAGCGGTTTTTACTAAACTTTCGCTTTTCATGAACAACTTATTGTTTTATTCATAATTTCATTTAAAAAAACTGGATTCTTTTTCTTGTTGGAATAGAATGAGAGATAATGAAAAAAAGAACATTTAGGTTTGAGTTTGTGTCCCATGCTACTGCATTTATGTATGTACGTAAAAGAGATGACAATTTGAAACTATTTTTGAAAAATTACAATAGTGCTTTGTGTGAAAATACTTTGCCGTCAACTGTTTAAATTTTTGTAAAAAACAAATCATCTTAACTTTTCTTTTCCCTTTTACATTCCGTTTAAATAGCCGTTGAAAACTTTTTTTCCGAAAAGTTTTCGAAAGTCTGTACTACATGTTAACAACAGAGCTCGGTTAGTGCAGCATGGTGGTCCATCATCAAGAGGTGAAACCCAAAGTCTGTACTACATGTTGACAACTGAGCTCGGTTAGTGCAGCATGGTGGTCCATCATCAAGAGGTGAAACCCAAAGTCTGTACTACATGTTAACAACTGAGCTCGGTTAGTGCAGCATGGTGGTCCATCATCAAGAGGTGAAACCCAAAGTCTGTACTACCTGTTAAAAACTGAGCTCGGTTAGTGCAGCATGGTGGTCCATCATCAAGAGGTGAAACCCAAAGTCTGTACTACCTGTTAACAACTGAGCTCGGTTAGTGCAGCATGGTTGTCCATCATCAAGAGGTGAAACCCAAAGTCTATACTACCTGTTAACAACTGAGCTCGGTTAGTGCAGCATGGTGGTCCATCATCAAGAGGTGAAACCCAAAGTCTGTACTACCTGTTAACAACTGAGCTCGGTTAGTGCAGCATGGTGGTCCATCATCAAGAGGTGAAACCCAAAGTCTGTACTACCTGTTATGAACTGAGTTCGGTTAGTGCAGCATGGTGGTCCATCATCAAGAGGTGAAACCGAAAGTCTGTACTACCTGTTAACAACAGGGCTCGGTTAGTGCAGCATGGTGGTTCATCATCAAGAGGTGAAACCCAAAGTCTGTACTACCTGTTAACAACTGAGCTCGGTTAGTGCAGCATGGTGGTCCATCATCAAGAGGTGAAACCCATAGTCTGTACTACCTGTTAACAACTGAGCTCGGTTAGTGCAGCATGGTGGTCCATCATCAAGAGGTGAAACCCAAAGTCTGTACTACATTTTAACAACTGCTAGGCCAATGACAATAGCTTTCCCAGAGAGATTTACGTGAATATATCTGTCTGAAGTTCTCAACAAAACTAAGCTTAGTATTTTGTTTTAAAAAATCACTTTTTAGTCAGAAATCTGTACTATTCTTGTAAAAATCTCCTTTTAAGATTCTATTATCTGTATACCTTTGTAGTTTCATTCCCTCGCTTAGTTCCCATAGAGGAAGCTGACCCATTAAAAGCTCTCTAAGCCAATCGATATCCCGCTGTTATGCCCACTCCAAAGCGCACAGTCAAGAAAACAGCCGGATGTTTCGACTGCCTGAAGAAAAATGAAGAAATGAGAAGTCTGGCTGAAAAGATGGAAAAACTGGAGGCCGCCGTGGAAAAATTCGAAAGGATGAGCATTCCGGTCGTCCAAGGTGAGTCTCAGCAGAAGAATGCAGATGTGACTAATTTAATGGAAAGAATGACCAAGTTGGAGGGAAGCCTCGAGAGATTTGAGAAGACTTTAGCTCAGTTAATGTCTTCCACTCAATCGATCGCAACTGCCCATCCTCGTCAATTCCTTCTTTCTCAGAATCTACCTCCCCAAATGCTAGCGTATGAAGCGGCTAGGAAAGCTCTAACAGATGACCGCGTCATACTGAAGGAAAAAGCGGAGAATTTGGTCGTCGTCGGCCTTCCAGAAGAAGAAACCGAGGCGGCCACGAATGCAGCGGACCGGCAGTTCTTGCGTTCACTCTCCCAAGAACTCGGATTTCCCGAAATCTCTACCGCTCAATTCATGCGCCTAGGGACAATCGAGAATCGACGCCGAATCTTGAAGATTTTTCTAGGCTCAGAAGATCTTCGTTTTGAGACTCTAAAGCTCATCCGAAGACGACGTCCAAGCTGCCTTGCTTCCTTCCCTCACGCGTACATACGCGAAGATCTAAGCAGAGAAGGCTTGCAGCTTGAGAAGTAGGTCAAGTTGTTGGCTCGAAATTTGAATCAAGAAGAGAGAAAATGGAGAGTTGTGGGTACCACACTTGTTCCTATCCGTCACGCCCAGCCCTTACATGCCCAGTCCCACCAAAACGATCATACATCCGCAACGAATTCTTCGCCTTCGTCATCGAATCCTCGGAACTCCTCTCAGCCGCAAAGATTCTCAGAGGTCAGCAGCAGAAACATCACCTCAAGACGCTAGCTATATGATGGTCCGCCCGTTTCTTCACCGTCACCGCTCGACATTCAGCTAAGCTTTGCATATTTTAACATGCGTTCTCTCTATAATACATTAGTTCCATTTCGTCTTTATCTAGAAAAAGAACAACCTGATATAGTTGCTGTCCCTGAGACTTGGCTGAATTCGCGTATAGCTGATTCAGAGATAATTGGTCCTCTTCCTTACGTAATAATCCGAGCTGATCGTAATTCTCGTGGCGAAGGAGTTGCCCTTGTATTGAGAGATTACTTAACGTTCTTGAGGCCTAGTTCTTTATGCTCTCCTTCGGAAATTGTTTATATAGACTTACTTTCTACCACTGGTTACATACGTCTGGTTGTTTGCTATCGTCCCCCGTCCTACACCAATGAAGAGACCAGACTTTTTTGTGATTCTTTATCCGATATTCTTTCTTCCACTTCCTATCCTGTAGTTGTGACTGGTGATTTCAATTGTGACACTCTCTCTCCTCCTTGTTCTTCATCCGATCGATTGATAGTAGACATGATTACTCTCTTTGATTTGACCCAATTCTGCTGTGAACCAACACGTCTTAATCGTTGCATTGATTGGCTACTAACTTCTCTGCCCTCGCTATGGTCTAATTGTAGAATTGTTCCCTCCTTCCCCTCCTCTGATCATTTAGGGATCACTTGCTGCCTTTCAATTGTGACCGACTCGCTTTTAGCCGAACCAGTTCTCGACTATTCAAGAACTGACTACGATGAACTTAATAAATACTCCAATTCAGTTAACTGGGAAGCCGAATTTGATAACTTCCTCTCGATTGACGATCTGTACGGCCGTTTCCTCGCCGTTATTGAATACGCTATTTCTGAATTCGTTCCAATTCGTAGACCTCGAACCCTCACGGCCACTTATCCTCGCCATATTCAGAGAATAATTAAATATCGTAACTCTCTGTTTCACAATATTGACGATCCTAATACCCGTTCTATTTAGGAGAAAGCTAGTAAAGATCTACTGAAGCAGATAATGAAATGGATTAGGCATTGTGAGAAGAAGAAATTGTCTCGCTCTCGGGACTTGTTCCGACATATCTCATCCCTCACTCGGCCTAAACCTGTGCCTCCTCGATATCTATTGAATACTACAGGGGATATAGTATTGAAAAATAAACTTAAATGTTCTCTGCTCTCTACCGAATTCGCTTCTCATTATACTAAGGATGATAACCAACGTATCGCATTGCAAACTGAAGCGGCCCCTACTATGAGCCCCTTTCCTATTTTTCTCCCTTCTTCTGTTCTTAAAAACCTCACGAAGCTCAAACCAACGGGTAGCAAAGGTTCAGATGGTATCCCTCAGATTGTCCTCAAGAAATGTGCCAAGTCTCTTGCACTTCCTCTTTCCCATATTTTCAACTATTGTATTATCTGCGGTCAAATACCGTCTTACTGGAAACATTCTCTGGTGACCCCTATTCTGAAACCGGGCAAGGAATCTCACTTGGTGTCCTCCTATCGTCCGATTTCCATCCTTTCTCCCTGTTCTAAAACGATGGAGCGACTTGTTAGAGCTTTCATAATCAATCATCTATCCGAGCACTCTATTATACCTATCAATCAACATGGGTTTAGGCGTGGAGCGTCCACAGTAACCAATTTAATAATATGTGAAGATGATTGGACCTCTTCGTTAGCCAAAGGTCTTTCAACGGATGTCATCTACCTTGATTTCTCTCGTGCATTTGACACCATTAGTATAAGTAAGCTTTTGTCTAAATGCACACATTATGGAATTACTGACCCACTCCTTTCTTGGCTTGAGTCTTTTTTAACTAATAGATCTTTCTCTGTGCATATGGGTGATGTCACTCCTGATCCAATGAATGCCACATCGGGTGTGCCCCAAGGGTCTGTCCTGGGGCCACTTCTTTTTACATATATCCGATATAAATGAGGTACTAGAGAACTTTCCTAATATTCGTTATCAAGCATACGCAGACGATCTCTATATTTATGTTTCTTATGATAAGAACTCATATGGCGAACGAACTCGAGAGCTGCAATCAGCATTAGATTCCGTATTCAATTGGTGTTTAGTTAACCAACTATCTCTTTCTCCATCCAAGTCTCTCCATATTCACATTGGAGGTCGATCTTTATATTCCTCATACAGTATAAATAATGTTTCCATTTCATGTGTATCTCAGATACGTGACCTGGGCATACAAATAGTTTCTTCTTTGCGTAGGAAAGAGGCTGTAGCAGACCGAGTTAAAAAGGCATCCAAAGCAATGTATGCTATGCTCCGTGCGGTAACTGTTAATGATCCTGGTATACTGGTCAAGTGCTTTAAAACTTATGTAATGCCGCACTTGGACTATGCTTCGAATATATGGAGTCCATACTATGGAAGAGATTGTGATGATATAGTAGAGAAAGTTTTAAGGAAATTCACTCGCATAGTTTATCATCGATGTTTCGCAAATGAAGTTAATACGAGGTCTCTTCCTTCTTACCCCAATCGACTTGCCCGCCTTGGATTCGTTTCTCTCTCCAAGAGGAGGATATTTTCTGACTTAGTTAAGGGTTTCAAGATCTTCCATGGACTGTCGATAATAGATAAAAAGCGATTTTTCAAAGAGACTATTCCAACGCGAACTAATATAAATGGCTTATTAGTTCAGGGTAGCAAGAATACAGCTAGAAACAACTCTTATGGAATGCGAATATCCCGCCTTTTCAGCAAACTACCTCGAAACTTGATTAATAGTATGAACCTGAAATATTTCAAATCCCAATTAAAAAGTGGTGTCTACTCTTCTCTCGTCATGAATTCAGAACTAATTTATTTTATTTATTTTTTGTCGTTCAAATTGTTCTACTTATATAGTTTTGTTTGTTTGTTTGTTTGTTTGTTTTTTTCCCCCGTTTAAATCGCTATATTAAAGTCAAATTGATGTATCGCTTTTGTTATCGTATTTGACAATTGTTTAGCTGATCTATTCATTACTCATTTTCAATTGTAATTAAATTTGTGCCTTATTGCATCGAAAGAAGTAGATAAAATATATATATATATATATATATATATGTATATACCTCGTTGAAATATCATTCAAGAACAACTTGTTTTCCTAAGAAAAAAATTGGTTCAGAAAAAAATGTATTTACAGGTCATGAACGTGTTCACGAATAGAAATAAGAATATTCTGATTGCTTTGAGGTTTTTGTTGTTAAGAAGGGAAACGGAATGTATTGAACTGAGAGCGGACCATGTTTTTTTTCCAGCTGTTTGAAAGCTTTCACTTGCTAATTATTGAATTTTTCTTCTCATTGGCTGAGTTTGAGCATTTCCAATTTTAGTTCGAAACGATGATCAACGACCTTGGAGGACACGCTGGTCTCTGGCTTGGCTTTTCGATTATTTCTATCATTGAGGTGTTTTTTAAGGGTACTTGCAAAAACGAAAACCTGTTTTGTTCGATGGAGTAGCGATTGTCGGAGGCTTTACAAGTAGTTCTCTTTCTTGAAAAAATGTTGTAAAGTACGCTGTCCATTTTTCTTCTTCCAACTTGTGATGTTTTTTTTTGAAAATTGAAACATCAAGCTTCTAAAACGTCAGTATTAGCCACTTGCTCCTAGTTCAATTCATAGTTCCACGTGTGCGTTCAGATGATCGGACTGGGCGTCATGGTAGGAATCTTCATCTTCTCCGGAGGCCGTTTCAGAATCAAACCGGAACAGAAAGAAATTTACATGGACGAGAGGATCCGGGTACCTTTACACTTTTATTATTTCATTTATGAGGCTGTTTGACCTGATTCTTCAATGGCGCCAATTACACTTCTACCGAATTCAACTGAACTTTCACCTGATTTCGTGACACGTCAACCTGATTTCGTGAAACGTCAACCTAAAAAAAATGAAATGTGGACCTTTTTTGTATAGAAAAAATACTACCTGATATCGTGCGTGACACGTCAACCTAAAAAAGTGAAATGGCAATCTTTTCCCGTAAAACTTGCCCTTTTTTTTACTAAAAAAGGCCCTATGATTTCGTGACACGTTTAACTGAAAAATATAACGTCTACATACTTTTTGTTACACGACAACCATTTTTGAACAACATGTGCACCTAACATTGAGAGCAAATTAAGATAAAATAAAAATTTTGCTGTTTTTTTAAATCTATTTCAGTTGAATAACATACATTCAACCTTGGTTCCGTTGAACAAGGAGTTCCAATGAGAAAGTTTCCGTCTTATAAGTAGTTTCCGAACTCGAAAGAAAGGGAGAGGTTTAGCTTGAGCATCGAGGTGAAGGGGAAAAGGGCTAAAAAGAAAGAGGTACCATCTTTGTGCGGTCAAGCACTGTCGTGCAGGAAACGAATCTTGGCGCTTTTTTTACCTTGAGACACCATTGCTTGCTTGACCCTCTCGAGTTGTGCCCGGTTGACACCATTATACTCGTTGCCTCTCTGGGCACTCACTGATGAGCCCCACCCAGTGAGAGCAGAAGTCTGTCCGAGTTTCTAGTACATTAAAGTCTTAGCAGTGACATCATAATTATAGATTATATTTATCACTTCTTTCAACATTTTTCTATAATAATAATAATCTGCTGGAACAGTCATGCCGTTGGGTAGCAGCTAGCAGTAGACGAAACTGCGTGAGTTCAACGAAATACACAGCACTGCCTTCATCGGGTGCATTTGAGAACGTAGTCGGATTTTATATATGACTTTTTAAAAAACTTGGAAGTGTAAACTTCATATTTCTTTATATGTATGTATATATTAAGTTCTAGAAAATTCCGGAAAATTTGACTGAATTAAAAAAAAACTATTTTCTTATTTTTTTTGCGCATCCAATATTTCAGGTGGATAACATGAATAAAATTTTGATTTCGTATCACTTCACAGGTTCACTAGTCACGTTATTAGGTGGACTTTTTCAAATCAAACTGAAGTTGTTTTTTTTCAGGTTGACGTGTGACAAAATTAGATAGAAGAAACTTATTAATCAAGTAGACGTGTTTCTTGAACTACTTATGAATTTCTCAAAGTTAAGTAGACTTTTTTCATGTCCATTCCAAAAAAACAACAAAATTTCCAAGTGTAATTCACAGAAAATTCACACATCTTTTCTCAAAGAAAAAAAAACACAATTGCTGACTAGAAAGCAGAACAGCCCCCCGGGGGGGGCCCTGTTCTGCTTTCTAGTCAGCAATTTTTTGTTTCTCACTTCTCTAAAACTTCGCTACCCTTGTTTACTATCTTTATCAAAATCTTTCTATGCAATATGTGTTGACGTGCTAATGCACCTCCAGACTTTCATTGTTGCCTAACACATGTACTTACTTCACTAATTTTCATCTTAGCATATCTTTTAAACTTTTTTCAACTAAGGGGTTCTTTTTTACAGAAGGATATTTACAGGCTGTGGATAGGTTGAACGACGAAATGAACTATTTGGATAACAAACACGCCCGAGCCGCTAAGGAGAGAGCGAATTGATCGGGGAAAGAACTATTTCTGTTCTGTCAGAAATCCGGCTGTAGCAGAGCGTCTCTTATTCTTCTTTTGCCGATTCTACAAAGAATTTTCTTGCTAAACTCTTGAAGCATCAATTTCGATAATTTAAAATCCTTCGCTATCTAAACTTACTCCTTTTGAAATTTTTGTAGTTTTCTATTATGATATTTCTCTAGAAAAATAATCATGTGCACTTTTTGAAGCTATTTTTTACGCCTTTCCTCCTCTTAGCGTTTTTTTATCTGTAAAACCTTGCTTCTTTCTTCCTCAACTAAAAAAAATTTCAAACTCAGTAGTATGTAGCGGGTTTTTTTCTTCATAAGAGCTTTTTATCGTATCAATTCAATTCCCGTATTTTATCGTTTTTTTCTTGGTTGTTTATTGATAAGTTTTGTGTCGGAAAACACTAAGAGTTTTTTTTCTGCTTCAAGTTACTTTTTAAACAAAGAGTTAGCTGAAGATTATTTCGAATAAAGTATCGTTTTCCATTTGAGTAATAAAAAAAGGAAATACATGCATAGATAAAATGGAATGAAACTCTAAGACTTGAGAGATTCCCGTATTAACTACTTTGAAAAAATAATATGAAATCGGATCATTGAGTTGTTTATATCAGAAAAAAAGTTGTTTAAAGTTTCTTCGAATAGATGGGGCTTAATAGCTAGAAAAAAAGTCAACTGTTACTAGTTAAAATGGTGAATTGCCCCCCCCCCTCCCCAAGTTTGGAAGCGGTTGGCGGTTGATCAGTTGGAAGAAGAGATGAAGTACATCTGGACAACGAGCACGCTAAAGCTGCGAAGGCAAGGGCCACTCGAAAAATGATTGTTTCCTTTTTTTTACTCTCTAGTTTCCACCACTCAAGACTTTTGCTACGGAGCGATTCTCATTGTAATTTTAATCCTCCGCTGAAATATTTTCGTTAACATTAAATTTGCGCTTAAAAATTCGCTATCAAAGTCTTATATTTTGAAACTACAATTAGTCTTAGTTTCAGATTTATCGTGTTCAGATTCAAATTACAAGTTTTAACTTGAGAGCAGTGAAGGTTCTTTCTTCGTGTGGGAGGAGTGGCGCGTATGTAAAATTCGGGAACTCAGTCAATTCTTGGTATACTTATAACACATTGAAAAATAATCAAGAAAGCTTTTCTATCTTAGAAAAAAAATTAGAAAATGAAATAGAACAAAAATTAGGAAGTAGAACAGAGAACATGCCTTTAAACTTGAAAATTCGGTTTTCGTCACAAATTTTTTTACCAAGTTACGGAAACTTCTCAGAGATGTCAAGAATTTGAAGAAAAATTATGGAGAAGTGACAAAGGTTTTGACAGAAAAGACTCATGTTCTTCGCTATCACCCAGAGCAGCCTTTGTTAGATGGTGAAATCTGTGCTTTCCCTGAAAAGAAACTTCGAAAAGGTTAGTAACGCGTTAGCGACCTTTGCTTCGGCGGCTCTCCGTTTTCAAACCACCAAACTATTCCAAGGATTCTAGGGTTATTCTATTTTCTCTCGGGATTTATTTCAGCGGGGTCTTCTGAGGAGAATTTATTTTAGCAATGTTCTATTAAGTGAGTTTTTTTTGGCACGAACCTTCTGCGTCGGTTTCTTCCGTAGCCAGCTCCTCTGATCTCTCTTTAATCATGAGTATAACTAGTGGGTCTTCACCCAAAATAAATCTATGGCTTGTGAAGTAGCTCGCTCGTTAAAGTGGTCCTCTGGAGTGAGTACTTGTACTTGTAGAGAATGGCTACACTTAGCCGTTCTCTTTTCTTTGAGTGGTGGTGCAAGCTAAATTTTCTTTCGAAACAGGAATCATCTTTTTGTCTTTCAGAATGGGTTTGCTTAGTGGGTTTCTCTTCCTACTCAAGGACTTCGCCAACTGGTCGACTGTCGCTGTGGTTCCTCACATCGCAAATGCAAAGTCCATCATCTCGCGCATCTTCTGGGTCTTCATTTTCGTTCTCATGTCTGCAATTTTTATCTCCCAGGTAGGCTTTTCTCACTTAAATCGGATAATTATCGTACTTCTGGTTGTTTGGGCTGTTTGATAATACGAATATATGTATGTACTCCTCCAACAATGATAGTGAGTAGAAACACATATTCACTTTACTTCTTTTTGTCGTACCAATGTACATTTCAAATTTCTTTAACATGAACGTTACATATTACCTTTTTTAAAACGCTTTTAATAACTCAGTCTTATCATTCAATTCAAATGCTCTCTCGAAATTTCGAAGATGTTATTTAGTCCAAAAAAACATTTTGAATAATTGGTAACATTTACATAAAGATCATGACGATTTTGATAAGTTTTTTTTCGTGAATCATTGTATTTCGTCATTGATCTCAATAAATGTGGAATTTCTTCATTGATCTCGATGGGATTCATTCAATCCGAGGTCTGAAAACATTGTTTTCAGGTCTACTTCCTTATCGAACAACTCGTTAAGTTCAACATTCTCATCAACACCAGCATCAAACACGAAAATCTTGTCTGATTTCTTGTTCTCTCACATTTTTTGTGATTTTGAAAGCAGTTCAATAGCTTTCGTTACCGGAAAACTTCGCTAGGCTTTTTTGAAGGTTTTCTCGCGGTACAGGAAAATAGAATAATGAACTGCGAGAGTAATAAAACAGTCATAGCCAAATGACTGCAATGAAAGTTGGTTCTCGTTTAAAATAAACTTGATACAATTCTTCGCCTTTCAAAGATCTGACGAGAACGCTATTTTCTTAGCTCTCATTCAAAACCTATCGCGTGTTCGTTTGACCGACATCTAATGGAGCGTTAGAATTCGACTTTCCACTTTGCAAAGTAATCTCTGCAAAGTGAAAAAAACTTCTACTTCTCCAACTTTATGCTATAGTTCACAACTCTCTCGCACCGCTCGTTGTTTACGTCGTGGTTTTAGAGTGATGGAGAACACGATCACTTTGCAGAGATTACTTTTCAAAGTGATAAGTTGAATTCTAACGTTCCATAAGTAAGCTTCGTCTCTGCAGCCATTCCCTCAAATCACTATCTGCAATGCCAATCCGTACAAGAGGAACTTGATTGACCCCACTCTTGAAGGTCTCATGAAGGACTACTCCGATGCAGTTCTGCAGAAACAGGGGGATTCGCCGTACAAACTCAAGGTTAAAAGACTTTTCTTGTTTCTCTAAGATAGTTGAAGTATCTGCAAAACTTTTTGAGAAAAAATTTGTACATAGATACATAAATCACTTTTTATGACTTGAGCTCAACAAAACGTCTTTAGTTTCTTGTTGCAGGGTTGAAAGTTGTATGAACTCACTTGATTGGATTAGCACTACAAACAGAATGTCAATATAAAGAGGCACTGCTTTACAAAACAGCTCGTGGCGCTAACTCCTCCGTTGCATTTGTTCTGGACCTGTTCAATATAGGTTGCCACCATGAAACTTATTGAAGTACCCTACTAAATATCGTTTTATGGTGCTATGGGTTATTAAAATTTAGAAACTGGGACTTTTTGAATTTTTTTTTCGAAAAGTTTACCGTACGGTACACAAAAAAATAGGTGGATGTGTCAAAGAGATGGTAGCTTCTCGATAAATCAATTTGAACCAAAGTTTGATCAATTACAGGTTAGCTACATACAGTACCGCCCAAAATGTTATAATATATTGAATTATTGAACATAACTTTTTTCAAAAAAAACGAATGAAGATCAAATTTTCAGATATTTTTTACAAGCCAAATTCACATGTTTCGAGTAATAGAACAAATTTGGAAAATGCTTTATTAGGTTTATTCGTTAAAAAAATGTAAATAGTAAAAAGTGCTTATAGAGATGTTCAGTTTTTTCGAAGTAATAAAACAAATATCTAGTATTTGGTGGCATATCCTTTCGAGTCAATGACTGCCTGACATCTACGAGGCATAGAATCAATCAAAGAGTCAATGGTTGCCTGCGAAATCGCCTTCCATTCCTCCTCTAGCTGCTTAAACTTTTCATCAGCATTTCTGCATGTTCTTCCCGTCAATTTTCGTTGCAAATGTTCCCATAAATTTTCGATGATGTTCAAATCGGGAGACTGGCTCGGCCAGTCCAAAACATCCACATGCCGACGTCGAAACCAGTTCTGAACGTGCTGAGATCGATGTTTCGGGTCGTTATCTTGTTGAAAGGTGAACCCACGGCCGAATTTGGAGAGGGCCCAAGGGCGCATAGTGCTTTCCATTATGTTCTCATAGCCGTAACGATCGAGATTTCCGACAATACGTCTAATTGGACCCATGCCGCTGGCGGAAAAACAGCCCCAGACCATCACAGAACCAACGCCATGTTTGACTGTGAGCGACTGGTATTGCGGCAGGAAACGCTTGCCCGCTGGACGTCTTACCCACCTCAGACCGTCACTGCAGAACATATTAAACTTGGATTCATCGCTCCAAACAATCTGAGACCACTCACGGCGTGTCCAACTGAGGTGATCCTTAGCCCACTGAACTCGAACTTTACGATTTTTTTCGCTGATGAAAGGCTTCTTTGCAGGCCGCCTTCCATTCAGTCCAGCGGCTTGCAAACGGCGTTTGATGGTAGTTATTGAAGGAGCAGGAGTCGCGGGCGTTGATATGATAGCTTGAATGTCTGTAGCAGTGCGTTTCGGGTCTTCGCGAGATGCGCGCAGGATGCTTCGGTCCATGTACCTCGAAGTTACGCGGGGCGGGGTCTCCCCGAACTTGTCTTCACGATGACTCGTCCCTGCAATTTTTTTGTGTTCCAAAGTTATTCAGTTGTAGAAAATTCGTTTACCTGGGTTCGAAAACGCCGGAGGATATGGGAGATAGCGCTCTGAGTTACCCCGAACTGCTGAGCGAGCTCGCTCTGTGACCGGCCCTGTTTCGCCCCAGCAACAACAGCTTCTTGCATTCTTTTACTTGTATTTCGATGTCCAACAGTTCGAACCATGACTTGAAACAAAATTTTTATGAATGAAGTTCGGTAAACAAAAAAAAATCAACTAAAAAAAATCATGGAGAAAAACTGAAAAATGGAAGATATACCAATTTCGGTGTATTTCCTGGAGATAAATAATAAATCACTCAAAACGACGTCTGGTACGGTACAGACACCCAAAAAAACTTCTGTGAAAATTTGAGCTTTGAATTTTATCTTTGAAAAAAGTTATTTTCAATAACCCTATATATTATAACATTTTGGGCGGTACTGTATATGAACATGGTAACAATGTAAGGCAAAGCTCATCATAATGAGAAATCAGACGCGTCGCTACCGATGAAGTATACAGAATTTGTTTATTATGATAGTAATGAACAAATTGGAAAAACTTGGAAAATTTTTTATTTAAATCAGCCGCTTTCGCTTCGAATTACACCCCAAAAACCCTTGGAGGTACAAAAATGAATATTTTTCCCATTACTTTTTAAGAGAGCGCTTAAGAGAATCTAACTTGCGGTGAGGTTTAGCACAGACCTTGGCTGCTATTTCTCCCAATTGGAGTACTCGAGAGAACTGACGAGAAAGCAGGCAAGTCTGTCTAGTTTGAGGACGCAGGTAGATTTTCTTCGCACAATGTTTGACTTTTGAAATGTGAGACAAGTATACCTGTCTAATGTCAATTATACCTGAATAGTGTTACACAAGAGTACTGTGAACCCTTTGGCAGTTGTTCATTTTGAACGAAAACCGTAGATGTTTCAACATGACGGAGCACCGTATAACATTTTCAAAAGTCCTGCAGACCTTGTCCGAAGAAAATCCGGCCCGCGTCTTGAACAAGGCGGAATCGCCTGCTTCCACACCGTGTTTCTCAAAACGTGTCCCGTGGAGGTCGGAAACGAACTAGAAGTCAAATACAATATCGTAAAGCAACGAGGTCAAGAGTACGAGAGAAAATGAATCGGTGGCTCTCAGCATTTCGGGGCATTAGTAATGATCCCAGGGAAGCATGTCGGAGAACGAACGAGATCAGAGGGCACTCGACGCCATGACTCTTATTGTGAGCGACCACCCGCAGGACAAAGCGACTTACAGCGTTGACGAAATGATCATCACTTGCTTCCAGAACGGCGAGAAATGTACTGAAGTGTACGTTATTTTCTGCTTTTTTGAAAATCATTATGTTGAGCAAGCTTAAATTTAGTTCTAGTTTTGGGTTTTGTCTTTGAATTCAAATTAGTAACATTTTGCTTTTTTCAATCTCATATGTCATTCAGAGAAAAAATTCCTGCATATGAATAAGTTGTAAACTGAAGAACCTCGGCTATTTCACAGGAAATGGACAAAATTTGCGAGTCCTCGTTACGGTCTTTGCCATCAGTTGACAACTCCCATCAAGCAGACTCAAGCTGGCTCCGCCTACGGCATCAAGCTTATCGTCTTTGTCGATGTAGAAATACTTTCATAGAAACTTCCATCGAAAATATAATTTCTTAATCGTTAAAATTCCCCAATTTTTTTGAAAATCGAAATCTAGTTTACTTTAAATTTCGTTTAAATAAAATATAAACTCTGACTAAATGTATCAATATAATTTGTCGATGAACCAGCGTTCCACTTTTTTCACGTTCCACAAAAAAATTACGGAAAATAATTTTCAATTCATAGGCGATCAAAAATACTACCACACCGGGGTCTGATTACTTGCCGACAACGCGTAAGGCGGGCGTCATCGTGGCGCTGGACCAACCCGGCGCTTACCCAACTCTAGAGACGGCGTCCAAGCTTGCTGTGGCTGGTTATGAGACGCTCATTACGATGAGCTACGTTAGTTGACTGTTTTAGTCTAGAAAACCTGAAGAAGTACAGCTTTTAGAGCTTCAGAAAAAGTAGTTCATAAACAGAGTTTGTGTTTAAGAGATAAAAGCATGATTGCGAAAAACGCATTGAATGAATTTAGACACATTGAGCGCTTCATCTTAAGGTCAAGAAATATGTACAGGCTAAAGTAAACATTTCCAGCAAGATAGAAAGACTTGCATGCATTGTCCATTTTAAATTCATGTATTGACAAATAAAATTATTAAATAAATGTCATGTACTCGATCGGGCTTGAAGGCTTGAAGAAGTTAAACCCCAGTTGGGAGCTGCATCATTCTCACTTATGAATCTTGGATATAAACAATTCAATTGAACGCGTGATTGAAAATTCTGATTAATTGAGGGATTAGAATTACCAAAGTACCAGGCGAAGATAACATTAGAGATAACATTTATTTGAGAATGCTACTACGAAAATCGCGAAACAAACAAGATTATTAGAAACTAGTTCCGGAGTGAATTTTCTTCTTCAAAAGTAATACATAGAGAGTATGGGAGCGCATCTTCGCTTTAAAAGGGAGAGTTCATAGAATTGATGAGACGTGCAGTTTTGAGAACCAGGTTTCTAAAATTTTCTTTTCAGTCCCAGAACTTCCGGCTAAAAAAACCATATGGAAAGTGCATTGACACAGAGAATGCCCTGACAAACTACTACACGGTATGAAACCTTGAATTCAACCAATGACATTTTGGTACTTTTTTACTTAAGTGGTTTGGAGACAAAAAAAGCGCGAGGGGGCGGAGCCGGCGTCCTCCAGAGAAAAAGACAGATTTGATCTAGACAAGCAATCACACAAACAGATAGCTTTTTTTTTCTCTTTTTCTCTGCGGCGAGAGATTCTAAGACGCGAGAGGCAGCGAAACACAGTGATGGTGTGAGTTAATGAATGAATTAAACAACCCAAACAGGCTAGAGATTCTGCGGCTAGAGATTCTAATCGTGAAACAGTGATATGGCGAGAGAGAGATAATATGAGAAATTTTTGTAAACTTTGGAGAAAGGAAAGGGGGAGGGGGCGGGGGGTTTACCTAAGCAGTGGAAGGAGGGCCCTAAAGGTAAAAGGGGGAAAAAAGAGGGTCCTACCTAAGAAAAGGGAGAAGGGGAAATGGGGCCCTAGGAGGGAGGGAGGAGGAGGAAGGGGGCCCTGAAGGGGGGAAAAGGGCCCTAAGAAGAAAAGGGGGGAATGGAGTTTTCATGAATAAAATTTCTTTCTGAGTGAGAGATGAACGTGTATGTATTTAAACATTCGCAAAAAGCGAAAGAATGGCTGATCACAAGACAGCTATGTCTCTATGTCTGCGGCGAGAGAGTCTAATTGTGCACTGTGCCTCATCGCAGAGAAAAAGAGAGATTTGATATAGATAGTCAATCACATGAACAGATATGCAATACCTTCCCTCTCGTCTATCGCCGCAGAGAGAAGGCGTCTCTCTTTCTCTGCGGAGAGAGATTATAATCGTGATACAGTAATATGGCGAGAGAGAGAGAGGGAGAGAGGGATGAGAAAGGAATATGAGAGATACTCGCTCTCCCCTCTCCGTTCACTGGTCCGTTTCTCCAGATCAGATAAGTAAAAAAGTGCCGAAATTTTTTGGAGCAACTCTTTGATTAACTGAAAAGTTGTATTGAACAATTGTCAATTCACTAATCCATTTATGAAGATTTACGTATATACATAGTTGAATAACTAAAAAAAGCTAAAATAAAAACAATTCGAATGATTCACTATTAGATCAAGACATGAACTTTTTTAAATATATTTATATCTCTATCGCCAGAGGATAACTTGTTCAGTTATCACTAACATGGTGGACAGAGAGGGTTTCGAGTAAACTTGGGAAGAGGAATAAGCAACTGTGGCGTTGCGCTGAAAAGTCCAAATAGGATCGTTCACCTTTTCAACCTCATATTTCCAAAGAGTCCTCTGAATCGGAGTTGAAGTAAAATACCAATAGCTTTGTTAATAGTCGAAAAAAAAGAGTCAAGATGAAAAGTCGTGGACGCGACCGACATTCTTGCATGAATAAGGAAAACTTCCTCAACCAATTTCTCTTTAATCAACTCACTTACTCGGGAATCCGCTTTTTCGAACATAATCAATTCAAATCGAATTTTAGTCTTCATTTTGGAACTAATCACTAACTCATTCATTTTATTTTTAATTACTTTTTCCATATAAAAAAAAGAATTACAGTACTTTCTCCACATTTCTTTCTTTCATTTCCCCATTCTTCAATCTCTAAAAAAATTTGTTTCAGAATTACGAGTACCTAGACAAGACATGTTATCTTGGCTGCCGACAGCGATACGCAGTGAAGTACTGTGGTTGCGCCGACTCTCGATATCTGAAGGACAAGTCGATGAAGTACTGCTCTTCATCCTCTTCAGAGATCAACAGTGAGTTTTCTAGCTATCGCTTGATTCAGCAATTTTTTCCCGTATTTTGAAGAAGTTTGAAAATTTCTGGAATTTGTGCAAACTTAGAAACCAGATGCATTATTACGCAACGCTTATACATGGAGAGTGAGCGAACCTCGTCGAGATGAGAAAAGTCGGCTCTGCTCGGAACCTAGGTGTGGTACAGCGTCAGACTGCAGAGTTTTCTCTGATTTCCTACTGTCTCTTCGTGATATCTTAACTCTTATTCTTCTCAGCTTGTCTGCTATCACACTTTCTACTGTTTTCGTTCATAAAATCATTCACAAAGCTTTGTACAAGTCAGTCTGACTATTAAACCACAAACTTGGGAACAAACTTTTTTTTAGGTACTTTCATGTTTTTTTTTTTCTGCTTAGGCTACGGTAAAGGTTAAGCTAGCAAGGCCGTAAGGCTTACTAACGAGACCACACGGCTTAGGAGAGAGACCGTTTAAAAGATGTTATGTGCGCTATTTAACTTTTTTGGCATCTTGTCAAATGTTAGAGACGCAGACCACATCTAGGTTTCTATCTGAGCCGAAAAGTCAATCGCTATTTAGAGTAATTAATGGTGTTGATTATCAAAAAATGAAATTCGAATAATTAGATTTCTGATTTTAAATTACCCATCAGTTCCCACAGCATTTTAGCACGATCATGTTTGAGAATGTTTCTCTTTTCTTACTAAGTTCTCGATAATAGTAAACAGTTTCACAACAAGGAAGCTCGACTTACTCATTGGAAGAAGAGGCGAGCGCCAGCGCCAACATCGAGGACTTCACAAAAAAAAGAATGATATAACAAATCAGTCACTTGTTTGCAGAGCACTTGGACTGTCTCTCCAGACTAAGAGGTTTTCAAAAAGCCAACGGAAGTATCAGTGTAAGTCTGTCTCTTTTTCTTCTTTCTCTCTATCTGTACCTCTAAAATATCTACAACTCACTAAAATCATTCAATGTATGTATGCTTGGAAGACGTTCTAATCTCATTAACCAACATATGTACAACGTTTGCTAGAGTATAGTTTTCAAGAGAAACTCAATTGTTCGAAAGAGAACAGAACAATTCATTTTATAAAATCAATTTTAGTAATATACCCTCATGTATGTAAAAAAAAAAATCCATCGCACGGGAAAAATGGCACTCGGCCGGGACCGAACCTCCGTCGCCTATTCGGGGCTTGAAGATCGTTACCAATACACCAATCGAGAATACATTGCCCCATGCGATTTCTTGCGATCTTTAAGGCACAATGACCGTTCTTACGAGCCCCGAATAGGCAACGGAGGTTCTGTCCCGGCCGAGTGTCCTTTTTTCCCGTGCAACGGATTTCTTACATGTATAGTATCAGCCCATCGTTGCTTAAACGATTTTAAAATATCACATTTAATATACCCTCATAATAATACTGAGAGTGTGATGAATCAATTCTTAGAGCACTACACTATTAGTCTGATAACACTCAAGTCCATTTCGAAAAAAACAGTAGTTTTTCGTCTGCGTTTATCAGTATCGTTGAACACACTCACTATCAGGATTTAAACACCTTGAGACCGAACCATCCAAACCATATGTTGCATACCCGTCTCTCTATGTTCTACATTGCTGGTGCACACGAATTATCAGAACGTGATCGTTTTTTTCAGTGTTTCTATCTAAGACTGAAAAAAAGAACTAGAAAAAAGTTGCAGCAAAACATGGACGTAGCGGCAGACTGCCAATGCCGACCGGCTTGTCAATCAGAGACCTTCACGGCCTTCTTTTCGAGAGGAGGATATCCCATCAATGATTTACTCCCCGAGGACATCTTAAAAGTTTTTCTTTCTTTTAAATTGAGCAACTAAATTATTTAGCTGCTTAGTGTTATAGAGAGCGCCCAAGACATACAAAAAAAGAAGAAAATTGGTCTTTATATTACGAGAAGAAAAAGAGATTGGGCTTGACCCATCCCCCATAGACCTGTCTTATCAGGAGCTACCCCCCCCCTTTCTCCTAAATGAGGCGCATTTCATAGTCAAACGCATACCTAATTTTTTGTTTTGTGAAGGAATGTTTTCAACAAAATTCCAATAGCTAGCAGGAAACAACTTTGGAATTTTCTCAAACTTTAACGTTGTCCTCATTCCCTCACAACGATTATAAAAGTATGCTTGCTGTTTCCTAATTTTTACGGCTTTTCTTTTTTTAAAACAATTTTTCTGTTTTCAGAATCTTCCCTACACGGCTCCGAAAGAACCAGCAGAACCAGCTACATTTTTTTCTTTATATAGGCCAAAAATATATGGGAACCTGGCTAAACAGTACTTCGCTGCGAATATGCTTATTCTCCAGTTCTCCTACAACGTGCTCTCCCTCGAAGTCTATCAAGAAACTTCTGCTTATCCGGTCAATTTCAATGTAGTTCCGCGGAGTATTGAGAAAATTTTAGGAAGAAAAAACAGCTTTAGTAAAAATATAGCAACGGAACAAACTTTTTTGATTCGGGAAATTTAGGCTACAACTGTTATAGGAACGACAAGGGTTGCTATTTTCCCGCCTTGGAAAACATTACCAACAGTGACGTAGGAAGTAGGTTCAAGGATACAAATACTTTTCTTTTTTTTCTTTCTCCTTTGATGAGCGTTCGTTCCACTGCAGCTAAAGGTCTACTCTATTTAAATTAGGGTCTACTCTAAAAATTGATGGTTCGCTCGCACATTCGGTTAGTGGGTCAATCGGTAGAACCCAAGACTTTTAATCTGGTAGCTAACAAGTCACGCGATTGGTTCTCATGGTGATCGGCAAAAAAGCCGTTGTATCAACACTTAACTCTTCAACCCTCTACACATCGGAATTTCTCACCTTGAATTCTAACGAGATTCGAACACCTCGAGACGGTAGGGGCGCAATCATATTCTACATTCCTGTGTTCTCGAGCGTATTTGCTGGTACGTTTTAAGGAAAAGACATGTGATATGAATTATACCACTCCATTTTTATGACACTTTGTTTGAGAATAATTTTTTTAAATTAGTAATAGAATTAAGAGCTCGGTTAGTGCAGCATGGTGGTCCATCATCAAGAGGTGAAACCCAAAGTCTGTACTACCTGTTAACAACTGAGCTCGGTTAGTGCAGCATGGTGGTCCATCATCAAGAGGTGAAACCCAAAGTCTGTACTACCTGTTAACAACTGAGCTCGGTTAGTGCAGCATGGTGGTCCATCATCAAGAGGTGAAACCCAAAGTCTGTACTACCTGTTAACAACTGAGCTCGGTTAAAGCAGCATGGTGGTTCATCATCAAGAGGTGAAACCCAAAGTCTGTACTACATGTTAACAACTGAGCTCGGTTAGTGCAGCATGGTGGTCCATCATCAAGAGGTGAAACCCAAAGTCTGTACTACCTGTTAACAACTGAGCTCGGTTAAAGCAGCATGGTGGTTCATCATCAAGAGGTGAAACCCAAAGTCTGTACTACATGTTAACAACTGAGCTCGGTTAGTGCAGCATGGTGGTCCATCATCAAGAGGTGAAACCCAAAGTCTGTACTAGCTGTTAAAAACTGAGCTCGGTTAGTGCAGCATGGTGGTCCATCATCAAGAGGTGAAACCCAAAGTCTGTACTACCTGTTAAAAACTGAGCTCGGTTAGTGCAGCATGGTGGTTCATCAGCAAGAGGTGAAACCCAAAGTCTGTACAACCTGTTAACAATTGAGCTCGGTTAGTGCAGCACGGTGGTCCATCATAAAGAGGTGAAACCCAAAGTCTGTACTACCTGTTAACAACTGAGCTCGGTTAGTGCAGCATGGTGGTCCATCATCAAGAGGTGAAACCCAAAGTCTGCACTACCTGTGGAAAACTGAGCTCGGTTAGTTCAGCATGGTGGTCCATCATCAAGAGGTGAAACCCAAAGTCTGTACTACCTGTTAACAACTGAGCTCGGTTAGTGCAGCATGGTGGTCCATCATCAAGAGGTGAAACCCAAAGTCTGCACTACCTGTGGAAAACTGAGCTCGGTTAGTTCAGCATGGTGGTCCATCATCAAGAGGTGAAACCCAAAGTCTATACTACCTGTTAACAACTGAGCTCGGTTAGTGCAGCATGGTGGTCCATCATCAAGAGGTGAAACCCAAAGTCTGTACTACCTGTTAACAACTGAGCTTGGTTAGTGCAGCATGGCGGTCCATCATCAAGAGGTGAAACCCAAAGTCTGTACTACCTGTTAACAACTGAGTTCGGTTAGTGCAGCATGGTGGTCCATCATCAAGAGGTGAAACTCAAAGTCTGTACTACCTGTTAACAACTGAGCTCGGTTAGTGCAGCATGGTGGTCCATCATCAAGAGGTGAAACCCAAAGTCTCTACTACCTGTTAACAACTGAGTTCGGTTAGTGCAGCATGGTGGTCCATCATCAAGAGGTGAAACCGAAAGTCTGTACTACCTGTTACTAACTGAGCTCGGTTAGTGCAGCATGGTGGTCCATCATCAAGAGGTGAAACCCAAAGTCTGTACTACATGTTGACAACTGAGCTCGGTTAGTGCAGCATGGTGGTCCATCATCAAGAGGTGAAACCCAAAGTCTGTACTACCTGTTAACTACTGAGTTCGGTTAGTGCAGCATGGTGGTCCATCATCAAGAGTTGAAACCCAAAATCTGTACTACCTGTTAACAACTGAGCTTGGCTAGTGCAGCATGGTGGTCCATCAGCAAGAGGTGAAACCCAAAGTCTGTACTACCTGTTAAAAACTGAGCTCGGTTAGTGCAGCATGGTGGTCCGTCATCAAGAGGTCAAACCCAAAGTCTGTACTACCTGTTAACAACTGAGCTCGGTTAGTGCAGCATGGTGGTCCATCATCAAGAGGTGAAACCCAAAGTCTGTACTACCTGTTAACTACTGAGTTCGGTTAGTGCAGCATGGTGGTCCATCATCAAGAGTTGAAACCCAAAATCTGTACTACCTGTTAACAACTGAGCTTGGCTAGTGCAGCATGGTGGTCCATCAGCAAGAGGTGAAACCCAAAGTCTGTACTACCTGTTAACAACTGAGCTCGGTTAGTGCAGCACGGTGGTCCATCATAAAGAGGTGAAACCCAAAGTCTGTACTACCTGTTAACAACTGAGCTCGGTTAGTGCAGCATGGTGGTCCATCATCAAGAGGTGAAACCCAAAGTCTGTACTACCTGTTAACAACTGAGCTCGGTTAGTGCAGCATGGTGGTCCATCATCAAGAGGTGAAACCCAAAGTCTGTACTACCTGTTGAAAACTGAGCTCGGTTAGTTCAGCATGATGGTCCATCATCAAGAGGTGAAACCCAAAGTCTGTACTACCTGTTAACAACTGAGTTCGGTTAGTGCAGCATGGTGGTCCATCATCAAGAGGTGAAACCCAAAGTCTGTACTACCTGTTGAAAACTGAGCTCGGTTAGTTCAGCATGGTGGTCCATCATCAAGAGGTGAAACCCAAAGTCTGTACTACCTGTTAACAACTGAGTTCGGTTAGTGCAGCATGGTGGTCCATCATCAAGAGGTGAAACCCAAAGTCTGTACTACCTGTTAACAACTGAGCTCGGTTAGTGCAGCATGGTGGTCCATCATCAAGAGGTGAAACCCAAAGTCTGTACTACCTGTTAACAACTGAGCTCGGTTAGTGCAGCATGGTGGTCCATCATCAAGAGGTGAAACCCAAAGTCTGTACTACCTGTTAACAACTGAGTTCGGTTAGTGCAGCATGGTAGTCCATCATCAAGAGGTGAAACCGAAAGTCTGTACTACCTGTTAACAACTGAGCTCGGTTAGTGCAGCATGGTGGTCCATCATCAAGAGGTCAACCCAAAGTCTGTACTACATGTTAACAACTGAGCTCGGTTAGTGCAGCATGGTGGTCCATCATCAAGAGGTGAAACCCAAAGTCTGTACTACCTGTTAACAACTGAGCTCGGTTAGTGCAGCATGGTGGTCCATCATCAAGAGGTGAAACCCAAAGTCTGTACTACCTGTTGAAAACTGAGCTCGGTTAGTGCAGCATGGTTGTCCATCATCAAGAGGTGAAACCCAAAGTCTATACTACCTGTTAACAACTGAGCTCGGTAAGTGCAGCATGGTGGTCCATCATCAAGAGGTGAAACCCAAAGTCTGTACTACCTGTTAACAACTAAGCTCGGTTAGTGCAGCATGGTGGTCCATCATCATGAGGTGAAACCCAAAGTCTCTACTACCTGTTAACAACTGAGCTCGGTTAGTGCAGCATGGTGGTCCATCATCAAGAGGTGAAACCCAAAGTCTGTACTACATGTTAACAACTGAGCTCGGTTAGTGCAGCATGGTGGTCCATCATCAAGAGTTGAAACCCAAAGTCTGTACTACCTGTTAGCAACTGAGTTCGGTTAGTGCAGCATGGTGGTCCATCATCAAGAGGTGAAACCCAAAGTCTGTACTACCTGTAACAACTGAGCTCGGTTAGTGCAGCATGGTGGTCCATCATCAAGAGGTGAAACCCAAAGTCTGTACTACCTGTTAACAACTGAGCTCGGTTAGTGCAGCATGGTGGTCCATCATCAAGAGGTGAAACCCAAAGTCTTTACACCTGTTAACAACTGAGCTCGGTTAGTGTAGCATGGTGGTCCATCATCAAGAGGTGAAACCCAAAGTCTGTACTACCTGTTAACAACTGAGCTCGGTTAGTGCAGCATGGTGGTCCATCATCAAGAGGTGAAACCCAAAGTCTGTACTACCTGTTAACAACTGAGCTCGGTTAGTGCAGCATGGTGGTCCATCATCAAGAGGTGAAACCCAAAGTCTGTACTACCTGTTAACAACTGAGCTCGGTTAGTGCAGCATGGTGGTCCATCATCAAGAGGTGAAACCCAAAGTCTGTACTACCTGTTAACAACTGAGCTCGGTTAGTGCAGCATGGTGGTCCATCATCAAGAGGTGAAACCCAAAGTCTGTACTACATGTTAACAACTGCTAGGCCAAGGACAATAGCTTTCCCAGAGACATTTACGTGAATATATCTGTCTGAAGTTCTCAACAAAACTAAGCTTAGTATTTTGTTTTAAAAAATCACTTTTTAGTCAGAAATCTGTACTATTCTTGTAAAAATCTCCCTTTAAGATTCTATTATCTGTAAACCTCGTTGAAATATCAGTCAAGAACAACTTTTTTCCGAAGAAAAAAATTGGTTCAGAAAAAAATGTATTTACAGGTCATGAACGTGTTCACGAATAGAAAAAAGAATATTTTGATTGCTTTAAGGTTTTTGTTGTTAAGAAGGGAAACGGAATGTATTGAACTGAGATCGGACCATGTTTTTTCTCCAGCTGTTTGAAAGCTTTCGCTTGCTAATTATTGAATTTTTCTTCTCATTGGCTGAGTTTGAGCATTTTCAATTTTAGTTCGAAACGATGATCAACGACCTTGGAGGACACGCTGGTCTCTGGCTTGGCTTTTCGATTATTTCTATCATTGAGGTGTTTTTTAAAGGTACTTGCAAAAACGAAAACCTGTTTTGTTCGATGGAGTAGCGATTGTCGGAGGCTTTACAAGTAGTTCTCTTCCTTGAAAAAATGTTGTAAAGTACGCTGTCCATTTTTCTTTTTCCAACTTGTGATGTTTTTTTGTTTGAAAATTGAAACATCAAGCTTCTAAAACGTCAGTATTAGCCACTTGCTCCTAGTTCAATTCATAGTTCCACGTGTGCGTTCAGATGATCGGACTGGGCGTCATGGTAGGAATCTTCTTCTTCTCCGGAGGCCGTCTCAAAGTAAAACCGGAACAGAAAGAAATTTACATGGACGAGAGGATCCGGGTACCTTTTAGTTTCTATTCCAAATTGAATTTCAAGTATATTTCCTTTCTTGAGCCTCTCGAAACCTAATTCTCCTATTTTAATCAAATTTAATATCATAACAAACGTCCGAAGTGTAAAATGGTTAAGCCGTTTTAGTCTAGAATTAGGTTACTTCAATTGCGTTTTTATTCTTTAAGAAGAGTTGTCTGTATTATTATTAAAAACAACGATTCTCCAGTTACCTACCTTTATTAAGATTTTTCTATGTAATCTGTGTAAACGTTATTATGCCCCTTAAGACTCTGTCTAGCATATGCACTTAAATACTTTACCAGTTTTCTACTAAGCAAATTTATCTTCTAGACATGGTATTCTTTGTTTCAAAGAGTTTTTGCAGGCAGTGGATAAGTTGGACGAGGAGATGAGTTACTTGGACAACAAACACGCACGAGCCGCTAAGGAGAGAGCGAGCTGATGGGAAGAAGAACATTATTCCCTTCTCTTCTGTTGCTAAACGTCTCCTATTCTTCTCTTATCGATTTCGCAAGGAATTTACTTCTGCAATTCATTATACTCACTAAAATCACGAAGCTACAGTATACTCACTAAAATCACGAAGCTACAGTATACTCACTAAAATCACGAAGCTACAGTTATTCAAAATCCTTAGTGAGCTAAATGTCGTGTTCTCCTCTGAAAAATTGTTCTGTTTTGTCTTTTGACGATACAATCAGTGAACCTTCCCCAATAAGGCACGGAGACTTTTGTTTCATTACGCATTCCCCTAGAAAATCAGAGAAAGTTTGTTCAATTTCATCGTAGACTGTTTAATTATCCAGCGTTCTCAGTTTTCTTTTTCACTTTGTTAACTATGACGGAAAACATGTATGTTTATTCAAGAATTGGTTTCATGTTTATTCAAGAATTGGTTTCATGTTTATTCAAGAATTGGTTTCATGTTTATTCAAGAATTGGTTTCATGTTTATTCAAGAATTGGTTTCATGTTTATTCAAGAATTGGTTTCATGTTTATTCAAGAATTGGTTTCATGTTTATTCAAGAATTGGTTTCATGTTTATTCAAGAATTGGTTTCATGTTTATTCAAGAATTGGTTTCATGTTTATTCAAGAATTGGTTTCATGTTTATTCAAGAATTGGTTTCATGTTTATTCAAGAATTGGTTTCATGTTTATTCAAGAATGTATGTTTATTCAAGAATGTATGTTTATTCAAGAATGTATGTTTATTCAAGAATGTATGTTTATTCAAGAATTGGTTTTATGTTGTTCTGACATTTCTAAAAGTTCTGCTTCAAAGTTTCTGAAGGCCAACAAATAAAAACTAAATTGGTTTATGAAGGAAAAAATTATAAATTTTTACAAACTGCACTGAAAAAAACACAAACTGGATTCTAGTGGTCAACCCTTTAAAAGCACAACAGAGCAATGATTTACGAAGGTTTCCATTTAGTTATATACAAGGTGCGCCCAAAGTATGGAACGGTGGTTATGTATTAACCATTTGTTTTGTTTATTGAATACGAAGGAAATCAAGTCTTTAGTATAAAAATATTTATTGCATGCAGGTTTGGTAACAATTTTGAAAATTCATTCAATACGGCCTCCTCTTTTTCTTACAAGGCTGAGACCATGCTCGAATTGCTGGACCGTGTCTCGCATGTATTCATAAGAAAGATTGTTCCATTCTGTGGTCGGGCGGGCCTTGAGAACATTCAAGATTCCAGGAGTTGTAGCGCAGACCAAGGACTATCAATATCCCTAAACAGAGTAATCCAGCGGGTTCAGGTCGGGAGAGGAAGCGGGCCATTCGGACTTTGTCAAATAGGCCGGAAGGTTTGCTGCGCACCAATTTCTAGTAAACTTGGCAGTGTGAGAAGGAGCTCTGTCTTGCAAGAAGACATACTTCTCTCATTTTAAATGAGCATCTGCCCAGGGTTTCAATACATTTTTCAAGACTTTTCTCCTTGTACATATTTCGATACATTTTAACTTTTTCTTCAACGATGAACAAGGGACTCTTGCCTGAGGAGAAGAACAAGGGACTCTTGCCTGAGGAGAAGAACAAGGGACTCTAGCCTGAGGAGAAGAACAAGGGACTCTTGCCTGAGGAGCAAATTGCTGCCCACACCATAACCTGAGCAAGGCGTTGAGTTCTTTCGATGCATTTGCCTTTTTTATCAGCCTCCAGAGAAGTGTGAGCAAGAACGCTTTTGTTTGGGGGGTTGAAATCTTCTTTTCTTTGAAAACTACTTTGAAAAATTTCTCATCAGAGAAAATGAACTGAGGAAGCGAGACATGGTCCAGCAATTCGAGCATCGTCTCAGGCATGTTTTAAGAGAAAAGCAGGCCAAATCGAGTAATTGTTCATAATTATTATTAAACCTGTATCCAATAAAAAATTTTATACTAAAGACTTGATTTGCTTGCGTTTTCTAGAAACAAATGGTTAATAACCACCGTTCCATACTTTGGCCGCACCCTGTAGTTCTATTTGTGATACAAGAATCAAAAAATTGAAAATCAAGTTCCTCTGGAACGCTGTACGCTTGATGAGAACTGAAAGCTTACACGGCCAAATGAACAACATTGCATTGAAAATAAGTTCAATATTGTAAACAGTTCATTTGATGAACTTTGAGAAAATTTATTTATTTTATTCATTCATTTTTACATTAATCACAAAATCTTGGATGCAATCATAACCAAACATCATCTTGTTCACGGAACAAACTCTTTGATATGGTACAAGTACAATTTGAAAGCATAGCACCATTGGATTTTTTCCTGCATATTTAAAGCTGATTTCCATAGTGCTGGTTTGTGTAAAAAAAATTTTCAAACACTTTGAAAACAATTTAGAAAAAAACCGCAGAAATAAACTTTTGTCGACATTGAAATGGAGGTTTCTGGTCGCCACGAGCAAGAATGAACCACGTACATACGAGTATCAAAAACGATGAGTTTCTAAGCTTTTTGTGCTTTCTTCAGATTCATCTTCAGAGTCGATTTCTATCGGACGTAAAAACCCTAGTATGGAGGATACGTCGGGTAAGTCGGGCTGAGTTGGATTGCTATCGGGCTTCATTTCTTCTCCTGAATCGTCGGAGTCTTCCAAGACGCCGTTGACCCTCAGGACTTGTATGAATTCCTCCAACTGATCATCCGGCACGACCAAACTGAACTCTAGAAAGAAAGAATTAGTTCAGGTGTAAAGCGAAATAAAGAAGACATATTAGGTATAAGAACACTCGTTAAAAACTTTTTCTCACTCTGAAGTTTCATTTGAACGTGGACAGATATAATAGTGCACGGAAATAAGCTATGAACCTTTGGAATGTGTTCAAGAAGGTTGCAAAACTCTGAACCAAGGCTATGCAGAAAGTGAGAATTGAACCCGCGACCTTCTTGAGTTTTCCTTTCAAAATGTTAACGTATGCACACGGCTTTCACACATATTATTAGTTTAGGTAAATTCAACGGATTCACTTGCTACGACTTTGCAGTTAACGGGTCCGAGAAGCTCGATCATATTCTTGACAACTTCTCCGATGGCGAGTGTTCCAGTGCTCAGTCTTCAAATGCGTTTTATTACTTATTGACAAGTCTTCAAAAACCTACTCATCATTCAAGATCTTATTTGATCAGATCATTATGAACCTATAAAAACACTCATAAAAAATTTCATAATTTTTTTCTTTAAAGAACTTTTTTTCATAAAAAAAGAATTTTTTCTTCATGATAAATAAGGTAGTTTGAGTTACATAAAACAACTTTTTTTGGGAATAAGTCAACGAAAAACCGGATGTTTAAGCTGAGAAAAACGAGCAGAAAGCAAAAAAAGGTTACTAAAAAAGTAGCAAAAACGGAGGAATGTATTGAAAAAATGGGAGAAAAATAAGGAAGAAGAAAAACGAAAATGAACTCAGACTTTGCAAAACGCAATGTACCTTTTTGGCTCAATTGGCTTTCTCCCCCAGAACTTCACAAACAAAATTTTTTTCCAGAACTTCGCACGACTGAAATAGAAATACGTTAATGTTATCACTACTCGATTAAGAGCTCAGAAGAATGCTACTGAACCTTTTTTACTAGTTGTGAAGCGTGCGAACTGAAAAAATTCAGCTTCCTGACATTAAAAAAAAAACTAACCTACATAAAAAGCCTCAAAAAATGACATCGTGGAGACAAGACATACACATAGAAATTGAACGGAACTACCAAGTTTAAACTATACAACAAAACCGATTCCTACAATTTAAAATTTTAAAAAATCTCATTTTAGTTCTAACATACCAGTTTGGGTGAAATTTTACTTCACCCCCCCCCCCCCGCACGCGACAAAATGCACTGCGAAAGTTTTGTGATATTTCACGCCTCCCCACACTCTCCCAAACCCAGGTGTTATAGGACGCTGTATCAACAGATTATAGTTTGTTATTGCACCAACCACTTTTTTCTCAATTTGTGATTGAATTGAACTTTTCCCACGAATGTTGATGTTTCTATTGAATGATTGCTTAGGCTTAGGAAAAAATATTTAAATTGAATAAATTTTAGAGTGTTTTGTTAAAGTAAATTTCTGGGAGGGGCTTTTGTAAAATGTGTGGAGGGTTGAAATAAAATTATAAAATTCTGCGGGGGGAGAGGCTTTAGTAGTACAAACTTTTTCATCAGAAATCGTGCTCGGTGGGTGGCTAATATAAAAGATCACCGAGTGTGGACTTTAGCCACTATTTTCTGTGGTGGGGGTTATTGTAAAATTATACTTTGAATTATACTGTCTCCCCCCACTTTTGAAATTTTTATATTTTACTTTCGCCCTCCCCTCCTACACACACAAAAAATTGCAGTTCTGTGGGGGGCTATTGAAGGGGGGGGGGAAGGCTGAAGTAGAACTCGACCCAAATTAACATTGATCTCAACACCATATACATATAGTAATATTACGTTTCAGTAATAACTGAACACATATAGAAGAATTCCTTTATTGAATAAAAATTCTAAAAAATTGCATACAGGTAAAAAAAAATACATAAACCATTATCAAGATCATATAATTTTGAGTTAATTTCTTAAAACTATCAGCGAAAACCCAAATATTGCACTAAAATATTATATAAGATGATGCTGGGAATAATTTTCGCCAAAATGCTCGAAATGTTGTTCCTCAGCCAAAAACTTTATTTCGCCAAGATTTCGAGTATGCGAACTTGGGAGAAGGAAATTCCGTTATTTGTCTTTTTTTAGCTGCCAAAATAGGGACGAAGAATCGGCCACCATTTCGCAGTGCCAAATGATGAATGACTCTGTGGCCAAGTTTTGTTCCTGCCAAATCACGAACAATTTTGTTTTTTTCCTTTGTGACATGTTTTGGCACTGCCAAACTCGGCTCTTTTTCGACTCATTTTTTGTCACTACCAAATCAAGGACAATTTTGTTTTTCTTTCGTGTCTTGTTTTGGCACTGCCAAACTCGGCTCTTTTTTGGAACACTTTTTGTACGTTGAACAAAGCTCCGCAACGACCACATATTAACCACATCTAGCGACGTACCCCAACCGAGTTTAGTAAACAGTTGAGAAAAATGTATGTTGCTGCGCTAGTACGTAAAGATTTGTGTGGCGGTTGTAGTCGGTTTAATTACCCAAGTTTGAGGTAAAGATACGATCCGGCTCGTTGAAAGACGTAGCCTGAACCACACATTTAAAGAGATCAAAGTCTAGTATTGGCACTCCCCAAAGAGTTCCTGAGAGCGATCCTCCATCATCCCAGAAATGAGGCTAAGGAGTTGCAGCGGCTACAAAAAAAGCCCGATTTTGGCAGTGACAAAACAAGGACAAACAAAAACCCGATTTTGGCAGTGACAAAACAAGGACAAAAAAAGGCCGGTTTTGTCAGAGACAAAAGAAGGACAAAAAAAGCCCGATTTTGGCAGGAAAAAAAGAAGTACGCAAAAAAGCCCGTTTTTGGCAGTGACATAAGCAGTTACAAATTTTGTCCCTTCTTTAGCAGTGACAAAACGAGTACAAAGTAGAAAGCTTGTTTTTTGACGGTTTTTCTTGGCAGGCCCGTCAAAACGCATGTTATTTGCTGCCATTTATCATGGCGCTTTTTTCCGTTTCTTGCCATGGAAAAGCTTGGTTTTTCAAGGGAAATCTGCCCGAGGAACAACATTTTGAGCATTTTGGCGAAACTTATTCCCAGCATCGTCTTATATAGTACATACAACTATTAATCCTGAAATCATAGAACAATTCACTGCACATCCAATAGATCAACATTAATCATTACATTCACTACATTCTCCTCTTTAATTAAAAGTTTGGCGATAACACTTGTTTTGTCGCTATTGTAGTTTTAATTGGCGGGTTATTTGAATTAATGGTGTTTTTGAATAGAGAAGTTTTTAGAGAAGTAAAGCGAAAAGAGTTTGGAAAAGGTTTTATGTACATGGTGACCCGCCCACCCAACCCTTTTATGTACATGGTGGCCCGCCCACCCAACCCTAATTGTTACAGGAAATCGAGAAGAGCAAATAGAGGGCGGTGGAACTAAAGAACTTAGAATGAATCATCTCGTGGACAGGTTCTTCATAGCAGTCAATGAAGCTGTTACCTCTTCAACTATTGTTCAACAGTACGATAGGGACTCAGATATTGATTGATTCAGGATCGCTTATGGATACAGATAGCTGTCATAAATAAGATGAACTCCTGCGGATCATCGATCCAACGGTTTCTGATTCCCTCTTGATATTAGCTGAGTGTGTGTAAAATATGATAAGATAAAATTTCCCTCAAGTCTGTAGGTGACATCTGCTACAGGTGTTTTCGGTCACGAAGAGCATGAATTTTGAGTGCACTCACGAATTAGCGAATAGAGAGAAGTAAGGCATAATGAAGAGCTGAATAAGAGCACCGAGGTTCCTCTTTACGCCAAGCACTCTACTGGGTGACCCATACAACTCGAGCACAGCTTGCGGCGTGGCTCCTTCATGTTTCAGTAACAAAGAATGGAAGGGAGCCCCCCCCCCCCCCAGAGAGAGCGAAAATCAGTCTGAGTTTGGGAGCGAAACAGACTTTCGTAATTTCATATTCAGCAGAAGTTTATTTTCCTTTCAACATGCTCTTTTTCTTTTGCTTTCACGAATAAGCATGATTTTACGGTTTTGCGCAGAATTTGTATTGAAAATCAATGTTAATGTATGTACACAAATTCCTATAAGAAAGCAATTGAATTGGCTGATCAGAGATATTCATATCGAGAGATACAGCTAAGAGGAAAAGTAGGAGAAAGTTAGATCAAGATGGATATTACTTTTCACTAAAGCATGATTTGAGTTTATAGACCGATAACTATAACATCAAACGATAATAATCGCGAACGAACAGTTGAATCTTCAAAAGGAGCTTTAGATAATTTTTTCTCAATTAAGTCAGTTCTGTTAAATGTATGTACATTAATTCTGGGCCACATTTTTCTATGAATGGGGGGTTTTCCTGTATTTTTTTCTTATTGTGTTCTCAGTTGAATGTATCCAACGGGTCGTAAACTGATGCTTCACGGACTAAGAAAGGTTTATGCGTGGTATCATCCGTTTTCAGTTAGATGTGTAGAAGATGTAATTTTTTAACAAATCTCAACGAGTAGGGCTGTGTTTCGGGTATTCTAACACTAACTTCAGTACAGGTTACGTGAACTACCCAAACTTGTTCAAGTTTCAACAGAAAAAGTAGTGAAGAATCTGAAGACCGGCGATGCTAGGAATTCCAACAACAAAACATAACCGCGTTGAAAAAAATTTCGAAAACAAAATAGAAAGTTTATCATTGGAAACTTTTTGAAGAAGTTTTGTGAAGATGAAGGTTTTAGAGAATTCACAAGGTTGAGTAAAGCTAAAAAGAAGTGTGACGAGCGGTGAGCTATGATTGGTGAGCTCAGCCAGTTCTATAAAAACATAGAGGCCAAAACAAATGACACTCATTGAACTATTTTAGTTCCATTTCCGTATAGGGCGCGTTCTAACTGAATTCAGAGAAAAAATTGATAAAAGTTTCTGGACAGCCTAATAAAAGGGTATCACAACATTTCGCTCCACGACATTCCGCACCATGACAACTCACACCCTAAATTTCCCAATCGAAGTATTTCCAAGTATTTTTCATTAGAATTTGAGCTTAGGCTCAGGTAAAGATTACGCTAACGTGGCTGCAAGGCTTAGTACGATACCGTAAACAACGACCAGCTACATAATTATGTAGAGCTTGGTGAGAAGAAAATATTGCTGAATCCGGATGCGAATTGTCGCGGTGCAGAATTTCGTGACGCGAAAATTTATGTAACCAATAAAAGAGTTAAGCACCTGCAACTGATTTTTTCTATGCAAGCTGAAATCAAAAGTTTTCCCTCGATATGTGAAAAACTTTTTGGTGATGAGAAACCTTTCGATGAGTTCCATGAAAAGAATCCTTTGCTCGCCGTCCAAATTATCCATTACCTAAATTAAGTTTTCAAGTGATACAAAGAGATAGAGAAAGAGTCTAGTTGACAGTGGATAGCAGAAGTGGGAATTGAACTAACCACATCGCAGACCTCGTCTACGATACTGGGGAGGTTGTGGAGGGAATTCGTGGAGGGCGAGGAGGCTGGGGAGGGAAACCGCAAGGGACCACTCCCTCTGCTCTCTCTGAGTCACGAAAGTCGCAAATAGGCAAATAACAGAAACATTGTTTACTAATTTAAAGTTTTCGATGCTTCACGAAAACTAGCGAACTTCAGAAAACCGGTCAAGTTACACAAAATGAGAGGGTCGTAAAACATGAAACAGTAATCATGTGACCAGTTTTAATTCAAGAAGAATTTATTCATAATATGGAGTTGGCGGAAGGCAAATAATTCAGATTCTTTGTTCTATAGAGAAACAATTCAAAAATGGCATGTATTTGTAGAAAGGAACTTTTTCCTTGGTCTGGTCAATACCTCTTCGGAGAGATGATGCAAAAGTTATTATTCCGCTTTTTCAACAAAAAGGGTCACATTTCTGCTTTTGTTTTCGACCCCATAAATGCACCTGAAAACTTCTACGATCCGATCTCTATCCCACATTCTACAACTCCGACCATAAATGAGAGAGATATCCGAATAACTACTAAGAGCTAATTTATTTTCAAAAGTAATTTGATTTATGAATATTTTAAATGAGTTTCAGTGATCTCACCTCGAAGTCGATGCACGAATTGCCTTTGGAAGAGAAGCTGAAAACGTCAACTCGATTTCATTTCTTTTATTGTTCCACGCAACATTATAAACAATAGCACGTAGTTAATGAGATAAATCAGAGCATGGACTATGATAAATCAACCAACAGGAAAGGAACATCGTCTAAACACTGATGTTGGAGATAGTCTAGTTACAAAAGAGAAGATAAAAACAAATGTTCTATTGTTAGAAGGCTACATATGAACCAAGGAGTTTAAGGTAAAAAGTGAAGTATGGATGTGTTCATTGACTCACTCTTTCGAAAAACTGTATTTTGATTGTAACAGTAGTTGAAGGTTTGAAGAGAGATTTGAATTGAATTGAATTGGCGCTTCAATATTTTCAAACAAAAACCTCGGAGAGTAATTAGAAGAGTACATGAACACACATGAAGACAAAGACTTGAAGGGAATTTTACTATGCTGACCAAGAGAAGAAAAGTGGTGTAGTGTAACCTTTTGATACGTCCCTTTTGAAACGAGTTATCTCCTCTACACGTCTCCTGAAGGTTTCTTCAGCCTCCACAGCCGTCTTTCTCTTAGTGTACAATAAGTAGAGATCAGTGAAGTAATCGGAGCGGTTGAAGCGTTCCGACTGTATAATCAGCATGGAGAAGCCGCTGCAGCCTCTCTTTGAATCAGCTCGACCTCGTTCCCATTCATTCTGACTCCACTCGAAGCACGACTCTACAGCAACGGAAGCCACCATGTGAAGCGGCAGAATAAGGATAGGCTCCTGAAAAAGCTTTTCGGCTCATCCTATGGTTTAATGGTGTCTTTTTCAACAAATCATCAGAAGGCTCGAAATATTGAGTGCGCAAGAAAAATGTCTCAGCTTTAAAAAAAATTAAGTTTTTTCCGGAGTTCTTTAGAACTTTCTTAAACAAACGAAATTCTAACTTTCAAGTTGTTTTGTTTCTCACTCATCTCATTCTATTAACTTTTCAAATGGCTCAACGATGCGAGCTCGTAAAACTGATACTACGGACGTCTCTTCTCTTCTGCTTCAAGCTTGGCGAGAGTGCTGCCGAAGCGCATCGAAAATAATGTCAGGCATACGGGCAAGGAAGCTTCAGTGAACGTAAGAACCAGGCTTTGTCCAGTCGGTTCAAGCAAGTCGACCACACGCAGCTCGATCTTGAGAATCTTCGATCCTTTGTCGAAGCCGATCCCAAACAAACTGAAAACGAGACTGCAGAGCACTTCGAGGTCTCTCACACCACTATCGAGAACGGGGCTTCACGTGCTCGGTAAATTACACAAGCTCGGCAATGGGTGCCACACAACCTGAGGCCACTCGACAGGAACCGACGAGTCGTGGCCGCCTCACAACTTCTCTCCTAGAAAATAAAAGACGAGTGGCTGGACACTTTGCTTACTGGAAACGAGAAGTAAGTGACCTACTGCGTTACGCACAAGCTCCAGTGGCTCAGCAAGGGCGAGTAGCCAGAAGCGATTTCGAAACCCGGACTGCTCCCGATGAATGTGATGCTGTGTGTTTGGTGAAACTCATGCGGTGTCGTTTATTGGGAGCTGCTACCTGACCGCATGAATGTTACAGCAGATGTCTACTGTGCACAACTCGACAGGCTTCAGCGAGCTATGGTGGCTCAAGGCCAAGAGAGCTCCAAGATTCGATTCCTACATGACAACGTGCGACCACACACTGCGAAAAAAATGGTTCAGAAGCTGTTGGAGCTGGGGTTGGAGTTTATGCCTCACCCACCGCACTCGCCCGACATTGCCCCTTTTGATTACCACCTATTCCGGTTCATGCAGAACCACCTCGCAGAGAAAAAATTGAGAACGAAGGTGAGGTAAAATTATGGTTTCAAAAATTCTTCGACTCACTCTCTCTATCCGTCGTTCTATCATAAGGACATCCACTATCTGCCCACAAGATGGCAATACATACTCAACGATGTTCTTGTTTGACTTGATAAATAATTAAAAAACTAAATTTTTAAAAAACCGAGGCTATTTTCTTGCGCACCCATATAAAGAAATAAGCCAGGTTTTATACCGAAAATTAAGTGATTGGTTTGCGTTTGATTTTGATTTGATATTCATATTCGAGTTTAAAACATAGATACATGTTTTCAAGTACATTTTTTCAAAGTATTTTTTATCAAAACTTAGGAGTTCATTTACAAATGAAAAGTAATGTAAAATGGAATGTGACCTCTCTTCCCGACTCTTGAACGACAATGGAGCCTTGGCCGATGCTGAGCAAGTCTTTCAAGTGGTTTTTCGAAGCACAAGGAAGGGGCAAAAGAAACGCGTTCCGAATGCCCGATTCGATCGTTGCTAGGACTGATTTTCGATCGCAGGAAGCTCTTGACTGACTTTCAAGTCTACCAGCGAACTGAATAATAATAAGAAGTGAGAAACACGGCGGAGACTGAAACTCACTCCTCGAAAAAAATTCAGTTTATGTTTGAATCAATTTGACTTCCTAATGAATTACCCAAAACTTTCACTAGTTTAATCTTTTCAAAATTTAAAAACAAATTTCGCGGAAAAAAGGATGATATTATTGCCAATATAAAAACATGTGTGCGTTGTAACAATTCAACAAATAAAATCGAACATTAAGAAAAAAAAATAAAAAAGTTTTGAGTCTACTAGCACAGCTAAATTATCAATATAAGATGAAGTTTTTCTTATAAATGTTTACAACGTAAGAATGAAACATGAAATTAGTCATTACATGTTCACTGAGTAATTGAAATGAACACTATTAATGATGAAATAGTCGACAAAAAGGATTTATTGCTGTAAATAAACTTTTTTTTTATTGAAAAAAGTGAATCAACAGTCAAACTTATCGGATTCTTTTTAGGATTTGTAAAAAAAAGAAATAAATAAATGATGAATAAACGCACAGAGATTTGAAACTGATTGGTTGAGGAACTCGGTAAGTCAGCGCGACTCATTCAGAGAGAGATCTCTTTCTCCTTCCCCATTTCCCTACGCTCAATCGCTGGCTGCAGTCTCTAAATTATTTCAAACTTCAACACTGAAATAATTATTGAGTTTTTATATGGTAGTAGTGACCAATAAATAGTAAAATTCAGTGCTTTTCCTCATAATTTTTTTCTCCTTTGATTAATCTCAGTGAAAGTTCCAAAGTTTTTCTATATAGGAAATGAAAAAAGTTTGATAACCAAACCTAGTTCATACAGTAACACTGTATGTTTTAAAAAAAATTCATTTTTCAGAGTATGTAATATGGTATGTATAATATGGTTTTAATATGGTATGTATAATATGGTTTTAATATGGTATGTATAATATGGTTGTCAAGCTTCTGTTATATAGAATTTATAAAATATGGTATTATATATAGAAATCACCATTCATGAAGTGTAGTTCATACTGTGAGCGTTATAAACAACTTCTTTTTTTCTCTTGGTTTCTCTTCACGAATTTTGTTTATGCTCTTTAAAACTGTATTACTTATTTAAAAAGAACCAACAGTTTTAGGCGAATCTCAAGATGTGTTTTGGCGAAAGAATTGATGATTGGAGAGACTTGTTGTGTGCTAGTCGTTCTCCTTATCGCCACGGAGAAGGGGAAATTTTTCTCGAACTTCTTTTCCATTTTAAAGTGTTTCTTATCATGTCTATGTCCCCACCTTCAAATTATGTCGTGCTGACAAGAAAGATTTTAATTATCATTTTTATCTCAGCACCTTTCTTAACGCTGAAAAAAAATTAGAACAAACTAAGAGTTCATACTTATGGTACAGTTTATTATTATTAATTTCTGACAGTTTTTGTTTCACTATGGTCAAAACTCTTGAATTAGTTCTTCTTAAACAAGTGCAGCAATTACAACTGACCTGTGTGCACACCAGGGTGAAGGAGAAAAATAAGTTTTCCTGTAATGTTTTGTCCCAAGAATCAAAAAGTAGTTCTTAAGACACTATGAATAGAAGTTGACTTCAGCACATGCTGACTTCAGAACACAACGAATCCACGTAATATTGTATTTTATACATAAATACTACTGGCCAAGTGTTCATTTTCTATTAGGTGGCTTTGTCGATCCTTACTTTGAAAAATTAGTGTTCTGAGAAGTGAAATTTTAGACTCATATGGCAAGGTGATTCCGAGCGATAATGTCTCTTCGCAGCACCATCCAGTTATAATCGATCTGCGATTCACCCAGAAGCAATGTAACGTAAAGCCTCTCAACGACGTTTCTCGGACAAAATGGTGGAAGGTACGTGACAACAAAATGCCCTTCATGCATCAGCTTATTCTCGCCCTATCCCCGGACACTCTCCAAAACGTTCCCAGACTCCATTGAGGAGCACTGGAGGTTCGTTCGAGACAAGATGAAGGCTGTAGGAGAAGTCACTCTGGGTTTAACAAAACCAAGTCGCAAACGCATTGTAGACAAGGAGACATGGTGGTGGAACGAAGACGTTCAAACTGCTGTCAAGGAGAAAAAAGCGGCTCTCAAGCAATGGAAACGATCCGGAACCGAAGCTGACCGAGCCCTTTACCTATGTATGAAGAGAGAAGCTAAGAGACCCGTAGCTAAGGCACGCTCCGCAGCCGTCCAAGAAATCTACAATAAGCTCGACACGCCTCAAGGGCAGAAGGAAATTTCCCGGATTTGCAGAGTCCGAGCCACAGCAGCACAAGACCTTCCTCACGTGAGAACAATCAAGAACCGCGACGGCATACTCCTCCGATCCAACTTCGAAATTCGTCAGCAATGGAGAGAACACTTCGAGGAAATCTCGAACATAGAGTTCGACCACCATTCCACTGTCCCTACCGGTAGAAGGACCAGTTCTGACCATCTTAGAGAGTGAAGTAAGAGAAGCTTCTTAGAAAACGAAGCATGGAAAGGCATGTGGGCCAGATAATCTCGCCGCCTCTGCATGGAGACTCGTGGGTGATTGTGGACTTTTCCATCTTACGACCCTCTTTCAAAAAGCCACTGCTCGCCTGGAGTATCCCGAAGACTGGAGTAGATCATCTACAAAACCCATATACGAATGGAAAGCAGATATCACACTATGCGCCAACTAACGGTCTATAAGAATCATTCCTCATACCAGAATGATCTTGGAAAAGATCATCGAAGCACGGCTCCACAAAATTGCAATCCTAACCGTCAATCAGTGTGGCTTCGTCAAAGGAAGTGGAACAACGGATGCTATTTTCGCCATTCGTCTTTATCTAGAGGAAAACAGGGGAAAATCAGTCCATTGCGCTTTCCTTGACTTGTAGAAAGCTTTCGACCGTGTGCATCATGAGCTGATATGGTTCTCTCTCTCTGAGACCACCTAGTCCCAGAATAGTACATAAGATGGGTTCAAATGATGTACGCTGACCCTAGAAGTACCGTAAGAAGTCCAGCGGGTACTTCGGAGTCATTCAAGGTCGCTGTAGGAGTTCATCAAGGTCCCGCGCTTTCCTCTCTGCTCTTCATACTGATAATGGACATGATCACTAGAGATCTACAAACAAGTTCCCCGAGAACTCTACTGTATGCTGACAGCGTTGTGTTATGTTATGTTACATCAGAGGACTTGGAGAGACAACTAGGAGAGTGGAACGAACGCTTCAATGACTATGGTCCACGACTAAACCTCAAAAAGACCGAGTACTCGGAATTGAGAAAGAGTATCTCGAATACCATCAAAGTCAAGAGCATCGAACTCCGGAAAGTGGATGGCTTCAAGTACCTCGGTTCCTAGATCACCTCAGAACTAGACTACAAGGCTACAGTTCATGCGAGAGTCAATGCTGCATGGCTCAAATGAAGAGAATCAACCGGTGTACTATGAGACAAGCGAATGCCTGTCAGACTGAAAAGTAAAATTTACCTATCAGTTGTCAGACCAGTTGCGTTGTACGGCCTCGAATGTGCTTCATGCACAGCAAAGACTCTACAGATGCTGCATGTGCTGAGATGGAGCCTCCGTCTCACTCGTCTAGACAAGGTGTGAAATGAAAAGAAGTTCGAAGCTCACATCTACATGCTGAATTGGCGGACGAATCAATTCCTCAAATTCTGGCAACGAAAAGACCGAAAATTTAAGGTATTAGACACTTCCTGATAAACTTCCTGAAAAAACGGGGATTTTTTTTCTCAAATAATATACAGTACAGTTTTTGTGCAGTATTTCAAATGTCAAGGAACATGAGTCACTATCGAATCAGCAGCGAAAATAACGCTATAATCAGCACACAGCTCTTAAGATCTCGCTAAACGTTTTATAGTTCTAGAGCGTAAGAAGACTGTCAAGTGATTTAACGCTGATGCAAAGTGTTTATTTTTTTCAGTTTTTCCGAATCAAAAAGGCTTAGTAATAAATGCATTTTAATGAAAAGCACGAATAATTACGTCCAATTCCGTTATCGGGAAGGACGATTATCGTTTTGAATTACTTTTTATTTCTGTTGTCTTGTTACATGAATACAAATAAGAGTACCATTTCATGTTTCTATACCAATCTGTTTCCTTTTTCAGATTCTGATTTCTATTTATGTCTACCTTTGCCGATGTTCTCAATCGCATCAGACTGTGTTTGTTTATGACGGGGACTGGGCAGTGAACTGCTCATATGTTAATGGGGAAGGCAGTCTTCTATTCTATAACACATACAAAGTGACGCACGACCCATAGATAAATGACGAGACAAAGGAGCAGAAGATGAACCAACCATGAATTTCATTCGAGAAATATCGCTCTTCTCCGAAAGGCAGAAATGAATATGCAGATTTTGTGGTGTTGTATTTGAACTTGGAAAAGGAAAAAAGAGAACAAACCAAGTGATGCTATCACACTTCATAGAAATAGTGAAACAAAAAAGAGGAAGATAAAAAGAGAGACCAGGAAGGGTATAGAATTTATTAGTCGAAGAAGTAATAGAGAGAAAAAAGATAAGAGAGACAAAACGAAAGAAAATATATGCGAAAGCAATTATATTGGAGCAATTGATGTCGAATCGAAGTATCAGGTACAAGTTCCAAAATGAACTTGTTTTAGATTTCAAGATGAATAACCTTTAGATGTGTGCTCATTTTTTTCCATTAGAAAAATTATACCAAGTATTTACAAACTGATTTTGAAATAGTAAAGTTGAATTGCATGAAGTTATTGTTCATTCACTGATCTCCCTGTCGGACAGAGTTAGAGAGAAAGTTGAGTTTGTTCTCACACGGTTGCTCGTTTTGTCCTTGATTTAGGCCCATTATCATCAATTTACATAGCATGTATAACGAGTGCCATAGCTTCCGAACAATTCAATTCAAAATTTGTTGATCGTTCACGTTGAGTTTGTTATGTAAAACTTGTAGTTTCAAATGAAGGAATCGAAATAACTCATGTGTATATCGGTCAGAGCATTCAAGAAACATTGTACTACGCATCGACTACTACAATTTCTCACCAACTAAACAATTTGCTTTTTATCGGGCTATTTAATTGATTCAAATGGGTTATTTATGACCTCAGAGTATGCACTTTGAAACGATTGAATTTGCCGAATGAGTGTGAGAATATGCGCAAGCGGAGACAGGTTGAGAAGGAAAGGATGTAATAGAGATAAAAGAGAATCTGGAGAATGATGAGAACGAGATCGAACGAAAAAAATACATCGAGAAATCTTTATAAAAGTTCTAATCAAAAGATTATTGCTAGAAAATAATTGCTCAATGAATGTCAAGTTATTTTTTTCCGCACTTTTTCTTTTAACTTTTTCCTTTCTTTCTCTTACCGTTGGACCTATGCAATTTCTCTTTTTTCTCAGAACTTTTGATAAAGGAACTCTGCAATGAATAAGAAGGACTTACTGCTTGTTCTCACCATCGAGTCCGTCGTCATCGGAATCGTTCTCGGCTTCATTATTCGACCATTCGAACCGAGGTTGTGTCCAATATTGGCAATGTCTTTGATATCGTTTTGAAACTTGAAACGCTCTTTTATAGTTTCTAGACTTGAAAGTACACGCATTAAAAGCACGTGAGAGCTAATGAAGCATGATAATAATGACAATTCAAAAGTCAACGATTGTTTAGAAGTTCTGTTTTTCCTATCTAATAAATTTTATCTGTGTAGAATCTGTATAGAGACATTGAATTTGCTAAACGCCGTACACATAACTAATTTAAGTAATGACACGATCTCCCTGATTGGTTTCCCCGGTGAGATCTTCATGCAGATAGTCGAAATGATGATACTTCCGCTGATAATTTCTTCCGTCATTTCGGGTGAGTGAATTTTTCAGAAAATTTTCAGAGTGGTCAGCACTGAGCACATTCGTTAAAGCACGGGTGACATCTTTCTGCTGGCTATATTGTGCCCTGAGCCCTACCTACACAGGAAGCTGGTTCCACCAGGAAAGGTCTTGATTCAAAAAGTTGGTGCGGGAACTGAGTGTCCAAAATGAATCGGTGACTTGTTCTTCAGGAGTCTTATCAAAAATTCAAAAGCTTTTTTTTGTCGGACAATATGCCCTGAACTAGGAAATTTTTTTTAAAGAAATTATGATTTTCAATGTAATGAGGTGAAGCGCATGACAATACTTTCTCTCTCTGCAGCATTGGCACAAGTTCGAGCATGACAATACTTTCTCTCTCTGCAGCATTGGCACAAGTTCGAGCATGACAATACTTTCTCTCTCTGCAGCATTGGCACAAGTTCGAGCATGACAATACTTTCTCTCTCTGCAGCATTGGCACAAGTTCGAGCATGACAATACTTTCTCTCTCTGCAGCATTGGCACAAGTTCGAGCATGACAATACTTTCTCTCTCTGCAGCATTGGCACAAGTTCGAGCATGACAATACTTTCTCTCTCTGCAGCATTTGCACAAGTTCGAGCAGACAATACTTTCTCTCTCTGCAGCATTGGCACAAGTTCGAGCATGACAATACTTTCTCTCTCTGCAGCATTGGCACAAGTTCGAGCATGACAATACTTTCTCTCTCTGCAGCATTGGCACAAGTTCGAGCAGACAATACTTTCTCTCTCTGCAGCATTGGCACAAGTTCGAGCATGACAATACTTTCTCTCTCTGCAGCATTGGCACAAGTTCGAGCATGACAATACTTTCTCTCTCTGCAGCATTGGCACAAGTTCGAGCAGACAATACTTTCTCTCTCTGCAGCATTGGCACAAGTTCGAGCATGAAAATACTTTCTCTCTCTGCAGCATTGGCACAAGTTCAAGCATGACAATACTTTCTCTCTCTGCAGCATTGGCACAAGTTCGAGCATGACAATACTTTCTCTCTCTGCAGCATTGGCACAAGTTCGAGCAGACAATACTTTCTCTCTCTGCAGCATTGGCACAAGTTCGAGCATGACAATACTTTCTCTCTCTGCAGCATTGGCACAAGTTCGAGCATGACAATACTTTCTCTCTCTGCAGCATTGGCACAAGTTCGAGCATGACAATACTTTCTCTCTCTGCAGCATTGGCACAAGTTCGAGCATGACAATACTTTCTCTCTCTGCAGCATTGGCACAAGTTCGAGCATGACAATACTTTCTCTCTCTGCAGCATTGGCACAAGTTCGAGCATGACAATACTTTCTCTCTCTGCAGCATTGGCACAAGTTCGAGCATGACAATACTTTCTCTCTCTGCAGCATTGGCACAAGTTCGAGCATGACAATACTTTCTCTCTCTGCAGCATTGGCACAAGTTCGAGCATGACAATACTTTCTCTCTCTGCAGCATTGGCACAAGTTCGAGCATGACAATACTTTCTCTCTCTGCAGCATTGGCACAAGTTCGAGCATGACAATACTTTCTCTCTCTGCAGCATTGGCACAAGTTCGAGCATGACAATACTTTCTCTCTCTGCAGCATTGGCACAAGTTCGAGCATGACAATACTTTCTCTCTCTGCAGCATTGGCACAAGTTCGAGCATGACAATACTTTCTCTCTCTGCAGCATTGGCACAAGTTCGAGCAGACAATACTTTCTCTCTCTGCAGCATTGGCACAAGTTCGAGCATGACAATACTTTCTCTCTCTCTGCAGCATTGGCACAAGTTCGAGCATGACAATACTTTCTCTCTCTGCAGCATTGGCACAAGTTCGAGCATGACAATACTTTCTCTCTCTGCAGCATTGGCACAAGTTCGAGCATGACAATACTTTCTCTCTCTGCAGCATTGGCACAAGTTCGAGCATGACAATACTTTCTCTCTCTGCAGCATTGGCACAAGTTCGAGCATGACAATACTTTCTCTCTCTGCAGCATTGGCACAAGTTCGAGCATGACAATACTTTCTCTCTCTGCAGCATTGGCACAAGTTCGAGCATGACAATACTTTCTCTCTCTGCAGCATTGGCACAAGTTCGAGCATGACAATACTTTCTCTCTCTGCAGCATTGGCACAAGTTCGAGCATGACAATACTTTCTCTCTCTGCAGCATTGGCACAAGTTCGAGCATGACAATACTTTCTCTCTCTGCAGCATTTGCACAAGTTCGAGCAGACAATACTTTCTCTCTCTGCAGCATTGGCACAAGTTCGAGCATGACAATACTTTCTCTCTCTGCAGCATTGGCACAAGTTCGAGCATGACAATACTTTCTCTCTCTGCAGCATTGGCACAAGTTCGAGCAGACAATACTTTCTCTCTCTGCAGCATTGGCACAAGTTCGAGCATGACAATACTTTCTCTCTCTGCAGCATTGGCACAAGTTCGAGCATGACAATACTTTCTCTCTCTGCAGCATTGGCACAAGTTCGAGCAGACAATACTTTCTCTCTCTGCAGCATTGGCACAAGTTCGAGCATGAAAATACTTTCTCTCTCTGCAGCATTGGCACAAGTTCAAGCATGACAATACTTTCTCTCTCTGCAGCATTGGCACAAGTTCGAGCATGACAATACTTTCTCTCTCTGCAGCATTGGCACAAGTTCGAGCAGACAATACTTTCTCTCTCTGCAGCATTGGCACAAGTTCGAGCATGACAATACTTTCTCTCTCTGCAGCATTGGCACAAGTTCGAGCATGACAATACTTTCTCTCTCTGCAGCATTGGCACAAGTTCGAGCATGACAATACTTTCTCTCTCTGCAGCATTGGCACAAGTTCGAGCATGACAATACTTTCTCTCTCTGCAGCATTGGCACAAGTTCGAGCATGACAATACTTTCTCTCTCTGCAGCATTGGCACAAGTTCGAGCATGACAATACTTTCTCTCTCTGCAGCATTGGCACAAGTTCGAGCATGACAATACTTTCTCTCTCTGCAGCATTGGCACAAGTTCGAGCATGACAATACTTTCTCTCTCTGCAGCATTGGCACAAGTTCGAGCATGACAATACTTTCTCTCTCTGCAGCATTGGCACAAGTTCGAGCATGACAATACTTTCTCTCTCTGCAGCATTGGCAAAAGTTCGAGCATGACAATACTTTCTCTCTCTGCAGCATTGGCACAAGTTCGAGCATGACAATACTTTCTCTCTCTGCAGCATTGGCACAAGTTCGAGCATGACAATACTTTCTCTCTCTGCAGCATTGGCACAAGTTCGAGCATGACAATACTTTCTCTCTCTGCAGCATTGGCACAAGTTCGAGCAGACAATACTTTCTCTCTCTGCAGCATTGGCACAAGTTCGAGCATGACAATACTTTCTCTCTCTCTGCAGCATTGGCACAAGTTCGAGCATGACAATACTTTCTCTCTCTGCAGCATTGGCACAAGTTCGAGCATGACAATACTTTCTCTCTCTGCAGCATTGGCACAAGTTCGAGCATGACAATACTTTCTCTCTCTGCAGCATTGGCACAAGTTCGAGCATGACAATACTTTCTCTCTCTGCAGCATTGGCACAAGTTCGAGCATGACAATACTTTCTCTCTCTGCAGCATTGGCACAAGTTCGAGCATGACAATACTTTCTCTCTCTGCAGCATTGGCACAAGTTCGAGCATGACAATACTTTCTCTCTCTGCAGCATTAGCACAAGTTCGAGCATGACAATACTTTCTCTCTCTGCAGCATTGGCACAAGTTTGAGCATGACAATACTTTCTCTCTCTGCAGCATTGGCACAAGTTCGAGCATGACAATACTTTCTCTTTCTGCAGCATTGGCACAAGTTCGAGCATGACAATACTTTCTCTCTCTGCAGCATTGGCACAAGTTCGAGCATGACAATACTTTCTCTCTCTGCAGCATTGGCACAAGTTCGAGCATGACAATACTTTCTCTCTCTGCAGCATTGGCACAAGTTCGAGCATGACAATACTTTCTCTCTCTGCAGCATTGGCACAAGTTCGAGCATGACAATACTTTCTCTCTCTGCAGCATTGGCACAAGTTCGAGCATGACAATACTTTCTCTCTCTGCAGCATTGGCACAAGTTCGAGCATGACAATACTTTCTCTCTCTGCAGCATTGGCACAAGTTCGAGCATGACAATACTTTCTCTCTCTGCAGCATTGGCACAAGTTCGAGCATGACAATACTTTCTCTCTCTGCAGCATTGGCACAAGTTCGAGCATGACAATACTTTCTCTCTCTGCAGCATTGGCACAAGTTCGAGCATGACAATACTTTCTCTCTCTGCAGCATTGGCACAAGTTCGAGCATGACAATACTTTATCTCTCTGCAGCATTGGCACAAGTTCGAGCATGACAATACTTTCTCTCTCTGCAGCATTGGCACAAGTTCGAGCATGACAATACTTTCTCTCTCTGCAGCATTGGCACAAGTTCGAGCATGACAATACTTTCTCTCTCTGCAGCATTGGCACAAGTTCGAGCATGACAATACTTTCTCTCTCTGCAGCATTGGCACAAGTTCGAGCACGGGATGCGCGTCGAATCGGCAGCGTTACCGTCATATATTACCTCATCACTACCTTCCTCTCAACATTCGTTCGTTTTTTCCTCGTGTTACTTTTAAATAAAAATTAGAACCTTTAAAAAGTTTCTGCTCAGGAAGGTCAGTGAGTTGTGAAAATGGAAACTTGCGAGAAAAAAATCTAAAAAGCACGAGATGAAATTATATCAATGCTCGGGCACTAACTTTTTTTGCTTCTCACACTCAGGTCATCGTGCTTTTACAAAACCACGACTTTCACAAATAAGGACTTTTTCGCGCTAGATTGCGTACAGGGCTTCGTAAAACACAGTTCTAGTCAGCAAAATTTCAGACGGGAATAATCCTGGTTTCTTCTATTCATCCTGGTAACCCGGAACTTATCCACGAACTTGGCGAGGGAACCCTCGAGAACACTGCTCTCTCGACATTGGATACCTTTCTCGACCAGATTAGGTTAGTAAGAAATCATTTTTAATTTCAATCCTATACAGTGTTTTATATTAACATGTTAGGGATTTAATAGTTCTGAATGTTCACTTTCTTTCCTGAATGTTGAATGTTTTTGAAAATGACTAAGATATTTTCATAAAATAATTATAAGTTGTTTGAAACAAGAAAATCTGATAAAAACCGAAAAGAATTCTTTTTTTGGCTAACATGCTCAAATTTTGTTTTGAAAAAGAAAAAGAATAAAAAGTATTTTCAAAGGCTAACATTTTCAGTCTTTCAAAGTCTTGAGCTTATACTCCAATCTGACGAAGATTGAAAAAAACTTCTTTTGAAACACAATTTATTTACATAACTTAAAATTATCATAGCGGAAAAAAACTTATATTATACACGCGCCAATGTGAAAAAACTGTTCTGTAATTGTTCAAAAATCGAGAAATAAAAAGAAATTTCCATCTCATTTCAAGCATTTCAAGCATCCTCAAAAATTCCGCAAAAATTCCTGAAAAATGTCGCAAACTTTTTAAGAAGAAGAAGAAAATATGGCAAACTAAGGATTCTAACCCTTCTTTCTCTTCGGATTATAGAAACATTAAGCAACTTATAAAAGCTAGTCAAACTGAATAACTGGAAGCTGTGAAAAGAAGGTCTATAATTCTCCTAGCATCGCTGGATGAAAATGGAGTTGAAACCTAAAAGTAGTCTCACTTAAATCAAAAATGGGGATGCTTATGTTTCTGATACTGCAATAAAAGCTTTTCTTTTCGCCAATGAGTTCTCAAAAAACTACACAATTGAGGAGAAAGCTAATAGCTACCCTACTCCTTTTTCAACAGACTCTCTAGACTTTTCTCCGCATATCATTTATAATGTTCTTAAGAAATTACCTAATAAGTTTACACAGTTCTCCGAAGGAATCAACCAATATCTTTTGAAAAAAATGTGCCCTCGCTTTAGCATTACGTTTGTCAATTTTATTTGAAGAATCGTTCAAAAGCTGCTCAATTCCAATTCAATGGAAATTAGGAGAAGTCATTCATTTTTTTAAAAATTCTGGGGACAGGTATAATTGTAGTAACTATCGGCCTGTTACCATTACTTCTCCAACTTGCCGCGTTTTGAAAGTTTAGTAGCTAACCATATAAGACTACAATACAGAAGCTCAAGATGGAATTTCAATATGGTTTTACTTTTAGAAGAGGTTGTGAGATTCAGCTTTTAAAGTCAATCAGTGAGTGGAAAATATCTCTGAAGAAGAATCAAGAACTGGATGTGATTTATTTTGATTTCTCAAGAGCATTTGATAAGGTTTCTCATTCTAAGCTAATTGCTAAGCTTCACCAAATATGAATTCCTTCAAGTTTTATAAAATGGATCGCTTGTTTTCTTGAGAATAGATTATTCAGGGTACGTATAAATAACACTTTCTCGGATTATTTTCATGTACTAAGCGGTGTACCGCAAGGTACAGTCTTAGGGCCCCTACTCTTTCTTTGCTTTATTAACGATATCGAAAGCTGTATAACCGACCCAGTGAAATTTTCCTCATTCGCGGACGATTTGAAATTTTATAGTCATGAACCAGGTCGTTTACAATTAGCTATCAATGAAATTTGCAATTGGTTATGTAAATTCAGTTTACCACTTGCAGTTAATAAAATAAGCTGCCTTCAATCTCAACAGAACTACTACATAGATGATACAAAAATTAAGTATGTAGAATTAGTAAGAGACTTAGGCATTTATATAGATCGTAAGCTCACTTTTAAACAGCACATTGCAATCATACGTGCCAGAAGTTTGAGTCGAATCGCTCAAGTTTTTAAAGTCTTTCGATGCCTCTTTCGAAAGGTTACAAAACTGTGTATACCACATATATCAGGCCTCTTCTAGAATACGGAAGCATAATTTTTTCACCAACTTCTCGCAGTAATTGTTCAAGAAGACTGGAGTTCCCACAAAGAATCTTTACAAAGAGGACGTTATCTCGCTGCGATAATCCTAATGTTGTTGTTGTTGTTGCCGGTTGTAGCCGTCGTTGAAGAGCGAAGCCCATGTGATATGTTTTTTTTTCGCTTCGTCTTTCGTCTTTTTTTTATTTTCTAAATCGTCTTTTTTTAAATAGACGTCTTCAAGAAGTTTGTCACTTCTCGTGGTTTCTCCCATAAGTCGGTGAGTGAGAGTGTCGTGGGGTAACCAATGCAATCGAAAAGGTGTGCGACGTCATGAGGTGTAGATGAGCATGTTGGGCAGACGTCTGGGATGGACTCATCGATACGGTGTAGATACGAGTTTGTGAATCTGCTGAATCCGGATCGAAGCTGGGAGAGTGTACATCTTGTGCTGCGAGGAAGGTCATATTCTTCCATGTTTATGTGGGGCGGGGGTCTACCTCCGAGAATGACGGCGCCTTTCATTGATTGAAGTTCGCTGGAGATCATCATTGTGTGTATGGTGTTTGCGACGAGTTTCCCGTTGAGAGGGTCTGTTGCTATGGAGGCTGCGGACTCGACCCTGTGCTTGCAACTCATGATGAGGTCGTTTTTCATGGTGCGAGGTGGATCGTGACATTCCAAGAGGCCGTGATGGTTGTGAGCTGGATCCATTGTCCTGGTGAGGTATTGAGCGGAGAGCATGTGAAGGTGTAGCGCATGACCTTGGACTCTCTGTGTAAGTGATCGGTGTCTGCCATCTGATGATTGCCCGTGACTACGCGGAGACTGGCATTCTGGGCGCGTTGGATCCTTTCGAGGGCCGAAGCGGATAAGAAAGTGGACCATGCGGGGGCGACGTAACTGGAGATTGCTTTCGAGATAGCTTTGAAGGTTGTCCGTAAGAATTCCTTCTGGTTGCCCCAGGTGCTACCGGCGAAGGCCTTCAGGACGTTGTTACTCTGTGTCATGCGGGCTGCGATGTCTCTGGCGTGGTGGCTGAACGTTGTTACTCTGTTTCATGCGGGCTGCGATGTCTCTGGCGTGGTGGCTGAACGTTGTTACTCTGTTTCATGCGGGCTGCGATGTCTCTGGCGTGGTGGCTGAACGTTGTTACTCTGTTTCATGCGGGCTGCGATGTCTCTGGCGTGGTGGCTGAACGTTGTTACTCTGTTTCATGCGGGCTGCGATGTCTCTGGCGTGTTGGCTGAACGTTGTTACTCTGTTTCATGCGGGCTGCGATGTCTCTGGCATGGTGGCTGAACGTTGTTACTCTGTGTCATGCGGGCTGCGATGTCTCTGGCGTGGTGGCTGAACGTTGTTACTCTGTTTCATGCGGGCTGCGATGTCTCTGGCGTGGTGGCTGAACGTTGTTACTCTGTTTTATGCGGGCTGCGATGTCTCTGGCGTGGTGGCTGAACGTTGTTACTCTGTTTCATGCGGGCTGCGATGTCTCTGGCGTGGTGGCTGAACGTTGTTACTCTGTTTCATGCGGACTGCGATGTCTCTGGCGTGGTGGCTGAACGTGAACATGGTGTCGAAAGTTACGCCGAGGATCTTTGCGAGCTTGACTGTTGGGACGGTGGTTCCTCCGATGGATACGTCCAGGACCGTGTTGTATTCTTTGCTGAAAGGCGTGAGGAGCATGAGTTGACTTTTGGCCGGGGAGATGGTGAGGGAGCGATTGTTCAAGAAGCTTTCGATCCCAGGTATTGCCATACGTACGTACTCCGAGGCGGTGTTGATGTTCGAGTTGGAGGCCCATATGGTAATATCGTCTGCGTAAGTTACGTTGGTGTGAGCACTATCGGATTTGAGGTCGCGTAGATAGAGGTTGAACAGCGTTGGCGAGAGGGCGCTGCCTTGTGGGACTCCGTTTCTGATCAGCTGGGAGCTCGAAAAGGTGTTGCGGAAGAGTGTGCGTCCTGTGCGTCCTCTCAGAAACGAAGAGAGCCATTTCTTGATGTAGTTGGGCACGCTTGTGGTCATGAGGAGGTCGATAAGCTTGGTGATGTGGAAGGCTTTGGACATGTCGATCGCCATAAGGACTGTGCGCTTCGCTGGTCTTTTCTCATTGAAACCGTCTGCGATGTTCTTAGTGAGCTTCAGGAGTGCCGAAGTGGTTGAGCGGCCCGCCGTGAATCCGTGTTGGTGTTCCGCCGGTGGTATATGGGACTGGATAGTGTTGAGGAGTAGGCGTTCAATCACTTTTGCGACGGGGGAGAGAAGAGAGATCGGGCGGTAGCTTGAGCTGTCGGTGACTTGCTTCCCCGGCTTCAGGAGAGGGAGGATGATCGAGGACTTCCATATCATAGGGATCCGGCTAGTGCGTAGTGAATCGTTGATGAGGATAGTGAGAGCGTTGATTCCTCTGGGACCTAGGTTATGTAGGAGTATTCGAGCAAGGCCGTCTGGTCCAAGGGCTGTTGATTTTTTCGTTGCTCTGTTGGCTGATGTGACCTCTTTTTCTGAGAAATCAGTGAAGTCGTCGGGGAGAAGTTGCCGTACTTTTCTCATCGTCTGCCTGTTGTCCTTGGAGGTTGTGTACGAGACTGGGCGGGTGAAAGCTTTGTTGAAACGGTTGGCGCCTTCTGTGGCGGATGTCACTGGGTCTTTATCGAAGCAGATGGCGCAGTTGGGTGGGGGACTCCCTTTGTTGTTTAGCATCTTGATCGTCTTCCATAACTTGTTGCTGTCTCTTTTAGGGTCAAAGCTCTCCATGAATTGTCTCCATACTTCTCGTTTGTTCTTGTCTGTGGCTCTCCTAATGTTTTGGTTGAGGTTGTATATCTCAGGGCAGAGCGGGTCAGATTCTCTCAAAGCGTCACGTTGGGACATCCAGTCGCGGATTTCCGAAGTTAGCGTTGTTTCTCTCTTGTGTATTCGACCGCATGGTATTGTGCTGGCAGATGCAAGATCTTCCGTAAGAAGGGCTCAGCTTGGGCGGCGGGGAGGTTCGGGAGAGGTGATTCGGCTAGCTTCTCCTCAACTAGCGATTGGAAACGGAACCAGTCTGCTTTGTTGTAGTTCGCGAAGGTCATGCTTCTGTGCGTCCGGATAAAGTTGTTGCTCTCGATTTCGATGACAATGGGTAAGTGATCTGAGCTTCCTGATGTGACGGTTTTCCATGAGGCTTCGGATAGGAGATCTTGGGAGGAGATGGAAATGTCGGGCGGCGAGGGTCTTCCGCTGGAGGGAACACGGGTAGGAGAGTCTCGGTTGAGTGTAGCGTATTCAGAGTCGTCGATTGCGTTTGCGATGAGAGTACCTCTGCTGTCGGAGGAGTGAGAGAACCATGCTGCGTCGTGAGCGTTGAGATCGTTGAGATCCAAGGATAATGGAGTTGGAACGAGTGAAGAGTAGAGACGAAAGATCTGGGGTGTAACCGTTGGTGCAGGAACTGGTTGGTGGTATGTAGATGTTAGTGACATCAAGGAAGGTACCGTTGATTCCTGTTACGCGAATGCTAAGTGATTCCAGATGAGTGTCCGTTGGAGAGGGGATGACACTGTAGTTGAGCGAGTGACTGATGCCGGTGATGAGGCCGCCTCCGGTGTTTGGAGCGATCGGTTAGCTTGGTTTCCTGTAGCAGGAATAGGTCGATCTTCAGGCGTGTGACGAGGTCAAGGATCTCCGACAAGTTTTACCGCTTAGGCCGTTGCAGTTGTATTGCAGGAGTCTTAGGCTTTTGTTGCCTCTAATAGGAGCGTTGCTGGGAGGGACCGAGATGGAGGTGGTGACACTGGATGTAGAGGGAGTGGTTGTAGTGGTGCAGGATGGGCATAGATAGCTGGACTGGACGTAATTCTTGACAGAGTGAAGGCCACTGCAAGACGGCTTTGTGTGTACCCATTCTGAGCAGAATGAGCATTGTACGCAGTTGGTGTTGGCCTTCTTCCCGCATGTCGTGCAGTTCCAGGAGGTGGTTGGCCCTAGATTGCTTTCGATGTCCCCGGCTTGGAGAAGTAGGAGTTGAGACAGACCAGCCGGGTCGGGCTGTCTCATTGTAGAAAAAATTGAGCGAGGAGACGATGGGTAGCTCCACGTGAAGCTGTTCTTCGGAGCGGGCTGCATCCGGAGAAGTGAGGTGATGTCCTTTGCAGTCCGGAGACTGTCGGGCTGCACCGCGTGAAGGCGGACATCGTTGTAGCACCAATAATCCTAATCTAAATTATCCCCAACGTCTCAAGCTATTCAATTTAGATTCGCACGTAGAACGCAGAGCCCGCTTCGATTTATTTATTGTTTTCCGGTCACTATTTGGAAAAATAGACTGTCATATATGCAAAAACCAAATGATTCATAGAACGGTAACAAATCTTCGTATCTCCGATAGGACTTCCCGGTTAATGTTAGTGGAGATAAATCATTATAAGCACTCTAATTTCTATTTTAGAAGAGCTATCAGTGTGTGGAACAGAATCGCAGATACTCAGAACCACATCACTGAGCTTCGAGAGCTCGCAAAGATTCTAGAAGAAATGAACCTTCTCACAGTCGTCGACCTACCGGATTATCTTAAACGGATTGAATAGTGGATCATAAAATGTCGAGATTTTATCCCGTTCTCCCTGACCAATTTTATACACCTAATAAGCGGTAACTCAACAAGTTACCCTTCTCTGATAATAAAGATATATATATATATATATATTCTCAGGAATATGTTCCCCGAGAACATTGTACAAGCGACGTTCCAGCAGGTTCAGACATACTACGTCAGTCACAAACCCAAGGTCAGAAGAATTTTTATCAGGTTGAGAGTATAACCTTACGATCCACAGTGTCTTCTTTGAGATGAAACTTTTGCTTAGCGCACACAAATGTTGCAGGTCTACCGCGGCAATTCGACTCAGAATGCTACGGTGGTCGAGACGTTTAAGCCACATTTGACTTACACAAATGAGATGAACGTGCTCGGTGAATTTTACATATTCTTTATGTTTAAGCCACATTTGACTTACACAAATGAGATGAACGTGCTCGGTGAATTTTACATATTCTTTATGTTTAAGCCACATTTGACTTACACAAATGAGATGAACGTGCTCGGTGAATTTTACATATTCTTTATGTTTAAGCCACATTTGACTTACACAAATGAGATGAACGTGCTCGGTGAATTTTACATATTCTTTATGTTTAAGCCACATTTGACTTACACAAATGAGATGAACGTGCTCGGTGAATTTTACATATTCTTTCTGTTTTTATTTTGTTTCAAGAGGACTTGAAATCAGCCGCACGTCCAATCTCTGTTTTTGAACTTTTGTTTTTCTCAGTGTTTATAACACAGAAAAAGTTGGAAGGTCACACAAGAGAATGTGAGCTCATTTTTTCGTTTACGAACTTTCTTTAAAACTACGACGTAAACAACGAGTGGTGCGAGAGAATGAAAAATAGACCATAAAGTCGGAGAAGTAGAGATTTCATATGCTAACATACTTTTATAGCGATTAATTTGCAATGTGTAACAGTCCGTAATTAGTAGCAGTTCCTACAATGGTAAAAAAAGTCAAAAGGCCTTTTGTTATTTCTAAACAACAAGCAACACACTTAGAACACAGTAATTTTAAATATAGTTAGCTGCCTTCAACACTGAAAGTTTGGTCCATAGTGTTAAACAGTAAAAGTGTGTTATGAGTGTGTTTCTTGTTTGGTACAAATAACAAACGGTCTTCCGGCCTCACGACCTTTCGACTTCTTTCTTTGTCCTCCCTTTGACAATTGCTGAATTTTCTTCTTACACCAAATTGATGAAAGGAAAATCTGTGTAAGACTCTCAGGTCGAAGGTTTTCAAAATAAAACTACAACCTTTTTTCTCTGAGGTGACTATTGAGGTTACCTTATAGAGATTAAACTTGCGGCAGAACATTCGAGAACAACGACAAGTAAGTTTAGGGAAACTAAAAACAATAACAGAAAAACACAACGAGTTGAGAGAAAACGAATAGCAAAAAATTAGGTTCTGAAGTACTTTTCAGTGATGGGAGCAAGAAAATAAAGTGCACAAAGTAAAGTAGGTAAAGTATACTTTTTGATATTTTCTTGTGCTTTGTTGTGCCGGTGAGACGATGCGGAAGAATACTGGTTTATTGTCTGACGTTTCAATTTTTTTTAAACCATCATCAGCAATTACCCTCAAACTTGGGTAATTAAAAACTCAAACTTGGGTTTAATTACCCAAGTTTGAGGGTAATTGCGGATGATGGTTTTAAAAAACCGAAACGTCCGACAATAAACCAGTATTCTTCCACATCGTCTCACCGGCACAACAAAGCACAAGAAAATATCAAAACCTTCACGATGCGAGTAACCAAGCACGCCAAAATCATCTCCCTTCTCATATACTTTTTTGCCTAATTGGCATCACTCAATGATCACGTTTCTCTTATCCTTTTGAGGTCTCATCGTCTTCTGCAGTGGATTCGGAGTTATTCTATCGATTCTCGGAGACCAAGCAAGGCTGATGATTAACTTCTTCATTGTACTTGATGCTATCATCATGAGATGGATTTCGGCACTCATGTGGTAAGTCATCTCCGCTGTGCAATCCTAGAGTCTAGGGTTCCTGTTTTATTATGTCATCACATCCTTTTATGTTTACTGTCTCAAGTAGCATGGGAAGGCTTATTGTAGTTTCTCAGGTGCTACCCTATCGGTATTCTGTCTCTGGTCACCAAGAACATTGTTGACATCGACAACTTGACCGAAACTGCTCAGGTAAAATTCAAAAAAAAAATTCTTCGGGTTGTTTCAATATTTACGAATATACTTGAAAAGCTAGCCCTTTGGTTAAACTCATTTTACCGAAAATTGGCTCGACAATTCACTTCGGTTTTTTTCCCTTAGAGGCACCTTCATTTGCCTCCCTACAGCTTGTCCAAGAAAGTATGATCTAGTCCAAATAAGTAAGATCTTATCCAAATAAGCCAAGCATTACATTGCCTTATTTTTTTCATGGAAGTTTGAGTGTAGAAATTTAATATTTTTTCGTGGCACTTTTCTTATCCAAAAAAAGTTTACCGCAGGCTCTTGCGATGTATGTTGTGACTGTCATCTGCGGTCTGATGATTCACTCTCTACTAACTCTTCCCCTACTTTACTTTTTGGTAACGCGAAAAAGCCCTTTCGCCTTCATGACTGGTATGCTCCAGGCCCTGGCCACTGCTTTCGGAACGGCATCCAGGTTCTGCATGTCTTTAGAGTTCATAGTCGGAAACAGGGTTTCACATTTTCCGTTTCTCGTTTTTTTTTGGTTTTTCTTTTTTCGAGAATTTTCAAAAAAAAGTTTTTCGACTTGGTCAGAAAAACAAAATCGAGAGAAAAAAACTTTGTTTTATTTTGGATTTTTTTGACTTTTTGCTCACAAAAACTTTTTCCGTTTATTTTTCACTTTTTTTTTCTTTTTCCGACTTTTTACCTTTTATTTTTTGCTCGTTTTCTCCTCCGTTTTTCGACTTTTTTTCGGAGAATTGGAAACAGTTCAATAATTAGGTAGTTAACCGACTTTTCTGGTACGATCAAAAATCAATTTTTGTATATTTTGTATATTGATCAAAAAATCTTTTGTGTATATTTCGCTAATGCTGAACTCATGAAAAAAGACATATAGTCAGAGGCAAGAATACGGAGGCATTTACATTAAAAGTTATAGCAACATACCTAATAAAACTTTTCTAAACTACTGTGGAATTTACCAACTTACAGTACCACTCAAGATGTTATCATATATTGAATTATTGAAAACTACTTTTTTTAACCGATTGAAGCTCAAATTTTCAGATCCTTTTACTTGTCTTTCGATGTATAACAGTTCTAACCAAGACTTGAAACAAAAATTGTATGACTTAAGTTCGCTAAACAAAAAAATAAACTAAAAAATTATGGAATTATGGGGAAAAAACAGCTTCTTGCATGCTTTTACTTGTATTTCGATGTCCAACAGTTCGAACAAATATTTGAAACAGAATTTGTATAAACTGAGTTTGAAAAACAATACAAAAAACTCAATAAAAATTAATGGAGAAAAAACTTAAAATTTGAAGGTATACAAATTTTGATGTATTTCCTGGAAAAAAAAAAAGTTTTCCTAAGAGATTTCAAGTGCGGTAAAGACGCTCAAACTTCTGTGGAAATTTGAGCTTTGAATGTTATCTTTGAAAAAGGTTATGTTCGAAAATTTATACATGATAACATTTTGAGCGGTAATGTATGAAATTTACTAAAACATACCGTAATTTTTTCTCTTAACTACTGTGGAATTTACCAATTTAGTGGGGCATCTCTTCCCGTGACTTTCCGGTGTCTGGAGGAAAACCTGAAGATAGACCGCCGAGTGACTCGATTTGTTCTCCCTCTCGGCGCAACTATCACTATGGTAGCAGTGACTTAAAAAAATTGTAAATGTTTTTTTCTAATCTTTGTTCTTCAGGCAAACAAATAGCATAAAGCCATTTCATATTTGGAGGGTTCTATAGTTGAGCTATTTGGAAGTTGTAATCGTTTTCTTTATGTAACAACTCAAACCATGAACACACGCCTAAAAACCTCATCATAGCATTCGTGCACGTTTATGGCAGCTCTGTTCCTAGAATTGTTCCTAGAAATCCAAGTTCCTAGAATTTTTTTACATCAATTTGTAGCTAAATGAGAATAATACTATCAACCCCACCTCAGCGAAGTGATGCATGCAATAGTCGATCAATGAGCTTAGGCGACATAAATAAGTCGTTTGGTGGATAAAATCAGAACCCTTTTACAGAATAACAAGTTATGTACACATAGTATGTATAGTTAGATGCACTCATTAAATTGAAAAAATTTTGAAGAAAAAATGAGGAGAAAAGAGAATTCGAAAAACATTTGCCTCGTGCATTTGTTCCTTTTTTCTACATATTGAAAACAATTTTAAAGGACGGAACCGCTCTCTACGAAGCCGTTGCAGTCATCTTCATTGCCCAACTACACGCAGTGAAACTATCTCTTTTCGATCTTCTCACTATCAGGTATCGAGTTAAACTTTTGAAAAAAAAGGTTCAAAATAAGTATTCAAATAAAAAAAACTTGAACCCATGAAAAATTTTAGTGTCACGACTACCGTCGCTTCCATCGGCTCCGGGTCAGTTCCCGCTGGTCTCGACACGATCGTGATTGTGCTAGCTACTGTAGGTCTACCGGTCAAGGATCTCAGTCTGCTCCTCACCGTCGACTGGTTACTGTAAGTTATCCAAAGAGATTTTTCCCAAATACATTCAAAAGTGTCTCATAATGATAAAACGATGTTTCCCGATTGTTTTTCAAAGATGATATTCATGGTAACTACTTATTACAATTGTGACTTGCGAGAAAATTAAGTATCTGAAATTTTGAGAGATCGTATTCGAACGAGTGTGAACGTGTTAGGCGATGGCTTCGGGGCAGGCATCATCTTCCACTTGACAAAGGACAGCCTGCTCGAGGCAGACGGAGATGAACTCATTCGCCAGATACGCACTGACATCGGTAGGTTCAGCATCAGCTTCTTAGTTATTTGAAGAATTCCAAATGCCAAACATACACTTCATTTACTTTTCTTGCTTACCGTGCTTAGTTCTACCCTGAGAACAAACTTATTATATAACTCGGAAGCCTAGGTTCTGAACATTAAGGGGTTGAAGTCACACTAATAAGTAAACTATTTAATGAAAACAGCGCGATGAATCAGTTTGCCTGATACGCGACGCGTGATGAATCGGTTTGTCTGATACGCGACACGTGATGAATCAGTTTGTCTGATACGCGACAGTATACGTGTCAGATCAGTTTCTAGGAAAGTAAATCAATATGTGAGAGGCTGCAGAAATGCTGAACAACCCGCAAATGCCGGAAGGAGGAATCGAAATGGTCAGCATGGAGACGGGGGCTCTCGCAGCGAGAGTTTCCGCCCGCAGAAAGACGTTCGACAGGACCGTTGTGACGGTAGACTCACTGACTGCAGAACAAAAGGTCACTTTCTAGGGGCTATACTAGCATCTAGCACGAACTACTGAGAAAAACAGAAAGAGAAGTCAAGTTACTTTTTTACAAGTATGTATGTTCTTGTTTTGACGAACTGGGCTATTCATTTCTGATTTTTGCTTCTTTTTTTTCTTCTTTCAACTTGATGAAAAAGATATCGGTAAAGCGGACGTTGAACTAAAGATTGCTTTTCGTAAGCGCTATTCTATGTATCATAATTGAGCGAATTCCTTTATAGGACGCGGAACGCGATAGAGTGGGCCCGGGTGAGGCAATAGAATTTTGATGTCACCGATTTCGCTGAAAATTTCATCAAAGGGTATTTGAAGTATGGCGAGAACGATGATCAACTTTATTTTCCTGATATTAGAAAAGCATGAGACGATTAAAAAAAAGCTTGTTTCGCCGAAAGTACATGAAGGTGTCGCACTGTTCTAAGAGGCATATGTCAGTCAGATTGATAGCTAGATCCACCAAATACCGACTCAATGTAGTCGGATGAAGTATCTTCGAGTACCTATGTTTGTTTTTTTTTAGCTTATTCAACTTTCACGGTTTTCGCGAGAACAAATATCAAAACAGAAATTTCATGAAAATAGGAAAAAAATTATTTTTTCTCGGAGTACAGGGAAAAGATTCGGGATTCCAGTCAGTATGTTGTAGCCCTGAGTTTTTTCTACAACTTTCGATGATTTTTTTCAGGAAAACTAAATAGATAATTTTTCAAACAACTCAGGAAAACTCGAGATACATCGCTTTGAGTTCGTTTATTACTTTACAAGGGGTATGTCTAAAGATTTCACAATAGAGCTAGGAGTCTAAAACTAAGAGAATCATACTTGCTATCCACTCCTCATTCCAAAATGATAACAAAATTGATTCTAGGGCGTCGGTAACCCTGTCAAATAGGTACCTCGTTTTCAAAACTAATTTTTGAAAAAAAAACTTGTTTGGATTTTGAAATAACTCAAAGCATTTTCCGAGTTCAAAGATGAAATTTGGCTAGTATGTTGGAATTTTCTAAACTTAGATATACAGGAAGATTCAAGTTTGTAAGTTCAGTTATCGATTAGTTATGCCAGTTTAAAAAAAACCTGAAAACGGTTTTTTGGTCGGAACTCATAATGTTTTGATTTGAGCAAAAGTGATTAACTACAAAAATGTTCATTGTTGTATGGGGCACATCATTAATGTTCCACAAATGTTTGTCGGTTTTGAAGCGAGTTATGGCCACTTCAAAAAAAAAAGAATTTTTTCAAAAAACTTCTTCTTCATTCTCATCAGCTTATTTACAAAAATTCGATAATTTAATAAACTCGTAGCTAAACTTACTTAGAAAAGAGTTACTACGGTTAGTTCAAACCTTGAAAAAAGCTATTTTAGGACCCCCGATGAGGTTTTTTGTGTTTGAACTAACTGTAATAACTCTTATCAAAGTAGGTTTTTCTTCGAGGTTCTGAAATGATCGACTTTTTCTAGTTGAGCTGATGAGAATGAATGAAAAAAATTTAAGTCGGTTTTAAGGGTTTCAGGTCTTTTTTTGAAGTGGCCATAACTCGCTTCAAAAAAGACGGGTATTTGTGGAATTTTGTTCATGTCATGCCCCATACAACGAAAAACATTTTTGTAGTTGTTCACTTTTTACTCAAATCAAAACATTATGAGTTCCGACCAAAAAACCGTTTTCCGGTTTTTTAAAACTGACATAACTAATCGATAATCGAACTCACAAACTTGAATCTTCCTGTATCTCTAAGTTTAGTGAACAACATACTCTACAGAATTCATCTTTCAATTCGAAAAATGTGTTGAGTTATTTCAGAATGGAAAGATGAAATTTGCCCAGTATGTTGGAATTTTCTTAAATTATATATACAGACAGATTCAAGTTTTTAAGTTCGAGTTATGCCTGTTTTAAAAAACCTGAGAACGGTTTTTTGGTCGGAACTCATCATGTTTTGATTTGAGCAAAAAGTGATTGACTACAAAATGTTAATCGTTGTATGGAGCATGACATGGAAAAAATTCCACAAATGCCCGTTAAATTTGAAGCGAGTTATGGCCACTTCAAAAAAAGACCCTGAAACCCTTAAAATCGACTTTTTTCCAAAAATTTTTTCATTCTTTCTCATCAGCTTAACTAGAAAAATCCGGTTATGTAAGAACCTTGAAGATAAACCTGCTTTGAAAAGAGTTATTACGGTTAGTTCAAACACAAACAAACCTCATCGGGTGTCCTAAAATACCTTTTTTCAAGGTTTAAACTAACCTTAATAAGTCTTTTCAAAGTAGGTTTATCTCCGAGGTTCTCACATAACTGGATTTGTCTAGTTGAGCTGATGAGAATGAATGAAATTTTTTTTTGAAAAAAGTCTATTTTAAAGGTTTCAGGGTCTTTATTTGAAGTGGCCATAACTTGCTTCAAAATTGACGGGCATTAGTGGAATTTTTTCCGTGTCATGCTCCATACAACGATTAACATTTTTTTAGTTAATCACTTTTTGCTCAAATCAAAACATGGTCCGACCAAAAAAAGTTTTTTAAAACTGGCATAACTAATCGATACTCGAACTCAAAAACTTGAATCTGCCTGTATATATAATTTGAGCAAATTCCAACATACTGGCCAAATTTCATTTTTCAATTAAAAAAAAACGCGTTGAGTTATTTCAAAATCCAAACAAGTTTTTTTCAAAAGTTAGTTTTGAAAACGAGGTACCTATTTTACAGGGTTCCCGACGTCCTATAAACAAGTTTGATATCATTTTGAAATCTTTTTTATTAGACATTATTTTGATTTTAGGAAGATTTTAGGAAGCAAGTATGATTCTCATGTTATTAGACTCCTAGCTCTATTGCAAAATCTTTAGACATATACCCCCTTCCTATAGTAATATACGAACTCAAAGCGATGTATCTCGAGTTTGCCTAAGTTCAATTCAATTCAATTCTTTATTCCGTGCACAAAAAGGTTGGGAGTAAATGGAAAAGAAGAATAAGAGGCAGCGAAGCACGGACTGGTTTTGCTTGGTAAAAGTCGGCACCTGAAAGGCTGTTGGGCAGTGGTGCAGTGGTACTTTACATTAAGATATTTAATTTAAAGTGAATTTAGGAACTGTTTTTGTTGCAATAGCAAGATAAAAACTTTTAGTCTTTCACAATCGGTTTCGGAAGAAGTGAACTGAAGGGAAGCTTACTAAGGCTAACGGAAAACGCATCACTATTAGTTATTGAAACTGTTTCATAAGGTACATTGATGGCTCTAGAGGCAAAGGTTGATTTATTAGACATTATTTTGATTTTAGGAAGTGATAATCTCAAACAATGAGTATTTTTCAGGTTCATAGAAAGAGGAGATGTTTTTAAAAGAGATAATAAATCTATTTTATATTGGAATGTACACATTTATGTAAAAATACAACGTCATGTACTATTCGCCTGTATTCAAGTGATTTTAATCCTAAAATTGAAAGACGTTGAGAATAAGTCAGGTCCGATTGACCATTTCTTTGTAAAACTGTTCTTGAAAAATATCTTTGAACATGCTCGATATCATTAATTTGGCCAATCAAAATACGCGACCAAATTTCACTACCATATTCTACAATGAGTCTAATATAAACAGTGAATGCGCGAGTAAGGACTGGTAAAGAAGTAGTTTTGAACGCTTTAAGGAAACGTTTGACTAATGACTCAGCATTTATTGTTTTAGGGAAATATATTCATGATAAGAAAATTTATTATCGGTCACAACTCTTAGGTCTTTGATAACATCAGAAACTGGAAGGATTTGATTGTTTAACAAGTAGCTAGTGGAAGAATGTTGTTTTCCAAAATGGACTACAGTAGATTTGGTAATAGATAACTTGAGGTTCCATTTATCACACCAAGAAGATATCACAACTAAGGCCTCTTGAAGGTCAGACGAAAGGTTAGGGACTACAGCAAATAGTTTTATATCATCAGCAAACATGCAGAAGCGTATAGTAGAAGGAATAATCAACTTAATGTCATCAATGAAAATAAGAAACAAAAGGACACCTAGTGTAGATCTCTGAGGAACCCCGCTTACCATAGGAACAGGGGGGACATAACATCATCCACGATAACTTGCTGAGATCTGTCTTTTAAATAATTTATTGCTAGAACCAAGCCAACCAAGCTAAAAGTTTACCGGTAATCTCAATTACTTCTAATTTTAAAATTAGTAATCTATGATCAACGATGTCGAAAGCTTTCGAAATGTCCAGAAAAATAGCATCAACCGAAAAACCATTACTAAGAGCATTGAATATGTAGGAATGAGATTCAGCAAGGGCAGTTATAGTAGGACGGGCACGGCGAAAACCAGTTTGAAATGGTGAGAGAATATTATTTTGTTCCAAATAGGATGTAAGAGAATCATAAAGTATCTTTTTCCATAACTTTCGAAACGGAAGAAGTTAAAGAAATAGGACGATAGTTTGAGACCGATGAAGTTGATTTGCTTTTATGAATTGGTTTTACAATCGCCGTACGCCAGGTTTTTGGTACAATTCCTGTTAAAAGGCTGTTGTTAAATAGAATTTCGACTGGCTTAATGAGAGAGAATTTACATTTCTTTAAAACTAAGCTGGGAATATTATCGGGAGTGGTATTGACTTTATTTTTTAGAGAGTTAAGAGCTTTTAAGATTCCTTTGTGAATGACGGCTGGTTACGTTCGAAAAAGAAGGCGGGCTCACTGCTTGATTCTCGTCTTCACTTCGGCGAAAAAAGGGTCTCAGAAGGGTGTATCGGTGTAAATCGATGCCTCGAACTCCCCCATTCAATCCGGCCAGCGATTGTGTTTCTCTCCCTCGCAATGTCCTTTGCTTCTCTCTCCATTTGCAGTTCAGTCGGTGTTAGATCTTCACGTATGTAAGAGCGTGGAAAAGGCTTCAGAACATCCGGACGACGGAGGCGAATCTTTTTGAGAGCGGCATTCCTCAGCTCAGAGGACGGCAAGCGGATCTTGAGCACTCGACGCTTCTTTTCCGCGTTGCCGAAACGGAAGTGAGACACAGTGTTGTTCGAAAGGGCTGCAGAGAGCTCCGGGAGATCAAGTTCCTGGGAGAGGCTGGAGATGAACGTAGAATCAGCTTCATCAGTCGCAGACGAGGAGTCCTTTTCTGACATTCCTACGCACACGAGGTTCCTGCTCTTTTCGTTGATCATTTCTCTATCTTCTTTCAGAGCACTCCTAACCGCAGAGAATGCCAGAAATTGTGCAGAAAGCTTTGCTGGTTCAGGAATAGGAGTCGGCGGAGGAGAAGTTGAAGATTCATGTTCAAGAAGAGGGAGGAGAGACGTTACCGTCTTCATCATGCGGTTGACAGCTTTGATGAGTAGAGAGACTTGCTGCGTCAGTGCTGTGATGTCCGATGTTTTCCGAAGAGAAGTTTTCGCTGTTCGAGCAAAATGCAGTTTTCTCATTTTAGAATAGAGAGCTTTAGATTAGGCAGCAGCTGCACGAGGACAAGAATGAAAATGAGAATGATTATGTAAAAAAAGAGAAAGTTGTTTGAAAAATTATGTACACGAAATTTGTAGCGAAAACTCAAGGCTACCACATACTGACTATAATCCCGGATCTTTTCCCTGTACTCCGAGAAAAATAATTTTTTTCATCTTTTCTTGAAATGTTTTGATATTTGTTCTCGCGAAAACCGTAAAAGTTGAATAAGCTAAAAAGCAAACACAGGTACTTGAAGAAACATCATTCGAATACATCTAGTTGGTATTTGGTGGATCTAGCTATCAATCTGACTGACATATGCCTCTTAGAACAGTGCGAAACCCTCATGTACTTTCGGCGAAACAAGCTTTTTTTCAATCGTCTCATGCTTCTCTAAGATCAGGAAAAATAAAGTTGATCATCGTTCTCGCCATACTTGAAATACCCTTTGATGAAATTTTCAGCGAAATCGGTGACATCAAAATTCTATTGTCCAATGTATGCAGAGCTAGGTACATTCTAGCGCGTTCTGCGTCATAAAAGGTTCAGAGAAGGTTGACCAGTGACGCATTTTTGATTGGATTCATTCTTACTGTTTTTTCTTCGACTTTTTGATTATAGCTTCGGTATCTCTTTCTTCCTTCCTCGTCCCTATCTTTATTTTTTCTTTCTCTTTTCTTTTTCTCTCTCTATATTTCTCTCTCTAAATATTTCTCTCTCTTTTTATCTCTCTATTTCTTTCTCTCTAGCCGTACCAGTATAAATACTTTCCAGAAGCTGTACTATTCGAAAGCCTTCTTATACCAATAGAGTGCTTTTGAATTGAAAGTTCTGGGAAATTAGTCATTATTCTATTTGATATGTTTTCGAAAGCTTCATCTGAGAAAATTTTTCCGTTTCCGTTATGTTTCCACTTTGTAGATAATCGTCTCAGTCTAATACCATTACTGGGTGAAATACGACAATGTATATTATGTAGTCATTTCGAACTCAGTAAAAACACTTTTTCTCTCCGCTCGTGATCATAGAATTCTCTCGTGATCATGCTCAAAAGTTATCTGTTTGGCAACTTGAAGATGAAAGGGAATATTAGCCAATTATCGAACTGCATTCAAAGTCTACACAAAAGTCGATACATTAAGAGAAAGTGGTCTATAAATCGTTGAGGTTTTTTTCCAAATTTTTCTTGGAGAGCTACCATTTTCTCGTGCTCATTACGTTAAAGAACTACATTTTTCTAACGATTGCTTCTTTTTTGAAACTTTTGATCTGGCAACTACTCTACACGATAAATTTTTAATTTTCTCAAAGTGAAGATGTGGCTGAATAGAGTTTCAATCACTAATACAAAAAACTTCTAAAAGTGTTTTTTTTTTTCACAAAAAAGACGTGGCTGAAAACTGAAGAACTAAAAAAAGAAACTTTCAAATAGAAGTAACTATCTTGAGCCGTTAAAAGAGGAGAAAATGATTTATAAAAAATTTATAATTTCAATGGCTTTTTTCAGCCCTTGTTGTTGAAAAACGACCGAGACCGAGATGAGGAGGGCAGGAGTTCACAGAGAAGTCATAAGTTCTCGGTTTAGTACTTGAAAGAGTCCTCATTCTTCTTCGAAAGTCCTGTTTGACGCATATTGCGCTGGAAAATGGGTGTTTAGAATTTTTTCGGGCTAGATTTGACGATGCGATAGGGATCGTTATGTGATGGACACGAAAGCTTTGCTTTACTTTGAAGCACCATTAGCTTCATAGATGAATCCTTGACGAAAAGCAAACTTCCTTCACTCCTCTGAAAAGTTTGAATCAAAACATAAAAGTTGTGAAGCTTGAGAGTGACGCGTATCGTGAAGAAACTCAAGATGTGTATAACCTTCTTCAAGACGATGACACATATGATTGGATAAGAGAAAATTTGAAATGAACTTTTCTCTATTTGAGACCTCTTTAGAGATAAGCAAATATTTCTGAACAAAACGAGTTCACATAAAGCGCATGAAAGAAATATCATTCATCTTAGCACTTGAATAGCACGAAAAAACTGAAGAGAAGTAAAGCTTGAGAACAAAAACAGGATGGTCCGTGTCTTACAGTTCACACCACATCTTCAGGTCTGGCATGAAGAAGATTTTTAAATGCCTCATTTGAGTCCTTATTCTATTTCTCATTGTTGAAATGTGCTTTACTTGAGTAACGAACTTGAATTCTTTTTCAATTTAATTTAAAGCTATAAATGAAGGTGTGTTAACACAAATTCATCCTGAGCTCATTCTGAAACGCTCATCAAGTAAGTTTCAACCGGAAACAAGTAATTTATCGAATGTTTATTTAAACGTTAAATATGAGGAATTTACAAGTGTCTACCGAGCATATTCATTGATATCCTCTGTTCTTGGCCTGCTTCAACTTTCATGAAAAACGCCCCAGCTCACACCCCACCCCCTACTTTATTTTTGTTAGGGTATGTATATTGAAGCTTTGCTCACGCCATTCGTGTACCGATAAAGCGTTAAAATGTGTTAATTCTTTCCTTGAAGATTAATGAGAATAAAAATTGTTTAACAAGTATTCGTTATCGGAAAGCTTCTAAAAAATCTCGACGGCATATGAGTTGTGAACAAAATCTATAATACTCATGCTCGATACGGTCATCCAGGGGGTTTCCGAAAATTGAAGCTTCAGCTCGAACTCTTCAAGATGTCTGGGTTGCCCTTCGAGTGAACGACTTGATGTTAAGGCCGAATAGTTGAGTTCGCGAGCGAAAAAAAAGGGAACATAAATGCAAAGTACACTGTTTTGATCTTGGTTTCTTCGTCTGTTGAAACAGAACTACTCAGAGTATGACGTCATGAGTGTCTAGTGACCAAATACCTTTTAAACAGTGATTAAAAGTTTTTAGAAAATTGAGTCCATGTACATAAACTTCTCAGTTGCATTGTACTCGTTACTAGAATCATATCTATGTACTGTACACGAGATAAAAAATGAAGATACGACTACTCTATTCAGTTAGATTTTAATGATAAGTCTCCAGTATGTAAAACTACAAAATACCGATTTGGTCAACTTGAGTGTTGAGTTGAGATTTGAACTCTTTTTCAGTGACGTCATACTCTTCATGCACTAATTACGTACTCAAAATCCTTCGGCCCATTGCCAATTATGACAAAGAATCATTTTTGAATTTGTTTGCGTTTTCTGTTCGGTTTGGAAGCTCTTGCTGTCGGAAGCTAAATGAACCTTTCTAAAAACACAGCTTTGCAAAAAAAATTGGGAAACCGTTTCATTAAAAAGCTACTGGGTGCTTGCTGCGCACTAAAACTTTCAAGTCAAAGTTCCAAGCGCGCTTACGCTGATGTGAAGTCTTCGTTTTAACGTCTTCACGTTCAGGCGCTCGATCAGAGGAGCCTGAGTTCATACACCAATACCATCGAACCCTTTGAAAGTGTTTGGAACGAGTGCTGAAACATCAGGAAATGAAGAGTGTTACTTAACGCTGCGAGCAACTAGAGAATACAGAAAATAGAACTGCATAATCTGTCATCGACCAACTGACAGTGTTAAAATTGCTGTAGAGAATAACATTATGTGTGTGATACGAGCCGCTTTTCAGAACAAAAATTTTTTTAAGAATGTGCTTGAAAAACTTCATTTCATGTTTTAAGAATCCAGTCTTGTTATCGTCAAGTCTAATGGTGTTCAAGTTTTTTTTTCTTGTTCCTACTACAAATGAAAAAGGCGGAATACACGTTATTTGAATTTATCGGTCCGCTCTTTTAGCCATCTTCCAAATTGTCTCATATTGTATCACTTTAACTGCTCTTTGTGATTTTTACGGTGATTCCTTCCCTCAACTTTCCTTTTTTAAGGAACTTTATGAGAAGGCCTCACAAAATACCATTATACGGATAAAAACAGCTTTTTGATTGCTATGAAACTGCTATGCACCTCATGCTGAAAGAACAGCGCTATTTTACTCGTGTCACCTTGTTGTTTTTCATTTCTGGAGCAAATGATATTTCCCAATCTAACAGTTAAAAATTGAGAAGATATATCTGAGCGAGCGCGAAAATGCGGAAAAAAACAGTTGAGAGGAGTACCAAGAAATTTTACAAGGTAACAAAATTAAAACACCACAAAAAAACAGAAGAAAAGTAAGAATCTGAAAATAAGTGTGCTGCGGATGTACAAGAAAAGAAGAAAAGAAGAGAGGATATTTAAGCGAACCTAATAAGGAAAAAAGAAAGAGATAGTTAGCGAGAGAGAGAGAGAGAGAGAGAGAGAGAGAGAGAGAGAGAGAGAGAGAGAGAGAGAGAGAGAGAGAGAGAGAGAGAGATAGAGACAGAGAGTATAGAGAAAAAGACACAGAAAAGAAAGGGGATGATGAAAAGGGGAAAAAAGAGTGATGAACTATAAAATTGACCAACAGGCGATCGATTCTACTCAAGGGGATAAAACTGAGAGTTTTACTTAGGTAATGTATGTTAAACTGTTTTGAGAACTGTTGAAATAAATCTGAAACCATTAATTGTTTATATCATCGGCGTGAGGGACAAGAAAACCATCTGAATTTTTGTTTCTGGTGTACGAATGAATGGTCGAGTATTTCAATTGTGCACCATCGCTAACACATCTTTGCGTTGTATTAAAAAGTTATATTAAAACGCTAAAACGCAGACCATTTCGAAACCATGTAGGAATTTTACATTATTACAGTTTATCCATATTTCCACATCAAATCAAGGTAAAGGAAAATTAGTTTGATACATAGAACTTACACGTTGAATTGGCTCGCAGAGCTTAAGTTGAAGCAATCAATTTCATGAACCGGAATTCCGGAAATATTGAGAGCTTCTGATGAGTTTTTGATTTTCTCAACCATTAAAAACTCAACCTTTTTCAAACTAAAGTTTTATTTAGAAAAGAGATCAAGCCTTTGAGAGTTTAACTTGTCAAAATTGTATAATTTCACTTTCAAGTACCTGAAAAAAAATTCATTAAAACTTGGAGACATTATTCATCAAGGATTAAATTATTGTTAGACAAGTATATACATTTATTTGAAAAGAACATATTTAGGAAAACTTATCTGAATCGATTGCACTGTAGAAAAGTTTGCTTATTATGTAATTTGTTTCACAATCTAGTACCTTAATATCTTTAAAGTATAACTCAAAGAGAAAATAAGATGGAACTTTTCTTGAGAAGATAAACGATCCTCTAAAACATCAATGAGCTTCTTTCACAGACACCGCATATGTGGCCAACGAGTTTTCTAGCACTCAGACGAATTTCGTTTTTTTTTTCGAAAATTCGTAACGAATCGTCGGATCATTATTGGTGAATAGCAAAAAGGTAAAACCTGTTTTTTTTTACAAATATGTTTTTCTACAAATATAACGACATCCAGCGACTCACTTACTTGTTATACATCTGCCACACAAGTGGCATACATTGTGTTGTGTTCAATTCTCTAGAACTAGTATCATGTTTTTAACGTCCAGTTCAGTTTTATTTCTCCATTGCTTTCGTTCTCTCCGTGTGTAATATTATTAAGAGTTATCACCTTATCTCTTTTTCTACATCTCACGAACTGTGTCTACCCTCCCTAACTCTTTTCTGTTTTTTATTAGGTCACTTCACATTCTGTCTCGTCTGCTCCTGTGCTCATCCTCCACTTTCAACTCTCTCTCTCTCTCTCTCTCTCTCTCTCTCTCTCTCTCTCTCTCTCTCTCTCTCTCTCTCTCTCTCAGTTTATATTAATTTCTCTTCCTCTCTCACTAACTCTCTTTATCTCTCTTTCTCTTCCTCTTGCTCTATCTCTATCTCTCTTCTTTACTTTCTCTTCACCTCCGCCCATTTCCTACCTTTCCAATTCTCACTCGTTGTTTTGCTCATGCCCTCTGCTTATGATTAACACTCAACTCCTCTCAACATTTCCTTTTTTAGTTGCTCGCTCGAAATCATTCTGCCAATGATGGTACCCTCGAATTCTACATATTATATACTAATTGATTTAGCGGTTCTCTTTTTTTTAAACAGTTCGTCGTTGATATTTTCTTACGAACGGGTTTCATGTTATGAGTCATTCAACCAACTTGATTATGTCCAAAACTGGCCAAAATCTTCAAATCGCTTGTGAATTGAGAAGCAAAAAATAGCGCTTTGAGTAATCTGCTTGTTGAGCTCCGTCTGGCTCGATTTCACACAATCGCTTGTAGAATTTTTCAAAATGGCTTGACACACCTAATTTTTTCTCTCTCTTCATCTCTCTTTTTCTCTTTTTTCCTCTCTTTCTACCTCTCTCTTTCTCTGTCTCCATATCTCTCTCTTTATCTTTCTTTTTCTATTTTACTCTCTACCTTTCTGTCTTTTCCTCAATCACATGGATATAACGGAAACGTTTAACTGACAGGTTCACTTACTTTAGGTTTTTTCATCTCCACTAATGTGGTTCTCTAGGAAAATAAACTTATTTTACTGTTCTATTTAGTTAAAGATTCGGAATAATCACATTCCTCTTATTTTTGCTTACTCTCAAGGTATTTCTTGCTACTCTCAATCGTTTGATTCTTCGCATAGCTCGGTGCTGCCAATTGAACCAGTTTCACCTGCCATGTGAGCTGCAGCTGAAGTACCGCTTTTTTGAATGTCCGATTTCCCGAATTTGTTATCGTATATCGTATAGGTCTCTGTCTTCACATCAACAATTCTCGTATCCGCGCATTTATCACCTTCTTACCAACCTTGTTTTTAGCCACACCGATTTTCTCTCTCTACTTGTGACTTTCTCTCTCTACTTGTGACTTTCTCTCTCTACTTGTGACTTTCTCTCTCTACTTGTGACTTTCTCTCTCTACTTTTGACTTCTGTTTTTTAGAAATTTTTTTGTTTACCCCTTCTCTATATCCTTGGAGCTCTTAATCTATTTCTTTACCTCTCTCTTTCTCTCTTTCTCTCTTTCTCTCTTACTCGCTTCACTTCTTTTTCTCATACACTTGCTCTCCCTTTTGCTTCATCCATCACCACCAGTTGTCTAATGTTTCTTTCGTAAACGTTTGCTATCAAAACGTTCAGTGGGAATAAATAATTGAGTTGTACCCTAGCAGTTGTTTGGGTGCAAGAGTGCCAAGTGGCTCAGCACTGAACACCTTCTGGCAGCGAGTGCCAAGTGTCTCAGCACTGAACACCTTCTGGCAGCGAGCGGACGACTAAAAACTTTTCGAGAAAGTATTTAAGAAAAGAGAGGAAGAGAAAAAAATTTCAGTGGTGGAAAAAGATTCGCAGCGAAGATTGGAGAAAATAATAGTAAGAATGAAATTCCGAGAGAAAAACCCATAGGGAAAAGCGGACTTCAAGAAAAAAAACAAAGATTTTTTTCGGTATTTTTACCTGTTCATAGAATGAATTAGGTTATTTTCTATGTGCTTTATTCGAAGATTTCTTCGTAATACTTTCTTTAAGGCGATTTTCTTGTAATCAAGTGTTTTTCAAAGCTTCGAGAGCTTGAGCTTGTTCAGTCTCTATGGGTGTAAATTTGAACGAATGTTCCGATGATGTGTATTCCGAAAATTTTATAATGTGATTGCATCGATGGTGATACTTCGATTATCAAAGAATGTTTTCTTTTTTTGAACCCGACTTGAAGAATTAACTGTTAACTTTGACTGTCAACTTTACTCTTGATTACTTCAGACTGTTTGACTTCATATGTTCTTGATTGCACATAGCAAGCTCCTAGGACGAGATTGGCCAAATTTGTCAATAAATTTTTTTTTTTATAAAGATGGATTTGATCCGGCAGCGGTCCCGCCGAATTGAAAACAGGGTACTCATACAGAAAAACAACTTTTCAAAGGTTCTCTATTTCATAAAACTTGCAATTACCCATTTTTAATTGAAGCCGTTTCATGAAGCAAACGCCAATAAAAAAAATAAATTCGCCGAGGTCTATCAAACCTATACACACAAAAAAATATTTTTAAGAAGAACACATGTTCACTGAACACATGGGATGAGAGTATCTTTTTTCTCAGCTTCAAGCATGCCGAAAAATTTCTTGATTGTTTACTTATGTAGTAATCATTTGCGTCATCCGCGAACTGTGACGGGGATGGTATGAAAGTGATTCAATGTCAGTCGTCGTATGGACAAAACGGTTTAAAAATCCTTTCACTAGAATCTTGTGGGGAAAAAGAAACTCAGTTAGTGAGCTTGAAATTCGGAAGTCATTAGAAAAAAACCCGCTTTTCAACATAACAATCTGAGAAAACTTGAGTTCATCTGGGCCCGTATGCAGAGTCGTGTATCATAATATAGGATAAAATATAGCCTACAAAATAGTGAGTTGGAGAAGAGAACAAGGCGAGAGACTCGAATCAATGCAAGAAGCTCGAGTCTTTTTCTCATGTTTATCACACTGTTTTGTAGACTATGATTTACCCTATTACTTGGTCCATGACTCTGCATACGGGCCCTGGTCTCACTATAGCAATAGACTATGATTTACCCTATTACTTGGTCCATGACTCTGCATACGGGCCCTGGTCTCACTATAGCAATAGACTATGATTTACCCTATTACTTGGTCCATGACTCTGCATAAGGGCCCTGGTCTCACTATAGCAATAGACTATGATTTACCCTATTACTTGGTCCATGACTCTGCATACGGGCCCTGGTCTCACTATAGCAATAGACTATGATTTACCCTATTACTTGGTCCATGACTCTGCATAAGGGCCCTGGTCTCACTATAGCAATAGACTATGATTTACCCTATTACTTGGTCCATGACTCTGCATACGGGCCCTGGTCTCACTATAGCAATAGACTATGATTTACCCTATTACTTGGTCCGTGACTCTGCATACGGGCACTGGTCTCACTATAGCAATAGACTATGATTTACCCTATTACTTGGTCCATGACTCTGCATACGGGCCCTGGTCTCACTATAGCAATAGACTATGATTTACCCTGTTACTTGGTCCATGACTCTGCATACGGGCCCTTGTCTCACTATAGCAATAGACTATGATTTACCCTATTACTTGGTCCATGACTCTGCATGCGGGCCCTGGTCTCACTATAGCAATAGACTATGATTTACCCTATTACTTGGTCCATGACTCTCCATACGGGCCCTGGTCTCACTATAGCAATATTCCACTTATTACTCGTAACTTTTCATGCATTTGGAGGATTTGTATTTTTACAAAGTATTCAAGGCATATAATTGTTCATAAATCAGTTATCTCCGGTAATTCGATACTCTTACAATTACCGTCATTTCAGTTATGTTTTCTCGTCGTACTGAGAACGGCCTTAAGCATTTACTCTCTATCTCTGACCCCTTCTTCTTAACCATCCTTTCTTTCTTATTTACTCATTTTCCTAATCACTTCAATTTTCTCTCGCAAATCTCTTTCTCTCTCTTTTTCCGAGCTCTCTCTTTTCTCCATCTCTTTACCTTTCTCTCTCTCCATCCATCTCGATTTCTCCCCCTTTATCTTTTTTGCTCTACCTCTATGTATCTCTCTCTCTCTTTCTAACACACACTCCTCGCACGAATTTCTCCTATGTTTTATATTTTCCTAACTTACTCTCTTCACGCAAAGATGTACATATGTCTTTTTGATCTTTTGCATTTCTCGCCTCAACCGTTTAGACGTATAATTTTCTTTTTACTACTACTCTGATTTCCGTTTTTTTTTCTTCTTTTTCTCTGATTTCTCTTTCTTTTTTATGTTTCTTCCTTTTTTCATCTCTCTGTGTATTTTCTATTCGGTTCTGTCGAAGTTATCCCTTTGAACACATACTCACTCTATTCCCGGACAACAACATCCGGTACGCGAGAAGCACCCATTCCAATTCTACTGACAGGAGCATTCAAGAGTCAACGTCCACGCACGCCTTCTATTGTCCTTGAAACGCCAATTTCTGAAGGCTTCTCCGCGCTTCCGCATTCTTTGTTTCTGTGCCTCTGCTAGAGTTCCAAAGTTTCCAATATTCTTTTTTTCCCTTTCCGTCTTGCTCTCTCTTCTTCTCTCCCTTTCTGTATTTCTCTCTAACTTCTGTTTTTCTTTCAGTATAACCATTTCGTTTTATTCATTTCCCTCTCTCTCCCTTTTTACCAATCACACACTGTTTTCCAGGAGTTCCATCAAACCTTTCCGGGTAATAAATAGTTTGCAAGTCACTCCAAAGCTCTTCGTTTTTACCATATTTTTGTCTGCAAAATATTACTCAATAAAACGACTTTAATAACAACGTTGGCGAGCAAGGCGAGCACTCAAAACTGGCCAAAAATCAGTATTATTTCTATTCCATCCTTCTCTGATGACACTTAAGGTTGCATGAACTAAGGTGATATGTCTATTATTATAGAAAAATGGTAAAAGATGTGATAAATATAAATTAAAATTATTATATCACTGCTAAGAGTATAATGTAGCAGAAGACTGTTTCGCCGCAACTCAGACAGACTTCTGCTCTCTCTGGGAGGGGCTCATCAGTGAGTGCCCAGAGAGAAAATAAACGAGTATAATTAAAACTATTAACTTAGAATTAATAATAGAAAACAAAATAAAAACAAATAAACAAATAAATAAAATTAAATGATGATAAAACCTAAAGATAAGATATTAAATACTATCCAAGTGTTTTTGTAAAGTAATGAGCGGGAATGTATTGAAGCAATGTAGAGCAGCAACTGATTGTAGTTTGTAGTAGTCATCTATTTTTCTTTTCTTCTTAACAGTTCTACTATTATATGTTCCGTAATTCTATAGTTTACGGTATCATACTTAAGTTGTATTTTAGGATTGCTGGTTAGAGTTTTAATAATCCTATTAAGTATAATATCATCTGGAAATCGATTTTCTTGATATATTTTAATCATACTTCGCATTCTATGGTGACTCAATTATCCGGCGATTTCATCTTACCGAATCAGAGTGTTCCTCATCTAAAAGTCAAGCTAAGTATGCTTAAGAAAAAAGACAATGAGTTTTAACGGTAACTAGTTTAACGACAGGTGCGGTGATCTTACTTATACCTAATTTCACACTATTCCAATATTACATCCAAACCCTAACGTTACAGAAAAACTCGTAGATTGAATGATTTCATTTGCAAAACCCGAAATATTCAAAATTCAAACTGGAAAACAGTTCTCACCTAAGAAGTTCCAATAAAACTATTTGATTGCCAACAAGCCATTGTTTCGTTAATTTATCAAGGAAGAAAACCTTGTAGAAGATTTGACATTGTGATTGAGATCACCCATAACTTTTATCTACGAATGTACACATAACAAGTTCTCCTCAAGGTGGGAGGAGGGACAGAGGGTCGAAAAGAGCGGGGAAGGATTGAGTAACTGAGCATTTCTAGCGAAAGTGCATATTGACGGTGCGTGAATAAACTGCAGACGACTTTTTATTTATTTTACAACTCTCTATTCAGTATGCTTTGTGCATCGAACAATAACACTTTTTTTCGGCCTCAGTCTTATTAGAGCTTTTTTCAAAACATAATTGCTACATTCCACTTGGAACTTTTACATCTTTCGTTCACAATTTTCTGAACTTTAGCAAAAGCGTTAGTCCGTTGCAAAAGATTTATTACTCCAGTTTATGCACTTTTTAACCCTTTCATATAAAATAAACTGCTGAAACTCATTATCAGATAAATTTAAGAATCATTGCATCTTATTACTCATCATTGATTTCGAATTTTCTTTCGTTGTATATATGAAGAGATTATTTTCGAATACGAAAAAAATTGTTTACATTTTTTTTATTCAAAAGTTTAAAAGTTTAAAAATCATCTTCTTGTTTTTTCTCTGAAGTTTCGACTTAAACTCTTGATTTCTTAACTCTTTTCGAACTTTTTAATTTTACCAATTTTCTCGGTCTGCGTCTGCGTTGCTCCGTTTCTGAATGAGCAACTTTTTGAGATAAAGTGTTCTTCTTTTTACTTTCATGAATGTTTCTTATATATGTAGTTTATCATCGAAAACGTAAGAAAACTTTTGATCATAGACGAGTTAGAGAAGTAAAACAATAGAGAAACAGAAAACAATCGAGTTCAAGGCTATAGAGAAGAAAAGTGAGGAAGAAAAAACTATCTGAAAAATACCCCATGAATTTCGCGGAATAAAAACACGCCAATTAGACACGCGCCAATACTTATCAGCTGCTAGCCCATGGCAAATTTTTCAATTCGCTCCTCATAAATGTCAACAAAAAAACTTTCAACTCTCTTATACAAATTTGTGAATGGCAAATGAGATCAGTTTTGAGTACATGCAAAGTTTTCAAGTCAGATTATGGACGAAGGGTGCAAAAGAATTTTGAGGAAGTTACCATAGAGAAAATATGTAAAACTAGGTTCTGAAGTCATACGTCTCTCCGCTGTGGAAAGTTATCTTTTCAAGACTCTATTTCAAGTCCCAGCCGATTATATCTCCGCAGTTTCGCCCATAAATGCTCAGAAGTGTGGGGAGTGCAATCTCTTTTTCACTTATCAGCCTTGCTGAGAAATAGGAGAAAGAGAAAGCTCGAAAAGATGAATGAAAAGAGATGCAGAAAGGTGAGAGAGATCGTGTAAGTGCGGAGAGAAAGAGAGAGATTGAAAAAGAGAATGAGGTACTAAAGCAATAGAGAGAAAGAAAGAAGAGGAGAGAATAAGGAAAAGAATACAGCAAAAATAAGAGAGAGATAAAAAAGAGGAAGAGAAGAGGGCAAGAATAAACGGGTAGACTGCATACAGGGAGACATGGAACCATTGCGGTATGATAGTAGAGAAATAATGATACTGCATATACACATGAAACCGTCTCATTGTGCGAACTCGCACGAAAATAACGACGGTTTTATGGAGGAACTTTTTTATCAGTTTGTTATCGGTTGAGAGTTCGCACCTAAGCACCGAACTCTTTCTTCTTGCCGACCGGATTTACAGTAGTGTTTCAATATATTGCGTCACTTGAATTTTTCTACCTTTTCAATTTGTAATTAAGTCTTGGAAATAAATGGACGTTACAGATGTTCAATTAGGATCTCGTGATGTAGAATTTTGGGTGGCCTCGCTCTGAGATTTGATCACGCTGCTGTTTGTTGTTCTAGAACCATTCAATGCTTAATAAGTTTTGTATTACCAGCCCATAGATGTTGATAAGAGAAGTGAAGGAAATTTTTCTAACTCTTCTATCAGTGGATGAATTTGACGCTAATGAATTATTAACATTTTATAGGAAAAAACTTTTGAGTTTTTTTCTATAAAAATGTGTTTCTGACATAACAAGGAAACAGGGTTAGCAAGTTTTCACGACCAAAAAAAAAGTTTTGCTAAATACAAATTGTAATAGAAAAATAGAATAGATTAGAAAAAGCGAGAGTTAGAGGCTAGCGAGATGAGTTGTGGAACAGTGTTTCATCTTCCCCTTTTTTCTGAAGAAAAAAAACCCGCGCCCAATTTCCTTTTAATGCCCTCTAAGATGGTCAACCCTATTACTTCGCTTCAGTTCTAAAAAAACAAAGTTCCCTTTCTAGAGCCTGAGATAAGTCCCTCTATCACGTTGTCGTATCTCATCTTCGCCTCTGTTTTCGCTGCGACTTTTGTTGCTCGCTGAGCACGTCTTCGACTGTATTCTATTTTTTTCTATTCCCTTTCTATATCTTTCTTTCTTTTCCTCTTTTCATCCCCTTTCCTCTTCTTATTGATGATCTCGTTATTCCTTTCTTTCTTCTTCCATTTTTCAATTACTCTTTCTCCTCAACTCTATCTCTCTTTCTCTCTTTCTCTCTCTTCCTCTCTTTCTTTCTATCTTTCTCTCTCTTCCTCTCTCTTCCTCTCTCTCTTTCTCTCTCTCTATACCCTCTCCTTCAACTACTCTCCTTGTTTCTCTTCTATAACTAACCAGACCGGACTTCTGCTATTCTAGTAGACTAGACACAGAAGCCTCGTTTCAACCGCTCGCTGTCCCTCTGCTTCATTAGGCTTAACATCCACCTTTTCTTCACTTCATTTTTATCTCTCTCCATTCACTTCTTTCTCTTTTTTTCTTTTTTTCTCTAGCTTTAACGTTCTGTGTTCTTCTGAAGTTCGGTTTTGTGCCTTATCCCTCTCAAATTTTCTATACTTCGTTGAGCGTCTTTTTTCTCTCAGAAACGCAAAAAGAAACTGGTGTTTTCGTATTCAGATCTGCTGAATAATACCAAAAGACTCGTTATTTTCATAGAAATTAAGCTGCTCAATAACGTTCTTAGAATAAAGAAAAAATAAGGAGAAAAAGAGATAAAGATAGAGAAAGAAAGGAAAAGTTAAGATGAACTACGGAGACAGATGAAGAAATAAAAACAGGAAGAGAGAAGAGAGAAAGAAAGAGAGAAGGGAACATAAAGAGAGAGAAAGAAAGAGAGAAAAACATAAGGAGAAAAAGAGAGAGATAGAGAAAGAGGAGCGAAGCGACGTGAATATGAAGATCGTCCAGTCGCTTCTGACAATCTATCAGTGATACAATATGTAAGTTCATTCCATAAGGGCGGCCTATTTCATGCATTGTTGCTATGCCGCCTCATCAACCTCCGTGTCCTCTTCCTCTTTCCTCCCCCTTCCTTCTTCTCCCTTTTCCTCCTCAACCCATGAGCCGCTTTGGCAGACTCCAGAGAATCTCTCAATATGCAAATTTACTCATGTTTCAACCCAAAATTTCCGAGATTCTTTCCTTTACGTCAACGAACCGGTTCAAACAACGTCAGTAAAATGAAAACTACATAATTCTCTTTCTCTCTCTCTCTCTTCGTTTCGTTATATTTCTCTGTCTCTTCTTCTTGTACTTTATATTTTGGTTACAAGCTGTCTCCTTTTTTTCTCTTCCTACTATATATCTCTCTCCATGTTTCTGTGTTTTGCTCAAACACTTTCATGTCACCTGCCTTCCGTTTCATTCTTTTACTTATCAAGTATTCACTATTTATTTTCCACTCGATCCTCCAACAAATTTCCATGCAGTCTCTCTGATGACTGTTCTCTATGCAAAGCGATTCTCACTCACTAAACTCACTCGATTTAAATGAATTTTCCGTTCTTCTACAGTTTTATAACTCAATCTTCTAAATTCTCGATTGACTGTTCACCTTTCTGGGACGCGATGTGGGAACTTCTATGTGTTGAACGAGAAAAGTTATTTTATGAAAGAATTGCTACTTGCCTAGCTTTCTCAAGAAATTCAGAAAAGCTTTTTGTGTACCAGAACTGTTCAGCATGAATCTGTAGACGTACCAGAACTGTTCAGCATGAATCTGTAGACGTACCAGAACTGTTCAGCATGAATCTGTAGACGTACCAGAACTGTTCAGCATGAATCTGTAGACGTCTATATCCATGTGAGAAGAATTAAGTCTCGTTTCCAGAATGGATTCTGAATTTCTGCATCCTTCATCTGATTTTTTTCTCCACTGATGCTGCCGCTGTTCACATTTTGTTTAGTCAAGGACTCGCATCATATCTCTTTAAAATGGTTGCACTTTCAAACTAATGTTCAAAATTCAACATAATTTTCCAAGGCGTCTACTCACTTACTCTATTCTGAAATTTAATTTATGTATTTTCTGGAGAATGCAGCTTCGCACTTTCAGATCCCTTGTGAAAACTTTGTAGAGAAATGCAGGGGAACGGGCTTGACGATCAATCTAACCAGCACTCACCTTCTAGCAGGAGATGGGTAATGGAGCGTATGGGATTGGGACATGGGACATGAACACCTGAGTGAGAGAAAGAGAGGGGGAGAGGGAGAGGGAGAGGGAGAGGGAGAGGGAGAGGGAGAGGGAGAGGGAGAGGGAGAGGGAGAGGGAGAGGGAGAGGGAGAGGGAGAGGGAGAGGGAGAGGGAGAGGGAGAGGGAGAGGGAGAGGGAGAGGGAGAGGGAGAGGGAGAGGGAGAGGGAGAGGGAGAGGGAGAGGGAGAGGGAGAGGGAGAGGGAGAGGGAGAGGGAGAGGGAGAGGGAGAGGGAGAGGGAGAGGGAGAGGGAGAGGGAGAGGGAGAGGGAGAGGGAGAGGGAGAGGGAGAGGGAGAGGGAGAGGGAGAGGGAGAGGGAGAGGGAGAGGGAGAGGGAGAGGGAGAGGGAGAGGGAGAGGGAGAGGGAGAGGGAGAGGGAGAGGGAGAGGGAGAGGGAGAGGGAGAGGGAGAGGGAGAGGGAGAGGGAGAGGGAGAGGGAGAGGGAGAGGGAGAGGGAGAGGGAGAGGGAGAGGGAGAGGGAGAGGGAGAGGGAGAGGGAGAGGGAGAGGGAGAGGGAGAGGGAGAGGGAGAGACGAGAGAGAGAAAGAGGATACAGAGAGAGGAAGAGAGAGAGAAAAAAAGAGAGAGAGACGCAAACATCCCTCCTTCTTAGAACGTCAAAAAAGGTTGTGTTACGATTCCTATAGAGTAATATGACATGAAGTTGGACAGGTTAAGCGTTTTAGTATACATAGATTTCACGTAAACGTTTTCCTCAACTTTTTATGAGTAAAAGGCTTATGCTCAATACCGCGAATCCAGAAAACGCTTTTAATTGTGTTGTGCGATTTACAGATTGGCTTTTATAAATATTATACATCGTGTAAACTAACGCATATTCCAGCCTGTAATTTTATTCTTGATGAAGAGCTGTTTAAAATCATCTTAGCTTCCTCTGATGTGAGCATTTCGATGGAAAATAATTCAATTCTGTCTTTTTGGCACAAACAACAGCTCGGAGTCGGTAATGAAGGCTTTGAATTCTTGTTGTCGATGTCCGACCACTTCTTCTGCAGTGATTCTTTGAGAAACTAGACAATATGTCAAGCATGGACTTTTTTCTCAAAATACGAAGAGATGGAATTAACAAGCGAGATGAGAAAAAAGATGACGAGATCCAATTGCGCGGGAGATCTCAGAAAATGTCTGTAATTTGATAGCCCTCATGAACGGTCGCAAATTATAGCTGCTATCCTATGTGTTTTTGCAGTAAGACGCAAACGAATAAAATAAACCTGGTCAACTCTGAAGTATCATTCCATTGGTTAACTGGAATGATGGAGATAAAAAGAATTGAAGTGATTTGAACATTATCATTCGAAAGACAACAAACTTGAGCCTATCTTTTTTTAGCGTAGAACACTCAGTTACTTATCCTTGAACTTGTTATTTTATTAGCGTACCTGCATCACTGGGTTTTCTTCAAAGGTTATCATCGAAACGTACTTCTGAATCCAGCTCAAAGTTTTGACTCTCAGAAGATTGTTAGGTTTTCCCAGTAATATGTCAATAGTTTCGATACATGCGGGGCGCAGAGATTCAGTATACTTGGTAAATGAATTTATAATCCATAACAGAGCTTCATTTATATAAAATAAACAAACATATGTAGCATATTTACATAAATCATCGAAATCAAACAGAATGTTTTTATGTATTCACACCTACAGTATTTTAAAGCATCTGTATGAGACCTGCAAGTTATCCCTTCTGAAGAGATCGCTTTGCCAGAAATTGTGAGTTCAACTCGCTAATTCGCCTATTACAGTTATATTGAAGCTCGGCTTTATTATTTGAACTGTGCATTGAACGAGGATTGTGTTTCATAAATCATGTTAAAATTTCTTTTTCGAAGCATTAGAGTAAATGGTGATTTTAATAGAGAACTCATTTTACTGTTGAAAGAATCAAGAAGCTATTCCAGTATACGTTCCCTGAATTATATTTCTTCTTTTCAGACGTTCTCACGTTCTATGGTGAATCCCCTCGTTCTTAAAAGAACTTCTTTGTTTCTATTGTAGTAATGTTACCCTCACTTTTCCCTCTGAGTGCATGGGGAAAATAGGTTGTTTTATCCGCTCAGACTTGCACAAATAACTGACAACTGAGACTCGTTTTGGTTTTGCTCTCATGTTCGAGAAAAAAACATGAAAGAACTTGAATTCAAGAATATTACATTCTACTTTGCAAAATGCCCTGAGCAACTAGGATTTCGAACTTGTGTTGTAAAATGGCGAACGATCCAGCAGAAAAATAACAAAAAAATGACTGAAGAATTCATTTGATTACAAAAAACTTATTTTGAAGACAAAAAAACTCCACGGGCTAAGTAAGGCTCATGTGTTTTTTTTACTTCTTATATTTGAATCAGACTACGACTTTCATATTTCTGCATCCCCGTCTTTTATTCTCGAGAAGTTAAATTGTGATGTCTTTGATGGGCTTATATTTTATCTCACTCGCTCACTGTCTCTCTCCTTCTCTCTTTTTCACTGATATTGAATAAAAATAAGCTAACTTAATTAAAAGTCAAGAAGGTAGAGATAGTCTTGTTCCGGCTTGACATTGAATAAGACTGAAAGAGAAAGAAGTAAGATAGAGCGAGGAACACCAAAACCTTGAATTGAAAGTATGCGAGGAAAAAAAGGTTTGTGGAAACTTCCGTTTAGGGAAAACTGTGGAAACTGGAAAGAGCCTTCCTTATCTATTATACAAGAAAAGGTTAGAAAATTTACACGATAATATAATAATTGAGTAATAGGTGTTAGTTAACAAGAGGTCTTAATTTATTAGGACAAAGAAGCCGCAGAAGGCAGCGATGAGAGCGTGAGTCTAACGATGAAAGTTATTACACGAAAGAGGATGAGAGGCAGAAGTTGATGTTCAATAAGGAATTATGAGTTAGATAGCAAGACGGCTTAGAAGCATCAAATTAGAACACAGGCAGAACGCGTGAACTAGGGTGAGTCGGAGAAAGAGAGAAAAAGAGAAAGAGAGAAAGAGAGCATGGGGGAGGCGAGAAATTTTTGAGATTAAACGAAGTAGACCTTGGAGACATCCGACGAGAAATAATCAGCGAGAAACGGGGCGGTGCCACTGAATAAATGGAAAGAATAAAGATAAAAAGAAATAACGAGATGGAGAGAGACAGAAAAAAAGAGAGAGAGAGAGAAAGAGAGAGAGAAAGAGAGAGAGAGAGAGAGAGAGAGAGAGAGAGAGGAGAGGGGAGGCAACAAAGCAATAATGCCGAGAAAGAAAAGAGAAAAGAGACATAAGAGTAACGGATAAACGGATAAGCAGAGACAAGAAGGAAAAGATGGATATAGATGATAACGACTCCCTGTCTTCCACGTGAATTACTCATTGATTATATTTTCAGGTATCACTTATGCAGTGTTTTTATTTGCGAAAAACATAATGAAACATAACGACATCCCGTTTTTTTTTTCCATGTTATGTTAACAACTAAAATTTGTATAAGTGTTCTCAAATACTCTCTCGCCGCAGACAACGAGAGACACCGCGACTTCTATGTCACAGAAAGGGCACAAAATACCGTACACCATGCACATTTGAAGCGCTATTCCATTTGAGACTATTATTTATACAAATTTTAGTTGTGAACATAACGTGGAAAAAAAAACGGGATGTCGTTATGTTTCATTATGTTTTCGCAAATAAAAACACTGCATTACTTTCTCTTCTCTGTGTTCCATCGAATTAGCAACCCAATTTGAAGCAGTAAAAATGTATCCCATCACGTTGCTTTTGACCCTTTTTCTTCTTAGTTTTGTGCTTCTTCTCCTCGCTTCTTCTCCAACGATGTTCTAACATGGAGTTTTTGTTCACAATCACATTTTCACATTTTGTTTCGAAAACTGATCGGCGTTTTACCTAATCACTATAAATCCGTTCTTGGAAAACACTCCAACACTCATTGAATAACCACTTTGAAATTTTTTCAAAAACTATATATTAGTTGAGTTAATTTTTTGTTTTTGAAAACTTTTTTCTGATTTTTTTTTAAAGCTTATTACGCCATCATAAATCCCAATCATGAAAACTAATAATGTGAGGACAGTTATTTCTTTCTGTAATTAACTCATAGAAAACGTTTCTTAACTGAAATCAAGTAGGAGCTACGTGTGAATTAGTTCTCTGGAGCTCTTACTCCAGAGAACTCTTAAGAAGGGGCTGTCGCTGTTATATGCAACGTTGTTCATTAGAGGCGTTCGATATCTTCTCGGGGGGAGATTAGAAAGCTGGCGATTCCGAGATGCTAAGGACACCTGTTCTTATGAAACATACTTTTGGAGATGCCATACGCTATCATTTAGATTGAGAAAGACGAATCAGGGAAAGTTCATGTGCCTTTTTTCTGGTTCGAATGTGTTTTTTGTTGAACAAAATTTAGGAGATGGGGAGGCTCGAACAAGAATAGGAGGTTCTTTTCGTTTTTCCTCACTTTTCCAATTTAAAAGATTGTTTGTTAAAATGTTCCGTTATGAAAAAAATTTATTCTTTGACTGTGTTTACTCTTCGGCGTCTACCTTTCTCTTATTTAGTCTCTTCTAATGTTGATTCTTGTTTTTTTTTTCCTTTTTTTATTTCTTTTTTCTAGATTTAAAAGTTTTTGTTCCCTATTTCTAATTTTAAAATCGCACAAAAGGAAACTCTTACTTTTTTTCTTTAACTTCTGCTTTCATCTTTCTTCCGCAATCAATCTTGTACTCTTCAAATTGACCTTAAAAAAGAAATTCACCAGCTTTGCATCTCAATTTTCTTTCTCAAATTGAGCTGCAACGATGTATTCTCTCCCTATTTCTCTGTCAATTGAGAAGCCAGGAATTACTCAGGGATAAATTTCATTTTCGCAGTCCCGCGAATAGAGACTTTTAGTCTCATTTCGCGCTTTCTGTCATGATTTCTTATTCATAGAGTCTCCAGCTGAAAAATTTACCCATTTTTCAAAAAGGCTCAATTAATCCTTGGGTGCTCAGGCTTGAATTTAGGAGCTTTGCCTCAGATAGAGAAGTAGGTCAAATGATAGAAAGCACAGAGAATTTAGGGGGAAAGCGCTTCAGAAGATGTGAATCCATGCTAAGGCTGTATAAGGCAAGATAATCAAAGTAGGAATGCAACAAGAGAGAGAGAGAGAGAGAGAGAGAGAGAGAGAGAGAGAGAGAGAGAGAGAGAGAGAGAGAGAGAGAGAGAGAGAGAGAGAGAGAGAGGTGAAAAGAAAAACCAGAAGGTATGATGTAGTGAGCGACTATCATTTATAATCGCCAGGCGTGGGAGGTATTACGAAGCAGTAATAACCTACCCTTTTTACCAACCTCTCACATGACATAGTTAAGATCAACATAAAAAAGAGTTATTAAAACTTGTTTCAAAAATAGTGGATTCCAAGCCATCAGAATTAAAGGTGAACAAACCAGTTACACTAATGAAACCAACAAAAGTAGAACTTACCTTCCCTTTCAAATATACAAAATGCTTACTTACATCTTAGACAATAGCTATGCCCTTTATAGTCAAATTATATATAAACAAAACAAGGGTATACCTCAAGGTAATAACGCGTCTCCTCAAATAGCTGACTTAACACAAGCTATGATGGAATTTCATTATATTAACCAAAACATAAAAGGAACTCACCCTTTAAGATTTTCACTTAATTGTACCTTCCGATACATTGATGATTTAATTCATATATCAAACTAATTAAATGAGTTCATTTCTTTTACAAAAGAAGTATATCATAATTCTCTTACTTTAGAACAAACTAATCAACAGAGATGCAAAGCTGAATTTCTTGACCTAGACATAGAAATTTTAGAAGATGGTACTACAAAGTTTAAACTATACAACAAAACCGATGCATACAACTTTAAGGTTATAAAATACCCCCACTTTAACTCTAATATACCCATCAACATTGGTCTTAACACCATATACAGTGAAACTTTACGTTTTAGTAATAACTGTAAACACATAGAAGACTTTCTCAACAGAATCACTATGTTAATAGACTCTTACAGGTCAAATCAATTTCAAGATCATATAATATTAGGTAGATTAATCAAAACTATTACCAAAAACCCATCAATATCACTAAAATAAAACACAGTACACATCAATATCAATCAAAAGATCATTGAACAGTTCCAACATATTGAGTATCATCATTGATCACTCAATTCCCTTCCATCCCTATCTTTTTCTGTTATTAAATATCTCATCACTACTTCATACGCTATTGACCTTTCTTTTTTAAGAAAATTCCTTTTTTGTTTATGTTTTTTTGTGATGTTATCGTTATTACAATTTAGTTTAATAATTTAAGTTTTTTTTTAAATTTTACTTATTATTTCTATATCACGGTCTCTCTGGGAACTCACTTCAATATCAATCAAAAGATCATTGAACAGTTCCAACATATTGAGTATCATCATTGATCACTCAATTCCTTTCCATCCCTATCTCTTTTTCTGTTTTTAAATATCTCATCACTACTTCATACGCTATTGACCTTTCTTTTTTAAGAAAATTCCTTTTTTTGTTTATGTTTTTTGTGATGTTATCGTTATTACAATTTAGTTTAATACTTTAAGTTTGTTTTTTTTAAATTTTACTTATTATTTCTATATCACGGTCTCTCTGGGAACTCACTTCAATATCAATCAAAAGATCATTGAACAGTTCCAACATATTGAGTATCATCATTGATCACACAATTCCTTTCCATCCCTCTCTTTTTCTGTTATTAAATATCTCATCACTACTTCATACGCTATTGACCTTTCTTTTTTAAGAAAATTCCTTTTTTGTTTATGTTTTTTGTGATGTTATCGTTATTACAATTTAGTTTAATAATTTAAGTTTGTTTTTTTAAAAATTTACTTATTATTTCTATATCACGGTCTCTCTGGGAACTCACTGAAGAGCCCCGCCCAGAGAGAGCGAAAGTCTGTCTGGGCTCGGGGGCGAAACAGACTTTCGCATTTTATATTCATAATTTAAAGCAGAACTTTATCTTTTAAATACTACGCAATTTATCTTTAAAAATAAACCCATTATGCACCTTCACGATGTATCTCTACTCTAATTGTTTAAAGTAGATAGAATTAGAACATCAACTCGATAGAGTTATGGAACGCTTATATTTAGTAGACATGGTTTTTACTGATCAGCATACATGTCTTGAAAACCAACCCATACATATTACATTGATTCTGGTTAAAAACAAGTTTGGTGGAAGTTTGCTTTGTCTTTATATTATACATAGTTTGTACCGAATGGATGCGAAAGCAACCTAATGAACCATTAAATAAGCAAGGAACACGTTTTCCCTAAGCGTTTTCCCCCATCATTTGAGTTCCTAGGAACATATTCTCAACGAATCGGAAAGAATTTTTCAAAATGCATATCATAAAAACTTATTTAAATCAAGACAAGGAAAAAATGCTGAACCTAGGAACGGTAAGAACCCCTTCCAACGCCATTATAGAACTTGCATGACAAAGAACCTTGTCAACTTGCACTTCGCGTATAATAGAAACCATTTTAACTTTTCCGTTCAGGTTGTATGAAGTAGCACTTTCTTGTTTCTTCTTACTCGGCTAACCCTGATAGTGAACATGTTCTTCTTACTCGGCTAACCCTGATAGTGAGCATGAAAAACTCAGTTTTTGTGAAAAGTTATAGCAAACGAACATTTCTCCATTTTATCAAAAGCTTCAGCAAGATGGAAAAAGCATCCAAATCTTCCGTCCATGAGAATGTTCCAAGAAAGCGCAAAACAGAAAAGTCAAAAAAATCAACAAAAAAGACTCGCTTTGTGCTCTGCTTTGAAAGGTGTTTTGCTTTTACTATCAAGCTCAAGAGAGAGATTTCGGTGGCCGTATCTAATTGTTTCCGTATGGACGACTAGCTTCTCGTCACCTTTCATCGTGTTCATCTCTCTATCATTCTCATCCCTCCTCTCTCTCTCTCCGACTCTTTCGCTCTCTCTTGTTTTCTCTAACGCTCAAGCTCTCTCTCATCTCTGCGAACGTTCACAGATCTTTTCTTTTTCTTTTCTTTTTCTTTTTTCATCTAACTTTCTTTATTCATTTCTTCCACTTTTCCTGTATAGTCTCTCTATTTAACTTACCCCCTTTCTCTCTGTCTCTTCATTTCCTGCTATTTTTTTCTCTTCCTTCGTATCTACATCTCGGAAATAGTCTCTTTCAAATGCTTCTGCAGCTATTTGTTTCGTCTGGAATTATATTGTGCGTTTCGAACGTTCCTACATTTCTTTTTATCCGTTTCTAGAAAGGAAGCCAGTCTTCTAATTTCACTTCTAGAAGAACTAGCCTTGAGAAAAACTCAATCAAAACCGCTCTAGTTTTTGAACGTTTTTGTGGCGTTTGTAGATGTGTTCCGTGTTTGCCCCCCCCCCCCCCATTTACTAAGAGCCCCCAAGTTTTCTGATTCTCCAGCATTTTTCGACCTCCTGAATTGACCTAAATGAACTATAAATGCTACTTCGTTCAAATTTCGTCTGAAAGATTCATAAAAATCGGCGTTCTGACCAAAGGCCTGCTCACAGTATTTGTAACTTTAAGCAGAATCAAAAAAATTATTTGCAGCAAAGGGGCCGTTTTGCTCGTCTTGCGATCTATACGAAGACAGGCTGGAGACTTGGAGAGGTACCGAAAGTTGAGAAGGTGAAGAGATTTGAGAGAAAGAGGGTAAGGTGAGCGGAGTACAGAGAGGCAAGGAAAAAAAGATGAGTGAAGGGGAATATGGCTGCACGCTCACAGAGCTCCGCTCACTCATGGATCTCCGTGGCAAGGATGCACTTGATAAGGTGAGGTTGAGGAGTTTTCGATGAGGTGATGTGATCAAAGAGAGGTCCTCTAAACAAGGTGATGTCATTGAGATGCTATCGATGAGATGATTTTATTGATAACCTATCGATAATAAAATACTGTCCAGAAGCTCTCAATCAGGCAAGATACCTGAACTCACATGAAGTTACCTGAATTCTCATATTTAGCATGGGTTTTTTTTTTATATTTTGCATGGGTATTTCGCATATGTATGAAGTGATTGAGATGCTCTGAATAGGAAAAAAACCATACCTATCCGTAAGTATTAAATATTAGATATGCATTCATAAATATCTGGTTAAAAGTCTCTAACCCATTGGAACATTCATTTAACTACGCAAACTAAAGGTAAAAAATTGTAACTCAACAATCGTTAAAAAAGTGATATTATGCATTCACAAAAACTGATTTTTAAATAATACCAAGTGTTAACTCTAATCTTCCGAAATGAATTTTTCTGTCAAAGTTACCTGAAAATTTGAATTGACAATGATTCTTAGAGAAATTTTCAGGTCACGGGCATGTCTTGAAGCTTCATTAAATCATTAACGATTCTACGGGGATTTTTTATCTTTATAGAAGTTTGAACAAAAATTTTTTTACAATTTATTTAGATCATTTCCTCTTCTTTCGTTTTGAAAATAACTGATTATTTACAGAGTCTTTGAAATTTTGCGTTTCTTTTCTATTCACGAAAGTCTACCCTTTTGTTTTGATATTTCCCCATTCTTTCCTATTGACTAATCAAGTTCGTATGTTGAATCTTAAGTGTGATTAAAGCAAGCTTGATGCGAAAAGACATCTGTGGACAAATGAGCAAACTGAGAAGAATCACACGGAGCCTATGTAATCGGGAAGTGAAAAAGGTGTTTGTTCCCCGAGGGGAGGGTGGATCGAGAGAGTAGAGGGAGAAGAGAGAAGTAGAGAAGTAGAGAGGGAGAAGCAAGCGGGAAAGAACTCCTCACGGTGTCTTCACAGGAGGTCCGTGAGCAGAGCAAACAAGAGAAAGACATAAAAACATCTCAGAAAAAGGAAGAAGTCGGAAACCGTTTTTTTAAATAACTCATACATGAAATAAGTTTCCAAAAAACTTTTTTCTAGTCTTCTATAACAACTTTATCTTCATCATTTTACATTGTGGATTGAATTAGATTGATTTTTCAATTTAAAGGTATTTTTGCCTTGAGGAAAAAATATTTTATGGTTTTTCGTAGATTTTTCAAACCTTTTCCCCACATTCATGATAGTCCTCGTAATTGATCAAGATTTAGGTTAGTTCAAAAGTTGGGAATAATAGCAATGTTCTTGAGAAAAACGGAGTTTTGACTGCTTCTGTTAGAATGGGTTATTTGATCAGTAAACCGGTTTTAATCCTTTGCATAGTCGCATATTTTTCCGGAATGACATGTTAAAATTATAATATTGTAATTCGATGCTTTGATAGTTTGTATATGTATCAGATACACCACAACTCTTGGATATACAGTAGTTTTCCGTCCCATTGCTAGAGTGTTTTAATAAAAATCGTCTTAGCCAGACTTTACTACCTCAAAAATAAAAGGCTGAGGTTTCTGACCCCTTAAGTAAGTTTATGTAAAATTATTGAAATATCGCACAGAGAAAAGCTAGTCCACCGGGTGGGATGGAACCCAGACCATCTCGACTCAAACCGGAAGCGCGTGTTACCATTACACCACGGGGACACATTGCTATTCCGTGCGATAGTGTTATATGAAAGGCTCAAATGCCCGCTATGTTTAAGTATGTATATAAAAAAGTTTCTGAGTTGATCGAACAAAACTGTGAATTCAGATAGAATCTTCCTACAACGGCGTCCAGGGATTGTGTGAGCGGTTGAAGACGGACCCAGTTAATGGTTTGCGGAACGATGAGGCCGAGCTGGAAAAGCGACGAGCTGCTTTCGGGAAGAACGAGATCCCACCCGCTCCTTCCAAGAGCTTTCTCAGACTCGCCTGGGAGGCGCTCCATGTCAGAAAATCTCTGAATTCAATGTTTTTGAAGTATTTCAGTGTTGGTTGCTTTATTAACCTTTTTCTCAATGTAATTTTGATTTTTTTCTTGTTTTTTTAGTTGGTCTTTGGAAAGTTTTCGTTCCAAAAGGCCGAATAGTCATATCAACTGACATTCAACTCTATTGTCGTAGGCATAACTTTTTTTGAAAATTTTAATACGGATTTATAATTTTAATACTTCATCTTCTTTTTTTTTCAAAAAGAACAAAGTGACCTCATTCTGAAAGTAGAACCATGTAAACCTAGTTTCACAGGAAATTGTGTTTGGACTGAGTTTTCAAAGATGGTGGACCTTTTTTATTAGATATAATACTTTAGCTTTCAAAATCAAGAATAAAACATTTAGAGAAATTCCAATTATCAAAGGTTAGTAGTTTTTACGCCGGAAGTCTTCGATTCCAGCAAATGAAGCATAGTGAGTAACTAGTTTTCCAGGATGTTACCCTTATTGTACTGATAGTCGCGGCTGTGATATCTCTTGCGCTCTCCTTCTACAAACCTCCCGCAGGCGCAGATCGTTAGTTCAATATTTCACTCTTCCTTTTTGTAAAATAAGTTCCTCATACACAGTGGCAGGAGCATCAACATATAAGACGATGCTGAAAATAACTTTCGCCAAAATGCTTAAAATATTGTTTCTCAGCCAAAAACCTTATTTCGCCAATATTTCGAGTATGCGCATTTTGGTAGAAGGAAATTCCGATATTAGTCTCTTTTTTCACTGCCAAAATAGGGAGGAAGAATCGGCCACTGTGCCAAGTGATGAATGTCTCTGTGGCCAGGTTTTGTCCCTGCAAAATCACGGACAATTTTGTTTTTCTTTGTGACATGTTTTGGCACTACCAAACTCGACTCTTTTTCGAACACCTTTCGTAACTGCCAAATTGGGTCACAATTTTATTTTTCCTTTGTGATATGTTTTGGCACTGCTCTTTTTTGAACACTTTTTGTCCGTTGAACACAGCTTACAGGTTTCAGGTTTGTTTAGTCCAAGCCCTGCTAGGAAATGGTAAGCCTAAGCGAATTTCGATGTTAGAATTTTTCTGAGGGTTTTGAAAACGAGAAACGATACCAACAGCGGCAACGACCACAGACCAACCACTTCTAGCGACGTACCTCAACCAAGTTTAGTAAACTTATGGAGCGTTAGAATTCAACTTTTCACTTTGCAAAGTAATCTCTGCAAAGTGAAAAAAAATTTCTACTTCTCCAACATTATGCTATATTTTACCACTCTCTCGCACCGCTCTTTGTTTACTTCGTGGTTTTAGAGTGATGGAGCGTTCAACGGGATCACTTTGCGGAGATTACTTTGCAAAGTGAAAAGTTGAATTCTAACGCTCCATTAGTTGGAGTACGTCGCTAGAAATGGTTGTTCTGTGGCGGTTGTAGCTCATGGTATTGCGTCTCGGCCTTTTGACTGAGATCGAAGTCTAGCATTGGCACTCCCCAAAGAGTTTCTGAGAAAAAAAATCCCGGAAATGAGGGCTAAGGGGTTGCATGGGCTACTCAAAAAGCCCGATTTTGGCAGTGACAAAACAAGAACAAACAAACAAAAAACGAGTTTGGCAGTAAAAAAACAAGGACAAAAATACCTGATTTTGGCAGTGAGAGAAGCAGTTAAAAATTTTATCCCTTCTTCAGCGTTGACAAAACGAGCACAATGTAAGAAGCTTGTTTTTTCACGGTTTTCACTTGGCAGACCTCTCAAAACGCATGTTGTTTGCTACTATTTATCATGGCGCATTTTTCCGTTTCTCACCATGGAAAAGCTTGGAATTTCAAGCGAAATATGCCCGAGGAACAACATTTTATTCCAAGCATCGTCTTATATAATAAGTTATAAGTGGTTGAAAGCAACCTGAATTTGATCTATTTAACTACACACGATTAGTTTGCAAGAGTCACGAGGAATACAAACTCACAAAAAAGTAGTCTAAGATGCCGGTGAAAACATCAACGAAATGTTAAGTTTTTTATACAGCTCTAAAGTATCTGCTCAAGACAAGACATCAAGTTTTTTATACTACAGATTGGTGTTTACTCTGTCAAAGGAGCAGAAAAATTTTAGCCCCTCATCCACTCGGAAGTCTTTCGAATTTCATACTTGCTCCAGATTCAAACGATGCGTCAGAGAAAGAGACCGGATGGATAGAAGGAGTCGCCATTCTCATCGCTGTCATCGTTGTCGTTTTAGTGTCAGCTATCAATGATTGGAGCAAAGAGAAGCAGTTCCGAGGTGAATATGACTTTTATGTCTTCATTGCATGATTGAACTTGACTTTCATAGAGTATTCTCTTAAACTCTTCAATGTGGTTATTTCACACAAAGTTTCCATAAATAAATTCGATCAGTTATGTATAAGTTTTACATTCCAGTCGAAAATATTGTACTGAATAGTTTTTAAAAAGATTGGTGCAAAAGTTAGTGTACTTCGTCTTTTTAAACTCTACATATATACTTTTCTAGTTCTTTCATCACCATATTTATCTCAAGATGTGTTACAAACAATCACAAAGTATTTACAAAAGGCATTGCACTCACAATGCTTTCGTATATGAATAACATTGAACCAAATGAAATAAAATTCCAATTAAGTTTGTATAACTGTAGAAAAAAAAAACTCTTAATGAAACAAAATCCTATCTACAATACTGACGTGGAATTATCAACGATACACGGTTAGAGAATGATTCAGAAGAAATGTTAAGAATGCTATCTTTTATTTTGTTGACTGTGGCATACGTATGATTGAAAAACAAATAAGCAGTAATGTTGCCACTAGCTTTAACAAGCGGAAAAGGCTTATTTGAAAGACCACGAGTATTTGATTCTCTGGTAGAGAAAAAATCGGTGATCAAAACATCGGATGAGCCAATCAAAATAGAAAGTAATAATCGAAAAGTTGCTATTTGTCTTCTATCCAGTGAAGATTGCAAATCGAACATTTCACAAGGTAGTCTATAGTCTACAATTCCATGCTATGTTACAGCGGAAGAAAAGGCGTCTTAAAAACAGATACTGGACGTTTTCTAGCCATGCGCTTTTCGTATGACAAGTGTGGATCATATACATACAGGGGAAGCATAATCTAAAATAGAAAATGTGTTAAGAACATTTGTAAACATGTAAACTATGGTTTGAAGGATTTTATTGCTATAAAAACAAAGTTTACGCGTTTGGTGGCTTTATTTACTATGTCAGTAATATGATTAGAAAAAGAAAGGTTCTCTGAAATTATCACTCCAAGATCTTTAATAAACCCGGGTGTGATCAATGGATTCCCTAAAAAGTATAGGAGGTGCGTGCATTCGATTTTCCGTAATGTAATACTGCACATTTATAAACATTAACAGTCATTTGCCACGCAGTAATCTAGTTTTCTATAATTTTTGAACAATCGAAAGTTTTAATTAAAGACGAATAATCATCAACTACTACCAAAAGTTTCAAGTCATCTGCAAAAATAAAAGGTTTAGCAGGTAATGAGTCAGCAATATCATTGATGAATATAAGAGAAGAGGACCAAGAACACTACCCTGGGGCACTCCCGAGATAACCGGAACAGAAGAAGAAAGTGCATCGTCTACTTATACAATTTGCACTCTTTCAACTAGCAATACATCGAGTCAATTGTGCAATTTGCCGCTTATACGAAAAGACGACAGTTTTTGCAGAAGTTTTATATGGCTCACTGTATCGAAAGCTTTATGTAGAAAAACCGAAATAAATTACGTCACAGCAAACGTTTTGTGAGTGAAGCTTGTGCAAAATATTTTGAAAAGAGAGAAGAGTTGTAGGACTCCTCTCTTTTTTAAAATAAGTAAAATAAGAAGAAGTTTCGTTCACAGGTCTCCAATCGAAAATCGAGACGGAGCACAAGTTCTCAGTCATCAGACAAGGAGAAGCTATGGACGTCGTCGTCAACGAACTTGTTGTCGGAGATATTGCCCGAGTCAAATACGGTCAGTCACTTGTCGAACGAATTATCACAGAATTTTCCGTCAATCAATATTGCGTCAATCAATTCAGTAGTCTTTGTAAATAGTTAAGAAGTCATTTTCTGAAAGTAGTCATTATTTCTTAGATCCATTGCGATTTAGGCTGCTAATAATGTCATTAAGCAGTGTTCCACCAAGTAATAACTCTTATTAAGTTTTAATCGGTATCCATTATGCTGCAGAAGAATGTAAGCATGCATATAATTACAAAACTTCTAGGTTTGGATGGTAGTTAAATTTAATGCCAGTTGAACGAATATTTGAATGCAGAAGAATCAGAATTCCTCGTGTTAAACTATCGTATAATGCGCACCGATAACTCTAGAATAACAGTGGATTCAAGGTGATCTACTCCCCGCCGATGGAGTTCTCATACAATCGAATGACCTGAAGATCGACGAGTCATCGCTCACTGGAGAATCCGATCTGATCAGGCAATTTTCTTCTTTCTTGCTTCAGACTTTTCATGGAAATAGTTGTAGTGAGAGCTGATAAATTTTGTTCAAACAAGTATCTTCTAGAGTTAGATGAGAAAAAATTAATTTTGTTAGGATGTGTCGGCTCATTTGTACGCTTGTCTCACATTTGTAGCTTTTGAAATGAGAATTATCAGAAAAAAAGATAATTTAATAAAGTTCCATTTCAATAAAAATAAAAATAAGATGCTTTTTTTTTCAAGGACTTCTTAGTCTCCATAACTCTTAGGAATTATCAATGAATGTCAAATTCTGATTAATTTAATTTTTTTGTATCCCTATGGTGAAATGACAGTGGAAAAAACTCGTGAGTTTTATTTACTGATAGTTACTAGTAAGTTTTGAAAAGTCATGACTTCTACTTACTGATGACAGCGCTTCTGTTTAAGAAAAAGTGCGGACTCGGATCCCGTCTTGCTGGCGGGGACGCACGCCATGGAAGGCAGTGGCCGCTTTGTTGTAACGGCGGTGGGGCTGAATTCCCGCACTGGGATCATCATGAGCCTGCTGGGAGCGAGCTCCAAAGACGCCGCCGGTGCTGCAGCCTCAAGTGGAAGCCAGACTAAGCTCACGAATGGTTACTTCCTAATTTGACAAGCAAGAATTAGATTTCTACACAAAATTGTAAGAATAACGTGTAGAAAATATTACTACAAACGCCTATTGCTTAATTCAAATAATCAATAAATTCGATCGAAGCCCCGAATAAAAAACTTCAACTGAAGATGTGTTCAACTCTCTAGTTTTCGAATACTTAACTTTAGATGCAAGAATAAGCTTCTGAGCTATGTGTATATGTGTGTCAAAGAACTCATCAGACCCGTATATTTTTCCTTCTTCTCATATTCTTTCATTCTTCCCTTCCCTTTCTTCAAGAAACGGCTGCTACGGGGCCGGCTCTCCTTCTTACCTCTCCCCTCTTCTATGAAGCCACTTGACCCTTTCGCCGTATAATTCATCATTCTCCCTTTCCTCTTCAACGGCTATCAATGATCTTCTCATCATTTTTCTGCTCCTACTTACCATCAGAAGCTCCTCAGCCTTTTTTTGAACCATGTTTTCTTCCCTTCACCTTCTTTTACATACATCCCATCATGCACCATCAATTTTTCACGTGATACATATGTTTCGCGTAATAAAAAGTTCAAAGTTCAATATACGTTTCATGACTTTACAAAACATTGTTCGGAAAGTTCCAAGTTAGGATCATACTCAAACTTGAAATGCGTCGAGTCTCTGGCCGGAATTTCTGCGAGTGAATCTTTTTAGTTTTTATTTAAGTAAGATGACCTCAAAATTTAATTAAGTCAGAGTTTTAAATATAACTGTTAAAAAACATATCTGGATTTTGTGGTAAGGTAAAGACGAACAAAGAACTCACCCTGGTAATGCTTTAGCTTGTAACGGGTTTCTCTTTCAGGTTCAGTGTTTTTCTTTTACAAACCTATTATAAAATGATTGTCAGGAATAATGGCTAGGTTCGCCTTACGTCGTTCGAAAAGGTCGTTCGAGTGAATAGTCTAGCAACGAACAACATTCTAAAAAAAGCCATTGCTTCCGATCGAATCGCCTAAGATAGTGACAGGATATAAAAGTGACAGGATACCAAAAGAAGTCTCTTCTTTTGAGAGAAGCCTACTTCCAAACAACGAAAAAGATTTCCTGTAATTCGCGAAAGCTATGTTAAATCTGATATAGAAAAATGGGCTTGAACGGAAAACTTTAAAGGTCTTCAACCAAATAGAATAAACACAAACCCCGCACTTGGTCATACTCGAAAACTGTTTTTGTCTCAAGTATAAGATTTTCATAACTGCAGACTATTACACTATCCATTTTGGTCCACTATTGAAACAGGCCCTCTACTTTACCAACTTGGTTTGCTATTTATCTGGCTATATAGTATTCGAGGTCACGATTTTCAGAAAGATTTTGTATGAAAAAATAACATTTGAAAAACGATATTCTTGTGTGCTTGACGGTAGTATTTTCTTATACGGTATTAAAGACTGAGACGCTATGATCTACATCTCAACTATACGACCTAATCAGGTCAGCTTCATTGCAACAGTCACTTAGTTCTAAAAAGATTGAAAGCGTGGCTGGAGATGTAATATAATTTGACAGCTTCGAAAATTACAATAATCTTGAAGCAAATGCACTTGAAATTAGTGAAGGAAATCATTTTAATGGTAAAAATGGGTCGAACTCGTTCTGGGTTAACATAAATAAAGTTAAAGATGAGTGAAAGTGTTTTTCAGGCGTTTCGAATGGAACTCCCAACGTGAACGACAAGGGCAGTGACTCCAGCGTGGCCGTGCCTTTAGAGGAAGAGAGCAAAGTCACCAAAAGCGTCCTCCAAATCAAACTCTCCAACCTCGCACTCCAAATTGGCTACTTGGGTTGGTGCTCTTATCTTTGTATAATTATTAGTTTTTGTGTGGGTAGCCAGAATCGTGGACAGTGTTTCTCAACCATCTTAGTTTGGGAAGATCTGTTCGTAGAGGGATCGAACTTGAGTTCCTTCGCACATGAAACATCGCACAAATTTCCAATGACTATAACCAGACTTTCTCTTCTGACTATGATTAACTATGACCACTAAAGGTTCTATCGTGGCCCTGGCCACAGTCATCATCCTCATCGTGCGCCACTGCATCGAGTTCTACGTGGTGAACAAGAGAGAGTTCGAGGCGAGTCACTTCAACTACTTTGTCAACTACATCATCATCGGTGTGACGGTGCTGGTGATTGCCGTCCCTGAGGGACTTCCTCTGGCTATCACACTTGCCCTCACTTACTCCGTCAAGAAGGTTTCTCACTTTATTTTCAACTCGACTATTCGAATATTTGAGTCGATTTTTCTCATTAACAAGTAGGCATGGGACTAAGAAGTCAATGAAAAATTTGTGCTGAGTTAAACGCATTGGATTGAGAATCCAGTAGACGATACACTTTGATCTGTGTCTTGACTAGAAATCCCGCCGCGGACCAAAACTGGGTAGTATAGCTCGTCAAAGGAGGGCGATGCCGGACCGGTTTGGGCATGCCACCGGACAAAACATCAGCCGATACTCCGCTATACTTTTCAATGGCGAGTCGAGGCGCCATTAAAATAACCTCTTGCCCTTCTCTGGTTAACGAATGGGTCTCGCCAAGAGGATCGCCGACTGCGGTGCGAGTGTAGACGGAGAAAATCTCTCCGGACTCAAAAGGATCCTCAACACCAACCTATCCCAAAAGGACTCCCCTCGACAGGACCTATGGGCAAGACAACAACAACATCTGTGTCTTGCGTTGTTGATGCGTTGTTAAAAAGAATAGGATTTCGAACTTTCGCTTTATAAAAGCATCGTCATTCCTATTCTTCTTAACAACGCATCAACAAGGCAAAACACAGATCAAAGTGTCTAGGCATGGGACTGTTTGATGACTACAATGTGTCACAACTTATATGTTCAATTAGTCAATCTGATGCTACCATAAGTGTTCTTTGTCTAAAAGTCCTTAGTGTGTTACTTCTATTTTTTTGCCCAGATGATGCTGGACAATAACCTCGTGAGACATCTCGACGCCTGCGAGACTATGGGTAATGCTACGACCATCTGCTCTGACAAGACTGGCACATTAACGACGAATCGAATGACAGTTGTGCAGTCATTCATCAACGGTGCGTTCAACAAAACTTCGCAAGCACCCGGAATTGACAAGAGGACAAAGGTTATCGCCTAAACATTTTTATTTATTTATTCATTGAAAAAATTTGTTAATGTGACAACACATGGAAATTAAAGAAGAAAACAACGAGAATAATGAAAACAAATAGAGAACTCGGTATTCTGTTTCAAATATTAGGTAATTGTATACCAAGCAGATCAGTAATTGTATACATAATTGTATGCCAAATTCTAAGTAATATGTTTTTTATTCATTCAATTAGTTATTTTCCTAATGACCAATACCGTAATTAAGAAGTGCTTCAATTCATAGAAATTCACATAAATCTATTACTACTTGTGATCTTGATGTAAATCGAACGAAGACGGACAACCATGTTTATTCATCTTACTTATTATATTAACTATAACTAATTTTTTCTCTTTTACTATAATTATAAGAAGGTTAAGACTGTGTCGTCTAAGCGAATATGCTCTTCCTATACCAATCATTCCAAATTATAAATTTCTTTACTATATTTCAACAATTGTTTTTAAAATCATAGTTTTAGTTGAACAGAAAAAATTCGCCACTCTTTCTTACCTTTACATTACGTTGCAGAATTTTAGAATTGCACAAGTTCCGCGAATCACAATTTCCCAGTTTAGTTTCCGTCCTAAATAAGTCTGTTTCCTTTATTTATCCTCTTTTTTCCACCATTTAAAATTTTTTTGCTTAAGTTTTCTTTCCATATAAGTCTGTTCCGTTGCTTTATTTTTTTCCTACTTCAAAGTTTTTGAAGTTTAGTTTCCTTCCATTTTTAAGTCTTCCCTTGGTTTATTATATTTCTCATTTCTGCTGCTATTATATAACAGCAAATGGAATTTCAAAACCGTATTTCGTTTACCCAAATTGATCCCTTTTTAACATTGGCTTAGTAATCGAAACCTAAGAAACGAGAAAAAAATATTTTAGAAGTCTAACGATATTGTTTTTTGTTTTTTTTTTGTACATATTTAAGTGCATTCGTATGTATATTCACAAGAACTCACAGATTGAATTTTTTCGGAGATAAAAAATTAAATGTTTAAATGAACTTGATCTTGTTCCTATCGGATAGCCAAGTTTGTTTATGGAAACCGAAGAAAAATCTTTTATAGGACATGATTATCGACTGCATCTCGATCAACAGTGGCTACAGTTCTCAGACTACCGAATCGGCGACGCCGGGTGGGCAGAGAACACAAGTGAGAACGCCCTTGTTTGTGTGACATAACTATTCTACCACAGCATCACTTGAGCGAGATGAAGCTTACTGTACTTGGTTGACTTACCGTACGGTCATAAATGAGCAATTGATGTTCGACGGCATTGATTCATCGTTTTCCGGTTCCTCACTTTTTTTCTTTTGTTTCGTATACATAGAATATTCATAGAAATCGTGGGAAAGAACCAAAACTAAATTTTTTAAATTCGTAGCAAGGAACGATTAATAGTAATTGCAAAACAAATGAAACGGTCTTAAATGCTTCAAGTAGGTAAGAACAACCGGAAAAAGTCTGATATTTTTGGTTCTCGTCTTCTCGATTGCTTTTCATAGTTTTCACGGTTTATAAAGAACATTCAAGTTGCTTATTACTACTAATAAACGTTTATCTGAGATCGTTTATGTATAATACCTAGTTGAAGTTATGCTTTTTCTAAAATGAGAATCCGGACAACTATTTCTCAGAATGCACTCAACCGAAAACAACAAAACTGAATAGGAGAAACAAGAGAAGTTTTGGCTGTGGCAGGTTGGCAACAAAACCGAGTGTGCTCTGCTTGGATTCGTCCTTGATCTTGGAGGGAGCTTCGAGGACGTTCGCAAACAATTCCCGGAAGAGAAGATATTCAAAGTTCGACGTTTAATAGACTTTTTGATTTGCTATTCTCTAAATTCGAATCGTAGAATGTCATGGGTTCAGCAGGGTTTACCGGCTTGCTACCAGTACCAAAAAAAACGGTTAGTTCTCCCTTTGACCTCTGTACCGGTTATTCCTCCAAGATCCTCCAAGAGTTAGTTTATAAGAATTCGACTCAGTTTTGTAGTAATATGCTGTTCATCATACTTCTTTAGGTTATTCAATTATAAATTTAACAAACGTTTTAGTTAATCGGCTTTTGAAACACAAAATGTGGAAATTTTGACTTCATTTTTTGTTGATTATTTCAATTTACAAATAAATTGAATAAAGATTCAAGCGATTATTCGCACACAAAAAAATTAAGTTTTCTGCAACATTCTATCCGAACGTCCCCTGTGTAGGAACAGATAAATTTTCATTGATTCGTAAGTTCATGAAACTTTTGTTCAAATATGTAAAAGAAAGTACCAACAGAGAATGCTACCGGAAAAGACCTGCAGATAATGCTGAACAGAGATTACATATTATCAAACGGTCGAATTTGACGAAGTAAAAATGGGAATCTGCGTATCTTCACTGGAAACTACCAACTTCAACACTAAACAACTAATATTATTCAAAGGAAACTTTTCGTTATAAACTAAGATAATATGTACCATCAAAATAATTCCCCAAAAAGGGAGAATTTGCAACTTCTTTGTGCTATAATAAAGTTCTCTGTCGATTACAAAGAGTTCATACCAGTTCTTAACCTAAGTATTAAAAAAACTTTTTTTCTTTCAGGTGTCTTAGTTATTCTTGTCCTTCAGGTGTACACGTTCAACTCCGCCCGGAAGTCGATGATGACGGTTATTGAGTTACCCAATGGTGGCTACCGAATCTTTGTCAAGGGAGCGTCTGAAAGGATTCTTGAGAGGTTATAATGAATTTTTTGTCGACTGCTTGAAAGGTTTTAGAAAATTTGAGTAAGGTTTTTTTTGGCTGATTTTCATTATTTTGTTTTTCACGCTGTAAGCTCAACAAATCTGTAAAAAACCTCTGAACGGATTACATAGAATGGTTTTTCGGTTAAATTTAAATTTTTAAAAAAAACAGCCTAATATACATTATGTTTTTCTAATAAAATTTGATGAAAAATTTACAGAAGCAAGTATATCGTGAGTGAGCAAGGGAAAGTGGAGCCCTTCTCAGAACAGGACGCCACCAGGCTTATCAAGTCAGTTCACATTCTGCGAGCCTGATATCTTTAAAACCTCTCAACTTCTATCTTCCCTTCTCCTCAATAACTGTTCCCTTTCTCAAATTTCCGCGCTTTCATTGTATGCGAACATGAAGCGTCACCTTGCCAACGAGTGAATTACGTTCGTGAATTGAAAAAAAAAACTGGAAATGCTTTTAGCGAAACTACCCTGGTTTCATTCCCGCTAACAACTAGCTTCTATAACTTTTATGCTATGAAGATTCGCGTAGGTTAGTTTTTCAAGTAACCGCCGGGGCAACACTAGTCTACACTAGTCTAGACGCCAAGTGAACCTACAAATTACTTATCAACAAGTTCGAGACTAATTGAGATCTGTTTCAAACCAATAAGCCTTCAAAAGCATTTGAGTCCTCCAGGGATGTCATCGAGCCGATGGCTTCGGATGGTTTGAGAACCATTGGCCTGGGATACAAGGACATCTTGCCTGCGGGCAAGAAGACCGCCGTCAATGAGGAGGAGTTTACAGGGAGCATTGACTGGGAAAATGAGGAGTCCATACGTGAGAATATGACTACAATTGCCATCTGTGGCATTCAGGACCCTGTCCGACCAGAGGTGGGCCACATTGCTTCTAAGAAACAAATACAATAGTTGGGCGCAACGGTTGCCACAAACTAGGCATAACGTTTGATGAGAAGAGTTAGTTTGAGGAAAAGCAGCCAAACAAGTGATTTTTTGGCATAAAAAAAAAACAATTTGTGTGTGTTTGCAGGTCATAGTTCAAAGTTGTCGACCAGAACCCGAAAAGTTGTAGATTCTCGTTTGACATTAAGCGTATTGCGAGAACTCTCAAATTATCTGCTTTTAATATTTATTGTACATAGTAACCTTGTTTGTTTTCTAAAAGACGCCTATTAAGATCATCATTATTTCAAAAATTAGACTGTCTGAAGCTTAAATGTATCTGAAAAGAAAACTTTAATGTCAGCTAAATCGTTCGGGGTACAAAGTTTTGTTGTAACAAATCGAAATTTGAAGAAAAAACTTTTAAAAATGAGTGATTTGAGGTGCCGGCTGCTATAGTGAAATGCCAGAACGCAGGCATCACAGTCCGTATGGTCACCGGAGATAACATCAACACGGCGCGTTCTATCGCGACGTCATGCGGAATTCTGAAGCCCGGCGAGGACTTTATCGCTCTGGAGAGCTCTGAGTTCAATGCCCGAATTCGGGACGAAAAGGGGAATGTTAGTGGAGAGAAAAAGCATTTTACATAAAAAATAAACACCTGAAATGGTAAGTAAACACGCGTTTTAGTTGAACTCTTTTTTATGGCTAAGCTAATTTCGAAGATTTTTTTGTTGAGTGGTTGAGACCACAAATGTATTTTCTCGTCAAATTGTTGTTGGAAGTGCAGAAACGTGAAACTAATAACCAAAATTATACTTTTTTACTAAAAGGACCTGATTATATGTCCTTTTACCATAAACATTTCGGGAATAATTTATAGATGTTTAAAGCAACAACTCAATTGAAGATTCCCTTGATCAGGTAGATCAGAATAAGCTGGATGCTCTTTGGCCACAGCTGCGAGTTCTGGCTCGGGCTCAGCCCACCGACAAGTACATTTTGGTGAAGGGTATCATTGACAGCAAGTCCACCAAAAACCGGTAACAAGTTTTTTTGAGTTTTTTTCTCATGAAATAAAAAAAATTAATTCATAAAGTTCACAGTTTGAGCTCAATAACAAAACATTTGGTGGCTCAGAGAAATAGAGGACACTGTGGATGAATAACAACGATTGCTTTCAAAGGTAATCTTGTTGTTGCATTCAAATTTAAACCTACAAGTTTTATTCATAAAATTTTGATCCTGAAAGTTTCTCGAATTTATTTTCGCTTTGTGTCCTTTTTTTTGAAAGTTTCTCGAATTTACAACAGTGCTAAGTCTTTCAGAATGTTTTTTATGTCGAAACGAACGTAAACATAGAAGGAAAATAAGATATGAAAAAAACATATGTATTTATTGAAATTTTGTTAAAGAGAAGTAGTCGCAGTCACCGGAGATGGCACGAATGATGCACCAGCTCTGAAGAAAGCGGACGTAGGATTTGCTATGGTAAGCAATAGATGAACTGAAACTTTTGAAACAAAAGCTTGAAACTGTTTCTTATTCTATCTAATCTTTCCGTTCGCATTCTCTCAAAGTTAGTGATCAGAAAAGGAGTTATGAGATGGAACGATAAATAGGAACACACTGTCTTCTTAACGAGGCGTCACTGCCTTTAAACTGTGTAACTTATAAATTGAAGATTTATCATCCATCTTCCATCTCTCTTCTGTCTTAATAGTGAATTCTGGAGTTACGCTCCATTAATGACCCAATCGCTGATAAGCATGCGTGACTAAGAGAACAAGGCATATGAGCCTTTCATATAACACTTTCGCACGGAATAGCAATGTTTCCGTGTTGTAATAGTAACGCGCGCTCCCGGTTCGAGTCGAGATGGCTGGGTTCGATCCCGCCCGCTGGACAACCTTTTTTCTGTGCGATAGAGATTGAACATCAATTGCCATCTCTGTAACTTTGAATTTGAAGATGTATGTACATAGTGTTAATCAATCAACATCAGTACAGTGTATCGCTTTAGCGTAGACTTCTAATTATAATTTTTTTCCAATTGGCTTGTTTTCTGTCTTTGATGAGAACCATGAAGACAATGTTGCCATCATAACAGGGCATCGCTGGAACAGACGTAGCTAAGGAGGCGTCGGACATCATTCTGACGGACGACAACTTTACCTCGATTGTGAAGGCAGTCATCTGGGGCAGAAACGTTTATGACTCCATCGCGAAGTTCCTCCAGTTCCAACTGACAGTCAACATTGTCGCAGTGACAATCGCCTTCGTAGGCGCTTGCGCCATTTCCGACTCTCCTCTGAAGGTTCGAACTTTCTGAGGGGGGGTTCGAACCTTCATTCGCGTGTATTTATAAGCCGCCATATACAATATGTATTAATGTTTCCGTCTTAATGATACTCATAATTCATATGCTGTGTAGTTTGTGATTGATTGGTTTTCTTTTGATAGAAAATTCTTTCCTTTTTAAAAACTAAAAAAAATTAGTTTTCTCAGGCAGTTCAAATGCTGTGGGTGAATCTGATCATGGACACGCTTGCATCTCTCGCACTCGCCACTGAGATGCCAACAGAGGCCCTTCTGAAACGGAAGCCATACGGTCGCACCAAATCTCTCATCTCGAGGACCATGGTCAAGAACATCGTCGGTCATGGCATCTACCAACTCATCATTCTGTTTCTTCTCATGTTCTTCGGTCAGCTTCATGATACTATTTGTTTCCTTTTTTGAGAGTTCTAGATTCAGATGATCGTTAATTTCACCGACAGGCTTGTTCCATTGCAACTGTTTTCTTCTCGCTGCCAAAGAAAAAAAATTATATGTTTACAGGGTTCTACCGAATCACAACTTAACGTTTGCTCTCTGGAAGTTCAGAGTCGCTAGTAGAAGGTAATAATAACGATTTCAGCTGACCAATGGATTCCGAACACGCCGTCTGGCCGAGGAGCTCCGATAAACTCCCCGCCCTCAGCTCACTTCACTATCATCTTCAATGCTTTCGTTCTCATGACGCTCTGCAATGAGATCAACTCGCGGAAAATTCACGGGGAGAGGAATGTTCTTGAGGTTTGATTAGTTTTTTTAAGACTCTCTTTTAGAAAAAATCGAAGAAGAAAAAGAAAAAGACAGTGTGAGAGAGAAAAAAGAAAAAGAGATTTAGATAAGAAAATTACCAAGAAAGAAAAAAGAAACAGTAGAGACAGTAAGAGAATTCCTTCCATTCGTCGTGGCTGAGAGCGGTCTACTCACTTCTCACTCTTCATTTATACCGCCAAGAAAGGAGGATTCCGGTCTCTAGCAGGATTTGGACACCTTGAGGCCGTAATTTCCAAAACCATGATCGACACTCCAGTCAACAATCTCATTCTTCTGTACTGTCCAAAGAATCAGATGGAGCTGTTAGATATAATGGCGCTTCATGTCCTTTGAGATCGAGATAAAAGCGTTTGAATTTGAATTGAAATTGAAGTAAGAGAATCAGAGAGAGACTCAGAATTGAAAAAGAAAACAAAAAATGAAGAAAAAAGTTAGTGAGACAGCAAGACAAACAGAGTTTTTTATATGTGACTAAAAAATTTTCCAGGGTCTTTTCCGAAACCCAGTCTTCTGTGTTATTTGGATAAGTACGCTGATCTCACAAGTAATCATTGTCGAGTTCGGTGGCCACTGGTTTTCCACGCACCCCTTAGATGAACTGCAGTGGGGAGTGTGCATCTTGTGTGGACTGGGAGAATTCATTTGGGGACAGGTGTGTTGTCTTTGTCGTTCAATAATCGGGTAAAAAATGTATTCATTAGTTCAAAAAGGTATTCATTTAAATATTTCTGAGGTCAAAACCTTCATGTTTTAGAAGAGTTCATTTCATATAAAAAAACTTTCAAACCTAAGTACTCTACTTCTCAATTCTTGTTTTCAAAAAAATCATTGTCAGTTCACAACTCATGAGCCTCACTCTGTATTGAAAAGGCCACCTTACACTTGGATTTAATTTAAAGAACACCTGAAATTCATATAATACCTAATTCTTAAAACACATGTTTAATATATATATTTTATCTACATTTTTCAATGCAAAAACAGTTTCCAGAGAATTAATTAACAACTCATAAAGCGTGACATGATGAAAATCATGTAAACAGCGGAGAATGAAGTTCTCAAAAGAACAGTTCTCAAAAGAAAGAACAATCTCAAAAGAAAGAGCTTTCTCAAAAGAAAGTTGCCGAGATTTCTCCGCCTTTCTCCCTACACACCGAATCTATTGTGAAGACCTCAGAAATTCATTCACCAGTTTGAAAAGGATGTTTTTATATGTCAAAGTTTTGAGGCAGTGTCAGCTTGACCACTCTTTTTCTTAAACGAAAAAGAGGGCGGTTGAAGTTTTTGTTCAGAGATGGAAACACTTTTCTGGGATGACTTTCAAAACTTTGATCGCAGCGTTTCAATGACTTTTACCAATTGGTTCCGTGGTATACCGGTTTTCCCTCAATGAGCTTGAATTGCTTCCCCTATCCAGGTTCTGGCTTCGATACCGTCTGGTCTTCTGCCGAAAACACTGACTTGGGGTCGTGGAGAAGTGCAGCCGACTTCGATATTGTTGTCGGGCGACTACGGGCAATCTCCAGATTCCTCCATTGCAGTTCCCAAGGTTTTCGAGTACCCATGGTTTTTTAATGTCTTTAGACGCATGTTTCCTAGGAAACCTTAGTTATTCATCGTAGCAAAAAATAGCGGAATGATGTGTCCACGGAAGCAGTTTGCTGTGTGAATGAATGACACTGATTGCCTAGGAGGCACAGAGTGAATTGCTGCATACGAGCATCGATATGGGAGCATGCGGGGTGGATTTGAAGCACTCTTTACAGATGTCTTCTGATTTGAACGACCGAAGAGCTTCATCGGCACGACCTGGCCAACTGCTGTGGCTTATGGGGCTGACGCGGTTGCAGACTCAGGTAAGAAACCCGCACCGCTTACCCTTATGGGCTTACCGATATCTCACCCACAAATTGGTTGTAGGTAGCCGACAAATCGGCTAACCGGCCAATTCTTAGATACACAATTTGAAAACAGAAACGCATGTATAAGATGCAATAAGATTTTAGTATCACAAGTACAAAGACTTGTATAAAAGATGGGGTCAAACCCAGTAACCCCTCGTTTTTGAACATTCGCATTCGCCACTAAATGTGTTATAAGGAATGAAATCCAATCGCACGGGCAAAAATCTGGCACATGGCTGGGACCGAACCTCCGCTGCCTAACTGGGGCTTGTAGAGAGTTTTTTTTGCTCGGTTGGTGTATTGGTTAACTCTCTACAAGCCTCGGTTAGGCAGCGGAGGTTCGGTCCCAACCATGTGCCAGATTTTTGCCCGTGCGATTGGATTTCATTCATTATAGTCTCAGCCCATCGTTGCTTTAAACGATTAACAAAGATCAAAAAAAAATTAAATGTGTTATACATATACTAGCTTTTATATACTAGCCATGTATTAGTTTTTGTAATTTCTCATCACGTCATCCAATTAGAAAGTTCCATCAAAACTTTAATAGCTTACAGGGTTATTGCCATCACCAGTACGATTAATCAATCACAATAAGTCTATTATGATTTCGCTCCACTACTGTGTTTATTTCTAGTATTTTAGGGTCTTTATAATTTTCAATTCAGATTCGTACAATGTTTGGTGAAAATCGGAGTTCTATTCCACTTTTCCACACAGAGATAATAGTCTTCTTTGCCTGTTCCTTTCTATCTTTTCCCACTTTTCAAGTTTGATGGTTATTGGAAGAAGAAATTAAGAAGAAACAACCGTAGTTTTGATTCCTTCAAAAGAACCTGTTTTGGTATCTCATGAACCTTCCGATTTAGCTGGCAGTTAGAAAAATAGGGGCCATAAGTTCGTCTTTGCAATACATCATGGTTTTGAAAACTCCGACGTCCGATGAACATAAAGTTTGATGCGATAGAGCCGTGTGATTTCACACAATCAGAGAAGTAGAAATTTCATATAATATATATTCGATAACTACGGGTTTTCTGGTATGAGATTAAACTCGCGGCAAATCTTCTTCTATGAACATGTTGGCATGCTGATTTGTGATTCGACACGAATTATTTACAATAGAACATCCAAACGGACTTTTCAGATGCGCGTTGTACGCGCTTTCCAAACAGCTCCCAACGACTCGCATCCGAACTCTCTGACAACGTCGACTTCGGAGCGACTTCGAGCCTCTTATCGTCGACTCAAAATTGCCCGTCAACTCGAGGAGCAAAGCAGTGGGAACAAGCATACTATCTCTCTTCCCCTTATCTATGAAGAAACTCGCTCTGAGTTATGAAAAAAAGCCTCGTGCACTCACTGCACTTCATGTTCACTTTGAAGTAGAACAGCATCTTTTAGACAAAGATTCTGCCTTGCGAGGCCAGCTTCTGTAGAGTGTCGCAGTGGTCTAACAGTGGTCGATCATAAAGCATTTCAGTTTATAGATCAGCAGTGTTCGGTTGGCGCTAATACATATTAAGGTGTGGTGTGATGTGTGAATGACTCAAGTAATTATAGTAGACCCTTTCCCTTATTTTCCGTTTACCTGGGAATGGGGTCTCATATCCAACGCTTACAAATGATAAGAGTCTTTTTCAGTCCGCATTCCCAGATTCCAACCGATTTCAGGGAGGACTCTCAAGCGCCCTAGTGGACCGCTTCGAGATGAGGAACAGACGAAGGATTCAACCGCTATGACCTTTGTTTGAGGAACTTAGTCCACATAATGGACGGTATTTTCTCACTCGACCGCAGGACTTACGCTTGGCGAGATTCAGATGTAAATAGAGGTGTAAAGCATCAGATTCCCAATTTTCCCGGTTAACACTTTTTTCAGTGAAACTGGAGTTGCTCGAGAATTAAAATTAGAAAGAATGAATTGCTCAAAATGCCCCTCAATTGCCAATTTTTTTTTAACCCCGGTACTTCCTTAACCAAAACCTCACCCCGTTTCGTGTGCCCTTGTCTGGCTCCCGTCCAGACGCCCTTCAGTCAACTCGCGCCTTTTTCTTCTGGATGCAATCGACTTCGCTTTTCTCCACTCTCAACTAACCGCGTAACTCAACCAGAGTCCATTTGAATGTACTTCTGTGGGTTAACTTCATTTCTATTTGACCACCTATTCAAGTTTGATATTGGATATGAAAATGCAGAGGCTTCATTGCTTTCACGGGGTTTCAATAACATTATAAGGCTTCGCGAGTTGAATGCGATTTTTTGGTGTAGTGAGTGTTTGTTGGATATTGTTAGCGATTTCGGTCAGATTACCATCATAAAACAATTATTTTATCGAAAAAAGTTGATTACCTAACTCGAACAAGGTAAAAGTTAGAGAGAACCATGATGCTTACCTTCATAATATGCCAGCGAATTTTGACATTCTCTGTTTTTCTGCCTCTACAATTGCTCATGCAATCATCAATTGAAGTCATCGCACCATAGTCAAATTAAGTGTCTTTTAACTCACTGGAGTGACTAGGGCACTGACTCTGCTTCTCCCCATATTTATTCCTCCCCCTTCTCACGTTTACGCTACCCACTTAATTCAGTGTATTGAGTACGTGTATTTTCGAAAACTTACCGTTCACTCCCGAAGTCTTTTTGGTTTGAACAACACCAAAAAATTTCTCGTTGCCAATAATTATACATAAATAATTAATAGGATTTGAAGTTCTTTTGTGAGATTTTGATGGTTGAAATGCAAATTGATGGTTGAAATGCTTCTCTTGATTTCAAAGAGCCAGTAGTTCTTTTTTCTCGTCTGTTCCACTCGTTTACTGTGTTTCTAGCTGTTAACTGAACAATAAATTATATCAAATTAAGTTTATATTAGCTTCATTTTTTTTATTTCATGGAATGTTACGTGAAATCCAGATCAGAAATATTTATGCTCCAAAATCATAAGGATTTTCTCTAAAATTGCTTCGACTGTCCTTCTAGTGCTAAAAATAAGCTTTCTGGTTTTAGTGGAATCTGCTACTTATCTCGGTTTTCTTAATTTTTTCCCACTCAATCATTGTATTTGCTTAAACTTTTGTATACATTTTTTTTCTGAATAAGTTGCTATAACAACACTCCTAAGTAATTTTTTCGACTGATAATTCTAAGTAATATTTCAATACGAATATATGTGTCTTCTAATCAAAAACTATTTTTTTTTTGTACATTTACATTTATAAGTTTCGCTTGTGTGCAAAATAGCCTGGATAAGAACAATCACTTCTCCAGTCTTGCTTTATGAGCTTGATTATCTTGGTAAACGGATGAAACATGCGTATATTTACTTAACTGTCATGGCTTGCTCAATCTCTAAACTGGCGCTTACTCTCATCGTGTATGCTTGAAGAAAAATATATACATGTATGTGAGAATAAACTACATATGTATTCGATGAAAACTTTTTCGCTTGTTAGAAGAGTTCTGACGAACCATGATTTTATGGGAGACCTGGAAGCTATGAAAACATGAATGATGAAAACCGGCTGGAGTAGCCTCGAGAAGGATTGGAAAAAAATTTCTAAACGACACATTTTTTTTGTTCCATGAATGCTGCTTTGAAAGCAAATGGGGATCCTCCAAGAAAGAATGTAAACTATTATATTCTTGTTATTATAATCTCTTCATTCACACTTATACAAACAAAAATAACTATTTTTATGAGAATATAATTGATTTTAGTGGTGAAACATATACATATGTATGAATTTTGAAAAGTAAGCCGAGGCATGGTAGATGAAAAACTTCTTGAAAGAAAACTTGAGTTGATAAAGAAGGGATTTGCGTATGAGACTTAGACTTCAAAACGTTTTCACAGGGGTCATCTACGAGCCGTCCGACCGGCTGTAGTATTCAGAAGTGAAAGTCAAAGAAATTAATCAACAAAAAAACTCAGACCTACGAAAATGGTTTGCTGATAGCGCTTGAAAGTGTATTCTGGACCTAGTAAGGGAGTAAACAAAGAAGAGAGAACTGGAGAAAATAGACCTACCAGTGAGCTACTGAGTTTTTATAGAAATTTTTTGTCTACAATTCAACAAAAAGTCCTATCCAAACAAAAATTTCGTAATCTTTTTTTTCCCGCGCAAAGTTTCCATGAATAACGTTTATTTAAATTCAACTCAGAGCTTCTAGATGCTCGCCATTGTCGGAATTAAGCTTGGTTGAATTTCTCACATCGTCCCGAAAACTTGACATCTCAGAAAGTTTTAGTGCTGCTTCGGAAGGGTTCACTTTTTAGTGCTGCTTCGGAAGGGTTCACTTTTTAGTGCTGCTTCGGAAGGGTTCACCACGGCTGTGGCTTTTTCGAAGAAGCCGTGGCCCACCTGGAATGTATGGGAGCTTGAACAAGAACCTTTCTTGGGAAATTGAAATTTGAATAACATTTGAAGTTCAAATATCACACGCATCTCAAATTCACATACCACACACCATTCCTTCATTCAGCCGGAGCTAATAGTGGTCGAGTATCCTCGTGTTCTTTATTTCTATTGAGAATCATGAAGGAATCCAGCCCTGCACCGGTTCGTAAGCGTAAATGAACGCCAAGCTGAACATGTTAAGGGCAACAAGCAAATTTATGTAACAATCTGCAGGATATCTTAGGATGTGAAGCCATAGAACTCTATAAGTAGCACAGAGACTACTTCTGCTTTTCACTGGTTGGTAACATCAGAAAAATGAATATACCAAAGATGCATGTTTAAGAGATATCTTCAAAAGAAATTCTGTGTAGACTGTTTCTTCTTGTTTTTTGTACATTCTCGAGCATGCTACAACAGAAAGACAAGAAATAGGAGAATGATATGAACATTGGCTTTTCTAGTCTCTGAAATCATTGATTAATAATGAATGCACTGCTATGTGTTGGAATTGTCAAGTGTTAATGTTGAAAGGAATTGTCAAGTGTTAAATGGGAGAAAATAGTCGATATAAGAAAGTTGCGTTGCATGTCCGAGAAAAACCTCTGCAAGATTGTTTCCTTTGCCCTCTTCGAGATACTCTCGCGAGACATAGATGGATATGAGTCCAGCAATGACGAGTACAATGTAGACCACTGGCTCGCACTTGTCCCGAACCGTCACCTACATAAAGAGTATGAATTGTTTGTCGCCTCATAAAAACTAATTTTCAAAAAATTGTTATTGTTCATTTTTCAAAAATTGCTTCTTTTTTTAAATACTCGTTTTGTCAAGAATATTCTTCACAAAAAAAAATCTATGTTTGATAAATTCTGAACTGAAGCACATTGCTTGGTTTCATTTATTATCAGTAAATTTTCACGCAAGCTATGGGGGAGCAGTTCAATTTCATTTTACAGACTGTGTGAGCTAACAAGTTTTCAGTTAGCGTAGTGAATCTATGTCCATGATGAACTAGAAGCAGTTGAACCTACATTCAATTATGTTTCAAGGTTTCCCTTATTAAGCAAATTTACATGATAAAACTCTGTAGGAACTTTTGCACTTTAGGAACACCCCCCTACCAGAGACTCAATGGGTCAGATGAGTTCAAAGGCTCAATATCAGTATCGAGAATAGAAGCGAATAAAATTGGTTCTATAGCACCCTATATGTATATGTATGTATGTAAGTGTGCTCGCATGAAAGTCAGACGTGACCCATTGAAACTCTGGTAGGGGGTATCCCTAAAGTACAAAGTGCTTATATGTATTCAAACTGTAAATATTCAGAGAGCACATTACACCAACCATCATTCCAGCGGCAAGTATCGCAAAACGAGCCATCGTCGAACAGGCTCCGATTGCTGCGCCTCGAAGCTGCATCATTTATTAATCAACTCAGTCGTGTATTTTTCCATTATCTTTTCTTAAATTGTTAGCAAAAAATCCATCACAACCAGAACTTTCGTTTAATGCTTTCGTGTTTTCGTTTACATGAGTTCGATCAAGAGAGCTACTAAAGTTTTTTAAACTGAAACGTAAAAACAGCTTCCGAAACACGAGAGTTTCTTGTGCGAGAACGAATGTAAAGAGATGAGTGTAAAAACAACATTTCTGAATCATTTTCGAATTATTTGATGTTTACTGAAGCCTTTGTAACGGGTTCAGAAGAAAACTTGTAAGTTCATCAGTTTGTTTACTGAAGCCTTTGTAACGGGTTCATAAGAAAACTTGTAAGTTCATCAGTTTGTTTACTGAAGCCTTTGTAACGGGTTCAGAAGAAAACTTGTAAGTTCATCAGTTTGTTTACTGAAGCCTTTGTAACGGGTTCAGAAGAAAACTTGTAAGTTCATCAGTTTCAAAAACAATTATGAGCGATCCGGAGACGAAAAAGCCTCTTATTACAAGACAAAATGAAAAAATACAGAGTGAGATATAAAATTGAGAAAAAAAAAGGTTTTTGAACCAAAAAATTTTTCGAGGGTTTTTTATTCAACTTGTATAATAGTGAACCTCCGTGGGCATCAACTCGGTGACGGAGAGATACATCACATCCACGCTGAGTTCAATGAACACAATCGCGGCCAAGTACGCGGCCATGTACAGTGCTGTTCCCTGAAAGTTGATTCACATCGTTACAGTATACTGCAGTATACTGTAGTACTGCAAAAAAAAATCTAATTACCTGCTGTGAACCTAATTTATATATTGTATGTTATATGTACATATGTGTGTATTTCAGATCATTCCAAAGTTTTTAATATGTCGCCAAAAAATTTAACCTGTAGAAAATTTTTTTTGCATTTCTCAGTCTTGAATCTTACTTCAAAAAATCCTTTTTATTAGCTGGACATTTATCTGATATGGTTGTTCTCAATTTAAATCTGATTAATCAGTCATAATATTGTCTTAAAATTTTCTTAATTGCTTTTAGAGTTTTTTGTAGCTTGCTACGTCCTGGAAGTTCACCAACGGAAAAATTAATTGATGAAAAATTTAGGAATGTTTGAATAAAGGAATAGATGGATGACTGGTTGGTAGAATGAACGGATGTATGAGTGAATGAAAGAATACATGAATGAGTGATTGAATAAAGAAAACAATAAACTAATAATTGAAACGATAAATTTAGAATTAGATAATCAAAAATGAATGAGTTGTCTGATTAAATAGAATTTTTGTTAATCAGTGAAGAAATATACTAATGTCTCAATAATTATACTAATAAGTATAGTCGAGCTACCTTGAGACCGCTTAGCCAGATCCCCAGGAGCACGATCAAACTGATGATGTTCGCACCCTGTGAGATCCAGTGCAGGCGACGGCGGTTCATTGCAGGCACAAAATGATCCATCGCCCCCATCATCTGAAAGCACTTTGTTCACTAAAAAGAGGTCAATCGCGTGCAGCCTCACGTTGAACTTGAACTGTTTCTTAATATCATATTTTCCCTCCAAAAAAGTTATTAATCTACACCAGCTAAAGCTGCTTTTTTGTGCTTAGTCAGAAGTAGCCTGTTACATATTCGAGAAAACAACACAAAGAGTTAAGCGTTCTTAATGTTTGGTAAGTATTATGTGATAGAAGTGTCGGTCCAGTTGATAAGCTGGTGCGTTTTAGAGATACTGACGAATTTGGTGAGAGAAACGAGAACGCAGAGACAAAGCTGTCCGAGAAAGAAGTCGGATGGGAACATCTTGTCACTGGTCAAGTCCAGTGTATATGATATGAAGAAAGACAAAAACCTCCAATGAGAACTGGTTTGAAAAAAAAATGTTAGAGGTTTTTTCTCCTTGAGAGATTTCCACACAAAGAAATGTTGGGAAGAGATTCTGAGTGGAACAAAACAAGGGTCTCTATGTACCTAAAACAAGGTTCCCTATGTACATAAAACAAGGTTCCCTATGTACATAAAACAAGGTTCCCTATGTACATACATATTTTTTCGCCAAGAAAAAGTTTTAAATGATAATGACATTGAACGCTATTAAAATAAAGTTTTGATGAGTTTTCAGGATGTAAGAAAGTCAAACATACTATTCATTTCATTTTTAGAGACGGAATTAATCACATTAAGAGCTTCAAAACTAGCATGCAACTTTTCTTCAAATGAATGAGTCTAACAGTGAATTAGTTGAACTAGGGTTTCAGACAAAGAATTTTGGAAAAAAACCTTCAATTTTTTTGTTAACCATAGGATGAAGAGAACCAGGATCCGCTTTTTCAGAACGGGATGATGGAATATGACGACAAGATGTTTGAGCAATGTGAAACCTCAACTCTTTTGAAATTTCTATTTTCTAAAAGGACTTGTTTTTGTCGAGTTCAACTTTACTTTGAATTTTATTGAGTAGTATTTCGTTATTGAATAGTATTTTTTCTTTGAACTTCATCGAGTAGTAATTGTAATCGATAGTATTTCGTTTATATTAAAGATCAAAAAGATAGTCGTACATATAACTGCTTTTGCAGATGCGTGCTCGAATTCCCCGAATCTCTAACTAAGTTAGATTCTGGTTAAGAATGACGAAAAAAATTCATATTTCTACTCGGCCATTTTAACTTGCTGTTAAACCGTATAAGAAAAAAACCAACCGCGTTTAGATGAGTCGTCTGGCTTTTTAATTTCTGAAAACAATTTTTTAAATAACTTTTTTCTGACACAACAACAACAATTTTTTTTCAAATTGAACTTTGCTCTCTTTCTTAAATTTTTCAGTTTATATCTCATATTCTTTTTTTTTTAATTCCATCACTTTGGAGTGTTTTTCTGTGTTTCTTGTTGTGAGATTCTAGTTTCCGAGCCAAAAAATACACAGGCTTGCTATGTGAATACATTTTGTTCATCTGACTTAAATTTTTGTCTTTCTGAGTGTGAGATCTTTTTCAAAAATATAATATTACTTGAGTACCTTTGAGGTACTCATATCCAGCCAAGCTGTTGAGTCTGCCGGCAGCGGCATTATGCTCTTCATAGCAGCCCTGTAATGGAAGAGTTGTATTTGTCTTCCGCTTCTATTCTGACCCGAATTTTAAGAGAAAAAGTTCAGGTGTGCTTTTTAATCAAATCATCTTTGCTTTTTTCCCGAGACTTTCAATTTCTCGAATCGTCGAGTAAGAAAGCGTTGTTCTGCTAGAAAATAGAAGAGTTTGTAACGAGAGAAATAAAAGCGAAAAACACAGTTGAGTTGAATCCCGTTGCGGATCTCCACTTCTATTTTTGAAATGTGTTCAACAACAGCCGAAAAATGCTTCGCACAGTTTGAAAGCGTCAAGTTAAGACAAAATATGATTTACTATCTAAAATATGATTTATCAAGGAACAAAGGTAGTACACGGGTCGAGGCCGAACTTAATCGAGGCCGAACCCAATCGCCTCTCTGACAACACGCGTGGTGGTGAGCTCGCACTCACTATGATAGCGAAAACAAAAAAAGGTTGGTGAGATTCCGCATATATAATAGCTTTCTCTGTGCAATAGTTTGCTCATCTTCAAAACCTTGGACTCGAGCCAAGCAGGACTCTCTGGGAGAACGAAAGCTGTCAGTAGGAAGATAGGGGCCATGAAGGCAGTCATAACCTCAATTTATGTAGTAAGAGGGCAATTTTTGATAGAAAAACTCTAATTGAAACGTGTAGTCTCTGTTTTTAATCGGGTCTTCTTATGCTCAAAAATATGTTCTTCTGTTCCACGAAAATGAACATAAATAGATTCTATCTGAACTCTCGGAGATGTTCCGTTTGATTCAAATTTCACGAACATTCACGTGATTCACGAACAAACTTCGCCTTCCTTACAACAAATGTATATGTCTAATTTTTATGCGTTGTGAAATCGAGATGAAAGATTTTCATTGTGTAGTTTTGTCCTAACCTACGAAAATTATTCCTAACCTGTCGAAAAAGTGAGCTGTTGGCTTAGTAAGGTCTCTTTTTCATACAAATAAACAAGCAGACTCAAAACTTAAAACTGCTGACTCACTAGCTTGGAAAGTTCACCTATCAAATCTACCAGAAAACCAATTACTCAAAAAAATAAATTATCACCGATTTCAGGCCCAGTTTCTATCGTGTGTTCATCTATGATCAAACTGCTTCAATGGTAAATGCTTAATTTTTTGTATCTATTATAATCCTCTCACGAACAGAGTTAGACAGCTTTATAATAGTTGACCTCGAGTGTCACTCGCCAGTCACGGGATAACCACGCGATGAAGAGAAAGATGAGGCGTGCGTTTGGCTGGAACATCATGAGAAATTATTTCCATGATTCTTATCATTTCTCAAATCATGAAATTTTGAATAGAAATATCAAACTATTAAAAAGAATATAGAATGTTATTTAGCAAAAAAATTATCAATGAGCACATTTTAAAAGTAAAAAGAATTTAAGTAAATGAATCGGTAATCCAGTTTGAGAATTTAATACATGCTAGTTATGTAAGAAATTCACTTGTACACAGACAGATACATGTTCCACATGCTTTATTCAAGAATATGATGATTTGCCTAAAGTAGGTAGATTCCGCAAAACACTCCACTTCTGCGGGGGAGAATGTAGCTTACCTCACTCACCTAACTAATTTTTTTAACACCTCGGTAAAGAATCGAGTGAGTATTAAATTTACAAAACTCGTAAAAATCTAATATCGAACCCAGGAAGGGATAACTCTGAGCATCATCCTCCGATCACTTCGGATGAGCTCAGATGCCATCGCCCAGCCCACAACGAGTGTGCTCCCTGTTGTGAAGCCGACAAGGAAACGGAAGAAATAGAAGACGAGCAGATTATTCGCGTTTGCTGCGAATTTTTTTTTGTTGAGAGCGCAAATAAATTTTTTCTATATAAAAATGTGTGTAGTGGTCGACTTTTACATAATGTCACTCACTCCTCTCATAATCAGAACCAAACTTCTAGCAGAAATGAGCCACCTTGAAGACGCTCCTTGGACGATGACAACTTTTTTGAACATGAACACAAGATTAATGGGATATTAGCTTTTTCACCAGAAAAATTTTCCCATGAAAAAGTGCATTTATTGTTTTTAATTCAGGTAAAATTGCGTAAATATAGGTTCTCTATCTTTTCTAGGAATTTATTATTGAACAAGCGCAAAAGCTAGTCTACGGTATCGTATTCAGCTTTTTTCACCGGGATTGTGTGCTCGTTATAACACTATGTATGTATTACGGAAACTCAAAAACTTCCCCCTCTTGACCAACAGCCAGTTAGTGTAAAAGCATGGTTATTTAATTATTATGTACAAAGAACAAACGAACTACAAATGAAAAGAACCAAAATTTCAAGATAGTGAAATTTTTCAAGTTTTGTTGTTGTTAGAAATTTTTATTGTTGTTAGTTTTTCGTTAAAAGAAGTTTCTTCACCCGTGCAACTGATACTCCAACGATTGTCTCATTGTCAATACGGTTGTCTCAATGGCTGAAGCGAACGCTTTTCTTAATGTCTGAAGCAGTTAGTCAATTACATCAGGCACTACACACACAAAAAGGATGAGTTTTGGAAAGTATGCTAAAAAGGCATACATGTGACTTATGAATAGTAACACTTTGAAAAGTATTCCTGCGCGTAAGTATGAAAGTATGCTGAAAAGGCATACAATCAATGTATGAATATAATACTTTTGAAAGTATGCCTTGGTGATTTCTCTTCCTTTTCTTGGCACTTATCCAATTATCAAACCGGGTTGACTTATGTAGGTTGCTCTATATACATCTATGAGAGAAGCACTCACAAATCGTATCGTGTGAATCATTTTACCCAGCAATTCCGGTAGGAAGGCATTGGGACAAAGAACCCTTTGATTGTGAAGCGCTCTTCTTGAAAAGGGCCCTTCGAAAACGCCCTTTCGGAAAAAAAGGCCCTTCGTACTTTCGAAATTCTCATACTTTCGAAAGTATGAAAAAAAGGCTCTTTGGGAAAAAAGGTCCTTCGAAAAATTAACAAACACAAAATGTTTTGAACCAAGTACCCAAGAAACAGCATACCTTCAAAGTATATTTAGCGCACTTTCATGGTTAGACAGTATACTTTCAAAGTATCCCTAGCATACTTTCCTTTTAATAATAGTCATACTTTCAATGTATGAATAGTAATACTTGTTTGCGGATTGATTTTGAATACTTTTAAAGTATATAGTTCCATTCTCATCTTTTCGAAAGTATGACTATTCAAAAAAAAATTTGTGTTTTTGTGTCATGTTACCTGAGAGTAGTACACTTGGCGCACCCATCGCTAGTCCGCTCAGAAGAACTTTTCTCCTTCCAAAAGCATCTGATGCGAAGCCGAAAAATACTGTACCCAGACAAACTCCGATATATTGCACCGTTTGGGTACTGAAATGCTGAAAAAAAGCTTCTAATGAGAATGTTGTAAAGACCATTAAAACATTCGCGAAAGTGGTTTATTCATTACCTCTCTGTTTTCTTGTCTAAACAAAAATGAAAACAATGAAAAATAAATGTGTGATATAAAAAATATCCATAAGTGCAAGTTCATTTTAATACTTTTCATACTAGATAAACGTTCTAGTCGGTGGAAATATATATGTAATGTGTAACTATCCCTTTCCCAATGCATGAACAATAACATAATATTATACGTTGGAGATGCCAACACATAAGACGATGCTGGGAATAATTTTCGCCAAAATGCTCAAAATGTTGTCCCTCGGGCAGATTTCGCTTGAAAAACCAAGCTTTTCCATAGCAAGAAACGGAAAAAAGCGCCATGATAAATGGCAGCAAATAACATGCGTTTTGACGGGCCTGCCAAGAAAAACCGTCAAAAAAGCTTTCTACTTTGTACTCGTTTTGTCACCGCTTTTGTCACTGCCAGAATCCGGTTTTTTTTGTCCTTGTTTTGTCACTGCCAAAATCGGGTTTTTGTTTGTCCTTGTTTTGTCACTGCCAAAATTGGGTTTTTTTGTCCTTGTTTTGTCACTGCCAGAATCGGGTTTTTTTGTCCTTGTTTTGTCACTGCCAAAATCGGACTTTTTTGTAGCCCTGCATTTCCTTAGCCTCATTTCTGGGATGATGGAGGATCGCTTTCAGAAACTCTTTGGGGAGTGCCAATACTAGGCTTTGATCTCATCCAAAAGGCCGAGTTGCAATACCAGCAGCTACAACGCCCACAGACCAACCATTTCTAACGACGTACTCCAACTGAGTTTACTAAACTCGATTGGGGTACGTCGCTAGAAGTGGTTAATATGTGGTCGTTGCGGAGCTGTGTTCAACGGACAAAAAGTGTTCAAAAAAGAGCCGAGTTTGGCAGTGCCAAAACATGTCACAAAGGAAAAACAAAATTGTCCGTGATTTGGCAGGAACAAAACTTGGCCACAGAGTCATTCATCATTTTGCACTGCGAAATAGTGGCCGATTCATCGTCCCTATTTTGGCAGCTAAAAAAAGATTAATATCGGAGTTTCCTTCTCCCAAGTTCGCATACTCGAAATCTTGGCAAAATAAAGTTTTTGGCTGAGGAACAGCATTTTGAGCATTTTGGCGAAAAATATTCCCAGCATCGTATTACATCTATAACAATTTGTCTTATGGTTTTCAATGATACAACTTACAGATACATAGTCTTTACCGGTAAAAATATGATTTTCCCTATTAGTTGTGTGAAAATGTTTGAGGTTAATGTTTCAATTAATACCTTGTAGCGCTCATGGCAAAAATGTCCAAAGTCCATTGCAGCAGAGTGAAAGACATCAGCTTCTTTGCTGAGCTCATCATAGCAAGTTTGCTGGAACGCGAGGTTGAGCCAGTCAATGTATGAGTGAATGAATTATTTAGTTAATAAGCGAATCTAATGAGCTAGTTGTTGATCAAATTTCTATCAATAAAAAGCCGAGCATCAGAAAAAGCTTGCCAGTTTCGTTCTTTAAAATTTTGAAAATCCCGATTTCTTTTTGAATAGCTTTTTTTATGAACAAACTAAATTTCTACGAAAACATAAAAAACCTTTCAACTCATCGGGAATTTTGACATGTCATACAGCTATATGGAGACTAACATTTCTGTAGCATAGACTGCTTGAAATATCGCAGTCTTCAATGCAGTGATTGCATCTCTCGTGAACCTCAAATCAAGTGTGGATTCAATAAGTGTGTATTCAAATGAATTGTGTATTCATAATATTGTACAGCTTATACTGAATATCAGGTTGGGGCTAGAATGGCCTGTTTTTTTTCCAGGACTGTATGTTAATATACATAAGTATAAAGGAATTTATGTTTTATTGTGCTAAAAAAGGAAGCATCAAACAAAAAATGTGGAACAAAAGGATTCAAAGAATGTGTGGACTAATCGATTTCTTACATAAACTTATCGTTTATTCTATTTATTTTGTATATACAATACTAAAAATTATTTGTAGGTGAACTGATAACGTGTAAGCCCGGGTGAAAAATTTGGTGAAGAAAACCTTGAAGCAAACGGCTGTGTTAGCATCTCCAACTTGACACAAATGTTCTGGCATGTAATTGAGAAAGAGTGGCATGATCATCTGCAGATTGAACATGTGCCCGAACAACCAGAAGACGATCAGAACGATCTCTATCCGGTACTGATTCATTGCCACGTATTCTTCTGAAATGAGAGGTAACCAGCAGACACTAGGTTAAACTATGAACAGAGATCTAACCAATCACTAGGATTTGAATCTGTTTTGAACTTCAGGTCGATTGAGTCCGTTTTTTTCAGAGAGTGACTAGCCTTCTCACATTATTACTTTTAATTCCATATTTAGTTGACTCAAGTTATTCTGCAGTAAGTATAAATTATGTATTTCTCATTTAAAGACCATTATTAGTCTTTGAACATATTCCATGAATTCAAGAGCAATAAAATAAATACCATAACCTGTTAACCAAAACATAAAATATGATTCAAAAAATACGAACTAAACTTTGCATTCATCTATGAGAAAGTGCATAGAGTTCTGCCGAATGCATAGATATCTAACAACTTCATTCGATGGGTTTTAACCATAGAGTTTATGATTGTTTTTAAGTTCTTAAGTATCAAAAAACAATGAAACACTGTGAAAAGAATCATGCGAATGAATGATAAAATAGTCTAAAGAACTGACCAACGAAGAGGCTGAGGACGCGGACTCCTAATCTGAGATTATACGCTGCAGAAGATTGCTCTGGGGGTCATTAGTTCTGCAGGGAAAGCCTTCGGGTCAACAAGGAGAAAAATCAGTAGAGGAAAAACCCTAGGGAATAACATTTGTGATATGAAAATCTAACTGCCCGTGAAATACTGATTACGAATTCAATTACGGAACGTTTGATATAATAATAACTTTAAACATATCTGTTCATCAGGTTATCTTCTTCCGGAAAGTGATCTTTATTAAATGAGGAACGAGAAATAATGATTGAGAAAAATTGCTAGAAATACGGATAGTTAGAAGTGAAAGAGAGATAGAATCAAAGATAGTTTTAAGAACATAAATATGTAGTTTGAGAAAAAGAGCAAATGATATATGCAGCAGGTGTAGAC
>OZ057405.1:19447080-19551388 GCA_964056735.1 Allodiplogaster pararmata
ATTTTTTAATCCCGATGCAATTTTGAGGTCATTTATACATGCGTCTCAAAGTGGTATTAATATATCAGTCACTTGTAAATTCATGCAGGTAGAAAAGTAATGAATGCAACGATTTGAGAGTGGTGATTTTTCACAAGAAAACAATAATACTCACTGAATCTGGTCAAACTCCTAACAAGTTGCAATAGCTTATCATAGAAGCCCGAAATAAGGGAATTGCAAGTGAACTCATGAGTTATACCAACGAGATTTAACAGACAAGAGTCCTCGATGCGTCTTTTTCTAGATGTACATACGTAGGTAGCTACATGTGTATGTAGTGATCGACTTATCGCAAGTTTTAAAAAATCAATTCGTGGTCCTCAAATCTATTCATCTCACGTCTGCCGAGGACAAAATGATCAGGCTGTTTTAATGGTCAAATTACATTGTTCTTTCACAAAGTTACAGAATAAAACCTAATTTGTGAGATAGAGCATGCCTGTAACGAACCGTTAAACTACACTCTAATAACAAGGTTTGTTTTTAGGTTCATTTATAACATCTCAAAACTGTTTAACAGTCTGAAAAAACTCACCAAACGCCACTAATATTTAACCATGTAGTGTACTTGAGCACCCACCATTACATTACATATGTCAACGTGTTGAGGTAATTTCAGAATGCGAATTCGCGCATTCTCATATGGCAAAGAGTGAAACTAGTCATGTTTCTGAAAAGACTGAGCAATCGATACTTGTCATGTGTTTGAGACTTGGCAAAATTTGTTTGATTTTTTTTGGAATTTAAACTGCCGCCAAATTAGACTAGGTCAGGACAGTCTCTTTTCCATTTAGGATAAACATTGATAACGCGCTGGTCAAGAAAGTCGAAGTTCATGGAAGGAATAACCGCCAACTGCTTTACTCACCCAATGCGAAGTTCAAATGAGAATTGAGCAGTGCTAGGTAGAAATATTTATAAATATATGTATGAGTCTAACTTGACAAACTGGGTGAAATCTAAGTGGTTGACCAAAAAAAAAATACTTTTTCAACTGTCCTCGAGAGATTCTAAAATGAGCTTCCGAATTGTTCAGAAGTCGTCCAAATATTGAATTTTGATTGAGGAATATCATTTTGAACAAACACTATGAAACATTCCATCACTTCCATCCGACGGGTTTATGTAAATTCTGATCAATTTGCCTTAGACCATGTCCAAGTCTGTTTCATATGTCGTATCCTTTTGCTTTGGCCGATTCACGAAGTTCTGAAGAGTAAAGTTCCATCTTTCATCCAAAAAAATTTTCGAATCCCCGTAGAAGCATAAATTAACAATATTTTCTCCATCGTGTCTTGTGAAGCGACAGTAAACGAAAGGCGGTTGAAGTTTGGAAACGAGCCGTTAACTAGGTTTTGTTTCCGCAATAAATCTCCCCAATTTCCTATCATTTCTTTCATCTTCAAACTGTTGAGCAGATACATAGCGAGGTTCCTTCAACACTCTTGAGAACACTCATTGAAATCTGTGAGAGGTTTCAAGTCTATAACATGTTTCCTAAGGTCCCCTGAAAGACGTGTTTTTCTTTTAATAGGAGGTATGAAAAAATTTTTTTACTCTATCAGTTATAAAAAGAACGGATAAGCGATCTCTGCGTACTGATGCATTTTAGCGGAGTAAAACTTCCGCTGGTTTTTCAAAACTGACTGAGGATGGCATTGGCTATCTTCTTTCGTGCGCCCACCGTCGCTACACCGATCTCCTTCAGATTATGCTCGTCTGATAACAGCAGGGCCTCCATATCGATCTGGGACAACGTTACATCAGACGATGTCGCTTTTAAGTTGTTTTTTTTCAACTGATTTTTTTAAACAACTGATTCAACATTGCCTTCCACTCTAAACTAAAGTTCCTTTCCTTCTGGGTTTAGAATGTATGAATAACTATGTACAATTTTCTGAAATTTTGATATCAAGTTAAAGAGTTGTGAACTTCTTCAACTGAACTGAATACATCAAAGCAGACTCTAGTGGGCTTTAATGACCTTCTGACAAATATAAATCCAAAACCAAGCTTAGCTTCAATTTTCCTGCCCACGTTTTAGTAATTTCTATCAAGTCACTATTTTTGACAAATCATCACTATTTTTTTCAAAAAATGGGAGTGCTTCTTTTGCCATGCATCCAATGATATCGATACTTCAGAACAAGTTGCACTTTTAATACATACAAACGTAGATTTTTTTAATTCAATACATTATTTTGCGAAATCACGTTTTCTATTTGATTTTTGAAAAGGTTCAATGACTTTCCGTCCAATCTGTCCATAATAGCTACGAAAAACTCCGTGATTTCTTTTTTCATCTCTTGCCGACACTTAAACTTTTCTTCTTCATTCCTACTCGAGCACGTCACTACATACCTTTACCCCGCCGTGAAAGATTGGGTATCAAAATAATATTTCTCTGGCCAAGCCTAACATCTTGAGCACGGAACTGTGGTAGATATTCCTGGCAGCCGAGCTGCACAAGCACCATGGCCGGATCAACAAAGACGTCAATGTCCCACGAGATACTCTGATTCATCGCAGCCGCCGATTCCAAGCACGAAGAAGACATCGAGAAGTCGCTATCTGTTTAAAGGAGGGGCTACCATAGTTACGAGCTACTAATCGGCCTAATACTCACCTATGTTTTTGTTCGTTAGGATGCTATTACAAGGGCAACCGATACCGAACTCACCCCCACCCCTCTCTTTCTCGCCACGAACGAGCTTGTAACTAAAACACTATTGAGAGCACATAGCTTTAGAGAGCACATAAATAACCGTTTTCAGTGCTCCTCAAGCCATTCGAATTTGGTGTAAAAACTTTTTCATGATTCCAACTTCTCGAAAGAACGGTTGGAGATTTCGATTTTTTTCGTGAAAAACAGTTTGGAAAATGCCTTGATGTGAGATTTAAAAAAATCCCAGTTGATTGGGAGAAGACGAACTCAGGGGAAAAATAACTAGACTTGAAACAAGTTAAGAGAAAAATCTCCACATAAATTGGAAGCTATTCCAAGATTTTTTTTTTTTTTTTTGTAAAAGAAAAAAAAACTTATATTGAAATGAACACTTTTTTTCGTAGGGATTCGCTGTTTACGGGCAAAGTCGACGGTCGACGCGTTCATGTTCACCGAGAGATGGTCTGGCTCGAGCAGCTCCTCTTCCTCCATCACACTGGCCAAACCCTCAAATTTAGCAAAGTCGCATCCAAAAGTTATCCAAAAAAAAATTTTAATGTTTCAAACCCCTTTTTTAAAAACCAAACTACTCAGACGAGCTGATCATAATCATTCAGCTACTTAGCCCTGACTTTTTAAAAATGAATACATATCACTTACTTAAAATACTGAATACTTTTTTTCCAAAAAAACTCATTATGTGAGGTTAAAGGAAGTTTATAACGACTCAAAAGAAGTGAGTCTAACTTTAAAATGTTTGAGATACTTTTTGAATAAAAAATTGTAAAAGGTCTCCGAACCTGCCTGGACGTCTCCAAGGGAAATGCCTTCGGAGGCGGTGTTTGATCCGAATCAGCGCAAATCCTTCCATTGTAATAACTCTCTATGTGAGTATCCAAATCTAGATAAAAACCAGTTCTCAAAACTGTTTATATAGAAAACTATTATTTTATTTGTACTGATGTTAAACATTCACAAAAGGTTTTCAATTTCACGTGAAGCTTTTTGCGTTATTTAAACTGATTTTTTTTATTCAAAAAAGTTGTGAACTCATAATCTCAAATAATAATCTCACTCCATTGAAGTGTAACTTGGATTTTTGTTTTAAAAAAACTTTTTTATAAATAGTAACCTTCATCTGTATGACTACTTCTCAAATAGTGGTTATCTTTCTTCTGTTTAGATTTCGATGCCATGCCAGCCCTGATGAGATCAGCAGGCAAAGAGGCCGAGAATCCCAGACCCGACCACGAATCAGTCGGGTACCGGGGATGCTCGAATGATGGTTCGAAAATTGCTGCAAGTTGAAGTGTTAAACTTTCTGATTCATTATTTCAGATCGTATTCGAGAGCAAATTTTTGATTTGGTTGACCAAATAGTAAATTGACCAAATAGCACCTCGAGACAATCGTTTGAAATACTTGAAAATTCTTTTACCGTGGAACAAAAAATGGGTTCAACTATGTCAGAATCTTTCTGGGTTATCAGTGAATTTACTATCAGAAACTAATTTCATTTAAGAAAATTAATCGTTTCAAACATTCCCCTTGTGATAAACTTGAAACAAATTTAAAAATTGAACTGATTATCTGTAAAAGCCGTTGGGAAAATAACACTTGGAAAGTTCAATAAGTAGGTACCTATATTAGCACGGAGAAGAAGCTCTTCCCTCGATAGCGGAGACAGTTCGTTTTTCCAGAGTGACCTGACAAAGCATTCAAAATGTTAACATTTAACATTGATTCTCAGCGATTTAGTGTTTGCGTCATGAACTCGAGCCTCGAGTTCGGCTCTGTGGGGGTTCGGCTCTGGGGGGAGCCTCGAGTTCGGCTCTGGGGGGGGGTTCGGCTCTGGGGGGGAGCCTCGAGTTCGGCTCTGTGGGGATTCGGCTCTGGGGGGAGCCTCGAGTTCGGCTCTGTGGGGGGTTCGGCTCTGGGGGGGGAGCCTCGAGTTCGGCTCTGTGGGTGTCTAGATCAACTCGGTTCTACGAAAATTCTACTGTTTTTCAAAAGTAGCTATCGAGTTCAATGCGTTGTTTTTTTCTGATGCAGCTCGTTTTTTTGTTGTTTTTTTGCTGACCCGAGTTTTCAAGAAAAAATTTATTATATCATTCGCTTAAGCTAATTACAAAAAAATAGGACAATATGTATTACAATTGATTGAACTATCGAACCGATAAAATCTAGTCCACAGGGCGGGATCGAACCCACACATCTCTACTCTAACCGTTACCAAGCGCGTTACCGTTACACACAGTGCTATTCTGTGCGATAGTGTTATATGAAAGGCTCAATAGCCTTGTTCTAGTAGTTAGTAGTTGGTAAGAATATACGAACGTATTCTTGTTGATCTCCTTGGCGCCCTTTAGCAATGAGTGCGCTATGGGGGAGTCGGTGGGATTCGGGGAACGGGAGGAACAGGAGGCGTCCGTTGATGAAGAGCTCTCCAGCTATACACATTTGTAGTATGAAGGTACTCATTGTTATTATGCGAACTTTTGTCTCCAGTAATTTTTTCTGGACAAACTTTGTCTGTTAAACTTTTGTTTATTCAAACTTTGATTGTCTGGGCAAACTTTCGCTTTAAAAACTTTGACTGGGCAAACTGTTACTTTGAAACTCCCTCTCCTCAAACATTGTCTCTAAAACATCTCTGTGCATATTTTCGCTCTGAAACTCATGTATATACAAACTTTTTATCTGAATTTTTTATTCCAGAAATTTCTTCAAATTTTCTCACAATGCTAATTTTTCTGAAAAACTTTTTCTCAATGCGAATAACTCGAATAACGTCTCTAAAATTTCTGCCAATGCAAATTTTGTCTTTGAAACTTTTTTAAATAAAATTTTTATCTCTAAAACTTTTGTGTGGGCGAATATTCTTTCTCGAACTTTTGTTTATTCTAATCTCGTCTATGAAAACTTTGTTCATGCGATTTGTTTTTTTAGACCTTCTATCTTTCGAAATTCCATGCAAAAATTACGCTTTGAAATTTTGTCCAAACAAACTTCTTTCTTGGGACATATTATCTGAACAGACCTCTGTAAACAATCCGTAAACAATCAATCCGTCCAATCCGTAAACAAATGTCTCTGTAAACCATCCGCCAGTAGAAACTAATATCCATTCAAAAATTTAAGCTAGTACTTTTCAATCTATTTTTTCTATTTTTTCTAGAGAAAACTGACAATTAGGTAACTGAGAACTCTCCGTTTTAGAGCTAGTTTCTATTATTGCATTTTTCATTCAAAACAGCTCGGTTTTCGATTTTTCTCTCAGTTTTCATTTTCATCTATTCGTTTTTTTTTTCTCTCGGTGTTTATCTTTCGTCCCGATTTGGTATTATTTATATAATTTTTATCGATAAGCTTTCAGAACTATTGCATTTTTCTCTCTTTAGTGACTTTTCCTATCTCGAAAATAATTCGTTTTTTTTTCAAATAGCAGTTCATTGCTTTTTCTTTATCTATAGTGTAATTGAAAAAAAGAACTTCTATATAACTTTTTCTCTATATTTTTATTGCTCAGTTACAATTTTTGTTTCAGTGATAATGATGACGCTCTCACGCATATGAGTTTCTTGTTTTTTTTCCAAAGCTCAAAAAGGTTAAAATAAGTATTTGTTTCAAAAAATAACCGACATAGTAGCGTGAGAGCCATTCATGACGCACGACTTTAAGTTGAGGTTTGTTCAGAAATACACAGGAATCAGTCGTAGAAAATAAACCGAAACCTTAAGAGATGCTGCGAATGCTGTAACAGCTGCTTCCGAAGCGTATTGCATCGATATGATGTCAGTGGTACATAGGTGCTGGGAAGCTGAGTTGCCGCCAAGAATAAGGTGCTGGGAAGCTGAGTTGCTACCAGTAAGGAAGTGCTGAGAAGCTGAGTTGCCGCCAGTAAGAAGTTGCCGGGAAGCTGAATTGCCACCACTAAGAAGGTGCTGGGAAGCCTCTTCCGTAACAGTAAAAGAGAGCGAGGCCTCGCTGATGGGAAGTACTTGCTGGGAGAATTGATCGATCGAGTAAAAGGGGCTTTTTTTGGGAGCCAAAGAATGTTCTGAAAGCACATCAACGGTGAGAAAAGAACTTGGCCGTGTAAGGCAGAAATTTTACTTGTTACATTTCATCGAAAACTAATTTCTTCATCTAGTTTTTCATCATTGTACAGACTTGACCTTTTTCAACTAAAAAAAAGAAGATTTGCTTGATCGCATAAACGAATGCTAAAGAAGACTAATTATGAATGTATCAAAAGGGAGACTCATTTTTTCGGGTCAAAACTGAAGTCACTGATTAGAAAAATAAATCTTTTAGAGAACTTCGGGCTCTCTAATAATAAATTCTTGAATAACTAATTCTTTGAATTTTTTGAAGTTAAAACATGTTCTAGTCGGCTTTCTAAAACTGTCTAAATTGTCAGTATAAGGAATGAGAAACCTGCAAGTGGAAGAGCTTGGCTGGGTAACTCTCTGGCTTCAGAAGCGGCTCGATGCAGTTCGCTTTGCTCCAGACCAAGAATGCGTTCTCTCGCCGAGTACAATCGGGTCATCTCAGCTTCTCTCGCGCGAAGTACAACTATCTGCACGGTGAATTCGACCATTTGCGCGCTCAGCAGTTTTATAAGAAAATTCAAAATCATTTAAAACAGGTCTTGAACTCTCGAAGTGACTTTAATTGCAAGTAAGCTCTATTGTAAAGACAATGAAAACCGCACAATGAAAGCGACATGCGAGAGGGAGAAATAGACATGTTATCATCAACGATGGGTCACAAACTCTGACTACAGATTGCATCAGCAACCCTTGTTATACATAAGATAAGGATGAAAGTAGTTCCACGAACAGATATCTCCCCATTCTGGACATTGAACTTCTTCTTGATCCTGGCTTGCAGGTCGTGGTCCTTCTCGACGGACATCAGATGAGACACTCGCGCAAGGCTTTCTGATGGGCAGTCGAAGGAGAGCGTAACCAGAGTGTGTCTCTTCAATCAGGCTTCATTTACAGAGACATGCTATCATTAACGGACACACTTAACAACGGAACTTTCTCAAGTAGACAATTCGATGTGAAAAAGTTTTTGATAAAAAATCTGAGCTTGAGGCAACTCGCCTAGCTTGCCATATGTATGTTTATTTTGTCTTTTATTTTATCAACAGAACAGAACTATTGGTCTGGTGATATATATTTTCAGATAATTGAGGAGGTTGTCTCGAGAAAGGCGTCCTCTCACCGTCAGACCGTCGAAAATATTGTAATTTACGTTGTACGATTGCAACACAATAACTGTTTTAATAGATATGATATCACTTCGAGGAATATTTCCCCACGTAACTCATTAATTTTTATGATACTCAAGTACAGCAGAGGATATAAATACACCGAACCAGAATGAAATCCCTCGTGTTGATGACCCCTCCGACAGATCCCTCCAGCACGAACAAGCTCTCCATGGCATAGAACTGAACGGTGGTGTTTTCAGATTCTGCGAGCTTGTAGAGTCTAGGAAGAAAAGTTTTTGAAAAATACATTCTCGGAAAGTACCTTTTATTTAGAAGAACAAAAAGTTTTACATGTAGCTCCATAACTTGACCAAAAATAGTCAGAAGATAATCTCGATAGCTCACTCTATGGAAAAGAAAAACCAATCTCCGTGGTTTAGAGTCTCTAGTTTTGCAATGCGGAAAAAGAAAATGTAGGTTAACAAACTCAGTCACAAATTAGTACACGTAAAGTTGGTCCTTTTTTGTTTACCCTTAAAAGACATAAAACACGTTACATTATTCAGAAAAACGTTTGGATCTTTTTCCAAATCAGTTTGTAATATTTGAAATCAGCTTTTTCCTACTTGATCAAAATGGCTTATAAAAAATATGGTTAAAAATAACCTATCGAAAAGCTCTGACGAAGCGGTAAGAGAGGAAGACCGAATTTCCGATCGCGTCTTTGGTATCCAGCCTTGCTGAATAACGCTGTTGAGTTCAGCAATCAACTTCTTTGGTACTTGGACTCGATACCAATGCCAAGAGGAAAAACGCGAATTACCCTTTCAGCAGTTTCAAGGGTTTTTACTTAGAAATGTTGAAACGCCGATTCGGGGTAAACCCCAGCTATTCTCAGAGGTTGTCAATGCAAAATTGGTTTGCACAATTCATATGGTAAGGAGGTTTCCACTTCCTAAAAATCGATTTCTATCATGTTTTTATCAAATTCGATCAAGAGAGCTGAGAGGGAAGAACAATAAAGAGAAAAAAATAAATTGAAAAATGAACGAATGATGTTTTTGAAATGAACACTTTAATATAAATAAACAAATGATAATTTTTAGGATTGAATTGTTCATTTCATTTATCAAGTTTTCAAAATGAAATCTATTGCAACAACTGCAGAAATAAGAAAATAGTTTTCTTGGCTTTATGGTTTCTTATGGAGCGTTAGAATATCACTTTTCACTTTGCTAACTGATTTTTTTTCTGCTAACTGATTTTCTGCTATCTGGTTTTTTCGAACGCTCCAATGTCTCACCACGAAAACATGACTACGGTAAAAAGAAAGAACCTAAAATGTGTACAATTAGTGAGAGAAATATAACGTTCGAGACATGAGCAGCGATGTCTTTTTTTCTTGCAGCGAGAGAGCATTCAAAAAAACCAGATAGCAGAAAATCAGTTAGGAGAAAAAAATCAGTTAGCAAAGTGAAAAGTGATATTCTAACGCTCCATTAGCTAGTGGAACTTTGAAATTGAAAAAAGGACAAAAAGTAATTAACTTGCAAAGGCTTAAAGATTGAGAGTTTTCGATTTTATTTCTTTTAGTCCTGAGTTCTTTTTCCCTCAAAGTCCATAATTCCTTTTTTTTTTCGTTTTTTTTAATGTAAGAAATTTCAAGTCAAGCCTTACATTCGGAAACAAGGCCTGGCTGAGGGAAGCGAGAGACTGCTTCAGATGCTCTACGTCTTGGGCAGCGCATCGCAGCTTCACAGTCCACTTGGAGGCATGCAAATACATCGACGCCGTTATCTGCGTGGACGAGCAACTTTAAGCACCCGTACTTTTCGAAAAGGCTCTTTCTTGTTCTCTTTTTTTATTACTATGTTCCAATTGAAATTTTGAGTTCTCGTATTCTTATTTCTCGAGTAGTTGAACTGATGAAATTTTAGCCAAGTATAAGAAGTCGATTTTTTAGATGCAAAGTTATTAAAAGTTATTAAAAAGCAAGATTATAACTCTTCCATTTTTTGCACTAGAAATCTCCAAAAAAGAGCAAACCTCTGGTAGCAAAGTTGGTAGAAGAGGCGGAGTCATTCCAAACCAAGGCAGCTCGAAGGAAATCTCCACCAGGCTTTTTTCCTTCAAAAATTACTTTTTTTAATGAAATCACACATAGCTGAAAAATTAGGTAATTTAAAACTTACTCCATCAAAGAAACCTATAAAGAACAGAGAGGCACTTTTTCGTTTTGTTCCACCAGTTTTAGAAAAATCTAGCATTTGAATGGATTCCAAGTTGATCTATATAGCCAACTAATCAACTAACCAACTAAACTCTTGTGTCTTTCAAGATGCACAACTATGAACAGAGCCCTTATCGAGTGTGAGTCAACTAATTACATATTATAGAAGAGCGGAAGCACTACCCTATGGTTTATCCAAAGAATAAAGAACAAGAACAGGCTCGTTACAAAGATTATCTACACTTGGTGCGAGTTCGATGGAATAAATCCGGACCCAAATCTTATTTCTTGAAATGAGGATGCTCGGATTAAGAAAACACTAACAAAAGAAGTTCGTCCCCCCTCTCCCCCAAAGAGACATCCCCTCTTTAATCCCTTACATATTTGACGATATATATTTGAAGAGGAGCTGTTAATTCATAAAAGATGGTCCAACCCTGAGTAGACGACGCGCGTTCTCCACCTGCTCCACACCTCCAGTGATGCTGACCTGGTCACTCTTTTCGCATACTCTTCCAGGCTCGTCCGCACTGAAGAACGTATTTTTCACTTTTCATTATGGTAAAACCTCAATTTCCAACACCCCTAAAACTTTAGAACAACGTTTACAGAGAATAGCGTCACATTTCTTTAGACATTTCTCTCGAACATTTTAGGCAAATTAGACTGAAAAGGTTAAGAGCAGGCAAACGGCATCATTTAGATTCAGGCCTACGTTGTAAATAATTGCACGCTCATCTTAAGTCGGTAGGCTGTTCATGGTTGTACATAGTCTTAAAAATATGATTATTTGGTTCTTTCGCTATGTTTTTCTCGCAGTTTTTTTCCAAAGACTGCTAACAATGTCTTGCTTCGGGACTGAATGTTATCTGTCACAAGCTGACAGTGCGAAAACCTGACCAAAAATAGAATTGAGAATTACAGCTTGCGGAATTTCCTGATTCAAGAATGGAGTGGGCTCATTCAAGAACAGTGAAACGTCGTGAAGTTAAAAAAGCTTGGGTAATTTCACTTGCTACTTTGGAGCAAAAAAGAGAGTCAAACAAAAAGAGTGGCTCTGAACGATGACGCTCCAAAGTCTCATTATACTGGTTATGAAACGATTAAGTTGGAACTACCTCTGATGCTGTTTCATGTCAGGGAAGTGTATGTGACAGGCGGTTAGTTGCATGATCCGCTTGCTGCCCTTCCCTCCGCGGCCGATGATGTGCGAGTGCGACTCATGCGGAATCAACATCTTCAGCGTGACTCTGTCGCGCTGTCAAAGCAAATTAAAGCAAAAGCCAACAAAAAAATTTGCAGAAAATTTTGAGGATGTAACATATCTCAAAAATATAGCGTTCAGGTTTTTTTTTTTTTTTGAGGGCATGGGAAAAGCTGGGCGAAAGTTAACTATTGTGGTCCCTCCACAAAAGACCCATTCTGGTTGGATGAATATTTTTATATATTTTTGTCTTATTTTAAGCTTGAAAAAAATTTAAAAATGTGTTTGAAAGAGAGAAAAAATTCTTCAAAGAAGTTGCTTGGAAAAATTTCATAATCAAAATTTTAGAAATTCTGAAAAAAATTTGTTGATCATCTATCGATTACAGACCATGTAACAGACTAAAAAGCTCAGAAGCGAGTTTGGTCTGGGAAAACCCGCGTAGTCTAAGCCTAAACTTGTTTTAACGTTCTTGGCTGATTGTTGAAGCGCCAGAGTCGGTAGATCAGAAGTTGCTCAGTCAGTCGCTTGGTAAACTTTATGTAGGCTCTAACTTGTTTGAACGAGTAAGAGTAAACGTGGGTTTCGCAAGTGGAGCAGCTTCACTCTTCTGCCAAAGAGTGACAGAATATGAAAAAGCGAGAAAATTGAGTAAGAAAAGCACGATTTCCAGCAAAGCATGTTTAAATAGTAACTACTCTGAAGTTTCAACAATCAGACAAGAACGTGAAATCTGTTTAGGCTTGAACTTCGCGACTTTTTTCAATAGAAAAATCGGTTTAAATCGACTATAGAGTTCATAATAGCTGAAAAAAACGAAAGAAATTCTCTATTTATGAAATTGAAACCAGTGTTTTTGAAACCAGTGTTTTTTGGAGAAAAATTTTTTTCTTTTGAACGCATTTTGCATTTTTTGTTCAAGCCTAAGAAGACACCACAAAAAAATTTTTTTTTAACCATCCATTTAAAACTGAGTCAGTTATGTAGGGACCACAGTATTTAATCTTCGTCAAAAGCTTATTATTCAGAGCCCGATAACTATCGTCCCATAACCCTCGTCTCTTCCTTCTCGAAAGTCTTTGAAAAACATATTTTCCACCTTATTTACAATAACCTCGAAAGCAACAATATCCTCAACCCAAATCAGTCTGGTATTCGCTCCAAACATTCCACTGTTTCTTCCCTTGTAAACGCTCACTCAGTCTATCTGTCACTTTTATTCAAAAAACAAGCCTTCGACATATGTCTCATTGACTTCACTAAGGCTTTTGATACTGTAGATCATAGGGCACTACTCTACAAACTCAGTTCTTGTGGTATAGACTCCTCCCTTATCCTGCTGATCAAGTCTTTTTCTCTCTGAAAGGTCTTTCCGCGTCTCTGTTGATGGCTTCGAATCTGCAGAGAGAGAGAGAGCAGTGACAACTGGGGTTCCTGAGGGTAGCTGCCTCGGGCCTCTCCTTTTCTCTATTTTCATTAATGACATAGTAGAGCTTCTACCCTCCAATGTTTTTAGCTTTCTGTATGCAGACGATCTCAAAATTTTCTCCCAGTCTTCGTCCTCCCTTCAAAACGCTCTTTACATAATCGCTGAATACGCTCAAACTTGGTCACTCAGAATCTCATTCCCTAAATGCTATATTGTTCATTGCGGACCTAACAACCCTCACTTACCCTACACCTTAGAAAACCACACCCTGCCCTCAAAATCAATCGTTAAAGACCTTGGAATTCATTTCGAATCTTCTCTCTCATTCAACCATCACATTACTACCATGATTAAAAAAGCCAGAACAGCTATTAACATTTTTCTAAGTTCATTAAAAACCTCCTCCATCCCGGTCTTCCTTCGCTCATACAAAACCTACGTTCTACCGCTTCTGGAATATGGAAGCGAACTCTGGTCACCTGTCTCTGTTGGTCTCATTAATGCCATAGAGTGGGTCCAAAGAAACTTTACCAGACGCATTCTCGCCAGAGCTGGCCAAGTTTCTCAAAATTATTTTCCCCTCAAATTTCAAACTTCTAAAACTCTGCCCTCAAACTTCTCAAACTTCTAAAATTATTAGCCCTAACCACCTTGGAGCATAGGCGCACCATACATGACCTATCTTTCATTCATAAAACCATCCACAATAACGCTGTGCTTGGAAACACACTCATAATAAGTGTGTTTCTCGCCTTATTGACATTTGGAATTCTCTGCCCTCGTCTCTTGTTTCAATGCCATCCCCGTCACAATTCAAAAATTCTCTTCTTAGTTTACCAAGTGATGTAATTGTACCCTCTTCTAAACTAAGACTCACATATTTGAGTAGTGCTAACTAAATATTAATTATGAATTCACACCTTGAACTTCTCGATCAATTGTAATTTAAATGCAATAATTACGGTTAATGTATTATCTTATTGCCTCGAACTGATTCACCCTGTGACATTTATCCATTGTATATCAACCATGTGCAAAGGAATAAAATGAATGAATTATTATATTTTATCAATCTCTCTTTGTTCATCATAACGCTTTGAAAATGCACCACATACGAGATAATGAGCCTTAAAAGAGCGTGGTAGAGCTTCCAAATGAAAGTTCAAATGGTTGAAGTTTTATGGAGTGAAATCTTGTTCGAGACCTTTTATAAGTTATTCATTCATGTATGTACTTGCTTGTTTATTTTCATAAATTATTACCTTTCTTTGAAGAGTGGCCGAAATAAGTTGCCGAGCGCTCTCGATTTGCTCCGTAGTACCGTTCAATTTAACGTAGGGATCTTTCTTCGTCTTTGCCCCTATCTTCAGCTCTCGTGGCCACAGAATTCTTGCTCCAGAAAGCGATTGCACCTCGAAAAGTTGAACTTCTTCCGCTTCTCCTTTATTCTAATTCTCTCTGATTTCTGGAAGCCGTGTTCTTCTACATTTTTACTTCACAGCTTTTTATATTAGGTTCTCCGAATCTTTCTCTTCCTCTCTCTAGTACTCTCTCTCTCCACTATATAATTCTGTCTTTGATTTTTCTTTCTCTCTCACTCTTTCTCTCTCTTCACGTCACACACGTTCATCCTCCTTTTTTCTATGCATTTACCTCTCTCTCTCTCTCTCTCTCTCTCTCTTCTCTCTCTCTCTCTCTCTCTCTCTCTCTTTCTAACTCTGTCTAACTCTCACAGTATCTTTCGATACCCTTTTTAGAGTAAGTAAAAGGTGATTGTTTTACCTTATCGAAAAACTCGTTTGCATTTGGCAAGGAAATTGAAGTTCCTTGCACAGGTTTGCCTGTAAAAAGTAATGATGATTAATTGTTGATTCTTTTATACATTTAAGTATGAGAAAAAGACAATGTGAAAAATTTATTAACTTTTTGTAATTTTTTTGCCTACCTTGTTGAAGTTTTAAGTGCGCAAAATCTCTCTCGAAATAAGCATCAATTTTTTGCTTCTATTCAAAGTTTAGTGCGAAATCAGTGCAAAATGTAAAACAAACAAAGTTTTCATTTTGAACTAAGAAAGCTCGTGGAATGGAAAAATGGCCAGTGAGTCATATTTTCCCATGAATTAAGTATAAAACTTTTAATAGTTTTTTAAATTTTCTATAGCAAAAACGCGCGCCGAAAGACGTAATTTTATTCACAGCAGAATTTGATAATACTAAGAAACATCGTCAGGTAAGCGGCAGGGTAGAAATATCAAACGCAAAAAACTTTTCCTACTTGGAACAAATTTCCTTGTGCGAGTTTTTATTCATCTGATCAGTCGTACAATTCAAAAATATATAAAATTCTTTCCCAACCTGTGATCATAGCTTCTAGTCTTTTCCGGTCAATTTGGATTCTTTTCCAATCGAATAATTCGTCTTCATTCTCTGACATCCCAAGCCAATGTCTGCAATTCCAACAGATGCAACATTTTTCAAAGCAGTTTTCACAGCTTATTTCGAACAAAACTCAAGATGACACATATTCGTGGATCATTTTTCTCAATAAAAACTAATCTCATAATCAAAAAACAGTTTGAAACATTGTAATAAAAAAGAGAACATTAGCAATTTCTTAGCAATTTGATTGCAAAATAACTGACTCTCGGGTTGAAAAAATACGAATTAGATCTATTTTTACTATTTTTTTTAAAGGAATACAAAGGAACTATTACAAACCAGTTACCTGATTTGAATATGAAAGCATCAGCAACAAAATACTCTGTGAGAATTAAAGCATAACAATATGTGAGCTTTAATAAGTTTTAAGATCTTAATAATGGAAAAAATCCCGTAGTTCAAAGGTTATGAAACCAACCGTCTCTTTTTTCTTACCGATGTAAATACGCAAAAAAACCTGGCTACCGAGAAACACATTAGTAATTTACGCGTGTTCCCTATTTCGCAACCCAAGGATTAGTTTTCTTTTATGTATAAAACTACCACAACTCGATAATTTAGTTTAGATCAACGTACAAAATGAGAAAACAGGAAGAGCGTAGCTGGTTGGGCGGAAATTCTAACTTCTTTTCTTCAATTAAGCGACCATTTCACCGCCTCTCATTCTTCTCAATTCCCTATCTCATCGTGTGATTTCTACTTTTTTGAGCCAAATACGTCATATGCTTTGTAGAGAATGAATGATTTTTTCTACCCACTGAAAAAGTACTTCAAGTATGTTTCTTGGGTCTGTATGTCACTATCAAATGGGTCTGTATGTCACTATCAAATGGGTCTGTATGTCACTATCAAATGGGTCTGTATGTCACTATCAAATGGGTCTGTATGTCACTATCAAATGGGTCTGTATGTCACTATCAAATGGGTCTGTATGTCACTATCAAATGGGTCTGTATGTCACTATCAAATGGGTCTGTATGTCACTATCAAATTTGCAAAGTTTTAAAGATAACCATTGTTTGCGAATGTTATGAGAGTGATTACATACTTCAATAGTTTTGCTGGCTTTTCGAACTGAAATACTTTTTTCAATAAGAAATCGCAAGTCAAATTTTAACGAATCGATCATCAAATCGTTCGACATCTCATATACATACTCTAACAAACGAATCATAAAAACCGTACTATGGATGATAAAGGTAATCGAAATGGATGATAAAGGTAATCTATGGATGATAAAGGTAATCGAGAAATCGAAAGTAAGAAGAAAAAGAGAAACTTGCTACAGGAAGCAGTCGTAAGAATGTTCAAATGAGATAATCAGTAAATTATCTAAAAGGGAAAATACTTGGATAAAGAGAGAGAAGAGAGACACATGAAAATAAATAAGAACTTGTAAAGTTGGAAATTTACAACAGTAGAAGTATATTCTTTCATTGCGTGGTATTGAAATGAGGAAATATGATAGAAAACCCAGAGAAAAGAGAGAGCTTGGCGAATGAGAGAGAAAGAGAGAGAGAGAGAGAGAAAGAGAGAGAGAAAGAGAGAGAGAGAGAGAGAGAGAGAGAGAGAGAGAGAGAGAGAAAGGGAGAAAGAAATAGTAAAAGGGAAAGAGAAAGATAACAAAAAAGTACTTTTTGCAAGCTTTGATCTGGATCATCCTGTCCTGCTTTTCTTTCAAGGATCTAAGCTGCTGCTTCTCGTTATTCTCGTATTTTGTTGCTTTTTTTTAACTAGGGGATATCAAGCAACTTTAACGATTCCGACCTTGCATTAATATTCATCGTTGGGAGCTTCGGAAGTAGAAACTAGAGATTCAAAGAGTGGAGGAGCATTTATTCTACTGTAAGTCCTTCAGAAGCGAGCTTTTTTCACAACGACAAAGGCGCAACTTTGGTGATTCTGTTCGCCACAGCGAGAAGTTTTTCCACCCTTCCACTCCATCGCTTTTCATTTCAATCTTTTAAATTCATTTTTTCATACTGAAATTCTTCTGCAAAAGTTCCTGAACTTTTAGTTGTTATGATTGAGAACAAAGAAAGAAAGAGAATGAATTCGAGGATTAGGATGAATACGGTTAACGCGCAGAGTGGTGCATGCTTCAGTAGCTCAATGAGATGAACTTGGTAATTGTCTAGCAATCGTATGACTTTACTCATAATTATTTTTTTATGAGTGGGTTTTTTTTATTTGCTTTATAATTAATGTCATAGACATGAAGCGCCATAGTTCATACGAGTCATCACAGTTCTACTATCAATCTTGTTCCTGATGAAGTACGAGAGAGAGTATTTTATCTACACTTGTCAGTGCAAAAACAAACATTCAAAAACCACAGATAACAATGGTGTCTTTAAGAAGCAAAGAAAAAAAAAAGAAAAGAAATCTAAGACAATTCTTGTAACAATTTATTACAGAGCGCGTCATAGTGTCTAATAATTACATCCATATGTCTGTTGATTTGAAACGGAAAGACTAAAGTGTATCAATGATATTGATGACAGCTTTTTTGAAAACTTGTTCACTCGGAACATTCAACACATCTCTCGATAATCTAGTTAACATACGTGCTACCCTTAATGAGAAACAATGGAAACGGGCCGTATTCTGTGTTGCTTCGGCATACAAACCGTTAACGTTTGTCCGTGTAATCGGAACCCATTTGAAGAACTTTTCCTTTGCGACAATGGAACTATTGTTGTAAATTTTCCAACCCACCATAAGATCCGCGACATTCCGCCTGTCTATCAAGGAAGAAAGACCTAGGTTAGCCAATCGACAAGAATACGAAGGAAGTGCACGTGGATAATCAGGATTAGGAAAGCATCGGTAGTATACAATACGAGTAAAAGCTCCAAGTACTTTCTCGATAATTTTGCAGTCTTTTTTATAATATGGATTCCAAAAACAAGATGCAAATTCTAGATGAGGAAGTATATATGTGGAAAAGCACTTGAGTAGAATAACTGGGTCGTTGATGGGAACAGCACGGAGGAGTGAATATACATGGCTGTCGTTGCTTTGCTCACTCGATCTTTAACAGCTGGGCCTCTGCGCAATGATGAGACAACTTGTACTCCCAGGTCGCGAACTTGGTTGACACGTGATAACAGAACGTAGAGATGAGAGAATTTAGATTATGATGCAAACGATACGGTCTCAAGGTGTCCAAATTCTGCTAGAAACCGAGCTCAATGATGCGGATGAGTGGAAGAAGAAGAGTGGAGGTAGAGAAACAACCGCTCTTTTGTCGGTCAGAATGGGAGCCGAACCCGCGACTTGGGAGCGCTCAGAGTGAGAGTTTAGTGCTCTACCGATTCAACTTTCGCGAGCTTACTTATCGCTTTTTATTTCTATCGCCCAAAATGGAGGAATCCGGTCTCTAGCAGGAATTAAGTTGTATATGCAAAAAGGCCGTAAAGTTCAAACCATCTTCGACACTTCAGTTTACATTCTACTTTCTCAATCTCGACATCAATAAGAGAAGATTAAGATGGAGTCGTTCGACTAAATGGCGCTTCATGTCCCATGACATCGAAAATAAAGCGTTTGAATTGAAAAAAAATTCATTGATCTCTCATAGAGACTTCAGTTTCGTCGAGTTTTTTACATATACAGGTGCGGAAAAAGTTCCCGTGGACGACTTTGTCATTTTATATCTTTTTTGTTTAATGTAGCGACCGTGTGATTTTTTGCTTGTATCTGAGGCATAACGTTAAAAACACCCTGGAAAAATCAGAGTGATATCTCTTTTAGTTCTTAGGTAATGGTCTCCGACATTGACCGATGCTGTATTCTGCGCTTGAGCCAGTCCGGGCACACTCAGAAGCACATCGCCAGAATCACCGGATTTTCCCGCAGGACCATTGAGGACATCATACGTCGTTTTTGTGAGAATGGTACGACGAATGACTGTCCCAATCACGAAGAATCCTTCTAGTATTAACATGGCGTTATAAAAAAATTTTTTAAGAAAAAGACGAAACAAGCAAGTCGTTGTGATACCCAAGAAAAATTTGAAATATACTGTAAAAAAACAGAAATATTGAAAATCTTTATTATTTTTTCAAAATAAATAGAACTTAATTTCGAATTTTTCTCGACGTGTTCTAGCAATTGAAAAATTGCGGTTTTTTAAAGATATAAATCATATTCCTTCGACAAGTACTCGCTAGAACTCTTTCGGATTCTATAGAAGACGTTAGGCATTTCAAATTCACCACATTATTTCGACATTTTTCCATTATTTTTATAACCAGTTTTGGTCTCAATATAATACTTGCGAGTTATTGAAACGTTTTCCGTAGTTAATTCGATAGTAAACCAAAGTCAAACGAAAAAACTGAAGTCAAACGAAAAAAATTTTTTTAGTGTCATCTCGATTGTTGTCGTGAAACGCTCTTTCCTTAAATGTACTCTGTACAAATATAGCGTCGAAAAATGATGCGTGCAAAAGCGGTAGACCAGCGAATGCTACTACTTTCTTCAACGTGAGAAGCATCTGAGACAAGATCCGATATACCCCCAAGCGCTGTCTCAGAAGTCCCAAAGGAGCTTAAAATCTCGCATAGGACTACGCCCCATCAAGCTGCAGAAGACTCACGCATTGACGGACCAGATAAAGGCGACCCGTCTTTGGAGATTTCGTGAACTGTCAAAGCGGTTCAAGCCAGTGGACTGTTTAGATATTCTCTTCACCGATGAGAAGTTGTTCAATATTGAGCAGTCCTTCAACCACCAGAACGATAGGATTTGAGCGAAACCGGTCAACGAGGCCAATAAGAGTGGCCGCTATGTCTCGAGAAAGGGCCATCCCGGTTCTGTCATGTTCTGGGCCGGGATTTGCGCGACTGACAAGACTCCACTCGTTTCCGTCGAGCAGGGAGTCAAAGTGAATGCCAATAACTACCTGAACGACTTTCTCGTTAAGGAAGTCCTTCCCTGGAGCCAGGCTCACTTCGCGGGTCGCCACTGAACGTTCCAGCAGGACTCTGCGCCCGCCCACAATGATGCGAGACTGGTGGAAGACCAATTTCCCCTCCATGATCATGGACTCCGTACTCGCCTAATTTGAATCCCCTGAATTTCTCTGTGTGGCCGGTCCTTGAGAGCAAGGCCTGTATTTCTCTCCACAAGAAATTGGAAAGTCTGAAGCGCCCCACACAAAAGGCGTGGGATGATCTTTACGTCGCATACCTGTCCACCACGATGGGTGCCTTCCACAAGCTACTCCGCGCCTGTGTCAAAGAGAATTGAGGGCTGTTCGAAATTTTAAAGCGCAGAAATTTTGAAATTTGAACTATTTGAATAAAATTTGAACCAAACTATTTGAATAAACTTTCATGAAAAATTTGTTTTATTTGCTGAATCCGATAAGTTTTTATCGGAAAAAAATACTGTTCACGGGAACTTTTGCCGCACCCTGTACAACGGCATTGCACGTTCTCGTATCATTCTTACGTATCACACACTCAGAATTTGTTTTTAAAAGTTTTTATTCATGAGTTTTACCCCTCTAGAGGATTGCACCTTAAAAAATAACTTTTAAAAATTCTCTAGGATAAAGGTAAGTCGTGGAGCGCTTGAACTCGGAAATCTCTTCGTTTTTCAGCTGAAGTTCAAGAGATTTCTCATTGATGTCAGGGGAAATTTTTTATCGTAAGAAATTATGAACGAGAGGGCTCCTAAACTACGCTACAAAAGGAAGAAGTGTTGGATATGGTTATTTTAATTTATATGCAGTATGCTGTATCCATAAAGTTGTCGATTCCTTTCTGGTGCGGCGTATTGTGGCTTGGATATCTTCAAGTCGTTTCACTTTGAATTGAGAAAAATTGAATATGGAACAGAAGCTCAAAAAAGTTGATAACCTCTCGTGTTGAAAAAAGTTTTCGTTTCAATGAGTCAAAGGATAATCTTTATAGCTTAAGAACACAAAGTTATTGCTTGAAAACACGAAGTTTTGAGAAAAAAAAATTTTTGTATTCAAGTTCTCGGTGTTTTTACGAAGTGTGCATGAACCATGTTTATTCTGAGGTAGAAAAAAGTTTATTGACTACATTCCTTGAACATGAATTGTTTTCGGGTGTTTATTTTTTTAAGTTTTCGGATTTTTCGTCTAAACGCTTATAGATGTCAATGAGGGCGAGACCGATTGAAGCCACTCCTTATAACAGTGTCGACCCCTAAGGAGTGAAGAAGCCACTCCTTATAACAGTGTCGACCCCTAAGGAGTGAAGAAGCCACTCCTTATAACAGTGTCGACCCCTAAGGAGTGAAGAAAGACAAATCACACGAGGAAAAAACTGATCCCTGCCAGCTCTTAATAAGTATTCAGAAAATCGTTTACAATGGACCGATGTTATATTGTTAACACGCTTTTATAGGACATTTGAGCCCGAATCACTGGTTTCAAATGAATTAACAGTGAAAGTGAAAGATCCGAGAATTCGAATCTTCTCATTTGATCGAAAAACCGATGTAGGTAAAAAAATATATGTATGAATCTAGAAAGAATTTCTGAAGAAATGAATGAACAACATTGAAGAAACAAGAATCAGTACAAGTCAAGCACGTGAAGAGGGTGGTTAGTGACAACAGCTATCGAATCATTATCAAGAAGGACAGTCTCTACATGCGAACAATTGAATGAGGTTAGCAGTTGAGGCTGATTTACAACGACGAGATTCATCAATTGAAAAATACATGACTGAATTTATATATACATACTCTACATTATATACACGCTCCCGCTACAACATTATATATTCAGAATTGTACCTATGTATATCATTCTCTTGAACTGGATCCTTCCCCATTTCAAATCACGTGTTTTTGAAGATGAGTTGGAATAAAGCCAAATCAATCCAGAATACCCCTCGCCTTTTGGAAAAAAGGAATACGCGAAGCTGAATTCTCTACTGATTTGAAAAATTGGATAAAACGAGTTATAGAAAGTTTGGAGTATTTCCCAGTTAGAATTTCGCTTTCTTCATAAATATGTGGTTAGTATGCATTTTAACAAATTTGATTCTAGTATAATCACTGCAGTTAAGTGTTAGGCGGAGTAAGTGTTTTACAGCCAATCATTTAGGTAATTATTTAATAACATGACGATTATCACCATAAGCTTTGAATCTGCATCAAAAAGTTCATTGGAAAATATACAGTATTACTTCAAGGATGAGTTTTTTTAAACAAAAACAACACTCAAAGCTGTTTAGCTAGTTTTACGGGCCTTCTTCTGATCATGTATCTGGATAATAAATTGAACAGGACATGTGCTTTTCCTCGATCTCGTCAACTATTTTTTAGATACGTTACAGTGAACGAAGGTGAGCTTGAGGTCAGCTAGAAAAGTTTTAAACTTTATCTTCAGACTGATTGTAAAGTCATTGCAAAAACTTCCTACATGCAAGTCTCCAGATTATTCCACGTGCGAGTAAGAAATTGCCGTTGATGATAGAAGATGACAACTTTCAAAATGACACAGCAGCTTAGTTGGTTCTTTGGCGTGGTCGCTTAGCCATCAGTGAGAACATCGAGCAGTACTGCCTGAGATCTCTGCAAAATCAGAGACGGTACATATTAAGGTGCAAGCAGAATCAAGAATTTCGTATGAAAATTTCTCGAATAAAATGAATTATCTTGCAAATAAACGGCTCGATCGAAACCACTAGATTTCATATATACATAAATTTCTTGGAAAAATGGTACGTCCATACGGCTTCAAGACTGATTCACTAGTTTACCGAGAGAATATTATCATGATCTTTCGAAAACTTGTCAACATGAAACAACATCTATGTTTATTGAAACTAACGAGAGTCCCGCCCTGACTGAACACTCGCATATCTCTCCCGCCTGCTGTTTCCACTGCACGTGCCGCGTGCACACGCGGAAAGCGGACCCCGCCTCTACACTCCTTATCAGAGGCTGACAACTGCAAAATAGTGTTCGTGTCAGCGAAAGACTAAACCAAAAAAAGACTGCCAGAAGGACTTGAAACATTTTTTTCCTGTAAGACATGACAGTGATTTAGCAGAGTCTTACGATTATGTTATTTACTTCAAACACACCTCCGCAATCATTCAACTATGATCGGTTTTAACGGGGTCGAGAAAAGAAACTATGTCTTCTAGTTACGCTATGAAAAATTTTCATAACTCTCATTTGCTCTCATGTTTTACAAAGGTTGTACCCCGCAGTCTGTTCACAACCGGAAGCGCATTCATCTGTAACTAAAAGCTAGTATATGATTTTCATCTGCTCTTCTTGAGTCAATCTAACATGCAATCAAGGTCTAGAATGGCGGTTACACTTCAAGATTGTCCGCAGAAAGATCGATTTTTTGTGTATTTTATCTCCGTTCGTTTACCTCTGAGCCAATCGCGCTACTTCGCTCCCTAACGTTTCACTTCATTGCAAGTCGCTTCATTTATTAACACTACCCACTGCCTATTTTTCCTTGCGGTAATAACTTCGCAAAGGAGAATCTTTTGTGTATCAAACTATGGATTTTCGTAATTTTACCCTCGGGAATTCATCAACGGTTGTGTATCATGATAACGCAACAGTTTTTTTCTCCGGTGTACTGGCGGACATCAGAGTCATCTTGACGTCATTTTACGTTCACAATCCATTGTGAAATTGATGGCATACATATGGAAGTGATAAGTTGGAGAGTCACTTTTTGCGATCGAAGCAGAAGCCGTTCTTGTTCTTCTCCAGAACGCAGTCTTTGAGGCAGACCGCAAACTCGCCGAATGCGTCTACGTAGCCTTTTATCGGAGCGATTAGTGCCTGAAGAAAACTTAAATTTGCTTGATAAAGCCGTGTTCCTTTTTTCCTCTCAATCTGAATCCGTGTTCTTATTAATTTCTCTATTTGATTACTTTCTCTTTTTGGTGACTTTCTTCTTCGTTCCACTTCTCCCTTCTCTTTCTCTTTTTTTGACGTACCTCCTATTTCTCTCTCTTTATCCCTTTCAATCTCTCTTTATTCTTTTTCTGTGTCTTTCACTCTCGATTCTACCAACAGAAAGGTTTAATTCTATAGATAAAGCACAATAAGCTGTAAAAAGTATGCAATTTTGATTCAAGTAGCCGAAATAACAATTTTAATTGCATATATTGAAACTTCCTTGACTCAGATATTTATACATACCAACGTTGGTTAAAAGCTGCTTGCAACCTCTTTACGCTTATGCAAAAGAGCAATTGGTAGTAAAAACGGTCACTCATGTGAATTATTACAAGTATCAATGTGTATATGAATGATTCTCTTACTGTTTCAATCTTTTTGGTTTTAGTTTTTAACTGGAGCCTTTTGTTCATTTCACACTTTGCTCACTTTTCTCCTGATTTTATTTGAATTTTCCAAGCACACAAAGCACACAATTTCAGTTTCTTTAAAATGAACTTTCGAGAAATTATGTAGAAAATATATAGGAGAAAAGAACAAATCGCAGCATTTTCTTTCATTTAAGGAATAAATAAATGTATAAAAATAACTCAGTGCACAAATAAATGAATGAATGCATGCAATTGAATGAAAATTTCACCTGAACAATAGGGGAAGGCGGTTTGCTGGCAGCTTCATGTGCGAGTGAGAAGATGGAGACGATGTCGTGCTTTGGTACTTGCCCGCCCTCGGTCGTATTGACACAACTGAGCATCAGAGGCTACATGGAACACAGCGAGGAGTAGAATATGTTCAAAGTGGAAGATATTGGTTTATATCTTCCTTTTTTGCAGAGCTTAAGTGGTAAACGTATTTTCAATTTTTCGGAGGCTTTTTAAACCCATAACAAGTATTTAGGAGTTTAAAAGAAATCTTAACTAGAAGAAAACGGTAGCTTTATTATTGGTAAACCACGTACACGCATACAAATTTTCATATACAGACCAGTTGAGAATACCCATTCATTCATTCTTTCTTTTTTCCAAGCTTGTAAGTATTTGAGACAAAAAACAAATTACTGATAAACAAATTATGCATGGACTACATTATACATAAGGCTTAGTGGCGGTGTGTGAAAGGGGAAAATGAGGGGGCTGTGATACTTATAAAATTACAAGTCTTATTCAAGTATCAGAAACAAGACTAACTGGCACAATTACATTCACAGGCAACGAAAGAAGTTGTTTTCTAAATTTTAGGCTACTACTAGCATCGTTGATAACATCAAATGGAAAAGAGTTCCAAACAGAATTGTGAAAGATCTCAAACTCAACTTACGCGTTGTTTTTCCGCTCGACGCACTTGAGAAAAGACTCTATGATATCGAATTTGTCGTCGAGGCACCCTCGCAGATCACCAGTTTTATCAGTCACCGAAAAAATCAAAAAACTTGTTTGTTTTTTTTATTCGAATTCTAAGAAGCTCCTTTTATCCTTCAGCGAACGGAAAGCGCGGCAGTTTAGTATATGTACTTATAAACGTTGTATTCTCCTGTCACGTTCAGGGAAAAAATTATCTACTTCCGCCCGCTCTTATTCTGACAAAGAAAAAACTGGCGCTAATTTTATACCACGATCGACCATCTTTCTGGAAAACTTATGGGCTGTTATGATTAATAAGAAAGCGCAGCGAAATGCTTCTACGGACAGTAATCATACTGTAAGCACTTTCGCATTTCAACGCAGTTTGTCTTACCACGAGAAGCCCTAAAAATACATGATGCTAGGGAATTAGGGTATTTCACCAACTTTTAGCGTTGGATAACAATTAGAGTTGTTTGAGGACTGATTTTTTGTGTGTGACCGACTTTCATCGACTGATTTTTGAAGGTCAAATATAAAGGTTAATTCAAAGTTCATCGATTGCATGGTTTCTGAAGGTCATTCAAAGGTAAACTCAAGGTAATTTAGATGGCCTTGAACTTTTCTTCAGAAATCATATAATCGATGAAGGGGGTCTTTTGACGCCGTAACTGCCAAACATTGCACATTTTCCCTCACCGAACTACCAATACCTTAGGTTATGAAATAACCAAGCTTGACTTTCTCCAATTTTTTTTGTTGCTATTTTTCGCGGCTTAATCAAAAAAGCCTTAAATTCGGATTTCAAATCCTCGTTATGAAAAAACTTAGGAAGTAGCGATACACGTTTATTGAAAACTTGTGGTCAAAAAACCAAATTATATATAATTTTGATTGGTACTGTATGTATGTACATAGTTTAATTGATGAACGCAGTCAGCGTGGCGTACTATCAAGCATAATCGCCGTACTAATTCCTCTTTCTTCTCATGACTAAGATTTGTTTCTGACTATTTTTCCAAAAATTACTATGCACTGACTTTTTTAAAAACGCTGAAACAGGGTACGGTGCATCCGTCTAATTGCTCCTTCATTTCAGCAAGGCACTCTGCCTGCTCCCAGCAGGCGCATTGGCGCACAAACACATTATCCAGACGAGCCTTGTCGAGGACTTTCGTCGCGTGTCTACTGATCTGAAAACGAGAGTGAAGAAATTATTTCACTCATTCATTCATTCATACAGTCAATCAATAGTTCATATATTTAGTTTAGTTTCATTAAATCATTTAATCATTATGTTTAACTTTGTTCTTTTATTTATTCACTCAACTTCAAACATTGAAAATTAGATTTTTGGTAACGTTGCTGTAGGAATGAAAAAGCATTGACCCGATGTTTGAAGTTCTAGTGTTGGCTTAACTTTCTGCAACCGAAAAAAAAAGGAAATTAGGGGACCGATTTTTTTAAGATCCAGTGAGAAATTAACTACCCGTTTGCCTCAATTATGCGGAAGAGCGTTTTAAAACTACATTTATGAGATGGTTTTGATATTTGAAGAAGAACAATAACGTTTTGTAAGGAGAAATTTTTAAAAATTCTTTGAGTTTGTCCGAGGGAGAATGAGGCTTCATAGGACCTTGTAAGAATAATTCTGAAAACAAAAATGTTTTCTTCAAGAGACTTTTTTAACAAAAACTTAACTCTAAGAAAATCTTGATGACTTTCTAGAAAATATTCGCTTCCGACAATTGACCCAAAATGATCGCAGTGATCATTTTTTTAATTGAAACAACATAACTTTAAAAAATTCTTGATGTCTTTCTAGAAAATATTTGCTACGTCTTCTTCCGATATTTTGACCCTAAATTATCGCGGTATTTTTTCTCTCAATAAAAATTTACTAAGTATGGTGGTTTAAATATCCGGGCGTGACATGTGTGTGTTCGAATATTGTGCGAAGATTCCGGAGTTCAACTTTCACCCCGGACAGGTCCACCCAAACCGATGAAGGTTAAGAAATTTTGGCTGCGCTTAAGCACAAATCTGACTCCTACTACTGCTGCTACTCACACTACCAGTAATTTAGCGGTAAACCACTGGTTCTCTTCTGTCCCGCATCCCAGGGGAGCGCGTACCCTGCCGCGAGGCGGGAACAAGAGCGAAAAAGATTATTATTATCAAGTATGGTAGGTTTTTGAGAATAAACAATTTAGTCAAAAAGACATGAAGTCAGAGACAACATATAGTTCAGAAGGCTATCGAGATGGTTTTTGCGGATGATCGTGCGATAATCTCCTATGTATTGTTCCATTGAGTGTTTCGATGAACGCCTGTCTTTTCTTCGAACAAATCTATTTGATTTTGTTTGAATGTTTACTTAGTCAACTAACAAAACCCATGATGTCAATGGTTATCTTCGAAAATGGAAAACGAAGGAAAGAACCTCTTAGAAGTACTGGTTTAGAACTGTATTGTTCCTCTCTTTTTCTCATATCTATGTGTCTCATTCTTAATCACTCTTTCTCTCTCTCTCTCTCTCTTTCAAACCAAGTATTCGAGTTGTCACATGCCAACTCAACTTAAACTGTAACTGAATAGTGTAAACTCACAGTAGGCTCACCGGTTTTAGCTTTCGTTGCAAGAAACTTGTAATGGAAATTCGTACGTTTGTGTACAACAGTTTCATGCTCTCAAAAGTTGTTATCTTCAGTTTCCAAGGTTATATCGTTATGAATGATTTTAACTATTAAAATGGTGATGCGGTTTTTGCATTTTATCATAACAATAAAAAGAATTGTACTTTTTCTATTTGAAATAAAACATAATATCCTATGCAGAATATTTCGATTTGAAAGCCTCCAATGAGTTTTGAAGCTTATTTCTTCACTATGTTAGTGAGTATTTGCTTTACCGAGTTTCCTTTACTAATTTAGTTAATTTTTTCCTCCTTCACTGAAAATGAGTTTGTTATCATTAAAATGCTGATAAGAAATTAAATAGTTTTATTCTTTTAAACGATGATAATTTCCGTCCATATTTCAATCTCTCATCACTTCTCTTTTGCCCTTTCTTTTTTTTCAGTCTCTTTGTAATTGGTTATTTTAGAGCATGATAAGCAAAAAGTTATTCTTACCTCATGAACAGCTGCATCTGGCGCGGCTGAAAAGACCGTGGTGGTCAGGCAAGCGAACACGCCAAACAGAGAACACCGAACCATAACAAATACCTGGGATGACCGTAAGGTTTGTAGCGGTAGTAGCTAATAAGCCAAAAACCATCCAGAAAATTTATGGGAACCAAAACTGTTTGTAACAAGTTCAATATAGACGCGTCCTTAAATACGATAGAAATGGTTTGTTAAAAGTAAATTTATAAAGATTGAAAATGTGAATGAAAAAACTTATAAGCTATCGACGTTTAAAATGAAAATGCAACGTTGCAGAATGTTTCTGCAATTTTTTTGTTGGTTTTTTTGTCTACCGGAAGAGTTTCTAGAATATGGTATGACTCCTCGAAGTCATCGAAATATGACTTCTCGAAGTCATACATCTTTATGAACCATTGAGAAGCTTGAAAAAGAAACAGAGGACTTATGGAGAATTGTATAAATTTCCTTTTACCGTTGAAAGTTTGTTCTTGATACTCACCAAGAAATGTTCTGCAACAATAAGCGTTTTATTCAAGACATATTGAGCTTCTACCTTACAATAATCCACAAATAGGGAGAGAAAACAAATACGAACCTTAAAACGAAGAATTTAAAGTATGTAAAATTTGGCATATTTAAATAAAGAGAAAAAGTAGCGTTTAGAGTATGACAATCTTGGAGAAAATAAGAATATCGAGGAGTTACAAATTTTCACGTAAACCATAAGTTTCAACCAAAAAAGTAAGCTAAAATCTCTTCCGAATTTCCATTCCAAGTCTCGGTAGTTATAAAAGAGGCTTTAAGACTAAAAATTCTTTTAAAGGTGACAATCTCGATAAATTCTTCCTCCTTTGATTGAGATTGAATCTCAAGAGAACGCTACTTTACCATTCAAGACAATTTCTTTTTACTAAAAAAACATCAATCACGATTGTGATTTTGTTGCCGGAGTCTTATATATATATATATAAAGTCCGGGCGTGGCATAGTGGTAGTGTGATAGACCATTGTGCGAAGAGTCCCGAGTTCGACTCCCACACCGGACAGATCCACCCAAACCAAGGGGGTTAAGAAATGTTGGTAGTGCTCATGCACGAATCTGACTCTCCCCACTGCTGCTAATTACACTAGCAGTGATCTAGCAGGCAGCCACTGGTCTTATATATATATATATATATATATATATATATATATATATATATATATATATATATATGTGTAGGGTAGCCCATGTACTCGACAACGCGTTTACAAACGTGTATCTCAGTGCATAGGTGAGAAAGAGTGGTCAAATTTGTACATTCATTAGCTCACATTAATAAAAACTTTGGGTCAAAAAATCATCTGATTCGGTCTCCTTTGGCACGAACGACAGCCCGGAGACGCTTGGAAAACGCTTCGATCATTGGTCGAAGGTGCTTGTCGTCGATCTTCGATCACTCCTCCTAAAGGGATTTTTTAGAGACTCCAGATTCAAGTGGGGATGAGCATTGACTTTGCACTCAAGGTAGGACCACACGGAATATTCCAGCGGATTGAGGTCGGAGAAATGTCGAGAAAGTACGGGAAATGAGCCTTACACCATGCCCGTGTTCCGATAGCCTTCTGAGCAGGCGCAGAATATTGCTGGAAGACCCAATGTGTCTTACGGTAGTGGGAAGAAGACCAAGGAAGCAATACCTTTTGAAGAATATGCTGGCGGTAGTACATATTACTGTTCTATTTCGACTACTATTTCGACAAAAACAATGGAAGTTCTGCTGGTGGCAGACATTCCGGTTCAAATTATAACTTGTGCAGGATGCGAAGCTCTATGAACGATTCTACGTGAGTCCCGAGCAAGCACTCGGGCATCAAATCCTCTTTAACGATTCTTTGAAGAGTATTGCTTGATAAGTTAATCTCGGAGGCCATTTTGTTCATGTTACGCCTAGCATTTCGACCGACTCGCTTCCTCATGGCCTCAATCTTGTTAGGGGTGCGCACTAATCGAGGATCACCTCTTCGGGGCAAGTCAGCAAGTATACCGATCTGTTTAGTCCGATTGATTGTTTTCCAGACAAGATTGCGAGACTTTGAGGTCCTTAGCGATGCGCGCATTTGATCGAATAAGTTTGTACAAGTCCACAATGATAGAGCGTGCTCAATCAGCGGTCACCATTCTTTCGAGGAATGTACGAATGAAATGGGATTCTAACCACGTAATAAAAACACATGTTAAAAGAACAAATGCAAAAATTGGAGCTCAACGTGCACTATAAATTGAATTCTAAACGCCGAAATACATGGACTAAAAAGTACATGGACTACCCTGTATGTGTATAAATGTATGTAGTAAAGAAGTTTTCGAAAAAGGTATAAATCCTTTGTTTCAAGTATAGGAACGTTCGAATCATGATTTAAAGAGTAAATGGACTAAAACTGCAAGAAGTTTGATGCAACTTGAAAAGTTAGGTGCACATGAAAGGGTAGCCATGTGGGGTAGAAGGTGGAGAGGGTAGGGAGTGGGAGTGGGTAACAAGACTCTCGTATCACCTTTTTCTCTTCCTACTCTCAAATTGGCAGAGCAGCAACAACAGCAACAAATCTTTTATACGAGAGAAAACCAGCCATAAACTACTTAGAGACAACTTATACTTAAAGTTCCCCTCTTAAAAAGTCTACGGTGTTTGATGCCAAACTATTTTTTTCTGTTTTCTATTCAAAATTCTTTTTTCGAACATAAGTTTAAACCAGCGCTGAATGATTATTTCAATGAATTTTTTTCACACCCGCTCCCGAAAACAATTTTATTTTTAAAATTAGTCTACCCTGGTGATTTTTCTAATTATGAGTTGTTTATTATCGTTTCTTTTCGTGAAAAACCGGTTTTTCCAGGTTGCATCATTCCAATATTTTTGAACGTTCGTTTAAGTAAAGTGCAACTTTCTTGAACTCTGCATCATGAATCGAAGAATAAAAGACCAGAGAGGCTGTTTAGAACTCCGTTCAAGTTGGGGACGTTAATGAATGAATGGACCATGCACAATCGCTTTCCTTTTTGAATTAGAATTCTGATATGAATCATGTTATTAATAAATAGATGGTCACTTTCTCTCAAGAGCTGAGGTAAATCAATTATTAGTTAAACTAGTTTTTTCGTTTTTGATGTTTATCACTTTCAAGAATCGACTTTCCTTTTTTTCAGTGGAGAAGTACGACTGAGTAGAATATCATCGAACTTAGTCGGAATAGACTGTTTCCTTAGGCGGTGAGAATGGTAACGCGCTTGCAAAAACAGATGGCTGGGTTACGTGGACTACCTTTTGGTGGCTGGGTTACGTGGACTACCTTTTGGTGGCTGGGTTACGTGGACTACCTTTTGGTGGCTGGGTTACGTGGACTACCTTTTGGTGGCTGGGTTACGTGGACTACCTTTTGGTGGCTGGGTTACGTGGACTACCTTTTGGTGTGGTAGTTTATTCAATTTTCGTCTAAACCATCTGTGTAGAATTCTTACTTTATAAAAAGGCCATAATTGGTCGCTTTTCTCGAGAGAAAAACTTTTAGATTATTTTTTTCTGACTTTCTCAAAAATCTGATAAGACTGCTTCATTCGGTTTTTTTGAGTTAATTAATCGGTTTCCGCTTCTTTTCTACGTTGATTTTCCAGAATGGAACTCATTACTTCTATGGTTCTCAAGCATTTTGCCGTGGAAAAGCAAGGACGTCTACTTAGATTTTTACAGTACAATCACTGATTATCTGTCCTAGTTTCTTCATTTCTTCATTTTCCAACCCCTCTCTAAATATCATGATAATATGATTTTCAGAAAACCATCAGTTGGCGATGGAGCTGAATATTTACATTAACTTTGAAAAAGTGAGAAAATTTTCAATAAAAAAAATTTTATAGTTACAATCAGTATTCATACTGATTGTAACTATAAAAAACAAAAAAGATAGGATTTTTTTACATTTGTTGACTTGTAAATATGAGACAAAAATGGTGAATACAAGAAAGAAGAAAAACTATAGCCACTCTGTTAAGAAGGTCAATAATATTGCGAATGGTAGGTAATACTCTTCTATTCTAAGACACTCATTATTGAACATCAACTCAGAAATTCTCTCTTTTTCTCACTCAGTCTTTTTTTCCTCGCTTTGCCTCTGTTTCTTATTTTCTTTATCTTCTCGTTTTCTATTTCTCATTATTATCTCGCTCTCGCTCTGACTCTTTCTCCTCTCTCTCTCTCTCTCTTTCTCTCTCTCTCTCTCTTTGCCCTCTTTTTCTTTTTCTCTTTTTCTAATACATCTTTTTTTCCTTTCTTCTTAACAAAGAAATTCGACTACCTGGCCCATTTTTTTCGAGTGAAGTTTCAACAAATCTATACCACATTTCTCTGAAAAGACAGGTTTATATTTAAAAATGACGTGACGAACAGCTATTTTTGATTAGTTGTTCAGAGATGTCTGGACATATTAAAACTAACGCACACAATTAAAACTAACGCACACAACATTTTAATACATCAACAGATACATTACATATTTCACTACTAACAATAAAACTTCAAATGAGCTTGTAGGCTAATATCACGCAATGCGGACAGTAAGAACGTTTTTTAATTCTAAAATGGAAATTTGTAACTCGGTTGAGGCATAGCATAATGGAATTGTACGCAGCATAATAATAGAAATGTATTACTATGGTTTCGAGTTCTACTTAACCAGGGAACGTGTGAAGCAAGAGATTTTAAAAGTAATTGTAGTGTTTGCACCAGTCGTATCATTCCCCTAATATATGTAACAAAACCGGATCACCTAAGCAGTTTTAGGTATCTCTAAGTTAAGTCGGTATATGATCTCCGAGAAGTGAGTCCCCTGTTGTTGTAAGGCGAGAATCAGCCCTGGGAAAACTGAATAAAAAAATATTATACGAAATCGCAAATATGAAGAAAAAACAAATTCAAAGATTATGAAAATTTCGATTGAATGAATGAAATGAATGAATAAAGACTTTATTTGTTATTTTCTCGTTTTACGCTCGTATAGCTTTTTTTTGAAAGTCAAACTTTTTTGGAAAGTTTTCAAAACCAGGTTGAACAAGAAAGGAATAGAAAAGCCTCCGATGTGAGGACAATAAGCTATCTTTCAAAATGATTTGTAAGCAATGGCCGAAATAACACAGCTTGGTGAGTGTTCAACTATAGCACACAGCCGGTTTCTCAGCAGAAAGGGAAGATAAATGGAATACAAGAACAAACACGACCCTCAGACCTTCATTCAAATATATCAGCTCAAAAAACACTCTGGATTTTGAATCCTCTTTTGGCAGGGTTGCTAATAGTAACATCAAGAGATTGAAGCAATTGAAATCTGATTCACCGCTGAGAAAAAGCGACACACATTTTCGTTTGAACTGATTCATCGCTGAGAAAAAGCGACACACATTTTCGTTTGAACCAGTCCGATGAATATTTTTCTTCTCTCCGAGAATGAGTCTCATTTAAAGACTTTCCGGTCTTTCCGCTCCGTCTACTCGAGTTAAAAAAATCGTCTCTACAAAACAAAATTTAATAAATTACTGTTTTTTCATACAAACTACCTTTCTGCGAAAAGGTCTCTTTATGAAACTTTCCATGTTAAGAGAAAAACCTTTATTCATCATTATTTCTTGTGTTAAACAATTAGAAACAATAAAATCATGCTCTAACCGATTTTAATTACATCAACGTTAAATCAACTTAGGTTTGCATTCATGCCATATTTTTCAACCAATGTTCAAGTCATAATGAGAAGGCGAGCAAGATATTCAAAATACGCCGCTTTGAATAAAGCGTGAAAATTTGGCACGAAGAATGGGAGGTGTGAAGGACGGACAGCAGAAGGGACACAGCAAGAGTTTTATACTGATGGGGAATCATGAAGTCCTGTTTTATACCGGAACGAATCGCTTCGAAGTATATTTTCATCATTGATATGTTATGACCGAGGTCAGAGGATTTCGTATTTGGACGATGGTCTGCTGCACGTACATGGACTGGTTGCTTCGTGTTGTAATAAACAACATCAAATTTATTTCGTGTTCGTGATACAAATATAGTTTGTGCAAAGCGCTATTCGCTACAAAGCATAAAACACTTTTTCAGTGATGAAAAGTGTGTGAGAAATGTGTAAGTGAGGAAAACTGATCTTTTAGTCAGTTTGACCATGATGCAAAATGTTAAATGTTAAGTTCTATCTTTCTTTGAAATATTTGAAACAAAACTCCAAAACCCTTTCTTTTATAACCAACACAAATTTGCGCTTCTTTTCAAACAATGTAATTTTAATTTGCGCTTCTTTTCGAACAATGTGATCCCTGATGTAAAACAAGGGTAATCACAAGCAACATACATATGTATGTATAGATTCTTAGATGATAGACAATATAATTTAAAGTATTTGAGTTTTAAAAAACCTATTATAATATTCAAATTATCAAGTGGTCATGACATCAAGGGCCACTAATCGCTCCGTCGTGTTTGCTTTCAACTTCTGTCGACAAAGGTTTAGAATAATTGTCCCGCTCATTTTTTATTTGCTTTAATGAAGATTTTTTGAGTCTTTTTGAGTTTATGAGAAATGATATCGTTAGCAAGAACAGATTAAAAAATTTACAAAAAAAAACTCCAAAATGCTTATTCTTACTCTTTTTTTAGTTTATTACACATGAACTCATGATATTTATTTCTTGTGAGTTTTCAATTTTCAACTGATGTTAAGACATTAGAATTCGTTGAACTGATATAAGCAAGCTCAAATTGATGCTGAGGAGAAAACAAAAATAATACTTCTATATAATACATCTACAGGCATAATTGAGATCCAGCAGATGACACAGAAACTTCATCAGAACAGCTCAAATCTATATAATGACTGAATAATCTGCCCATTGTTCATCCGCATGTTCAATCTATAGAGACTGTGATCCCTTTAAAACGGAATCCAAATTGGTTGGGGGTGTAATAATTGATTACTCTCAAGGTGGTAGTGTAATATGTTATAAATTTGCTTTTCAAGTATTTTAGACAGAGAGCAAACGAGAGTAATGCGACGATAATTGTTGACGTTTTTAAATGGGTTTCACTGGCCAATGTCCTGAGGTCAAACAGTTCGAAAATTGATTGAAATAAGAATGGATAAGCTGTCACTGCAATTCTTGATGATGGGATTGGAAATGTGGTCTTGTGATTTGTTTTATTTTGGTGTCACATTCTTAATCAACTTGACAACATCAAATGGTGTCACATTTGAATCATACTCGAGCGAACAGGAACGAATAAAATGAGAAAGAGGTCCAGCTGTTGAGCTTGACGTGAGCGACGAAGAAAAGCATGAAAAAGAGTTAAATATTTCAAATGGAGAAGTTCAGTTAACATTGTTCATAACTAGCGAAGAGATAATTTTCTTAGGTTTAGTGCGGTTGACAAGAGTGCGGTTGAAAAACTTGAAGTTCTTAGGTAATTTGAAACATTCTTTACAATTACATTTAAATTTCAGAACTTCCCCATGCAATTTCTTACAGGTAGTCATGACCTTGGAGTTGGAGGTTGTTCTGTTCTTGGATATCCTGAGGAAGCTCAACATCTTCCTGATTTTTCTGAGATATTTGAGATGATGTTTAATAGGCATGGAGGGGGGACATGCTGAGATATGAGTGAAATTTAAAAAAATTGGTAATAGCGGAAACACATTTGTCCATAGTCAGGCTTGCGAGCGATAGGGTCCAGTTCATAGTCAGGCTTGCGAGCGATAGGGTCCAGTTCATAGTCAGGCTTGCGAGCGATAGGGTCCAGTCCATAGTCAGGCTTGCGAGCGATAGGGTCCAGTTCACAGAGTAAATCATGTTATTGAAAGCTGCCCAGTCTACTTTACTCCACTGAGGAAGTAATTCAAGGAAAGGTTTGACTGAATCGAGAGAGCATGTGGAGATAATGAATGATATGGAGAGGTGGTCACTTGTGGAGAAGGATGATAAGTGATACAGTCTGAAATGAGGTTCTGGTTACAAGTGTCCGCTGCGAAGTTGTGTTAAAGTAATCTGTCTTTTGAAAACTGATCCACTGACATAGGTGTGTTCCGGCTATTGTTAAATTTCCTGTCCCAGTTCTGACTGCACGGTTTTGACACGCTTGTAGCCTTTTCCAATGCATGTTTCGCGAGTTGGGCCGAGTAGATAGGAGCCGCGTAGTTCAGTAGTGACCTGGTAGAAGCTTTATATGTCATCTTCATTGTCTCCGGTTTTTGGCCCCATGATCTTCCAGCTAGCGCACGTAGTACGTTGAGTCTTTTAGTAGTGCACTGTATCACTGTATCCGGAAATTTTTTTGACTACGGAGAATTTTTTTAAACTAATCTTTCTTTTACTTCTCACCCTTTCATTTTTCTCCAATCACTCGACTCTCAGTACGGTTTGACGTCTCATTCGCCTTTTTTGTTATAGCTTTCTCCTTATTTAATCGAATTTGCCCGGACTCTCAATTCTAACCGAAAACACTACTCAGCCGTAAGACTTGAAAAAGCGTTTCCCGAGCAAAAAAAATTATGTCCACCCTCTAATCACTTCCGGTATTCCTTATGATAAAAACGGCGCTTGTCTAGTTCAACGTAGGCTCCTCTCCCCTGCATTTTGCTGCACGATGTTGCTCCTGTTCTTTCTCATTTTGCTGCACGATGTTGCTCCTGTTCTCTCTTATTTTGCTGCACGATGTTGCTCCTGTTCTCTCTTATTTTGCTGCACTATGTTGCTCCTGTTCTCTCTCAATCCCTCTCCCTGTTATTTTTAAACTAAAATACGCTTAGGCTTAGTAATATTTTACGCTAATGAGGCCGTACGGCTTAGGCTTACGAGACCGTATCAAAAAATTAGTCCTAAATCCGTGACTCCGCCCCCCCCCCCCCCGAGGGAGAGGAGCGGAGCCTACGTCGATCTGGACAAGTACCAAAAAACAAGGCAATCACCAAACAATCCAAACATCGACTTACATGAATGCAGAGGATGGCAGTGCACTCTGTGCACTTCCTTTCTCAGCTGAATGCAGCAGAAGCTGCAGAGAATTTATTATATGTTCACTCCATCTCAGTCATCCCCAATATCTTAAAATGTGCCAAAAAGTTTATCTTGAGCGTCTTTAACCTTGAACTTGGAGGTTTACGCGGCGATAACACCACTGCACCGAGAACGTAAATCAAATAAAAATTGAGTATTAAACACTACGATGAGAATCCAACTTCACCGAAAACAATTAAAACTTCGGCACTAATGCAGTTTAATTGGTAAGCATTTATGGCCGAGGCCGAAACTGGTGTCGTTGGGGGGGGGGGCAGAGGCTAGTGGAGGTTTGTGGCCGAGACTGGTGGCGTTTGAAGGGGGCAGAGGCTTGTGGTGGAGGTTTGTGCGGACATCAAATAAAATCTATTCGATGTGTATTTGTTTTTTTTGTATCACTGATATGGTTCAAATAATATTCCTTTCGTTCCAATAACAGGAAAATTAAACATTTTCCGTTTCAATTACACGCTTCCTCACCTACGAAAATCTTGTGCTTAATTATGAGTGATTATTCAAGTAATGCACTCAACAGAGCTTACGATAGAGAATGAAAATCAAATACGAATAGGTTATTATTTTATTGTAAGTTAGCAAGCCAGTTACAAAACCATTTTTAACGTCTTAATTGATCCAGAAAATGACAAAAGTAACGAAACCAACCAACCTTCAACGTGGCGTTGCATGGTAAAGAAATATTTTCGATTTTAATCGTTTCAAGCAGTCCATTCTAGAGAGAGTGTAAGTGAGAGGAAATGAAATCTGTAGAGATTCATTTCGGAGGGTGAGAAGCGTTAGAACGGTCGGTTCATTGTCGGAGGTTAGAGGAAGCCAAACTATGCTTCTTTTTGAATGGCTATGTAACGAAATGTTTTTGTTGATTTTCTGAGCATGCGAAAAAAATGTTTATTTTCAGATGAGACTTTCCTGCACCAGTAAACAAAAACATCGATTCCGACGATGAGGAATACCTTGAGCCAATGTAATTATCTCTTTTTTTCTGCTAAAACAGTTCAAGAATTGGAGAAGAATCGAAAATATGAGGTGTATTTCGTAAAACTATTGTAAAATACTAATGTTCTTGTTTCTTTGTTTGTTTGCATTCAATTGTTCTCATAAAATGTGTATTATTTGCAGAATCTTTTTCAAGTCATCAATCTTACAATGTATCCCGCTTTCAACATAGGCTAGAATTTGCAAGGATGGTGCGAATTTAACATTGTCTTGTCAACCTTTTCTTCGGAGTGAGCTTTCTCACCCTACACTTTTTTTCTGGGTTTTTTGTTTGTGAGAATACAATTATGTGAGAAATGTTCTATTTCAGCAGATCCTTGTTAATTTTCTTTTAGCCTCATGTTTCAGATTATTTCTATCGAACCTGTTTCATTCCCGCTTATGTGAAATGATGTGGCAAGTAATATGATCAATACAAGAGGACAAGAACTTTACGGTAACACGACACCTTGCAGAGCGACACCTTGCAGAGCGACACCTTGCACCGGACACCTTGCATAGCGACACCTTGCAGAGCGACACCTTGCACCGGACACCTTGCAGAGCAACACCTTGCAGAGCGACACCTTACACCGGACACTTTGCAGAGCGACACCTTGCAGAGCGACACCTTGCAGAGCGTTATTTTGCAGAGCTTTATTTTGTATATTGCCTCTAGTGCACTTTCCGTTTAGTATTTTGAGTTCGCAGGTTATTTCAATTATGTATGCATTGAATTTGTTTTTCTCTCGGTTTTTTTTCTTTCGGAGTTTTCTCTCTCGATGATTGGTGATTTTTTCCGATAGCTTTTTGATTTTTTTTTCCGATAGCTTTTTTGTTGTTGTAGATTTTACTGATGTCAAAATGTGAGTCCGTGTTGAATTGTTTTTTTTAAAGTTCTGGTTTACAAGAGTCCCCTACCAAAAATGGACTTAGAAGGACGTGGTAGAAATCGTGGTGGACAACAGATCTGCGGTCAGTGATCTTTATGACTCTCAAGTCCTTATTTTTCGCTATGATAGTTGTTTTTTTAAAAAGCTTCTTGATGAAACTCGTAAGGAAATTCAGGGCGCAATTTTACTTAGGGGGGCCGCACGGTATCACGACACTTCGTATTTTCGACACTTCGTACCCGACACTTCGTACCCGACACTTCGTACCCTCGACACTTCGTACCGCGACATTTCGTACCCGCGACACTTCGTACCTCGACATTTCGTACCCACGACACTTCGTACCCGACACTTCATACCGCGACACTTCTTATCTCGACACTTTGTACCCACGTTAATACGACACTTCGTATCGCGACATTTCGTACCCAGAAACTTTGTACCCAACATTTTTTCTTCTTGTTTTTCGATTATGCTGTTTCTTTTTAAAAATTATCTTTTTCTTTAAAACGACACTTTGCTCTTCGAAACTTCGTACACACGTTAATACGACACTTTGCACCCCGAAACTTCGTACACACGTTAATACGACACTTTGCACCCCAAAACTTCGTATCCACGTTAATACGACACTTTGCCCCCCAAAACTTCGTACACACGTTAATACGACACTTTGCACCCCAAAACTTCGTACACACGTTAATACGTTGGGCATTTTCCATGCACTTTACTGTTTTATCGAATTTTTGGCAATTCGTTTCTTTGGGGGAGGGCGTACTTTACTCTGGGAGGGGGTCAGGTTACTTTCCACATATCAGGTTACTTTCCACGCCGTTCAACGCGCTGAAGAACCGCTGGTACGCGTAATGGACCGAAACATGACGGCTGCGTATCTTTCACCGGCCATAGAAGCTACCTTGCCGACGGCTACTTCCCTGAAACGGACGGCTCAGAGAAAGAGGCAAAAACACCGTGAAGAACCACAACTTCCGGGAGACAAGGAGTGGGATTTCAAAAACGAACATGACTACGCATTCTACTCAGACATTTTTTCATCGAAAAGGCGTTGATTGAGAATGAGTTTGTGTGTGGAGATTAGAGTCAAAGGAGGATTCGGTCTAGTTGTAGATTCAAGCAGCATTGGCTCAACTCTCAGAAGGGGAAGTGACCATATTGGAGAAGGAACTGGAAAAGGGGTGAGTTTACTTCACGTTTTAAAGACAAGGGAAAAATGTTTTCGCTGTCATTTAAGAAAGCGATGAAAATAGGAAGAGTTGTTGATGAAAGATCTTCATATTCAATTAATAACTTTTCATTGACTTATTTTTAAAAATTTTCTCAATGAGGCTTATTTAATTTGTTCAATTATTAGCCAGGTTGTTTCCTAGCACCCGCACAACTTTTTTCGAGCGCATATATTTTTGAAATTTTAGAGTTCAAAATTCAATTTTTTCGATGATTTGGTCTTTCCCTACGAAAAATCCGAAGAAAATTTTTCTCCAAGCGCATAGATTTTGATGTTTTTCGTGGTTTTTGGAGAGCGCATAGATTTTTTTTTACCCGCGGTGTAATCGGGTCAGCATTGGCTCCTTTTTATTAAGAATAATATTTTCGGGGAGACTAAATTTTACATGTTTGATCTTTTTGGAGCAATTTTGTTCGCATTAGTAAATAGGTGTTTTTTGTCTTCGTAAGTTGGTAGACGAAATTTATATTTTTCGATTTATTTTTGACTTTTTATCCAGTAAATAGCTGTGAACTCTAGCAATTCGTTCTAAATTTGGAAAACAGAGGTTTTTCATTTAATTATTTATTTTCATAATCGAAGTTTTTTTCCAGAATGACGTTCAGTGTGAAGAAACGCATCAGATGCCTTCAAAGTCACGGAAGCGAACTCACTTTGTGGGGAGGGGTGGAGAAATAGCGGAAAAGATGAATAGGATTTGAGTGTTAAATTTGTTATTACCTGTTAAAACTGTGATTCTGTTATTATTCAATCAGCCTATAAAGACAATTAAAAACAATTGTGCAAAATTCTATTCACTAGAGATCGAATTTAGCTCAAACGATGTGAAGATTGAGCTTCTAGATAAAAGAAAAGAATAATAAATTTTAGTGTTTTTGGCCATCGATTACCCTGTGGCAAGATTCTTGCCTGGAGCAGACGAAACTTTTCATATTTTTTCGCCCGCCGTCATTATAAACTACGTGTCTCGCTCAAATTATGTGAAGTTTTTTGTTGTTGTTGATTATCTCGATTCGCGTATTAAAAGTTTGATTTATTTGCAAGTAAATAAATAAAAGTCTCATTCAACAAAAAAATTTCTACTTAGAATTGCAATAAATAAAATAATGATGAATGATGAAACCTTTTGTTCATAAGAAAGACTTAGGGATACTGTTTTAGCTGATGATTGATAGTAGCTTAACAATAAAGCAAAAGATATATCAAAATATTACAGAAAATGAAACTCAAAGTGTAAATTCAGGGCGAATTTTTTCAGTATGAGCAAAATGTCTTTGCCCGATTCAAATTACCTAAAACTCGCTCAAAAACACATTGGATAACCGAATCTTCACAAGCTCCCCAACGTATGAATCAATTGAGAAACAACAGAAGCAAAGTGAAATGTACATTGTTTACAAAGCTACGATCATTGATGAAAACATCATTGGTATTGATTAAATAAATTAGAACTCCTAAGAAAGCTTTCATGTAAAAAAGCCGATTCGTTAAGTGTTATTTTTTTCAAAAAAGTTTTTGATTTCATTGTATTCACAATTATGGCTTTTAAAAAGCGATCGTCAAACTTTTTTTTTTATATTTCAATCTAAATAATTGTTTGCTTATTACTTTCATTCAATTTTAAACCTAAACAAGAACCGGAGCATCGTGAGCGGATTTTCTCATTCTAATGGCAATCCACGCCGCATGATATCGGAAGCTGAGCGTTTGTACTTCTACTATCAAACGTTGCAACAAAAAAAATTGGGAAAGAAATCTTTTCATGGTCCAGTGCTAAAATGTGAGCCTCATGTGAGACGAGGAATTGAGTATTTGAAAAGACCAAAAGAGCTCTTCCAGTCTTGCTTTCTCAATGAACCCGACGCTATCGTAAGGTTACCTGCAATGAGGGTAGAGGTTTTTTAAAAATATATATCCTCAATATATATCCTCAACAACGAAAGCCTGAGGCAGATTTTTCAGTAAATTCCGCAAGTTTACAAAATCTTAGTAAATTAGTCGAGGTTTTAATTTCTAAAAGCAAGTCTATAACTTTTTCGAGACTTCCTATCTGTAACCTCTAGACAATTTGAAGCTCTTATCTGAAACACAACCAATTCTTACATGATTACATTAAGCAGACATTTCACTGAAAACATGCGCTTCCTCAAATGAACTAAACTCACCTTGGCCATTTTCATCGTTCTCTTCCTCTTCATTATCATCATCGTACATCTTCCTCTTAGCAGAGAAACCGCCTCTGCCTCCTCTGAATCCGCCTCCGTCACCTTCCCTTCTTCGCCCGCCTCCTCGGCCTCCGCCTTCTCTTCCTTCACTGGAGAAACCGCACAGCAATCGATGAGATGCTTCGTCCGTGGGAACACGTATTTTTTTGCACGTATGAAGAAATTGCATCTCAACAGTGAGATAAAAGAACATGAATATCTGCACTTATTTGAAGCATAGCTCACTCGCACTCAAACATTTTGGCAGGCGTTAAATAAAACCGCTATAAGGCATGTTTGTACGCGACGAACGAGTTGAAAAAGGAGTGGGGAAAGGCAGAAAGAGTGAAAAGAGAAGTAAAATAGAAAAAGTAGAATAGAACGGAAGGAGGAGAGAATGTAGATGATTTTCGCAAAATGCAGGGGAGAGGAGCATGCAACGAAGTAAAGAAGTACCGAAAACATAATAAGTCAATGGAAAGAAGATTGGGGGTGTTATCAACAGTAATAGAAAGAAGAAAATTATTTTTACATCAGAAAAACATTAAATGATTAACATTAAATGATGAAATTGCATACATGATGAATACAATACATTAATTGCATACATTAAATGAAATTGCATAAATGATGAACTTATCGAAGCGTTCAAAACATGTTAAAAAATACAAAAATATATACAATTTCTTATGCGGTTTCGTTCGCCTAAGCCGTACGGCCTCGTTAGCGAAATTTTTTTCCTAAGTCAAAGCGTTTTTTAATGTAAAAAACTTCTTTGAAAAAAGTTATTTCAAAAACCCCTTCAAGTAAAGCGCGCCCTCCCAAGTTGAAAAGAACCGTTTTTCTAAAATACTTTTCCAGAATGAATTGCTTTTCGGCGCTTTGCTACTTGGGAAGGGGGCGCACATTACATGGGGTCAGGTCACTTTTCACTGATTTTTTAAAGCTTAGGCTTAGATACCATGTATGCTTACGAGGCCGTATATTTCGCAAAATTCAGGGGGGAGGAGCATGCAACGAAGTAAAGAAGTACCGAAAACATAATAAGTCAATGGAAAGAAGATTGAAGGTGTTATCAACAGCAATAGAAAGAAGAAAATTATTTTTACATCAGAAAAACATTAAATGATTCACATTAGATGATGAAATTGCCTACATGATGAATACAAGAATACATTAATTGCATACATTAAATGAAATTGCATAAATGATGAAATTGCATACCTTCAATGCAAACTCTTTTCGAATTCCCAAATCACCGAAACTCTTCTGCACACATAATTGAAATAACCTGCGAACTGAAACTACTAAACGGAAAGTGCACTAGAGACAATATACAAAACAACGCTCTGCAAAACAACGCTCTGCAAGGTGTCGCTCTGCAAGGTGTCGCTCTGCAAAGTGTCCGGTGTAAGGTGTCGCTCTGCAAGGTGTCGCTCTGCAAGGTGTCCGGTGCAAGGTGTCGCTCTGCAAGGTGTCGCTCTGCAAGGTGTCGCTCTGCAAGGTGTCGCTCTGCAAAGTGCGCGGTGCAAGGTGTCGCTCTGCAAGGTGTCGCTCTGCAAGGTGTCATGGAACCGAACTTTACTGAAAAAAAATTACTTGTGAAATTTTACAGTAGGCCCTGTGGCCCTGTGACCCTGTGGCCCTGCCATCCCTTATTCCTCCCAACCCCCTCTAAAACACGGCCTCAATTTAAAAACGGTCTGGCTCAATTAATTAGTATTCTTTTTTCTTTCTTATTTTTTTCTCTTTCTTTTTTCTTTCTCTTTCTTTTTAAATTATCTTTATACATTTTGGGGAAAGGAGAGGGGGATGGGTAGGGGGTTTACCGAAGCAGGGAAGGAAGGGGGGCCTAAAAGAGGAAGGGGGAGGAAGAGGGCCCTACCTGAGCAAAGGGGGGGTAGGGGCCCTAGGGGGAGGGGGAGGCGGAAGGGGGGCCCTAAAGGGGGAAAGGGGCCCTAAGGAGAAAGGGGGGAAGGGAGTTTTCATGAATAAAATCTATTTCGGAGAAAAAAATCTTTGGACGGCTAAAGTAGATTAAAGCCAACTTTTTACTAAGCCTAAACGTTTTTTAATGTAAAAATAATTTTCTGATGTAAAAATAAAATTTGACATAAATTGCTCATCTGAGCGAATCCGAACTCTCACCGAGCTACTCACAGACAAGCACACTAACACCACACTAAAGTGCCTCATAGTTATAAATACAGAACAGCAGTCATCAACCTAATTGAATGGGGGGGATGGGGGGATGGAGGGATGGCAAAGCCACAGAGCCTCAGGGCCTACTGTAAAATTTCACAAGGGAAAAAATTTCAATAACGGCATAAACAAAACGCAGGAAAGTGATTATTTCTGTCAAATGTTTGCAAGAAAAGGGCATCAGTGGAAGTTAACTTCATATACCTCGCTCATTGACTGAAATGTTTTACCAAGTTTCTAGTATTTATCTCGTGAGAATCGGCGAGCTCGTTCTTACTTGCTGTTTTAACTTTAAAACTCTTTTTTTTTTCAAAAATCCCGAAAAGGGGATTACATGATTGCACAATACTTATATTTTTAATCTATGAGAAGCTCGGGAATTGTAGCGACGAGATCGAGATCCAAATTGTGTAGATCGATGGTACCTGATCGTGTTTGCATAATACTGCTTAAGATTAGACCAATCTGGCAGTGCAGGATATTGAGTCCTTCAACAAAAAAAGTTCAATTGACGTTCCTTGTTCCAGTGGTTCACTAAAAGTGAGCACAGAAAAAAAAACGAAAGTTAGAGAAGTATGGAATGACTCTTTATGGAATGACTCTTTTCAGGCTGACTACATCATTCAATCAAAAAGTTCGAATACGATCACTCTCTGAACCTTCGTTCAAGAAATTAAAAGAAAAAATATCACGAATAATTGTAATTTCCACTTTTTTCTTCCCCACTGTCTAGCTCAATTCATTTACGCTATACATTATTCGAGATAAGTATGTGGGAGCTATAGGTTCCTCGCTCCGAGAAAGCTTTTCACTGAGTCAGTGATGGTAGAGAGTCATCTAAGCAACGTCATCGCAATGAAAACGTCATTTCTCCCACTGCATATGTGACAAGAAACGGCTCCACACTCCAACAAAGCAGTGCAGAATGTGGAAAAAGCCGCTTGCGTTTTCTCTTTTGCTCTTCCACACTCTCCAAATCACAAATTCATTTTTTTCCGCTCGAGGTTTTTCTTTCTTTTGAATATTTAGCTCCATATATTGAGCCCTTAAAGATCGATAGATTAAGCCTCCGATTTGAAGCTCGATAGATTTTGTTCTTGATTGTTCTTGAGATGATACTGATTGTCAGTCAAAGTGAACACAATTTAATACATCAAGCACCAAAAACCTAGAAACTGAATTAATCGGTAGTAAGAGATAGCAAGATCTCTATAAGGTTTGATAAGGCCAATCAGCTCAAAGTCTAATCAGTCGATAAGGCCAATTCGCTTGAAGTTTTTCAGTTCTTCGCACTGTAAATCTGGGTTTAAAACAAGTATATATGTAATTGCAATTTGTTATGAACATACGAAATTTTTCAAGGATTTAATGATGTTTTTGTAAAGACCAAGTTGTTTTTTTCAGGACCTGGTGGATTTAAAGAGAAAATAGAAGATTTTATTGCAAGTTTCCAGTTTTCAACTGTCTGACTTGCGTATATACATAGAATAAAAAAAACTTTAGTTCTAGGAGATCTCGCCGATTGGACAGAAAGAGGTCAGGAGGAAGAGAATGTGAATGAACCAAAAATTATCATTCATTTGATTTTAAATTAACGAAAATTCCTACCGAAGTTTTCAAAAAAGTATTATGAAGAACTCGGTTTAGTGTTAGAAAATCGAAAGGCCAATTCCCTACTTCATTCCAATTCATTTCCTAGAACAATATTTGAACGTTTGAGAAATCGAGAAAGAGAAACAGGCATAGAAAGACAAAAAGAAAGAAAAACCAGAGAGTCATACATACATACAGTCAAACAGACACAACAGTCAAGCATTGATACCTTGAGAAACAGTTAAATGATATGACTCTGAGCTGATTCGAAGGATGAAGATCGGTTCGGGGCCGAGACGACTCTCTGTTCGATACAGAGGATATCGCAGTCGGATCTTCGGGGGGCTGGAATTCATGGAGCAGTAGAAGAGATCAACCTTCCTCGTGGAAGTCTAAGAAGGTGAGAGTTGAAATAAATTTCAAATCACTATCGAGAGCGTTATTGATAAAACCTCTATGAATATCTTGGATAAACAAAAATACAGTGTAACTTTCAACCTTCAAATCATATTCACTGAAACAAGCTGATTCTCACCTTTTTTTTGCAATGATACTGGAAAAATGAGGCGTTTTCGCTGTTGAAGTGGGCAAGAGTCAATCGATTTCTACATGATAAAGTTTGCTAAATTTTCGTTTGTGAATATTTTAAGCATTGAGGAAGTGAGCTGCATCCCCACCCCTGACGAATTTTCTCCAATCAAGAGGGTTGAGAAATTTTGCTACTGCTTCCACAGATCTGACTCTTTCGGCTGCTGCTCTACAGATGTCAACCAAGACCCACGCAGCAGCGACTCTCATCTCAGAGAGATGATTAGTTTGCTGCAAAGCGGGAAAAGCACGAGGGAAATTCTTATTATTGGGTTACCCTGCACGATTTGTACAATAAAATAGAAACACTTTATCTCAATATCAAAAGTGCTTGAACTAAAACATCTCTAGTTGCTGATAGTGAAAAAAGAATTTATAAATTTTGTATGGGTGATAAAGCTTTAAGGTATCTATTTCCTGCTGGAATTCTATTCAAACGAAATTAGAAAAGCAGGGAAGATATAAACTGCCAAAAATAGTTACTTCAACTATTTATATGTTACAAAAGCCTACTCTAACATTAAAACTTCAAATAATTTATATACAAGGTTGATAACATTATAATACACAGTTTGAGCAATTCTGAACTATAAGGTTCTTTGTTATAAAACTGGATAAATTTTACCTTAGCAAAAATTAAAGTAATCACTGAAAAAATGATCGATCTAAAACCTGAGTTCGATTTTTTTATATATATATAATTGTTTTCGTTAAAAACACCCCGAAACCTCAGAAGACTATCGAGGTATATCCCGCAGAGAAGCAAGAGGTAAGCTATCGGTCGCTATTGTGGCCCCTTTTAAAGGTGGGCCCGATACTACATGTACCGATACGAGGCCGCTCTCCACTGTTCTCTCACTTATCGGTGGTTCTGCCTTGGGACTCCGGAAGATTCCGCCTTTTCGGGTGAGAAACTGTAAATTGCATGACAGGTCGTTCCGGTCACTTATCAAGGTCACCAAGCAGTGACCAAAAAGTTTCACGTGCAAACTTTTATTGCGCAAATGTTGGTTTTTATTGTTCTCTTCTTTCTTCCTATAAATTTCTAGCTGAGCTTTTTCCCTGCATTTTTCCAATTATCCTCCGTTCTAACTGCGCGTCACTGCCTTCAAACATCGTTGCTGAGTGAACTGTTTGATTACAAAACTTATAGCTAGCCCTATTTTCATATTTCTGCGGTAAAAAAAAAGTTCCTATAATAATAAAGAATGTGTTGTTGTTTTCATATGTTTACTTAATAAACATACATATATATACTTTTTTCAAGGTTTTTTAGAAATGCGAAAATACCTTTTGGGGGAATATTTGAGAGGCTGAGAGCGTGGATCGCTGTGTGGAAATGTCATTGTTGTATTCCTCGTCCTTCGATACTCTAAAGTATTATAATATAAACTTTTCACCAAGCATTACGGTTTAATTCTCTTGTTCAGATTGTATCTTGGTGTTCCGAAAACACCTAAACCTCTTCAAACTTTTATAACAACCTCTGAACCATAATTCCTGTAAAAATAACTCCACACGCGTGCCACGTAAAACTTGTTTAAGCTATTGTTTCCATTAATAAAGTTTTTGTAACTAAAAAACTAAGATTTCAATTTTTTTTATTTTTCCTTCTGGCTTACTACACAGAGTGAAAAATGAGGGAATTTATTTATACAATTTCATCTCAGAAATCTAATCGACAGAATTCCCTGTTTCCACGAATTTCTCTCTTTCATCGCTAACTAATTTTTGTTTTCTCTCTCCTAATCTGCCATTCCCTCACGATTGATTTTCGTTTCGATGAACTTGTTCGTTTGTATGCTTCAAGAAGATGGAATCTCTCGGTTCTACAGATAATGAATGAATTGACCAACTTTCTGTAGAAGAACACGGCAGTCCCCAGCAAGACGAGTGCCACCAGAGACAACAGGAAGAGCAAGGAGAGGGGAACTGTCAGCCAGGACTTGTTAGAGCGCAGCATCGCCGCGAAGACGTGCTCGTCGTACGGCTCGTCACACAGATAACCGTGGTAGCCAAGGGCACACCTGCAAACGAGAGAGAGCGTGAAGAAAAAGACTGACTGTGCCAAGAAATGACCGATAAAAAAAGCAGGAAAGAAAGAGAGATCTTTAAAAAAAGAAAAGAAAGAAAAGGGAAAGAAAGAGAGACTCTGTGAGAAGTAGTAAGTTGACGTAAATGTGCAAGTTATGTATGCCTTTCTGTCAGGCTGCTCCTAACCATCCGAACTGAAGTCGTGAAGACCGAAAAGGCTATCAATGAGGTTGAAATTTGGCTGAGTGGGAATTGAAAAATAAAAATTGCCCTACAAACATAGAACTTCTTGTTTTTGAATGAAGCATAGATTTAAAAATATGGTTTATTTCACCCGCGATGCGGATGAGAGAGCCATCCTGCTCTCAGTCAAGGTTACAGATATTTGATAGGAGAGGGGGTAGACTGACTTGCAGAAGACCGTGTAGCCTCCAACCATCCAGCTGTACTGCATGAGGCAAGTCCCTCCATTGTGGCAACTTCTCCCTACGCTCCATGTGCACTCTAGCACTTGCGGCTGATCGTATCTGAAACCATTTTTGATAGAATTTTATTGAACCACATGGTAGATGGCTGGGTTTGATCTCGCCCGGTTAGCTATTTTTGCGTTATTTAAACAAGTATCCCTGCTTTTAAACTGTGTAACTGAGAATTTGAAGACTTGTCATATATTGTTCATAAGTTAAAGAGCTATTCTTCAGTGATGATTTGATTATAGTAGATAAATCCAAAAACTTTCTCACTTTTGAATATCTATCACAATGGCAAAACTGAGAACTCAGAACGGTTTTGAACCTGGCCTTCTTTATCTTACCGGTACCGAGCACGGTACTACTAAACTACCGATGACACACCTACAGTTTCCTGAAAAACTTCAAAAAAAACCTTAAAAAGAGTGTATTTCACGTCAGCCTAAAAACCGAGTATGAAATCTCTATGGATTTTTAACAAATAATAAAACTCAACACAACCGTTGAAATCAGGCTGTTGCTCACCACTCGCCAAACAAGCATGTTGATCAGAAGGACTGGTCAAGAGGGAACTGATTTACAGTAGACAGCGTGAGCGTCTATAGGAATAAAAGAGCGCAAGCAAACAGAGAGCTTGTATTACTGGTCTTTCTTAGAAAGCGCATATATTTGACCCACAGTGCGGATTATAGAAACACACTGGTTGAAAGACAACAGAATGGAATAAAAAGTTAAATAGAGACTAGTTGAATTTCGAAGCGTTTGGCAGCGGTTAACAATCAATTCAAAACTTTACCCGTGCAAGTGAGGAAGAAGATGGACCCAAAGGGTCCTCGAACCCGCATATCAATTTATTCATCCTAATCAATAGAGACTTATATATTGGAAACTTATTTTGATGGACAAAAAAGTTCCGAGAAAAACGACCAACATTTCGTCGCTGTCATAAGGAGCGATTAGAGCAGAAGCGTTGACGTGGAGAGCTTCGGGTGTCAGAGGGGAATCTTGTACCTCGGAAGGTGTCTTTTGGAACCAGGCAGGATTACAGCCACTTACTAAAAACAGTACATAAACAATATCTCTGACGTGTTCAGTAGCCACAAATCAGAAAATGTAAAAGAGTTATCACTCAAAACCAACGCTCGATCTCAATCTAAAGAGTTGATGAATATAGTGTTCATATACAAATTCCAGATAGAATCAATTATTTGCTGTTTTTTGTTCTATTGACCTGCCTTGGTTTTAGTTCGATTAATATAAAAAAGTACTAACGATTCTCGAAAAACAGTTAGCATGTTTTCAATATGAAAAATCCTCTTTTACTACGTATGTAATCAGTGTAAAGTATTGAAATTCTACTATTCCAGCTCCGAAGTTTGTCATATTTCTCGATGTTTTGCTGGGTTTAATGTATGTGGCAGACTGATGAATAAAAACCTTTTTCAAGAATCAAAAAAAATTATTTTTTTAAACCTGTTAGAAATTTCGCAACTTTGTGAAATTTTTTTCAATGGGAAAATTTCTGGGTCAAAAAAAGTCGCTTTCAATGAGAAAAAGCAGATCAAGAAAGAGAAGTTTGCGAAATGAGTCACTTATCAAACAAGAAGCTGAAGAACTCGTATAATGAGTGGAAGAGGACAGAGAGATAGAGAGAGAGAGAGATGAGAGAGATAGAAAGATAGAGAGTTAGGCAGAGAGCAATAGAAAAAGAGAGATAGAGAGACATAGGGAGAGAGATAGATAGATAGATAGAGAGAGATAGAAAGATTTAGAGAGAAAGATAGAGGAGAGATATACAGAGATAGAGAGAGAAAGAGTAAGAGATACAGAGAAAAAAGAAAGTACATTGATTGGCTTCTGGAAACAGTTTATGCGTTTCATATCCTTTTGTAGATCATTTTTCTCTGTATCCTCCTTACTCTCACGCTCCTTTTTTCGTTTCATCACCTTTCGTTATTCTCTCTTGCCGTTTTTCTTAATTTTACAACTAAATTGAAATCTTCACGGCCGGGAAAAACTTCTCTCGGCGTCGGTGCCTTCTATCTTAGCGAGAACTTCACTGATCTCTATTTCGAACCCACAAACTCAAAAAGTTTGCCTAAAACTGCTCCACACAACAATATGCTTGTGCATTTATCTCTTGTGCATGCTACCATAACATCGTATTTCAAAAAACTTCAGTACATAAAGATTTAACGCAATAACTGTTGTTTACAAGTATTACTAATGTAATATTGTAGTATTTCACCCAGGAATGCTCTCTCTCTCTCTCTCTCTCTCTCTCTCTCTCTCTCTCTCTCTCTCTCTCTCTCTCTCTCTCTCTCTTTCTCTCTCTCTATATCTCTCTCTCGCTCTCTCTTTCTTTCTCTTTTTCTGCCCTATCCTTCTTTTTCTTCCGCTTTCTATGTTTCTTTCTTTTCATTCGCTTCTCTTTTCCTTTTTCTTTCCTTCCATTCGTCTATCTACATTCTTCAATTTCTCAATGTATTCTTCTTCAAAACTACCTTTTATACACTTATGTTCTGTGTCTTGCCTAGTTATGCGTTGGAGGAGACAGGAGAACCCTTTTATAATTACCTTTTCTAATTTTTTGTTTCTCGAAATATGTATAATCGGTTGAGAATTAACTGGTCTTTGTTATGAAGCTCAACGGTCTCTTTCACGTAGAAAGTGTCTGATCCTCTTTTTTCCACAATAAAGTGCCTTCATCTCACTGTTTGTACTTCCAGTGAACAACTTCTTCCCCTCTCTGCATTTTCTTTTCCCTTTTACTCCTCTCCCTCTTTCTCTTTCTCTCTCTCTCTTTCTCTGTCACTGTTGCTGGGGTTTTTTATTACTATACTTATCTTATTCTCTCTTTCTATACTTTGCCGCCCCTATTTCTGTCTTCATGTACATCGCTCTCTCTCTCTCTCTCTATCTCTCTCTATCTCTCTCTATCTCTCTTTATCTCTCTCTATCTCTCTCTATCTCTCTCTATCTCTCTCTATCTCTCTCTATCTCTCTCTATCTCTCTCTATCTCTCTCTATCTCTCTCTCTATCTCTCTATCTCTCTATCTCTCTCTATCTCTCTCTATCTCTCTCTCTATCTCTCTCTCTCAGCACCTTTTCCAAGTAAGCAACCTCCGATATCTAATTATATTGTATTTGCAAAGGTACAAGTGAACAGTTCAAACACTCCCGGCCTTCAGTATAATATGATCGGATTTCCTTTCAATTTGATATCTGTTTCTCTAAAATCTTCTTCCCTCGCTTTTTCTCTATCGTCCTCTCCTTCTCTGCCTCTTTTTCTCTATCGTCCTCTCCTTCTCTACCTCTTTTTCTCTATCGTCCTCTCCTTCTCTACCTCTTTTTCTCTATCGTCCTCTCCTTCTCTACCTCTTTTTCTCTATCGTCCTCTCCTTCTCTACCTCTTTTTCTCTATCGTCCTCTCCTTCTCTACCTCTTTTTCTCTATCGTCCTCTCCTTCTCTACCTCAACAGCTCTCCTTCTATTTTCCTACTTTTCCTACTTCCTTTCTTACTTTCTTACTCATTCTCTGTCTCCTCCTCTCTACTCTCTGACTTTGTATGTTCTTTTTTTTAAACTTCAACCTATTAACCAAAAAAACTCAAAAATCGACGATTTTTTCTACAGTTTTTTTAAGCGTTTTGATAAATTTCAGGACTAAAGTTAAGTCTCCCTGCCTACAAGCCTTTCAAGATTTCTAATCAAAAGCGAAAGTCAGCTCGGAGTCCGGACGTTGGAACGAATGTTATACCAACCGCGCGTTAATAACACGAAGTATTGTTTTTGTAAAGTAATAAGATACACTTGGGTTCTAGCAGGACTCGGACACCTTGAGACCGCACCGTCCAAACCATATTCTAGCAGGACTCAGACACCTTGAGACCGCACCGTCCAAACATATTTTAGCAGGACTCGGACACCTTGAGACCGCACCGTCCAAACCATATTCTAGCAGGACTTGGACACCTTGAGACCGCACTGTCCAAACCATATTCTAGCAGGACTCGGACACCTTGAGACCGCACCGTCCAAACCATATTCTAGCAGGACTCGGACACCTTGAGACCGCACCGTCCAAACCATGTTCTAGCAGGAATCGGACACCTTGAGACCGAACCGTCCAAACCATATTCTAGCAGGACTCGGACACCTTGAGACCGCACCGTCCAAACCATATTCTAGCAGGACTCGGACACCTTGAGACCGCACCGTCCAAACCATATTCTAGCAGGAATCGGACACCTTGAAACCGAACCGTCCAAACCATATTCTAGCAGGACTCGGACACCTTGAGACCGCACCGTCCAAACCATATTCTAGCAGGACTCGGACACCTTGAGACCGCACCGTCCAAACCATATTCTAGCAGGAATCGGACACCTTGAGACCGAACCGTCCAAACCATATTCTAGCAGGACTCGGACACCTTGAGACCGCACCGTCCAAACCATATTCTAGCAGGACTCGGACACCTTGAGACCGCACCGTCCAAACCATATTCTAGCAGGACTCGGACACCTTGAGACCGCACCGTCCAAACCATATTCTAGCAGGAATCGGACACCTTGAGACCGAACCGTCCAAACCATATTCTAGCAGGACTCGGACACCTTGAGACCGCACCGTCCAAACCATATTCCACAATCTCGCGTTTCTCCATTCAACGTTCTTACCAATAATTGATCAGGAACATGGTTAATATTAGATCTGTGTTATGAATTATGACATTGAGTATGATGTATTTAAATGAATGTGAAAACAACTACATTATCTCACTCAAACAACGAACCTCGCGAAGTAGCGATGAGAACGAGGAAGATTATCACAGACGGATCAACTCCGAGGAACGCGGAGACTCCATGTAATATTGGCGCGCGAAGAGCGAACATCTCATTCTCTCATTGGGAGTCACAAAGACCAACTGGAGATGCACGTGTTGAAGATATCATATATCCGCATAGAAACTTCATAACAAGAACTTCAATGATGTTTTTGAGCGTAAAACTTGTCAAAGTTCAACTTTATTACTACATATATTGAACTTTAAATGAATCATCAATTTTTCAAGAGGTATAGTTTGATCAAAAAACAAGTCAACTCAGTTACAAATCGTGCTAAACGTTTTTTAAAAAAGCAATCAATCGACAAAGGGTTCAGAGAGCGATATGGACCATTTTTAAATTTCAGCCGCGCCATTGAATTTTCTATTGAAGGAAAAATAATGCCTCTCTCCTAAGTAATTCTCCTCCGAAATCACATGAAGTTCTATTTGCGAAAAGTAAACTTAGTGCCGGTTGTTTCTATTCCGGTTGTCTGACAAATGCTGAGATCTGTGTAGAAACAACAACACAAGGAAGTGTGAAGTAATTATCAACATTTTAACGATGATATGCTGAGCGATATAAAGATAGCTTACAGTTATTAAAATTCCGTGATAATCCAAATTCACTCAGTTTTCACTTTTTAGAACTATCGAAATCAAATGGCATTTACTATTGGCTTACTTTCAAAAAAGTTCGGCCATCCTAATGAATGAATTTAGATGATCGGAGGTCCGAGTCCTGCAATCCCAACAAGGCAAAATCTTCTGATATGACCATATGCAAGGCGGCGAAAATACGGACAACAATAACATGACATGAAAGAAAGATGAAACACTCCCGTTTCTTATGGTTCTCTATGAATTTATTCCCTTTTTCCGGCTCTCATATTCTCTCTCAACATCTCTCTAGTTCTGTCTTTCTTATGTCTCTTTGTTTATTTCTTTCTCTCTTCCTTTATACCATCATATTTCTTTTTTTCTCTTGTCTCTTTCTTTTTCTAGCCCTTTCTCTATCTCTTCATATTTCTCTTTTTCTTTTCCTTCTTTCTTTCTCTCTCTTTTTATTATCTCCCTCATTCCTCTCTCTGATCATAAGCATTCAACGTTCTTACATCATGAGGTATATGGAGTCAAAAGAAACAAAACAGATGGAGAGGATGTTCATGAAATGAAAACTAGAGTTGGGAAAGAGAGTGAGAAAGAAAAAGAGAGAGAGAGATAGATAGAGAGAGTAGAAGTAGAGAACACAAGAGAAGAAGATGAGTAAAGAGAGGAACAAGGACATACAGTCTCATTCGTTGGCGGGTTGTGTGTATAAGTACAATGTAAGGTTGAGAGATGACACAGGCAGCTAGAGAAAGAGAGGGAGAGTGAAAAAATACAGAGAGATTGTGAAAGAGATATAGACAGATAGAGAGAGAAATAGATAGAGAGAGCGAAAGAGAAAGAGAGAGAGAAAAATAGCCAGAAAGGGAGCGAAAGAGAGAACGAGAGGGAGAGAGAGAGAGAGAGAGAGAGAGAGAGAGAGAGAGAGAGAGAGAGAGAGAGAGAGAGAGAGAAAGAGATAGAGAGATAGAGAGAAAGAAGAAAAAGGAAAACGGAACAGAAGAATAAGGAAGAGAGATAGAGAGTATGTGAAATAAAGTGAGAAATTCGGTTAGTGATAAAGAAAAGGATTAGGTGATAATGTAGACTGAAGAAACACTGGAAAGATGAAGATATAAAGAGAAAAAAAGAGAAAATAGAGAAAGTAAATAAAAAAGAAACAAGGAAAGCAATTGTGAAAATCGCTGTGAAAATGGAAAACCATAAAGAAAAATAAATAGAAAGAAAGGGAGAGATTAAAGACAGAGGAAGAGAGGGAGAACGCAAAAAAATGGAAGAATAAGAAGAAAAAAATGAGCGAAGAGGTTGGAGAAAGAGAGAGAACAAGAATAAGCTATTTGTTGCACCTGGCTTGGAGCAGAGAACGGTCCTGCGTGCCATTTATGTTATTCAAGAAATGAAAAAAGACCACCCAAAAAAGAAATATACCTTTGAAAGCGGAGTTAAAAGAGAAAGGCTGAAAGAGAGGTATTCGCGTAGCTAGAGAGATAAATAGAGTACGTTAGAGTGCCCGAGAGAGTTTATCAGAGTGAGAAAGGGAGGTAAAATATAGCTAGAAAATTGATCTGACATAGCATACGATAGCATAAAAGATGTAAAATTGAGAAATTGAAACAGAAGGAAGATTGCGAGTTGCAGAAGGTCTCCCTGCGGAGTCTGGAGGAAGGAAAGGGGTTCAAGCAGGACTGAGAACGGAAAGAATCGTCAGCAGCAGGCGAAGAAGACATCATTAAAATGAAGAGAAAGGAAATGTCAATAGGTGTTCCTGGACAAAGGGAAGAATAAACGAGACAACGACCGAATCAAATAGGGAAGCGCCGATACGCCTCATAGAAAGAGGCCTTGTAGAAGAGGGGTAGATTGACAGTTCAAGAAAGAAAGAGAGAGAGATAGGGTTTTAAGAAAAATAAGAGAATGAAAGTGAGAGAGAAAGAGATAGAGAAGCCTAGAGATTTGAGGGTCGATGACTGACAAATGCATTAAAGGGGATGTAGATGTGTAAAGGAATACACTAGAACCGATCTACCATTCAGGACTCCATCGACAGAGTGAACGACTAACTTAGGCCCCTCCATTTTATAGTTTGCTTTGCACTAATCTCTGATTCGATCACTATTTTACAACAGTATCAGTTTCAGGCTCTCTTTTTTCAACTCGCGCTCTCATTGTCTTTCCTTCTGTCACTCTCTCTCTTTCTCTCTGTCTTTTCTTTTATCTCAACTTCTCTCCCTTTATAAATCCCGGTGTTTTGAAAAGCTATTTTCTCTTTTTTCTTTCTTTCTATACTCATCAAATAACAGTATGCCTTTCCAATGGCTGGTAGTTACTTGATTAACTTGCAGGTTTTACGATGAAACCGTCATTAATATGCGAGTTTGATGGAAGTTTCCTACCAGACTTATCTCGTGATACCATAAATCAGAGACTTGAAAGAAATGTCTGCAACAGAAAATCACATATTTCCTCTTTTTCCTATATGTTTTTTCTCGACATAACCTTCTCTCAATCTTTACTGCTCATCCATACCTTCTTTCCGAATGCTCATCTTTCTTCCATTATATGACTCTCGGCCTATCTCAATTTTTCCCTTTATCTCTCTCTCTTTTCTCTTTGTTTTAGTATATAAATTTTTCTCTCTAGGTTTTTGACTTCTGATAAACGTAGCTCGCTGATAATAGTAAGCTCGCTGATAATAGTAAATACCTTCATTGTTATGCAGGTCAGAGAGAGAATGGTTGTATAAAATTTTGATCTTGTTGAAAATCCTCACGAGCTCTTTTTGCTCTGTCTCCTTTTTTCTCAAATAACTCTTTTTCAGTGTTCTCCCTCTCTCTCTCTCTTTTTAATTGTACAAGTAGATCTGGACAACTATAACCGTTAAGAAACCTTGTTTCATCTACGACTCTTTACACCTTTCCGGGATTTCCGGTTAACTCTTTCCAGCGATGAGCAACAAACTGCACCCTGGATAATTGTTCACCACGGAACATTCTGACGAGTAAAACGGAACTCGGAACAGTTCATTTTACAGAGAAAAAACTCATAAAAACACAGAAAGAAACAAATATAGAAAAAGAATAAGAAGACAGATTCGTCCGGGCATGACATAATGGTAGTGTGTTCTAATATTGTACGAAGAGTCCCAAGTTCGAATCCCACCCCGGACAGATCCACTGAAATCAAGGGGTTATGAAATGTTGGTAGTGCTCTGTCATGAATCTGACTCTCCCCACCTTTTCTACTCACACTAGCAGTGATCTAGCGGGCAGTGACTGGTTCTATCAAGATGGGTATGTCCTGAATACTAGGGGAGCGCGTACCCTGCCGCGAGGCGGGAACAAGCGCGAGGAAGATTATTATTTTTTAGGAAGAGATAATGTGAGAAACAGAGAGAAAGTTTGAGAAAAGTAAAGAAGAGAAGAACAGGAGAGATAAAGAGAGAGAAAGAAAGAATAAAGAAATACAAAACTGCATTGAATAAGAAAAGCTTTAAGGTGGGGATGAAATACTGAAGTCGATCAAAGAATTAGGATTCTATCATGAGCGCCGCAATCTAACAGAGGTTTTTAATAAAGCTCATTGTCCTCTATTCTCTTGTGTCATCCTAGTTCCTCAATCCTTTATCTCTGATGAGATCACATTTTAACAACCATACAAATTTCAGATTATCGGTTCAAACACCCGCTCTCTCCATCAAACTTTTACTCTTCTATCTTTTACTCTCGATGATAAATTGACTCTCTTCGTCCCTTACATCTTTTTTCAACTCTATATCACTCCTCTCATTTCTCTTTCTCTTTTTCTCAGCCTTTTTTCTCGACTAAGCAACCACTATTTGATAGGTTTTTGATCTACTCTTGCTCTTGCAGATTTTTCCAACTTTCTTTTATAGTATTTTCTCTATAATAGTCAGTCAACTCGGTTGCGGTGCACGGCAACGCATTCCGGATATTTGACTACGCTTTCACAGAAAATCGGGTCCATTCCCAAAACAGATGAAAAGAACTACAAGCATTTTATTCCTAAAAAAAACTCGGAGTAGAATTCGCTATAGGGAGAATAAAGGGGCGTGGTTAGAAAAATAACATAAGAGGGATGCTGTCTCCGTGCCCTTCTCACATTTTAGATTACTATCAAACAAAACGAGAATCGACTTGGGTGCTTTCTCTTTTGCTGAATTGGCCCTGCAATTTCCGTCTCGCTCCATGAACTTTCTGGAGGCCCTGGAAGATCGAAAGAGAAAATAATGAGTGGGTGACAAGCTCATCAATCATCTCTGCCTACTTTGGACTCTTCTCAAATTGCTGCATTATACTTCTCATACAGTATAACAAACTTGCTTCAATTTTCACGTCATAAATTGACTCTAATTTTTCATGAATTACAAATTATAGATAAAAGTCATTACCTACTTATGTTTTATCGAGTTAAATACTATATCAATGAGCTTTATCAGAAAGTTCCTCAGAAAATTTTTGAAAATAGTTTCATCAGTTTTATCCGAGAGGTTTTAAAAATGTAGTCTAGTATTTTTAATAGAGTATTAGCCGAGTAAGTACTTGTTTTTTTCTTCCTTGTAATTACTATTTAGTTGCCTTGATAGCATATCACCTCACTAACTGTAATAACAGGCAAATTATTATAACAAACAGTTAGATGTACATACTCTTGAACTGATGACCTTCATATTTTGCAAATTTAAAAAAATGTTATTAACTCGCTTCCTCTTGTCTCTTTTAAGAACGAATAGAAGTTTTAGAGGTATTCCATCAAAGAAAAGCTTGTTTTTATTGTTTTCCTCCAAGAACACTTTCACGAAAGCAAGGATTTTACAAGTTATTTCACGCGCTCGCAACAAATTATGAAACGAGGAGGTTTTTTTTTAAAACTTGTCTTTTGAATTTTTTGTATGCTCAACCTTACACCCCCTTACACCCGCAATTTCTAAATTGTTTTCTTATAAACTCAAATCCTTTAATCATTTGTTTGCGACACGAAGTTTCATGGCTCCGAACCATCTTCTCAGTGTGTAGGTGAATGGTATTCCAACGAGAAAGACGTTATTATTCGGGCGGTCAAAAGGGTTCCAATTCCTTTCAGAGACCAACTTTCGAACAATCACTTGATTTCGAGTAGCCCAGAGAAAATAGTAGGGTCTCTGATCAATTTTCGATTCAAATGTGACGTTACGAGCCCCATCATGATAAAAAACAGAATCATTAAATGGCCATTCGAGGAAACAATCGCTCAGGTACTCAACAAAAGAGTCACGCGACTCATAGAATGACTTCTCAGATGATCTCTTGGTATTGTGTCCTGCTGGTCGCCCTCTCATTGGTACGACCGTCCATGCAGCAACGAGAATCTATTGTCAGTCAAATCATTTGCTCAAAAAACCCGTTTGAAATCTTCGGTACTTTTTTCCGGATCTATATTGTCCCGCAGAACTCAGTGGTTCGATTCTCATCTTAGTTAAATCTTTCACATCCATTGCAGTTATTAATCGAAGTGCATGAATGCACACAAAAAAGCGTATTAATAATCATACTTACGAAAGCATGAAAATGGAACTATATACTTCAAAAGTATTCCAAATCTTTCCGCACACAAGTGTTACTATTCATACTTTGAAAGTATGAATAGTAATAAATGAAAGTATGCTAGGGATACTTTTAAATTATGTTGTCAACACAATGAAAGTATGCTAAATATACTCAATTTTTTATTTTCAGTTTTTTATTATATATATTTTTTATTTTAACTATTTTTTTAAATTTATAAAAATATTTTTTCTTTGTTTGTGACTTTCGCGAAGGACCTTTTTTCCCGACAGGCGTTCTCGAAGGGCCTTTTTCACGGAGAGCGCTTCCCAATCAAAATTTTTGCCCGATACCTTTTTTCCAGAATGGCTCGGTTAAATGATTCACACGATACGATTTGTAAGTGTGCTTTTTCCGTAAGGTAACTGAGATAATAAGTGTATATAGAGCAACCTAATTCAACCGGGTTTGCAGATTGGATAAGTACCAAGAAAAGAAAGAGAGCCACCAAGGCATACTTTCCAAAGTATCCCATTCATTCATTTATTGTATGCCCTTTCTAGCATACTTTCATACTTACGCGCAGGAATACTTTCAAATTGTTACTATTCATAAATCACATGTATGGCTTTTTAGCATACTTTCCCAAACTCATCCTTTTTTGTATGTGAGAGTCTTTTTGAATTTAGCAGTTTTTATCGGTATTATAGCAGAATTTCGTTTTGTAATTCGGCATTCGGGAGCTTATGAGAAGTGTGCTTACGAGAGCAATCATGAACCCCGTCTGAAACGCGTTGAAACTTCGTAGGAAGCACTTCAAAAAATTATAGAAGGTTGCGAGATCTTCATAATGTGCAAAAAATTTCTTACTGATACTACAGTGCGGGGCATAATTTTGAGTTCACCCCCAAATGGAACATTATCCGATGTTTTAGAAGGCGCAACAAAAAAACATATAGCCTTGGAACTGACCACGCAGATAAATAATATGACATACTTGACAACCTCAATATAATTTGAATAGGGCATTTCGCGCCAAAAACCGGAAAATCGACTGGGGCATAATTTTGAGTTCACTTCTCCTTTTAGCGTTTAAAAAAATGCTTTCTTTTCAAGAATTTATTTTATTTTTATAGATGCCGAGTGCAACGCGTCTTTCTCTAGTCGAAAAAGGGCAAATAGACTAGTTATTGGCGGATAAGAAGAGAAATCGTGAGATTGCACGCCAGTTGGGTCGGAGTTCTCATTGTGTAAATAATTACGTCTCCGATCGACTGAAGAAGACCGCACAGAAAAAGAGTGGTCGACCACGAAAGTTTTCGATTTGGGAAACGACGCACAATCGCGAAGAAAGCGTCAAATTCTGCCAAGTAACTGAAGTAGGTCGCAGCCGAAGCTTATGTTCCAGCTTCTAAGAGGACGGTTCTTCGCGTTCTTTCGGGAACTGGACACTTTGTCAACTCTTAAATGAAGCCGGCAACTCGGTTGACGTAGAATCATAAAACTCGACGCCATGCATTCGCGACCAGAGAGCACAAACATGACTGGGTAAGGTGAGAATCCTGACATCATTTGGCTTTCGATAACAAAAAATTCTCTATGTAGGTGGTCTGGTCCGACGTAAAGAAGTGGAATCTGGACAGATGTGACAGCCAACACTCGTATTGGCATGATCTTCGCAAGGACCCGCAAGGAAGCCGTGGATATGGAGGCGGAAGTCTCATGTATTGGGGTGCGTTTCACGCCGGCAGAACCCTCCATCTGCAGTTTCCTTCGATGCGAATGAACTCGGACGAGGTGCCGGCTTCCTTTTAGAGTTGACAAAGTGTCCAGTTTCCGAAATAATGCGACTAACCGTCCTTTTATAAGCTGAAACACACGCTTCGGCTGCGACCTGCTTCAGTGATTTGGCAGAATTTGACGCTTTCTTCGCGATTGCGCGTCTATCTCGAATCGAAAACTGTTGTGGTTGACCACTCTCCTTCTGTGCGATCAATTTCAGTCGACCGGAGACTTAATTATTTACACAATTAGGGCTCCGACCCAACTGGCGTGCAATCTCACGATTTCTCTTCTCATTCGCGAAGAACACGTCTAAATATTTGCCCTTTTTCGACTTGAGAAAGTCGCGTTGCACTCGGCATTTATCTATAAAAATAAAACAAATTCTTGAAAATAAAGCAATCAAAAAAACGCTAAGAGGAGAAGTGAGCTCAAAATTATGCCACAGTTGATTTTTCGGTTTTTGGTGCGAAATGCTCCAATCAAAATACATTACGGTTGTCAAGTTGTTCATTATATTTATCTGAGTGGTCGATTCCATGGCTATTCCATTTTTTTTGTTGCGCCTTCTAAAACATCGGATAATGTTCAATTTGGGGGTGAACTCAAAAATATGCCCCTAACTGTACATGGCCCGTTTCACAAATTTCGACCCAAGAAAAATTAAGTATAGATAGATTATCATTCAAGTTTGGTTTTCTCATTTCTGGTGCTCTCATTTGTTTCCGTTACCTGCCCAGATATTTCGGTAAAGCATACTTTACTCAATAAACTTCGGAAGTGTTCTTGAGTCAGTTATATCCGGCATGATTCGCGCTATAATCAGCGATCTTTTTGATAAGGAACATACTTTACAAGCACCTAGATTCATCTTCTAGTGTATAATGTTTGTCCTTCCGGTTGCTTTGTCAGGCCGGTTTAGTATCGCTCATGATTATGCTAAACTACCCGATAGTTTGATCAGCTTTGAAATAATGTCCGCTTACTTCCAGATACAGATGGGCATTCTATCTACCAACGAAGGGCTCTATCCAAGCCTTGGTGAAATCTATTGACATGATAAAATTCTCCCGGCGGTTTTTCGAAATAGCCATATCTGCTTCGGTGTTTGCGGTATCTTTGACCAGAGTCATCTTAACTAACTGAAATACTAGATATTCTAAACTGGTGTTTTTTCTTTGCTTGTTTGCATACAATTTGTTTTTTTCTTTTCTCAGAGCTAGGAGATAGGTGCACGAATGGTGATCTAGAAGAGCTTATAACTCTTCAGTGGTGGGAACTGATAATTTAGGGGTCTAACTCAAGCGTGCGAGTATATTCTTTTTCGAAGCTGACTAATGAAACATAAGGAACAAGGTTCAATAGTGAGAATTCCTGCAAAGTCAAAACATACATACATGTTTTATACATCAGTTTACATATTTTTATACCAGTCTGTTTTTTTGAGCTCAACTTCGTTTTTTATTCATTTTTTACAGACTCGAAAAGAAACATTGAGTTTTGTTTATCAAATGGGAAACAGTTAAATTCTTTATTCTTTTTTTTTGATGAATGTGATAACGGGAGAAGTAATCGCACTGTGAGTGACCAGCTCTGTGAATTATGCGACGAGTAAAACATCTTTGTGCACGTTCAAGCTTGTTAATAAGGCCAATAGAGCAAGGAGACCATAATTCGGATCCGTATTCTATAGTAGAGGCACTATGTAAGACTTGTATGCACGTAGTAGCACAGTAAGAGATGAGGTTTTGAAAGCACGTAGAATCAAGTTGGAAAGTCTTATACATTTAATAACGGTAGTGTTAATGTGCTTGGAAAACGATAATGAGCTGTCAATTACTATACCTAAGTCTTTAACTGTTTCTTGCGGAGGAAGTGCAGTTTCATCAATGTCATAGCGAACTCGGAGATTAGAAGGGCCGCAGTGTACAACGAAACATTCAGAAACGGCTATTTTTAATGACCAAATATGAGCATAATGACCTATAGCATCGAGAGCAACTTGCATTAGCACTGAATTCTCCGAGAAGATTTTTATATCATCCGCATAGAGGAAACAATGCACTCCAGTTGGGATAATATCAATAATATCATTGATGAATATATCGAAAAACAGCGGACCGAGGCAGCTTCCCTGCGGAACACCAACGGGATACAATTTACTATCGGATAACGTGTTTTCTACTAACACTTTGGATGTGCGGTCACTGAGAAAAGATTTCAACAAGGCGAGAAAAGCTGAGTTGATACCGCACCGCTCGAGCTTATGGATTAGAAATCTTTGATCCAAAGAATCGAAGGCCTTTGTCAAGTCTATGAGACAGACATTAAAGTTAATTCGCTTGGTTAAATATGACATGTAGAGGGAATGAGAGTGCACTAGTGAAGTTACAGTAGATTTCTTCTTCCTAAATCCTGATTGACAAGATCGGAAAAGATTCTCTGAGTCAAGGTGATTGTAAATGACAGTATAAATAAATTTCTCAAAAAGTTTCGAAATAGAACAAACAAGAGTGATGGGCCGGAAGTTGTTAACCTCGGAAGCGTTACCTTTCTTATGGACAGGCAGGATAACTCCTTGTTTCCAAATGGTAGAGAAGTAACTAGAAGTCATACAATTCGAAAAAATAATCGAGAGAGGAATAGATAGAAATTGGTTGCAGTTTTTGAGAAACATATTTGGAATGTTATCGGGAGATGAGTTGACCTTCGGTTTGATTCGTTCAATGAGTTTGCTAATATCATGAGGGGAAATAAAAAAACGAAGTAGCAATGAAGAAGTGGGTGCAATAGATGGTAGAGGACCATGGTTCGTATAGGTTGAAATCGAATTGAAGAAACTAGAGAATGCATTGGCGTTGTCAATAGGGAGAGTCAAAGTTTTTCCGTCTATAACAAGTGCCGTAGGTGAGATTTTCTTCTTGATGCGGTTAGACAAATTACGGAAGAAGACCTTATAATTCTTCGGTATTGCGAAAGTTTCTTCGCGTATGCTCTCGAACTTCAGAAGCTCTCTATGCATTCGTTTACACGCTCTAGAGGTAGACGTGTAAGTAGGTGAACATTTGTTTCTTTGTAAAAAGCTATACAATTGACGGATTTTTCTAGGATAAGTCTAATGAGGTTTAAATGGTTTTTTGTGATGATACTTAGTGATGAGATCATTTAGTATCGATGTGAGCGATAAAACGGATTCATCAATTGTGAGAGAAGCAAAGAGAAATGCCCAATTAATATTGAAAATGATAGAGTTAATGTTAGTCCAATCAGCTTTCGCCCATGATAGTCTAAAAGATGGTGGCTTAGTGAATGAAACACGACATTTAGAAATACGAAATTAGATGGAAGCATGATCACTTGTGGAGAAAGGAGGTTTAGGAAGACAGTTAGAAATAATATTGTGATTACAGAGAACACAATCGAGGATGTTGTTAATTCTAGTGGGAGAGAGGACGAACTGAGATAGATGATGGTCACTGACAAATTGTAAAAAGCTTGAAGAGATGGGGCAGGTCAGTGGGGCAGATAAGGAAATCCAATCAATACTAGGTAAATTCAGATCACCACAGAGGATTGTAGGATATGGCAGAGTACAGTGAGGCGAGAGGAAATTGTTGAATAGATTGAACTGATTAGGCGAAGTGTGGGGAGAACGGTAAAAACTGATTAAGCGAATGGAGGGAAAGGGAAGTGTAAGAGAGACACCGGGGTTAATGTCAACAATAACACATTCAATACAATCTTGAGAGTATTGCGTTACAAAAGAGGGACAGAGGATGTCGCGAATAAGAATGGCCGCACCACCACCCCGTTGTTCACGACGGTCACAACGAAAAACATGAAATGGGAGACCGTCGGTAAGCATACAGTCAGGATCAGAATTGGAAAGCCAAGTTTCAGAAATGAAAAAAATTAAGCGTTAGAGGAGCGAAGCAAATGATAAAGATCATACAGTTTGTTTCTAATTGATCTTGCATCGAAAGAAATACAAAATAATTGTCTACGTGAATTCACACCCTTTCTATCCTAAGGCGAAAACCTCTTCGGAGCCATAATAGCGTGGCGAGTCGTAGCTCGAGCGGTCTTCTTTGGGATAGGCACGGCTGAAGGAGGTACAGTCGAGGAAGATGCTGCTGTCGGGGTATTGGAGCGAGAAGGCAAAGAGGAGACGTGGTTGATAGAGTTGTGAGTCGAGGGAGGAGGAGGATTAGATGAGCTGAGAGAAGAGCTCGGGTGATAGTGTTGAGTAGAAGAGATGAATCTTTTTCTGGGTGGAAAGGGAACAAGATGAGCATCGGAGACACGAGAAGGAGGATAAAATGAGGTCCAAGGAGATTCTGGGGCAGTCTCTTTCAGCCAAGAACTCGGCAGGAGATAGATCAATTCAATTCAACTTTTCAATTTAAACGCTTTATCAAGATCAGCAAGCCATATCGGTAATATAACATCATCGATTATGGGATCTGTTGCGACATGTGACGACTCCACTCCTCAGCGTTCTCTGCCTTCCTTAGGAATTGGGGACTAACGGCTTTGGCAAAGTAGTCCCTCCATCTCATTCTTCTGTCGCTCATGATAGCGCTACGATCCCGGAGCGCCAAATCTTCTCGGGAAAGGAATCTCACAGACGAGGGAAGAGACGGTGCAAGGAGCAACCGTGCAAGGAGGGAGACGAATGAGAGAATAGATCAGGAGATAGATCTGCTCTCGCAAAACATCCTCGAGGAAGACAATTGTCACTTTTTCTGTAAAGGTTAAGGAACAAATTCCTCTTGTCAGCAGAAGAAAATTCAATCTTTATTGGACGTCCACTAGAGGATGGGTGGCGAGTCGGTTTATGAGGATGTCGATGGTGTTTGATATCCCCGTTCCTCAGGTCTTCAGCCAGTTCACCTGATCCCAATTTGCTGATCAGGGCAGAGATGGTTCTGAAGTCCTTGGAATTTGTTTCAGTGTCAGAAGCACATTCTGAAAGCTTGAGAATGACGGACCTTTCTTGACTTTTCTTCGAGCATCTTACGATCACGAAGAGTGGATTTAACAACGGCTGCATAGACGTGAGGTCTCAAGTAAGCAGGGAGGAAGGACTGTTTCAGCAAGGCAACTTACTGACGAAGGCATAGGAGTTCAGGTGATTGAGATGCGATAATCTGCTGGAGGGGGTGGACAGCTTTGACGACGATGTCATTGAGAAGAGAAGCAATGTATGGGAGAGAGACTGTGGAGATAGGGATAGTCAAAAGATAGGCCATGAGATTGATTTGTGACAGAGCTAAAGACAGGTCACCGCTCTTCACGAAACAAAAAGGCGTAAAATGGGTACATTGGTGAGCAAAAGATATAGAATATTATTATTTTTAGTTGGATAGTCAACATACTGATTGAAAAAATTATCTGTCATAAACTCAAAGAGAATTCCGTGCTGATCTTCCTTATGTGAAATATGATTGAGTCAATGATTGAATGGTAGATTGAATCCTCCCACAATCAAAGCAGGTCACCTATTAAGAATATCAGTATGGACCAACTCTAAAAACACGATTTAAAAAAAATGTAAATAGAAGAAGTAGAACAGGATGTAGAGCGATACACACAAATACATCTCAACTTATTAGGGGCTGAAAATACTGATTGCTAAACATATCAATGGTAACAGCTTCAAAGCCGTCATCTGAGCAAGTCGAAACAAGAGAACAGGGAATACGAGAAGAAACAAGATAAGCAGCGCCTCCTCCTTTGAATGAACAACTCCTATCAAAGCGGAAAACTCGATATCCGGAATTACTTGCTATCAACTAATCATTCTCTTGACTTGTTAGCAAAGTCTCCGTAATAGCTATACATCATGAACATGCGTATCAACAAAAACGATAAGCTTTAGACTTTATTACGTAGAGAACGAGCATTGAAGGAAACGCAACTGATAGTCTTGACGTAAACGTGAGGCGGGGGGGGGGGGGTTATGGGGGATATGATAGGGAGAACACCGCCACTGACCTATTTAGTCTTCGTTTCATTCCGTGCAGCATGACCGTTTGCTGCGGGAAGAGAGACCGTCGGCGGAGACGACTCAGAGCTCATCGGAGTCGCAGGTGACCGGGACGAGAGAGTCGTTCGCACTCGCATCAGACTTGTTCCGATGACTTTCCATTTCAGACCGCCATGAACCTGTCGCACGTTCATTCTCTGTTTTAACTATGTCACCGGTCGTGGACCGCTGTCTGACACACACACGAAAGTCACATAAGAGAGCGTGAGCTCATTGTTTAGTTTCTTGTTTGGTACAAATAACAAACGGCTTTTACAGCCTTTCTACTTTTTCTTTGTCCTCCCTTTGACAATTGCCGAATTTTCGTCTTACTCCAAATTGATAGAAGGAAATTCTGTGTAAGACTCTCAGGTCGATGATGAGGTCAGTCGATGAAATGGGAACACGACCTTTTTTTTCTCAGGTGACTATTGAGGTCACCTCATATAGATTAAACGTGCGGCTGAATTTTCTCCCAGTAATTTAAACTAGAACGTGAAATGTTCTTTACGTATTTACTTCGCGAAATATGCTGCCGAATCTACCGAGTGCGATAATTTATTTTACGTTAAACACCCAGTTGAGTGGATGAGATTTTTTGTGAGGAAATCGAATACTGAATAAAGACTAAGAAAGGTTTCCTGGCTTTTTGGATTCAAATTTTCAAAGATTCGAAAATTACAAGACACTAATCGAGGCCCTCTAGTACATCAAGCGAAATATAAAAAAAGAAGTCTTTAAGCGTTTATGTTAAGTGCTTGGACTGAAAAGAGAAAGTTTGGACAGTGCGATCTCTGTGTGTGATTCTAAGCTGTATGTAGGTCAAATTTTATCTAAACCAGTGGCTAAAACAAAAATACAGATTATTATTATATAGTCAATTATTCGAGAACTTGAGTTTCATTCATATCTTAAAGTACAAGGGATGCACCAAAAGTCCAGGTTTCCGTTAACGGATAGAGCAAATCAAACAAAAATTTCCATCAAAGTTTGTTCAAATAGTTTGGAATATAACTGCGTTTGTGAATTTCAAACAGCCCTCTTTTCTCCTTGACACAGGCGCAGAGTCGCTTGTGGAAGGCACAAACCGTGGTGGACTGGTAAGCGACGTCAAGATCATCCCACGCCTTCTGTAGGGCGCGCTTCAGACTTTCCAAATTCTTATGTGGAGAAGCACAGACCTTGCTCTAGAGACTCCCTGCTCGACGAAAACGAATGGAGTCTTGCCAGTCGCGCAGATCCCGGCCCAGATCATGACAGAAGCGAGATGGCCCTTTCTCGAAACGTAGCGACCACTCTTATTGGCCTCGTTGACCGATTTCGACCAAATCGCATCGTTCTGGTGGTTGGAGGACTGCTCAATATTGAACAACTTCTCATCGATGAAGAGAATATCCAAACAGTCCACCGGCTTAAACCGCTTTGACAGTTCACGACATCTCCGAAGACGTGTCGCCTTCATCTGGTCCGTCGATGCGTGAGTCTTCTGCAGCTTGGTGAGGCGAAGTCCCATGCGAGATTTGAAGATCCTACGAACAGAACTATTCGAGATATTCAGCTCCTTTGCGACTTTTCTGAGACTCCGCTTGGGGTTATATCGAATCTTGTCTCAGATGCTTAACCCGCCGAAGAAAGTGATCGCGGTCACTGGTTTTCCGCTCCTGGGACGGTCATTCGTCGTACCAGTCTCACGAAAGCGACGTATTGTGTTTTCAATGGTCCTGCGGGAGAATCCAGTGGTTATGGACATGTGCTTTTGAGTGTGCCCGGACTGGTTCAAGCGCAGAATGTAGCCTCGGTCCATATCAGAGCGCATTACCGGAAAACGAAGAGAGTTATCATTCTGACTTTTTCAGGGTATGTTAGCAACATTATGAATAACAAACAAGCGAAAAATCACACGACCGCTACGCCAAAAAATATATACAAAGTGACAAAGTCGTCCACCTGGACTTCTGGTACACCCTGTAGTAATTGTACAAATGTATTCATAAGAATACAATCGTCTACTTAACTTGGTGGTACCATTACTGCACTGGATAGATTTCCTAAAACTAAGTAAGGTATTTTTGATATCTCAGAGCAATCTCTGTGGAAAATCTATGAAGCGACACTCTTAGAATGATTTTTGTTGTTGTAATTTTTTTATTCGATGTATATAGAAAACGTTTACGCAGTTTTCACGTTTTTGTTGGATATAGTCGCGGTTCTTTTTCAAACCTAAGAGATCACGATTTCTTTAAACTCATGAAATTAGGCTCGTTTGCTCGGGTGTAGTGAACTTGATCTGAACTTCCCAACACAGCAAGTTTCGAGTCATTTGCGGCAAGACTCTCTCAAAACTTTCCGAAATTGCACCTTTAACTAATCCATAAAAGTTGCTCAAATCATTCGAAAATCGACTGTCTGAAAACGCCATCGAATAGGTTTTGTTAGAGGTTGGAAATTCGAGTTTTTATTCAAATTTTTGTGGGTTTTCTAGGTTTTTAAGCTTTCTCATCTTTTTACGGAATTTAAAAGTATTCCTGAGTTTAGAGCTCATGCTATTTGCATGATAATCGAGTCTCTTTTTCTTTTAGAACTATTACAGAGTGAGATCAACGATTCATGTCTTTAAAACCTTGAGAAAGCACTAATACTCACGACTCCTGTGCATTTTCCCGAAACATTTAAAAGAACTTTGAACATCGTCAAATGTGGTCAAGAAATAAAATGTACTCTTAAGATGGCTTGAAAGAAAAGGAAATTGGTTTTTGGCGTCGAATGCGAAAGAGCACGCTTCCAAGGCTTTATCAGAGTTTAATCGTACAAAAGAACTTTCTGGGTCTTACTCATTGAAGTCAGGCCTTTGTTGTGCACATATAAAAGCTTTATCATTGTATTGTGGTACATACATGCGACGCCTTCTGCAGGTACAACATTTTTCCAGAAAACAGTTCTCAAGAAAAAAATATTAATTTAGGCTAAACAGTCAATTAGTAAACAAAATTTTTTTATTTTGAAAAGGGAGTGTTACTTAGATAACAATTTTTAATGATTGTTATTGTCATCATTTTTTTGAGAAAGTGGTATTTGAGGACTCTGATTCATAAACTGTTTTCCAAATCTAGAGAAGGTAATTATGAAATTGTATGTAAGAAAATTTTAATTTTGATCATGTTTTGGCTGATACGATTGGAGCTTCGTCTTTGTTGGATTCAGTACTTACATAGGTCTGCGTTCTGTTAGGTGCAATCTGTGAGGTTACCTGGATTAAGTCCGATTCGCGGATACATATCTGAGCACGAATCACTTTTAATCAAGTGTTGAATTCTTGCAGAGAGAATTGTCAATTGTTGAGAAGCACCGATAATATTTGATTGAATCGATGACTAATTTTTATTTTCATAATCAATCATTCCAATCTTACCTGAAAAAATGGAAGGAGTAATTCAAACCCTGTTAATCTTTGTATTTACGTCAATTCGCAAAAGTCTATTCTGTATGAAGAAGCATTTGAATCTATTTTGTAGAGTGTTTTATACCGATGTGCACTTGAAATTTTTCTGGATCAAGCAAGGTTGATTTAGAAACCGTTTAAGATGAATGATGAAGAAGTTGCAGGAATAAAGAGCCTGAAAAGATGAAGAAAGTTCTGGAACAAATGTTTCAAGTAACTCGAACAATGAATAAGACTAGACTGGTGTCGAACAAGAAAACTCATATCACAAGTGTTTGATTTGCTTTTCCATTTAGATGAAAGTGACAATTTTCTATCACGAGAACAATATGGATAGCTTTCGAAGCCGGGTGATTATGAGGAGACCTCAGTAGTTGGTTCTTCTCAATGACGTATTGAGAGCTTTTATAGATCAGTGGGGAAATAATTCGATACTGAGACATCTTAACTCTAGCACATGAATTGTTTTTTTTTTCAAATGTTAGATGAAATGATCATATCCGAAGTAAAACCCAACACATCAAATATATCTTGGTCTTGCTATCTTTTTATGTTCTTTTGAGATAGAAAGAAAAAAGAAAGAAAACAAGAGATAGAGAGGTGAAGAGAAAGCTTCCGACTTCAAGTTAGTGGTTTCTTTTTTTTTAAGTTTTAAATCTATGAAAGTGTTTAAATTACGCATAGTTTCACTGCTGTGATTACGCATAGTTTCTACAGAGAAGCATAGTTTCTATAGAGAAGCATCTCGGTTTTAGGTTTTCTAAAAATGCTGAATTTATGTTTTCCCAAAATTCTTCGTTTTAATCAAAGTCAATTACAGCATCCTCTCGAGCGATCGGGCTCAGCACTGCTGCCCTTAAACTTGCCCGAGGAGGAAATGGCGCAGCTGGTGGAGTCCAGGGAGCGCAGGAGGGATAATTACAAAAGTAATTTTTTTTGAATTTTGATTTAAAAAAGGCTTACTGACCAATTTAAAACAACTTAGTAATAGGCTGTCCTAAAACTTTTGTAAGTTTTTTTCTGAATGTTTCATCTTTATTCCCCTTCTAGACCTCCACTTAGTAGCCTTGGTGTTAATTGAAATAAGCTCAGTCAACAATCTAATCACCATTATTAATCACAACATTCATCCATCGAATAGGAAGGGTTTCGATTCCTTCGCTAAATGGTAACTTCGCTAAATAAGTCCGTGATATTCCAAGCTGCTTCGGCTGCAGAGACATAGCGTGCCAACTCATATTGAAGCAAGATTCGAAAATGAGGTCGTGTTAAATCTTGCATTACTGGATGCCTTTTGCACAGCAGGGGATATTTATACCCTCCTCAGAAAAGGTTCTAGAACATTCTCAAACCTTCCAGGCCCCACTCGGTTATTCGATGTTTTTTCAATTCAAAATAAATAAAAATCTAGAAAACTTACAAAACTTTTGGAAATAGTTTCTTCAGATTATAAAATGACAAATCATATAGGAAAAGACTTCTCGAGTTCACTTTTGTAAGTCGGATGGGAGAAGAATCAGAAGATTGCTTCCAGGATACGCTTGCCGCTTCAAATTCTGCCGGATTTTCGAGTCTTGAGGAAGGAAGTCATACCGCCGATGCTTTACTGTATTCGAAGATAATTACAGCTCTCCTTGAAAGTCTGACTGTATATCATACTTTCTCGCGATTTTGGGTTACTGTATTTTGAAACCTTCTTACGTTTGATGCTACTATTCTATGATGCTACTATTCTATGATGCTACTATTCCATGACGCTACTATTCGATGATGCTACTATTCTTTATAATAAACATCTTGCAATGTTATTCATGAGCAAACTACTTCATAAAGTTCAAGTAAATTCGGGAACGCGCAAGTCAGATAATTCATTGAAGAGTTCCAAGCTGAATTCATACTTGTTCAATGTACAAAAGGTCGGTCTTTGACTCATTCCGTAAAATAGAGTTCTCTCGCACTCTTCACTGTTTCAGACCACAAAAACAGCGGCTCAAAAACACTCTATATTCTTTATTACTCCAATAACCTAGATCACCACCAATTTCACTCAGCCGACGAATTTCTCATCAATCTTCGACTCTTCGATGACCAGGTCAAGAAAATAAAAAACGCGCGCGAAAAGATCACTCGTTTAAAAAAAATTATCGGAGATAATGAACTAAACTCATAAACTCAGTCAAAACAACACAACTTATACAGAAGATCACCAATATAGGTTACTAGTTTCACTTTTAAACAATTTAGAATTTATTTATTTATTTATTTATTTATTCATACATTATTCAAAATGTGACAACACATGGTATATAGTGAGCTTGAACTTATCACAGAACACATGTCAAATAAACGGAGTGAGGGAAACCGAGCTATCATAGAATACAATTTAAACATCACAAGAAATTCATGAAAGTAAAGTAAAGAGAGAGAAACAAATTGAAAGTCAAAGATCAGCTACATTTATATCGAGCAAACTAAGAACATCAACAGAGCTCAGCCTATCTTTAACAGTCAGAACATTAGGGGCGGATACTATACTAGGCGGTAGCTTGCAATAATATCTCGCGGACCGTAATGCAAACGAATTGAATAGTGGTAGCCTACGTGACCGAGGAATGTGGAACGCGTATCTGGAAGTACGACCATGACATGGCTTAAAAGTATACATTCTACTAATTGGAATATCCAAGAAACCGTTAAGAATCTTATAAGCGAACAAAATGTCGGTTTTAGTTCTCCGAGACATCAAAGCTTCTAGCTGGAACAATCTAAGTCTCATGTTATACGACGCAGGAGGTGGTAGGACTGATGTTTGTGTACGGCATCGAATGAACAGTAACCTAATACTAATTTTTAACTAACCAATTTATTAAGTGGTGGTTAAAATTTTGAATTATGTTGAACTCTTGTTGTTTTTCATTTACTTCGTTGTGATGCTTCTCGAGCTCACTGGATATACAAATGTATTCGTAAAAATCCCATTCCTTTCCCTTTCACACCATTTCTTGCATACTTTGGAAGTTAATGATGAGTTAGTAGAGCGTCGTTTACATCTTTGGAGGTAACTGAACAGTTTCCTTATTTTGCATGGGTACTTGAGATGAGTTTTATTGGGTTTACAGAGAGGAATGTTATAGAAAACTAGAGTTGAAAGGAATTTAGTGAGACAATCGACAGATTGATCAAGAGTTAGTGATGAGAATAGCACAGTCCAGTCAACAGAGAGAATGGCCGAATTGATAGAATTCCAATCTGCTTTTTTCCAAAGAGTGTTATGGAGCGTTATAATATCACTTTTCACTTTGCTAAGTGTTTTTTTTCTGCTAAGTGATTTTCTGCTATCTGATTTTTTTGAACGCTCCAATGTCTCACCACGAAAACATGGACTACGGTAAAAAGAAAGAACACATGCATTCTAGTGGAACGTTAGAATTCGCGAAAACATAATGAAACATAACGATATCCCGTTTTTTTCGAATTGCGTGAACGTCTTGTTCTAACCTAAAATGTGTACAATTAGTGAGAGAAATATAACGTTCGAGACATGAGCAGCGATGTCTTTTTTTTCTTGCAGCGAGAGCTCCATTAGAATGCATGTGTTCTTTCTTTTTACCGTAGTCCATGTTTTCGTGGTGAGACATTGGAGCGTTCAAAAAAATCAGATAGCAGAAAATCACTTAGCAGAAAAAAAAATTACTTAGAAAAGTGAAAAGTAATATTCTAACGCTCCTTTAGTGTATGAATCGAAAATACAGTTAGTTATGCTGAAGGATATGGATCGATGATCACTAGTTGAAAAAGGGTGAGTAGGGAAACAGTCAGAGATCAAATTATGAGTACAAAATACATAATCAAGAGTATTAAGCCCTCGCGTGGGAAAGAGCACATGCTGGTTGAGATGATAGTCACATATGAACTGAGGAAAAGTGTTAGTAAGAGAACAATTGACTGGGGCAGATGTGTTCGATCAATCTACATTAGGGAGGTTGAGATCTCCACAGATAATTGTAGGAAAAGGAAGGCAAGTATGTGAACTAAGAAACTCAAGGAATAGTTTCATAGAATCATGGGAAGAATTTGCGGATCGGTAAAATGAAACGAGTCGGATGGTGTGGAAGGGAAAGGAATGGGATTTTTACGAATACATTTGTATATCCAGTGAGCTCGAGAAGCATCACAACGAAGTAAATGAAAAACAGAACAAGAGTTCAACATAATTCAACATTTTAATCACCACTTAATAAATTGGTTAGTTAAAAATTAGTATTACATTGTATTTAATCCCAAAGTTATGAAATGGTGAGCTTAAGTATAAAAAAATATTCTAACAATGTATCCAATCACCACTTCATAAATTGGTTAGTTAAAAAGTTATTTTTTAAAAGAGTCAATCTCCACTTCATGAAATAGTTAGTTAAAAATTAGTATAACAAATTATTTATTCCTCACATCAGAAACTAGTAAGTTAAAAAAATTCTAACAATGTATTCAATCGCCACTTCATAAATAAGTAAGTTAATTTCTTACAATAATGTATTCAATCACAACTTCATAACTTAGTTAGTTGAAAATGTATGTAACAATGTATTCAATCGGCACTTCATTAATAAGTGAGTTTAAAAATTCTTACATTGATATATTTATACCACACTTCGTGAACTAGTAAGCTTAAAATAATTCTAACAACGTATTCAATCTCCACTTCATAAATTAGTTAGTTTTAAAAATATCATATAGGTATTTATATACTGGAGAGAGTGAGACAACAAGGTGAATGCGAGACTCCTATAGACAGAGAGACCATTTTAAATGATATATACTCAAACTTCATGCTCAGGACCATTCATGGAACGCGCCAAGTCATTTATATATAAAATAAATAGAAAAGCCCCAATACACTACCTTGGGGTACACCGAGTTTAACACTGAGAAACACCCACCAATTGCAAAACTACCTAGTTTGGTTAGTAAGAGGTCATGGGGAATGATTTCGAAAGTTTTTGTGAAATCCACGAATACAGAAGAGATATAGGAACCTTTGTTGAAAGCTCGGTGAAAGTCAGACAAGGATGGTAATAATGCAGAAGAGCAAGACCGTTTAGGTATGAAACCGTGCTGGAAAGAGAAGAGAAGATTGAATTATGTTAAGTAACTTGTGAGAGATGCGTATAGTATGCCACATGTAAGAGAAATAGATCGGTAGTTCAGAAATAGGAAGGGTAAGTCAAATGCCACGTTTGTATAGAAATGCTCCTGGATTCTCCCTACCCTCTCTCTTATTATTAATATTACCTTTCTTCCTTTTTTCTCTTAATAACATGACTAGCGTTCCCTTTGGGAACGAACTAAACGAAATTCGAACCATTCGAATTACGCCATGTGATGAGCATTGTAGCCCACGCGCTGATTACCCCGATGGCGTATGTGGGGCCTCTCCCGCAGGCGGATGGGAGACTTGGTGGCTTTGCCATGGCTGACCAAAGAGGGGCTTAGGCTAGTGAGCGTCGCGGGTGGGTGTGGGAACTGGGCAGCCCACATCCTATAAAATGCTCGCTCACTGTTATCTCACTGGCCTAAGGGACACGGTCAAGAGGCGTGTCCAAAAAATAACCTCTAGCCCACATAGCCCAAAATCCCGGGTTATGTGGCCCAAAGGGTCGTAAACGGACGTCAGGCTGAACTATCGACTTGGATGTTCGTGCGACAAGCCGGTCTATGAAGAAACCGTCGCATCCCCCCAAGATGCACCATCAGAGTAACCCCAATGCTAGGGCGTCCCCTTCAAGCGACGCGCGTCGAATCCCGATCGACGTGAGAAATATGCGAGGGTCTTCGAGGAATAATAGGCCGCGTCCTCGATTTAATCAAATAGCAGTGCCTACACGCCTCCGACTAGCTACCTTGAACGTCGGAAGTCTCTCGGGGAAGTCCATGGAAGTCTGTGACATGCTGGCAAAAAGAAGAGTACATCTGGCATGCCTCCAGGAAACTAGGTGGAAAGGAGGGAAAGCAAAGCAGCTCGACGGGAGGTATAAGCTGTGGTACTCGGGCAATACTTCATCAGCAGCCCGCAATGGCGTCGGAATTATCGCTGCCTCCTACCTTGCCACATCCGTCACGGAAGTTTGTCGAATCTCAGATCGTTTGATGTCCATCTCCTTGGAATGCAATGGCAAACTCTTCAAAATAGTCAGTGCTTACGCACCGCAGGCAGGATGCAGCGACTCCGAGAAAGACGGGTTTTGGGAAGACTTCGATGACGTCATCAGAAAATGCTCTCCGGAAGAAACTCTCATGATCGGAGGAGACTTGAACGGGCACGTAGGAAGAAGATGCGAAGCCCATAAGAGAGCTCATGGAGGCAACGGCTATGGTTTGCCGAATGCAGAAGGAGAGCGAATCTTGAGTTTTGCCGAAGAGCACGATCTTTCCATCTGCAATACCTTCTTCTGCAAACGAGAGTCTCACCTCACCACGTATTGCAGTGGTGGAAGGAAAACCCAAATCGACTTCTGGATGACGCAAAGAACCAATCTGAGACTCATCACTGATTGCAAGGTGATTCCGAGCGATAACGTCTCCTCGCAGCACCATCCAGTTATAATCGATCTCCGATTTTCCCAGAAGCAATGCAACGTAAAGCCTCTGAACGAAGTTTCTCGGATAAAATGGTGGAAGGTACGTGACAACAAAGTTCGCTTCATGCATCAGCTTCTTCTCGCCCTATCCCCGGACACTCTCCAAAAAACGTTCCCTGACTCCATTGAGGAGCACTGGAGGTTCGTTCGAGACAAGATGAAGGCGGTAGGAGAAGTCACTCTGGGCTTAACAAAACCAGGTCGCAAACGCATTGTAGACAAGGAGACATGGTGGTGGAACGAAGACGTTCAAACTGCTGTCAAGGAGAAGAAAGTGGCTCTCAAGCAATGGAAACGATCCGGAACCGAAGCTGACCGAGCTCTGTACCTATGTATGAAGAGAGAAGCTAAGAGAGCCGTAGCGAAGGCACGCTCCTCAGCCATCCAAGAAATCTACAGTAAGCTCGACACGCCTCAAGGAGAGAAGGAAATTTTCCGGATTTGCAAAGCACGAGCCACAGCAGCAAAAGACCTTTCTCACGTGCGGACAATCAAGAACCGGGACGGCATACTCCTCCGATCCAATGTCGAAATTTGTCAGCGATGGAGAGAACACTTCGAGGAAATCTCGAACATCGAGTTCGACCACCCTCCCGTCCCGCTGTCCCTACCAGTAGAAGGACCAGTTCCCACCATCTCAGAGATTGAAGTAAGAGAAGCCCTTCAGAAAATGAAGCACGGAAAGGCATGTGGGCCAGATGATCTTGCCGCCTCTGCATGGAGACTCGCAGGTGATTGTGGACTTTTCCATCTTACGACCCTCTTTCAAAAAGCCACTGCTCGCCTGGAGTATCCCGAAGACTGGAGTAGATCATCTACAATACCCATCTACAAAGGGAAAGGAGATGTCACAATATGCTCCAACTACCGGCCGATAAGAATCATTCCTCATACCACAATGATCTTGGAAAAGATCATCGAAGCACGGCTCCGCAAAATTGTAAGCACAACCGTCAATCAGTGTGGCTTCGTCAAAGGAAGTGGAACAACAGATGCTATTTTCGCCATTCGTCTTTATCTAGAGAAACACAGGGAAAAGGCGAAGTCAGTCCATTGCGCTTTCCTTGACTTGGAGAAAGCTTTCGACCGTGTGCCTCATGAGCTGATATGGTTCTCTCTTCGAGACCACCTAGTCCCAGAAGAGTACATAAGATGGATTCAAATGATGTATACTGACTCTAGAAGTACCGTGAGAAGTCCAGCGGGTACTTCGGAGTCATTCAAGGTTGCTGTAGGAGTTCATCAAGGTTCCGCCCTTTCCCCCCTGCTCTTTATACTGATAATGGACACGATCACCAGAGATCTACAAACAAGCCCTCCGAAAACTCTACTGTATGCTGACGACGTTGTGTTATGTTCCAACACAACAGAGGACTTGGAGAAACAGCTAGGAGAGTGGAACGAACGCTTCAGTGGCTATGGTCTACGACTAAACCTCCAAAAGACTGAGTACTTGGAAATGGGAAAAAGTACTTCGAATACCTCGAATACCATCAAAGTCAAGAACACCGAACTCCGGAAAGTGGATGGCTTCAAGTACCTCGGATTCTACATCACCGCAGACCTAGACCCCAAGGCTACAGTTGCTGCGAGAGTCAATGCTGCCTGGCTCAAATGGAGAGAATCAACCGGTGTACTATGCGGCAAGCGAATGCCTGACAGACTGAAAAGTAAAATTTACCGATCAGTTGTCAGACCAGTAGCGTTGTACGGCCTCGAATGTTCTCCATGCACAGCAAAGACTATACAGATGCTGCATGTTATGGAGATGAAAATGCTGAGATGGAGCCTCGGACTCACTCGTCTAGACATGGTGCGAAATGAAACCATCCGAGATCGTCTGGGCATCGCCCCTATATCTGAAAAGCTTCGAGAGTCAAGGCTGAGATGGTACGGGCACGTGATAAGATCAAATCCCCATTCCGTTTCTCAATCGTCCTGGAACCTCGAAGTAGAGGGCAAAAGACCCAGAGGCAGACCCAAAACTAGGTGGCGAGACTGCATCGAAGTAGACATGAACACGACCGGGCTGAAGACTGAAGACGCAGCTGATCGGGTGAAATGGCGTGGTGCAGTCTACAAAGCGGACCCTGCCCGGCGGCGGGATAAACGCTAGGAAGAAGAAGAAGATGAGCATTGTAGCATGACGAAATCAGAACCATTCGAAATTCGTCAAGTGATGAGCAATAATATATGACGAAATTCGAACAGTTCGAGTTCCGTCAGGCAAGATTCGCAATCTGCTTACTCTTGTGTTTCATATTTAATTGTTTATTGTGCGAGAATAAAAAAAAATTATACAAAAATAACTCCACAAATTCACAAAGAATTGGCGAGAAATTCTGATGAATTTTACGATAAACTTGCCACAGACACCGAAACAACACGAATTGCCGATCTGAATTCCCAGCACTGTCTTATATATAATCTCTCTCCCCCTGTAGAAAACCTTATATCGAATCTTCATTTATTTTTGCAGAGAGCCTAGGAAATCCATCATATGAAGAAGAAAGGAAGATAAAAAATGTCCGATAACTTCAATCAAACTCACTAAAGTGAAATATGAATTAGAGAAATAAGAATGTGCCCTAGAAAACCGGGCCAACGGAGCTTAAATTACAACGCATCAAAAACAAGAGCTTGAGTTTTCGAAATTCATTGTTCCATTTTTACGTTTTCATTGGTCAAAACTTTCAGGTTTTCGCTTTTTTCGCAACCTTACAGGACTTTCAGGATTATTAGCTTGAAAAATTAGAAAAAGTTGAGTTACCCGAATCAAGTAAAATGCGTTAGACTTTAGCATACTACAGCGATTTTTTTTATTTTAATGAAAATCGTCGCAACTTTTTTACTTTTTGAATAGACAGATTGGGTTTCTGGTTTTTGTTCGAGAAACCATTCAGGATTATCAGGTTAAAAAATTAGAAAAAGTTGAATTACCCGAATCAAGTAAAATGCGTTAGACTATAGCATACTATAGCGAATTTTTTTTATTTTGATGAATATCGTTGCAACTTTTTTACTTTTTGAATAGACAGATTGTGTTTCTGGTCTTAGTTCGAGAAACCCTTCAGAATTATCAGGTTAAAATTAGAAAAAGTTGAGTTACCCGAATCAAGTAAAATGCGCTAGACTATAGCATACTATATGTGTATAAATTACATAGGAAAAGTTTCCTTTCGAATATTTTCTTGTAAAAATTCCCCTTGGCGCTGCGGTCTCTAAATAAGAGATCGAAAATTCAGATGCATTTGCTATTTGGGTAAATTTAATTTTAACCCCCCGCCTGAAAGCAATTGCACTGTAAGAAAGAATGTAGTATAACAGCCCCCCGCCATCTGCTATTTCTCTCTCTGTACCGCTGTCTCGCTGTCTCTACTGACTATCTGCTATTTTTCTCTCTACTGCTGTGTCTTTTTTTGAGCGCGAACGCGTGTGAGAGAGAGAGAGAAAGTCTGAGAAGTTTTTGAGCGCGAACGCGCATGAGAGAGAGAGAGAGAGAGAGAAAGTTCGAGAACGGCTTTTTGGCGGGAAAGCTGTCTCGAAGCTTTCAAATGAATGTAAAATCTTCAAATTCTAAGTTACACAGTTTAAAGGCAGTGACGCCCGGTTAAGAAGACAAATGATTGAACTATCGCACAGAAAAAAGCTAGTCTACCGGGCGGGATCGAACCCAGACCATCTCGACTCAAACCGGGAGCGCTTGTTACCATTACACCACGGAGACACATTGCTATTCCGTGCGATAGTGTTATATGAAAGGCTCACATGCCTTGTTCTCTTAGTCACGCATGCTTATCAAGCGATTGCGTCATGAATGGAGCGTAACTCCAGAGTTTATGATTAAGACAGGAGAGAGATGGAAGATGGATGATAAATCTTCAAATTCTAATTTACACAGTTTAAAGGCAGTGACGCCCGGTTAAGAAGACAAATGATTGAACTATCGCACAGAAAAAAGCTAGTCTACCGGACGGGATCGAACCCAGACCATCTCGACTCAAACCAGGAGCGCGTGTTACCATTACACCACGGGGACACATTGCTATTCCGTGCGATAGTGTTATATGAAAGGCTCTTTTTTTTAAAGGAAGATTTATCATCCATCTTCCATCTCTCTTCTGTCTTAATCATGAACGCTGAAGTTACGCTCCATTCATGACACAATCGCTTGATAAGCATGCGTGACTAAGAGAACAAGGCATATGAGCCTTTCATATAACACTATCGCACGGAATAGCAATGTGTCCCCGTGGTGATGGTAACACGCGCTCCCGGTTTGAGTCGAGATGGTCTGGGTTCGATCCCGCCGGTAGACTAGCTTTTTTCTGTGACGATAGTTCAATCATGAATATAAATGATTTAATTATTTTTTTTTGTTATGTAAAATTTTTTGAATGTAAAGTTTTTTGTAGAATGTTTTCAATTTTGTTTGTATTGTTTTTGACGTTTTTTTATTATCGTTATGTATTATTGACGTTATGTATTATTGACGTATAATATTGACGTTTTGTATTATCTTTATGTATTATGACGGGATCCATGACACTTTGTTACGCGACAGTTTGTTACAAGATACTTTGTTACGGGTGCTTTTTTAGTGTGTTTCAACTACTGTATTTTTTGACAAATTTAGTCATTGAATCGACAAAGAGTCAAGAAAGTGAGAAATTTTTTCATGCGGTTTCTTTCTTAAGCCGTACAGTCTCGTCAGCATACATTTTAACTGAGCCTAAGCGAAAAAATCTGTGAAGGGCGTGTAACAAACTGTCGTGTAACAAAGTGTCTTGTAACAAACTGTCGCGATACCATTTTGACGTTATGTATTATTGACGCATAAAAATGTTATCATTCACAATTCAAATGCTGCTAGGAGACAACAATGCTTGAATTTTAACCCCCCCCCTCATTTAATTTTACCCCAGCCCCCCCCCCCCATTTAATTTTAACCACCTCATTCAATTTTAACCACCTCATTCAATTTTAACCCCCTCATTTAATTTTTAACCCCGCCCCCCTCATTTAACTTTAACCCCCCTCATTCAATTTTAACCCTCCCTCTCATTTAATTTTTACCCCCCCCCTCATTTAATTTTAACCCCCTCATTTAATTTTAAACCCCGTCATTCAATTTTAACCCCCCTAATTTAATTTTAACCACCCCTTCCCTCATTTAATTTTAACCAGCCCCCCTCATTTAATTTTAACCCTTCTTGAGGGGGGGGGGTCAAAATTCAATCAAACATTTTACTAGAAAAGTGTTGGTCGGCGGGGATATAAAAGTAAAAAGGTTCGAGTATTTACTTCTACACCCAGTTTTGTGTGGTGGGGGGTTAAAATTAAATTTACTGTGAATATCTGGTAGCTCTGTATTGCTAATCCCGCTTCCCTATTATAACTGTGAACATAGGATAGGTCTTTATAGCAAGCCGCCCTTCTCTGGATAGAGCTCATAAGCCAGAGAGAATGTAAGCTAGAGACCACGCCTTCGTGCCGGGCGCTACATATAAATACGCCCCTTCGCTAGGCAGAGAGAAGAGACCGGGCCCGGTCGCTCACCCCCACCCCTCTAACCTATGCACTTTATTCGTAACGTAATAATCCCCCATTGTCATTGTCGCTTCTAATATTCTACAACATAATGTTAATGTCGCTTCTAATATTCTACAACATAACGTTAATGTAATTATTCTCGGTATCCATGTTACGACGTCTTAATCTAATAAACGTGTCAATCCTTCATGTTCTGGTTCGGGGCCACAAGACAGGGGACACCACACTAAAACCCGCGGACTCTCACTGGTAGCAGCGAGTGGTTCTTAGTCAGAGAGCCGCGGGGGAAGGTGTGGTGTCCCGTCTTGATGCCCTTTGAAGTCTCTATTAATTTCTATGTAACATGTTAAGGGGTGGGTAGAGAGGAAAATGCGAGCGCCGTCGTCGTGTTTTTTTTGTGTGTGTGTTAGCGCGTGTGTGTGTGTGTGCGCGTGTGTGTGTTTGCGCGTGTGTGTGTTGCTGATGTGATTGTGTAATGCCCTAGGTAAAACGTACTAGGATGCCCTAGGGAAAACGTACTAGGAGGACCGGTGATTTGTGTAATGCCCTAGGTAAAACGTACTAGGAGGCCCTAGGGAAAACGTACTAGGAGGACCGGTGAGTTGTGATGCCCTAGGGAAAACGTACTAGGAAGACCGGTGATTTGTGTAATGCCCTAGGGAAAACGTACTAGGAAGACCGGTGATTTGTGTAATGCCCTAGGGAAAACGTACTAGGAGGCCCTAGGGAAAACGTACTAGGAGGACCGGTGAGTTTTGATGCCCTAGGGAAAACGTACTAGGAAGACCGGTGATTTGTGTAATACCCTAGGGAAAACGTACTAGGAGGACCGGTGAGTTTGAAGTAAAATCCTAGGATCACGTACTAGGTTGGCCAGTTAACGCGTCATAAGACGTTAGATTTTTGCAAAAAAAAAAATATAAGGTACCAAAAAAAAAAGGAGAGAAAAAAAAGGGAGAAGCAGAGCGAGAAGAGAGAGTCCTTGTGTTGATAGCTGGAGGTGACGTGTGATGACCCACTTCGGGAGGCGCTCCCTCTCTGGGGGGCGCCACCCCGAGTTTATAATAACCAAAGTTAAAAAAAAAAAAAATAAATAAATAAAAAAAAAATAAAAATAATAATAACGAAAAAAAAGAGAAGAAGAAGAAAGAAATAAGAGAGGGAAGCGAAATGGGAAAAGAGAGAGAATGAAGATGATACTGGGTTCTGTGGAGGATCAAGTAGCAGGAAGCAGCGTACACAATGTACTCCAAATGGTAAGTCCAGTTTATTCTATCGTGTTTGTGGCGCAAATTTGTTTATGTCTCAGAGAGACCGTATCAATTTCAGAGGTCATAGGCATATGGTTGCGCGGCTGTTAACACTGTTGTCTGGGCCGTTCGGCCAATTAAGAAAAGAAGAGAGAAAGAGAAAAGAGAGAGGTGCCTTGCTCGAGTCAGAGGAACTTATCATTGCAAACGTTTCTTTAGAAGTTAAAGCGCGTATGTTAAGTAAATTATTCAAAAGGTCATCTCATTCCTGACTATCGTAAGATTTCTTTTGTGTCCATGTGATGCTGACTTTGAATTCATGTCATGATTGTCCTCCTTATTCAAGATTGAGAGAATATTATTCCACGTCAGGTAGAGTCATATGAACTTATTGGTGCTAAAACGTCTTCAGCAATTAATGTGTAGCTATTACGAGAGTGCTAGGTAAGCTCTTCAAGTTCCTATTATTTTCGCTCTTTTCATGTGACGCGATTGTTGACTCATTTTCATTATACCCAGTTAAAAAAAAAAAAAAATGAGAAGAAGTACTTCATTTTGCATTTTTCTGTTTGTGTTTTCATGTCGCTGAACCAGAAGAGTTATATTTTCCCTCTCTTTACTTTTCATCTTACATTTGCTAAACCGTTAGCAGTGGAGAGCCAGAGTATAGGGTGACTCTCCCAGGCCAAAACATTGGTAGCGTCTGTGAATTTTCACCTGTTATGACATAGTTTTTGCCGGACTGATTTCTAGACCGTAGATAGGTGATCGTCCGAAAAGCCCCTTTGTCCCAAACGCTCACATTTCCCCCGATTAATGGCACATTTCAGACATATCTCTAGCCGCCTAACTTCCGTGCTATTTACCTACAGTAGACCTCGTGCTATTTCAGCCACGCTTTGCTCTTTCAATCTCACCATACAATGTCTCTTCGCCTCTAACATTCTCCTGGCATAGCGATGCACGCTCTTTGCAAGATGACGAATAGAATGTGCCTCTGTGTCTCCTTCTCTCTCTCTCTCTCTCTCTCTCTCTCTCTCTCTCTCTCTCTCTCTCTCTCTCTCTCTCTCTCTCTCTCTCTCTCTCTCTCTCTCTCTCTCTCTCTCTCTCTCTTCTGTGAGCCCGATTAGTCAAAGGAAGGCATTTTCTTTCTTTTCTCTTCCTTTCCTTTGTATTAAAAATTCTTTCTAGATTGGTTCAGATCCGTGATCAGACGAAGGAAGCGACATTCCAGTCTAAAAGGCTTTTGTTTTGAGAATCGTCTCTGTCTCTTTTCACCATGTTATTTTTAAAGGAGTCGCTCTGAGATGCCATTTCTACCATTAAATCTGAAGTAAGTTAGAAAGATTTTAGAAGAAAAAAAAGGGGCTTTTGCGGTCCGGGAATGATTCAGCTGTGAGATTATTTCAAAAAGTCCCCGACAAATGCCACATTCCAACCAGTAGTTTTCAAAAGCACTAAACACATCCCAGACTAAAAGGCATTCCAAAGGTTAGAGAGGAATTTTATCAGAGGAAACGGGAGACAAAGAAGAATTTTATCAGCGCAGAAATCTTAAGTGAGCCACGGACAGTTCACCCAATACATCTATCTCATCCCATCGGCAGGCATAACGCTCTCACCCCTTTTCTCTCTCTCTCCCATTCTCTCTCACTCTCGAGCAGGGGGAGGCTGCAGGCCCCTCCCACATCCCTGGATGACTGATCGTCATTGTTCCCTTTAATCAGACTCAAAGTAAGCAGCTTCCGCTTTCAGGAAGCGATGAAGCTGCGAAGTGGCAGAAGCCTCGAGAACATCCAAGGACGACCGCCGGACACGAACGAGACGCCGACGGAGAGCCCCCAGTCAGGGGAGGGTCCATTCGGACCCTCCTTCGGACGATTAGTAAATAACAGGTTTAGTATGCAAAACCCTCCAATTTCACCAATCACCGCCGCGATCCAGCAGACGATCGACTCCGGAGAGAGGGGTACTGGCGGGAGTAGCTGTCGGTCGCAATCGTTAGAGACACCAGGTCGCAGAAATGGAGGCAGCGAGGAGGCACAACTAGAGGACGCGGGAAGCAAAAGCCCAGGTAGTCTAGTTACAAATATGTCACGAATAAGACTTCTGGATGATATAGATCCGATAGAAGCGGTATTGTCAAAGATTGAGGAGAGGGAACTAGCCATAAGAAGGGACATATCTAGCCAAGTGAACCAGTGTGTGCTTCAAGTGTCAAAAAGGCTGGACGACCAACTACCCGTGGTCAAAGCATTAGACGCGTTCGGGAAAAATGACGGGTCGAGGTCGTTACCCCTTTTCACGGGAGAAGATGAGCTAGACTGGACAGCTTGGATTCGAAGGTTTGAGGACTTGATAAGAATGTCTCCATCAACCCTAAGCGAGGCGCAAAAAGCAGCCCAGCTAATAGGTCACTTGGACGGTAGGGCTAGAGACGCCATTTCGACCCTATCCATAGAACAGATCAAAGACTACACGGCAGTTGTTGAGGCGGTAAAAGCGGTAGTAACTTCCCCAGACCTGCTAAATCTAGCACGACAGAGGCTGGCGGGTTGCACTCAGGAGTTGAGTGAATCAGTGCAGAATTTCTCTGTTAGATTGATGAAGCTAGTCAGGGGCTTTTGCATTGGTAAGTCAGAGGAAGTAGTGAACCAGAGGTTCCTTGAGGAGTTCCAACATCGCTTAAAACCGGCGTTGCGTTTTTATGTTCAGGCAGCTTCGCCGGCGTCGGCCACCGAAGCAATCACAAAAGCCAGGACCTACGAGAGCCTATTACAAGACGCAACCTCAGCCATGACAATCTTCCCGGTCACAAGAGTTACCGAACCTGACGTGATGGCTGCGCAATCCCTACAAAACCCGGCCCTGCCTAATAGAAAAGGCCCCACTCTTACCGTGATCTGTTACAGGTGTGGGCAGAGAGGTCATATGTCCAGAGATTGTGCAGTGAGCACAGCAAGGGTAGCAGCATGGAACCCGAGGAACGGTGGCGGAGGATGGAACTCTTCGTACAACAGGAACGACCGGTACAACAGGGTAAGATATAACAACGAACCCCAGTTTCAGTACTCGCAACCGCAACAGAGATACGGACAAAGGCAGTTGGGCGGATATGACAGGTCAAACGCCAGAAATGCATACGAGGATCCCCGGAATGACAGGTATGAAAGAAGCAACGAAGGGCCTAGGACGATTAGGTTCGACAGAGAAAACGTAGGATATCAGAGAGACAAATACTCGAGACAGCCTAGATCCCAAGCACTTATGGTAGAAAACAACGAAGTTGGATCAAAAAGTTTACAAGAAGCGGTCGCGAAAGCCAATGAGACATTAGAAATAGTAACGGGTCAGTTGCAGCACCAGAGTATTGCCCTAGAGCAAGAAAAGGCGAGGACTGCAGCCTTGCTAGCCAGGAATAACCAATTGTCACAGGGCAGAAGATCACCGGGAACCTCATTGAGCACAGCGTTAATGCTCACAATTGCGGCATCTGTGCTTTGTTGTCAGGGAGCAGAGGCAAGCACGGGTGAAACAGCGTTCCCTGCCAGGGGAGCGCATCAACCAATCAGGGCTTTCCGTTCTGTTCACGGTTGGATTATTTTCAAAACTATCATGCTTCTCCTCTTAATAATCCTGAGGAAAGCAACTAGGCACGTACACTTAATTAAAGGCCTGGCAATGACCGTTATATTGCCCGCTTCCGGACTCGCGGGAGGTGTACCTAGCCCCATATGGATGTGCCCTCGGGGCACACCTCAGTCTTTCTGGGCCCTGCCGACCACCTTCAACTGCAGCTTCCTATCCACGGTGTCAAACGCGACACCGGTCGCACTCAGTTTGTCAGTATGGCGACCCAACACGGTAAGATACGAATCGCAAGCGCATGTGTGCCAGATATCACGGCACGAGCTTAAATATGCTGTGTCGTTTTTTGGGTATAGGTCTAAAGAGGAAAGTCGTAAACTAGTCACGGTCTCCGCTGAAGAGTGTAGGCAAATGATAAGGTTCAACAAATGCACTCACGGCGTGCTTAGGGTTCAAGGAAAACTAGCTAAAACGGAAAACGCGAGAGACGTAGAATGGGAATGGGGCCCAATAGGATGTTGGGCCGGGGAACGAACCATCTCATTTCATGAATGTCTAACCTTTCAGACAACGGTATACGCCCGACACGGCGATACGAAGCCAGATAGTCCGGCTGGCGACATAAGCGGATGTAACTACGCCGACGGAGAATGTACACTTGAAGACGGTCGAGTCATGCTTTGGAAAGCAGAAGCAAAACAGAAATGTCAGTTTACATTTTTAGGAGACATCAAAGGGTCTAGAGCGGGTAACGTGTGGCTGAGCGAGAATCATGAGTTTGCGCTATCGTGGTCTCAACGCAGCCCAGCAATATCAGACTGCGGCTTAGCCTTCACGTTGACTGACCAAGAATACGGCATACTGGTAACTTACCCTAGACCTAAAAGAGACGTAGTAGCAGGAGTTCCCACCACGAATCAATTGGCAGCCCAGTTGCAAGCAGTGGAAATTAGCGTAAGAACGTACATGAGTATCATGTTTGAACATGCTACACGCCGCCTATGCAGCTCTCTAAACTCGCTGACCGCCACCCTTATCCCGTCGGTGGCTGCTAACCCGACTTTAGCAATGCGACTCCTGCTAAACCAGTCGGATATTAAGGCGGCCTACGTAGGTAAGAACATAGTAAAAACTACTCCATGTATCCCTATTCAAGAATCTTCTTACAAGCTGCTCAAAGCAAACCAGACCTGCTACTCACGACCCCAAGTGGCGGTGTCAGTGCCAAACGAGAAACCATGGATCACCTTTGTCGAACCCAAATCGCTAATAATAACGAGTCACGCAGACAAGGTTCCTTGCGCAGAAGTAGCACCATTTCAGTTCGCAGTAGGGTACGGCATCTGGCAATGGGACAGCGTCATGGGTACAGTAAGTCGTCTTTCAAACCAGAGAATTACGTCGTTAAACACATTTATACCTTCATATTTTAAAACCACAACCAGTAGCATTACTCTATTCCACAACCTAGTCTTAACGAACCTTACGGAATTATTACAGGAGCATCGTAGTAGCGAGATGTGGCAGGCGTTCTCAACCAGGGCAGCCATGCTCGAAGCGAACACCGACCACTCCGAGGGAGGAACAGAACACTACGGGTCAGGAACGACGGCTACAAATCCACTGTCAGTATTCTTCAATTTTTCGTGGGAAAACTTATGGATTAGGGTATGCTGCCTCTACTCCTCCTTAACATTAGCCGCAGCAATAATGAAATGGGCCATAGCCATCAGATATCCAGCCGCGTGGGGTGTATTTCAAAGGCTAAAAACACGAAGCCAAGGCCCCAACCAAGAAGATATGGGAAAAACAACGTTTCAACACAACCACGGACAACCATTTACGTCTATTACCATCGAAAACGTCCCAAGAGTAGAAGGCAATATACCAGAACAATTAGAAGCCCCGAAAACACCCAATAGAAGAACTTGGCGGAATATGTCGTTTTATGATCGTAGCTTCGAAAGATTTAAGGAAAATACCGACGGATTCACAATGCGTAGTTCACAGGACCAGGCAAGTTGGCCACCGCAAATTTCCTTTCCGAGCGTGAATATACCATAAACACGTCAGAGAAAATGTATTTCAGGTAGGATCTAGGGTTTTCCTCAAGAACTATACTACAAAAATAGGCTTTTCCAAAAAGCTAACAATACCACATATAGAAACGCCCAGGAATAGGTACTTAATAATCAGAACATAAGATTTTTGTTTTTGTGTTTTATTTTATTCATTTTTTTCTCTTTCTTTTTGCTTCCGTGCTCTATGAATTAATTTACCTTCGATGAATCATATCATATCATGTGGTGCTCGCAATACATTTCATGTATGCCTTTTTTTTTTAAACTCATTATTCTCATGTTCTTCCGTTAATTCCTCTGTGATTCTTGTCTACCTTTGAACTTTGATGATCACAAGAGCGCTCTCTTGCTTCTGCGCTCCATGAATTACATCATAATATGTGATGCTCACAATTCATTTCGTGCATGCACTTTTTTTTTATACTCATTATGCTCATGTTCTCCCGTAAATTTTTCTGTAACTCTTGTCTATCTTTGAACTTTGATGATCATAAGAGCGCTCTCTTGCTTCTGCGCTCGACGAATCATATCATATCATGTGCTCGCAATTCACTTCGTTTATGCATTCTTATATTTACTATGCTCATGTCCTTCCGTTATCTGTGATTTGCGCATTCTTCTCATGCTTTTTGGAACGACTTCTCCCTAAAATATATATGGATATGAGTGTATATATTATATATGTGTATGTACATGCGTACGTGCATATGTTTATGCGTATATGTATATTTGTATGTATATGTGGCAATGTATATGTATGTATACATTCTTATTTTCATTTTGAACTGTAATATATCCTACTTTGCCAATTATCCCATACAAACCTCCGTTTATATCATGGTGTACGATTTCCCAGGCCTTGCTTTTCTCTTCTCCTTAGCCTCTTTCCTCTTCTTTGTCCTATAAGATCAACAATTCACACCACACTCTCATCAGTTATTGTTTCGGAATCGCCTCTCAATTACACCAGCGCTAAAAATCCAGTCATATCAATCATCACTAACGCGCGAAAGGAAATCAATTAAGCGACTAATCATACAACGTTATTCTTTCATTTACACGTCGTCATGTTCATGTAAATGCAATTCCCGCCATTTAATATGCACGTGCGTATCGTGATTTTTTTTGGCAATTTCTCGAAAAGTAGTTACTTCTAAAACGTGATCGATACCCACGTATTTCTTTCCAAAGGGCTTGCTCATCAATTCTCCCAATGTCTCTTTCAAAATGGCATCAAACACTTGATCAGTTGGCTTTTTTCTAAAAAAAAAAAATTTTTTTTTTTTAAACTATTTTCGTTGATTACAGTAAGTCGGTTGATACTGTTCCTATTAATGTACATACATCTTCATAAATCATCTTCATTCGCTTTCAAAAATTTTTTTACCAAATTCTCGTCCGCCTTTCTCTCTCAACGAACGTAAGCAATACCTATTAATAAATCCCTCTCACATTCTTATTCAGTCCTCTCGGAGTCCTTAGGGATTCGTTTCGGCCGATTATTATTTCCTAGTCTTATCAATGAACGTCTTCAATTTCTAGCTAGAAACGTACTTTGCACTTCCCAGAATTATTCGCTTACAATGCCCACGTTCTACACCCCTAAATGTTTCTAACCGCGATGGTGGAGATCTAAGAAAATTTTAAGAATTAAACGGGACCTTAAATTCTTCAATCCTTATGCTTCCCAACACGGAAATCAGTATTCTCACATTTTGTTTGCTTCTCAACAAAATAGGTCTGGTCTTCTCATAAAGAATAGTCACTTCCCTCCCTTTCGATTGCCAAATTCCATCCTATTGTTGCGAAAGGCTTCCGACAATCGAGCATTGATCTGTTTCGAGCTCCGAGTAACGGACATGCCGTCTTTATAACGTGGTAGATTAAATGTCGCAAGCTCATCATCACGTTGATGTTCGTATTAGCGTTTTCTTGATTGGTTTCGCAAATCCTATATGTTCGCGCGCGGCGAGAATTTGTCGAGTAACCTCACGTCAAAAAAAAAGAAGCAAAAACGCCAGCATTGATTAAGTGAGCGACCATGCCAAGACAAGCGATAAGAGGGAAACCACCACCGGCAAAAAAACCCAGGAGGTCGATCCCGCCCGACCACGAACGACCGGCGTCAGAAGATGCCGAAGTCGTCAGAACCCCCACCCCAGCTGGTGCCCCCGTTCACGGGACACCGTTGTTGGAACTGTTTAACTCCTCCCCCCTAAACGCAGAAGATGCCGAAGTCGTCAGAACCCCCACCCCAGCTGGTGCCCCCGTTCACGGGACACCGTTGTTGGAACTGTTTAACTCCTCCCCCCTAAACGCAGAAGATGCCGAAGTCGTCAGAACCCCCACCCCAGCTGGTGCCCCCGTTCACGGGACACCGTTGTTGGAACTGTTTAACTCCTCCCCCCTAAACGCAGAAGATGCCGAAGTCGTCAGAACCCCCACCCCAGCTGGTGCCCCCGTTCACGGGACACCGTTGTTGGAACTGTTTAACTCCTCCCCCCTAAACGCAGAAGATGCCGAAGTCGTCAGAACCCCCACCCCAGCTGGTGCCCCCGTTCACGGGACACCGTTGTTGGAACTGTTTAACTCCTCCCCCCTAAACGCAGAAGATGCCGAAGTCGTCAGAACCCCCACCCCAGCTGGTGCCCCCGTTCACGGGACACCGTTGTTGGAACTGTTTAACTCCTCCCCCCTAAACGCAGAAGATGCCGAAGTCGTCAGAACCCCCACCCCAGCTGGTGCCCCCGTTCACGGGACACCGTTGTTGGAACTGTTTAACTCCTCCCCCCTAAACGCAGAAGATGCCGAAGTCGTCAGAACCCCCACCCCAGCTGGTGCCCCCGTTCACGGGACACCGTTGTTGGAACAATTTAACCCTCTCCCCCCAAACACAGACGACATTTCAGGCCTCGGCACCGCTCCGCCGGTTGCTTCTCTCACACCGGTTGGCGACCTCATTCTGAGGTCACCATTATCGGAAGAAATAAATCACCAAAACCCCCAGGACGAGCCCATCAATGAGAACATTCTCCAGATGGCCGAGATGTCCTTATCTGAAGAAAAAAAATCGCTGCCACAGACACACCCCTTTCGTCACATGCTAGACGAGAGAACTGAGCCACAGCCAGCCATCTACACGATGCCGCACGTAGATCCGGAAGTGGAAAAGGCTTACTGGGAAAACGCGAGAGCAAATAACCCCTACATCGACGCGGATAGGAAAAAGATTCAGGCGCCTAGAAAAGAGCACGGGACGTCACGAAATGACAAAGCCCCGAGTGCTTCCTTGATCACGCTTAAGACGGTCGAACTCTTCCGTAACACGACGAAAGAATTGATGGAGTCGCGAACGCCAAGGCCTCAAGGAAAGAAACAGGGTGAGAAGGACAGTCGAACAATGCTCACGCCCGAAGTAATCGAGGGTTTAAGCCCAGTATTGTATAGACATTGCGGAGACGCTTTGAACGGAAGGCCGGTTCTGGAAGCGGTCCACTACGAAGTGTTCGCACCGGATCGACCAGACCTGAGATATATAAATATAGACGCCCTGACCATATCGGGAATTCAGGCAGACCGAACATCGACTTGTCAAAAATGGCTTACGATGACCTATTTTACGTATACAAAGTCGCGCTTAGAAACCCGGGTAAAATGAACAAATACGTACCCGAGCTAAACCCAGACATCCTCGCGGAACAAACCATGCTGCCCTGGGTGGCAGAACTAACAGTGCCCGTCGCCATGGGATCCTTTTCGAAAAAGATGGCACACATCATGGAAGTGGTAATGGGCAAAAGAGCTTCAAAGAGAATTACTATGCTGCGAAGTGGGAGCAGGAATATAGCTAACATCAGGCCGAGGGACTTCGTGGACAGAAATGGAGAAGAGGCCAATCCTCCTAATGAAGGCGAGATTGTCTGGGCATACGGCAGGCCACCAAAATCCTCAGGTTTTTGCACGATCGAACCACCAAGAGCAGGAAAAGAAAAAGAGTACCGGGAGGCAGTACAGGGCTACACACGACCTCCACCGGTCAAACCCATAACGTTTGCTCAACCGTTGAGCAAAGAAGAGCAAGAAGACATCGATGACAGATTCGGAAAGGCTAGGGGATATGATCGTAATGTAGTAAGAACTACCACGTGCATGGAGGACTCCATGGCCTTGGGAGTAACCTACCGGGCTTACACCGATGCCTCTAAAAAAGGGAGTCGAAATTCATAAGTGACGAAGCCAGGGTCAACGTGGCACTGACAAGAGCGAGGGACACCCCCATAGTGGTCGGCCACCAGAAGACGCTCCTCGATCTCGCGATCTGGTATGAGGTCGTGAGGTACGCAGCAAGGCATGGAACGGTCGTAGAATCCCAGCAGCTGAACCTATGAGATCAGGTGAGTATTCGGCGGGTTTCATAGAAGTCACCCTTTCAAAAAAAAAAGAAGAGAAAGTTTAACCTTTCAAATCGCAACTACATAGTCACATTCGAACAGGCAGTAAATGAAGTGGGCATACTAAAAGCTATGTACTTGTTCAGAGACCCGATGCTAGATCAACGTCAGGGCAGTTGGTGAACTCTACGGCGGAAAGGAGGGGCGATCGGGAAAGTCAGCTAGTTCAAATGTGACGCTTTTAATATCTAATCCAAAAAAAAATAACAATAATAATAATAACAATAATACAAATTTTTTTAAAAAGGTTGTTTTACATATATGTATATCGTTCCATTGAGAGACACTTCTTGATTCTAATTGCAGGACAATTGGTCAAGCGTCGAGGACTCCAAACGTGAAAAACGAAAGGCAAAAGTGCGAGATCAAAGACTTCAAAAAAAAAAGAAGCGTCGGAAAAAAAAAAAGGGGGAAGAAAAGGTTGGTATCATTCAATTCAAATAAATAAATTAAGAAATTAATAAATTAATAAATTAATAAATAAATAAATAAATTAATAAATAAATAAATAAATAAATAATAATAATAATAATAAATTTAAAAAAAAAAAAACACACAAAAACAAAAAGGAGGGAACATATACTTCTCGGTCTTGATTGCAGGGAGCAGTCGTAAAAGCGGTGACCCACTAAAAGCGGACTCGGAAGGGACAAATCTCGGGACAAGATCGAAGGGGGAGCGAGGCCTAATTCGGGAAAAGGATACGAAGAAGATGAAAAAAAAAAAAAAACAACGGACACAGCAAGTAAAGGACGGCAGAAGAAGATAGTCTTTCTTTGGTGGCATATGTATATATATATATATATATTTAATTTTCCTCTGTTTATGTGATGCTTATCATGTCACGCTTTATGAGTTGCTAATTAATTCTCTGGAAACTGTTTTTGCATAGAAAAATGTAGATAAAATAAAATATATCCATGGTTTAACCAATTTACTTGATTTATGCATTTGTTTCGATTGTTTCTTTTTCACAAGACTTCAATTAGATGCATGCCGTTTAAAATCCTCGGCCTTACCGTTTTGTAGAAATAGCATTTAAGGTAGAACTAAAACTATTCTTAATTTTTTTTTTCGGTCCGAGGACGGACCTGGGGTAAAGGTTGGAGGTGTGAATATCTGGTAGCTCTGTATTGCTAATCCCGCTTCCCTATTATAACTGTGAACATAGGATAGGTCTTTATAGCAAGCCGCCCTTCTCTGGATAGAGCTCATAAGCCAGAGAGAATGTAAGCTAGAGACCACGCCTTCGTGCCGGGCGCTACATATAAATACGCCCCTTCGCTAGGCAGAGAGAAGAGACCGGGCCCGGTCGCTCACCCCCACCCCTCTAACCTATGCACTTTATTCGTAACGTAATAATCCCCCATTGTCATTGTCGCTTCTAATATTCTACAACATAATGTTAATGTCGCTTCTAATATTCTACAACATAACGTTAATGTAATTATTCTCGGTATCCATGTTACGACGTCTTAATCTAATAAACGTGTCAATCCTTCATGTTCTGGTTCGGGGCCACAAGACAGGGGACACCACACTAAAACCCGCGGACTCTCACTTTACTTTAGCCCCACCTTATTTTGGTCCTTTACTTTTCGACCCCCCCCCCATTTGGGCCGTTCTACTGGGGAGTGGGGGCCTCTTCTACTACGGGGGGGGGGCAAAAGTGAAGTGGGGACCTAAAGTAAAATTTCCCCCTGCTTTTTTACCGGTTTATAGGAAAACCGAGACGAAGACCCAGTAGGTGCTAGTTTTAAAGTTTCATTTTTTGTTCTCATTTTTCTATACTGTCCGGAGAATCAGATGGAGCTGTTCGATATAATGGCGCTTCATGCATCATTACATCGAGAATGAAGCATTTGAATTGAATTCAGCTTGTTTAACCGAGAATTAAAAAACCCAGTTCTTTAAATCGCGACCATTGTGAGTAGGGTTAAACGAATCAGAAAAAACTTTTAGTGTATATGTGAGTGTACTTGATACGGTAGCTATCTGTTCAAACCAATTCAGTTTTTTTTTCGTGAAATTTTCAAATGATTAATCATTATTGATTAATGATTAATGTCAATTTGAGAAATTTTGAGTGAATTTTTTCTCGCAAGAATTTTTCTTCTTTGTTCAATTTCGTCGATTTCTTCTTTATTCCGGCATTCGGGAAAAATTTCAATCATTTATCTGTATTATAGATACTTTGAGTCCTAATGTTCTGTGTGAAAACAATTTCGAAACTGTTTCAAATCCGTTATAATCATTTTCCCTTCTCTCTTGATTGTGTTTTCGTCTTATTTTCCCCCGTTGATTTTCGAAAGGTCACACGTAGTCTAAAACATTCTTTGCATCGATTAGTTTTTATATTTTAACAAGTATCATAGTTGGCTTCAATCAATGTCAGCGAAGCCGTGATGAGTCATGCGAAAATCGCTTCCATTCGTGCGTGGGCTCCGCCAACATATCCATAGAATTATGAATTTTTGATGAGATTTATTTCAACATTTTTGATATTTTCCAGAAGAACTGAGCTAAATAGCTCTGTTTTTGAAATTATCATCAGCTGCCGTTTGATCAGCTGCAATTTTCATCAGCTGCAAGTTGGTTTTTGGAAATTCATTTCATTCGGCAAATTGCACCCCTTTGAAAAATTGTTTCGGGGTTTTCACCTCCATTTCATAAAATTTTAATACACCTTAGACAGTAATGTGGAAAAAAAAAGACCCTTTTAATGCTGAATCATCTGAAGCAGTTCGAAAACTGAGTTTCTCAATTGCTTGCTCGCTGATTAATGTTTCCTTGCAACAACAAAATGTTTGGTTCCTCCTTCTAAGTATAGAACAAACTTAACGATCAATTTTGAATCCAAACGTATATTCAGGTTCTGAAAAAAGGAACAGTTTAAAATCCGGTCAGTCTGCGTCTGGGATTTCTTAGAGCAGCTGTTTTTGAAGCACCGGTCAGAACTTTTTAAAATTTCTTTTTTTTTCAAGATGTAGGATAAAAAAAGCTTGACGGGTTTTAAGAAGTCAGTCAAAGCTTTTTCGGCAATTTCTTCGCTTTCAATTCTGTTTCCCCCATATATCCAAATAATCTTATTCGTTGTTTTATCAGAAAAGCAATCTCGAACTATTGCAATACGCACCAGAATGTTTCTCTAACCCGTACTGCGGGTTAGATGAAAATCTATGCGCTATTTGAAAAAGTCTAAATTCTATGCTTATTACGCACCCTTGCGAGGTCTTTGGATGTGCCAGTGTTGATAATTTACAGGAATTGCTGTTCATTAAGGTCTTGTACTAGGGCTGCACTTAAAGGAGCTTTTGTTTTCAGTATGTTCAAACTACTGTATTTGTTAAAGCGAATTGTGAAGTGAAGCGCGGCCCCCCAAGTAAAAAAGAACCTTAAACCTATATGAAAAAACTTCTTAAAAATTTTCTCTCGGTAAAGATATGATATGTCTCAAGATGCGGGTTTGTTTAAAGTCTGCCACGATCATCTGTAAATGTAAGAAAAACTATTTTAAAACCCCTCATGAATTTTCAGTAACATTGTGTGCGCTGTCCATCTTTGATATTCTTACTTTAAATCGCAATAATCAAGTGACAGCGTGGCGCAGTGTGGTGAGGGGGATTGGAACCGAAAAGTTAAAAGTTCGAAACCGTCCCGGTCATTTGTTTTTCTCTTTTTAGGTAGCCTAAAGACTCGAATTTGAAACTAGTTTTCAAAACTTAAGCTTTGAGCGTGTAAATGTAACTGTTCATTGAAACTTTCTCACCAATAAAAACTTTATTCGGAAAAAACTTCGCGAAAAAAAATTCCATCTCTAATGTTAGTGGTATTCTATCACGAAACATTTAAAACATAGAAAATATTCACAATGACAGCATTTGATCATACGGACACATTTACAAGAACTCGAAGAGCGTTCTTGCTCTCAGGGGTTAAATGCGACCGGACAAATTGATGTTTACATGTATCCGCCGAAAATTTTGAATTAAAAAATTTACTTGTTGGAACTGCATACTGCTTTGTTTCTTCGACATTTGTATGAAATGTGAATTTTTACATTTGTATTACATGTGGACAACTTGTAGATAACTTATTATAAATGAATATTGCGAATTATCGTTGTAATAAAGAAAAAAACAATTGTCAATGTGGAACAGTGACACAGATTAAAATCATCAATCAAAAGGTTTTTGAAAAAGTGGTATTAGAAATGTTCTATACAAAACACGAATAAAGTATACGACTAGAAAATCAAAGAACGCATTCAACTAGAACATGGAAGAATTTTTGCTACTAGAACATCGTAAGTACGATCCCACAGGAAAAATCATTTCGTAATCTTCATGTTGTCCACATGTCATACAAAAGGTCAAGATTTTAAAAATACTTTTGACCGGTTTCGGCGCGGACATGCATGTAAAGCGAAGAAATTTTTCAAAATAATTTTTGACGTTTGTATGATTAGATTAATATTCACCGGACGAATAACACGTTTGAGCGCTTTTCTTAACTCTTCTGAAAGCTCTTTAAAACTAAAAATCGCCCAAAAAATTTTCCTTTTCTTTCTCGTGACCGGTCACCGGGGCGGACATGCATGAGGAGCGGAGGAATTTATTCAACTTTTTTCTAATGTTCGTATCGCTTGATCAACTCTTGAGAAAGGCATTTCACGTTTGAGCTGAATTTAGAACTTTGTTTAAAAGTCAGGATTCATCTTCTCCTGGGGTACTACTTTTAGTGGGCTACCGTGCCTTCAAACAGAGTACAGCGCAGAGTTAAAAGTCAACTACCTATTTTTCTAGAGTAGCTGCTGAAACTCAAGAAAAAAATCTCAAATTAAAAATTTTTTGCTATAATGTTTTCTGAGGAAAAAATAACTTTTTGTTTGCATTTTTGTGATTTAGTTATGTATACATGTATCCGCCGCGAAGGCCGATCCGGTCACTATTTAACCCCTGCTTGCTCTGTGATAGTGGTGAAAGCATATTCCGAGGGAGTTGCGAATTCGACTGCAACCCTATCCAAGTACCCCGCAGCCCTCCAATTGTAGTGAAGAAAGTTAATGAATCGAGGAGCACAGAAGTGATTATATGTAGGTTAGAGAAAGAAGAAGCAATATTCTATTTCTTTGTGAAATGGTGAAGTTCGGAACTTCGAGAACTAATACATGATTTACCAGTTTACGATAGAAGCACTTTAAAGGTCGGGAAAAGTACATTTCTTATGGTTGACATAGAGCTTTACATTTTGGAGGTATATTTCTGATCATAAGATTATTTTGAGGAGGTAGGTTTGAGTGGAACAAATCCTTGTGAACCTTTCAAATATTCTTCTCTCTCTGATAGTCGGGGGGAAATGTCATTGGGTAGGTTTACTGCCAAACTTCATCAGTAGGGCAGTCACAACAACGGAGCGTTCAAAGTTCGTTTTTAAACGTTTGAACCAATTGTTGATATTGGACTTTAAGACTGTTTAATGATTAAGAGATGATAGACCTTTGTGCGAAGAGTCCCGAGTTCGACTCCCACCCTGGACAGATCCACCCAAACCAAGGGGGTTAAGAAATGGTGGTGGTGCACGAATCTGACTCTCCCCACTGCTGCTAATCACACTAGCAGTGATCTAGCAGGCAGCCACTGGTTCTACCAGGATAGGTCTGTCGTGCATCTCAGGGGAGCGCGTACCCTGCCGCGAGGCGGGAACAAGCGCGAGGAAGAAGAAGAATGATTAAGAGATGTGGAGCGAATTCGAATACAGCTTTCACATGGGAAGTCTTTTGATTCTTTGGACACGCCGACAACTTTCCCAGAGTTTTTTCATTAAAATGTTTTCTCTTTCTTGTCCGATTTTTTGGGTTTCTAAAAGAAGCAAATAAATAGACCGGGGCGGTTTCGAGCTTTTAACCTATCGGCTCCAATCGACGTGGTGCAGTGGGGTGAGGCTCCCCCGCCTCACCCCACTGCACCACGCAGTCACTTGATTATTGTGAATCGTAGGAAGAATATAAAAGATGGACAGCGCACACAATGTTTCAGAAAAATCATGGAAGTTTTTAAAAATAGTTTTTTCTTACATTTACAGATGATCTTGGCAGACTTTGAGCGAACCCGCATCTGGGGATATATCATATCTCCACCGAAAGAAAAAATTTTCGTTTTTATTACGGGTTTAAACCAAGTTCCCTTGTTAGCGAGAGAAAAAACAGTGAATATTAAGTGAAAGGCTGAGCCAATTTACGCAGATTGACTGGATAAAACTAAAATATTGTGGCTAATTGTTCTATACGGCCTCGTTAGCATACATTTTAAATAAGCCTAAGCGAAAAAATCAGTGAAAAGTAACTTCTCCCCCAAGTAAAGTGCGGCCCCCAAGTAACAAAGTGTCGGCTTAGATAAAGGTTACGCTTAAGAGGCCGTACGGCTTAGGAACGAGACCGCATGGAAAAATTTCACACATTCTTGATTTTTTTTCATTCGGTGTTTAAAGTTGTCAAAGAACTGAGAAAATAGTGTAATTAAATACAGTTATTTTTGAACACACTAAAACAAACCTTCTAAGTTACACAGTTTAGAGGCAGTGACGCCTGGTTAAGATGACAAATGATTGAACTATCGCACAGAAAAAAGCTAGTCCGCCGGGCGGGATCGAACCTAGACCATCTCGACTCAAACCGGGAGCGCGTGTTACCATTACACCACGGGGACACATTGCTATTCCGTGCGATAGTGTTATATGAAAGGCTCATATGCCTTGTTCTCTTAGTCACGCATGCTTATCAAGCGATTGCGTCGAATGGAGCGTAACTCCAGAGTAGCGTGACTAAGAGAACAAGGCATATGAGCCTTTCATATAACACTATCGCACGGAATAGCAATGTGTCCCCGTGGTGTAATGGTAACACGCGCTCCCGGTTTGAGTCGATATGGTCTGGGTTCGATCCCGCCCGGCGAACTAGCTTTTTCTGTGCGATAGTTCAATCAGCTCTCAAATAGTTCTTCTCGTGAAGTATTCGCTCGAAGGAGAATAAAAAAAACGGACGCGACATTGATCTCTCAAAAAAAAGTTGAGCGATCGTGCGATGTATCTGTAAAGATGACATCACTGCCTTACGTTCTCGTCTGCGGCTGACCTAAGAGTAAGCGGAGAAAAAGTTAAAAAAAGTAGTAAGAAAGAAAATTAGAAAAATTTCTCATCGCTGACGTCCACACGATTCTCTGGCGGCTGGTACAAAAAACCCGCTGTTTACCTATAACCGGAGTCAGGATAATTTCTTTTTTTAAAGCATGAGAGAATAAGCGGTGCTACTGCAGTTTAGTTGGTAAGCATTTAGGGCTAAACTACGTTTTAAAATTCTTTTTACCGTGTTTTTAAACTTCGCGTGACTCAAGGAAGAGACGCATGCTTTCGGGGAAAATAATAATTGTTTTCTCTGATAATCTTTTTTGTAGTTTCAATACTACTTGGACAGTACAGGAATCCTTTTAAAAAACTTTATTCGACAGCCAAGGCTTGAAAATTTCCAGTAATAGAAGATTCTCGAATTAAAAACTCGAAGTGATTTGCTCTTACGTATGCGTTTGTTAGTGTTTTTTTTTAATTATGAGTTCTTGTTGTTTTCAAGTAATATAAAAGAATTTTATTAAATATTATTTCCAAAAACTTAAGTTTTTTGTTGAAAAACTGAAAAGCTACGTCGCTTTCTTAGGCCAAATTATGCCCCAAAAACTGAAAAAAAATTGGAAAACCTAAAGCCTTGTTCCGCCGTAATGCTTACCAATTAAACTGGGTAGGAAGCGATTGATCTGATCTTCACAAACTTCAATACAAGGGCTTGAGGAGAGGACCGTGATGTCGTCAGCGTAGGCTGAAGTATTTGATTGACTTAATCAGATATAAATTAGGTATATACACTTAATAATTATGTTGATAAAGTAAAAAAAATTGTTGAGAATTTCAGATTGTGAACTTGAGTACATTACATGAGACGGAGCCACACTCATCGAGTGGCTCTCCATTCTGAAATTCCTCCAACTATTTTGAAAAAAGCGCATATAAGAAAGCGCTTCATGGAAAAGAATGAGGACAAAAATATAAAAAAATTGCCGAAAACAACTCCGGGTAAGTGTTTTGAAAGTAGAATAGAAAATAAAAGTAGTGTTAATGTTGGTATTAATAAACTTTCATGATACTTGTGTCCTTGTAGAAATGCAAAGTTTGGTATTATTTCAGTTTGAAGTATCGGAATCACTCCGAAGTGTCTTCTTAGGCAAAATTAAAAGTAAATAGTAGTGTTAATGTTTGGTATTAAATTTTTCTGAAGATTTACGGGTGATGAATGAAAGAAAAGGAAGTCGTATAGGAGTTTGTAATATGGATAATTGATGATTGTAGATGTTAACGGTGGAAAACGTTTCTATACGGTCAAATATGTCGATAGAAAAAATGAAAGAAGAATACAATAAATTTGTCTTGGAAAGATAACTGTATTTATTCGAGGAGGTAAGTACCTGGAAGATTTGATAATTATCATATTAAGAATTTTTTTTCGTAATTTTGAATCATTTAAGGACATTATTTGGAAA
>OZ057405.1:19551588-19630588 GCA_964056735.1 Allodiplogaster pararmata
TACGTTTTGATTTTTCAATAAGTCGGTCGCTAAACTAGGTTAGAAGTTTCACTTTTAACCTTACGCAAACGGTTGAGGCTGTGTATTGTCTAATGAAACGTTCTATTTATGTAGAGGAATGAAGGTTTTTTTCTCTTTAAATTTTAGCTGTGAAAACTCTGATCGTTCATTTTGAGTGAGGGAGAGGGTCGGTAGGCAGGGTTGAATGGTTACCGGACCAGCTATGTTGGCGCATACATGTTCGCGCCGAGAATTATCTACATTCTCTTCTCCTTCCTTCAATTCTTCAATTCTTTATTCCGCTTGAAACAAAACATAATGTTAAGTGACGAAACAGATGACACTGTCACAAAAAAAAGTGAATTCAGTGAAGGTTATGGAAATTGAGATCTAAATATGACAAGAACAATGAGGAACATTTCATTTTAGGAAAATAGGAAAGCACACAAAAATAGCAAAGAAAGCAAAGCTTGTATCTTCAGTTATGAACTATTCATCAGCAAATAAGAAGTATTCATCCGCAATAATAACTTGAAATTCCAAAAATTCAACTCACTCTTTATCATTCGAGAGCTAACCGAGAACACAAATATAATGGAAAAAAAAGAGGAGAAACAAAAACAAAACATTTGAAGAAACAAAGCACTTGAATTAAAAATGTATTCTAGAGTTGGTGACAATGGTCTCACAATCAAGCTTGATAAGTTCATTTCTAAAAATGCTAGAAGAGCTTGTAGAAACCAAAGAACAAGGTAACTTATTCCAGACATTAATCATTCTTGAAGCACAAGTGCTTGTTCTGCTTTGATATTTACATGGCAAGCATATTCTGTAGTTATTCGATTCTCTCAGCGAATAAGGCGATGGGCAAAGTTTAAACATATTTGAGTAATCTACTTGAATATTTCCGTGCAGACATTTATGGATGAACACAAGATCGGCCACATTTCTTCTATATTCAAGCGAGGAGATGGAAAGAAAATTCAGTCTAGCAACATAACTCATTTTGGGTAATCCGGCCCTTTGTAGTAACCTTCGTGTAAATGATCTTTGCACTTTTTCTATGCAGTTAACGAGACCGATAGTTACTGGGGACCATACCTCACTCCCATATTCAATAAGGGGTCTTATGTATGTGGTGTATATTCTGAGCAGAACTTTAATTGATTTGGTTTTAAAGGCTCTGAAGATCATGTTTATACATTTTTGGGACTTTAGGGAGGTTAGTTCAATATGTTTAGAGAATGTGATATCTTCCTGAAATGTAATGCCAAGATCTTTCACTAATGAAGTAGTTGGTATGATATTGTCTTCTAGGTTACATGTTACTTTTGGATTCCTAGGACCACAGTGCATGATAAAGCATTTTTGAGTTGATATCACAAGTCCCCAGGTCTGTGAGTAATCGGAAATGGAATCCAGACTTTTCTGAAGAGAGTCTCTGTTTTTGGAAAAATTTTTGAGGTCATCGGCATATAGAAAACCATGGACATCTGGCTCTATGTGCTCCATGATATCATTTATAAATATTGAAAAGAGGAGGGGTCCAAGGCAACTCCCCTGGGGAACACCACTGTTGTATACTTTAGGGCCTGATAATGTATCTCCGATTGAGACTTTCGAGGACCTGCTCGTGAGAAAAGAACGGATAAGATAGAGGAGGTTGCCCGTTATTCCCACTTTTTCAAGTTTGTGAACAAGAAATCTTATGTTTACAGAGTCGAAAGCCCGTGAAAAGTCGACTAGACAGATGTCAAAGTCTATTTTTTTATTCTGAAGCGTGAGGTAAATGGAATGAGCCTCTACCAGAGATGTTACCGTGGACCGTCTCCGACGGAAACCATGTTGTTTGGGATGTAGTATGCCATTGGTTTCCAGATATTGATAAGTTATATTGAAGATCAGTTTCTCGAATACCTTTGACATAGAGCACACCATAGTGATAGGACGATAATTTTCGATCTGAGAGCGGGGCCCTTTTTTATGAACTGGTTTGATTATTCCTTTTTTCCAGGCCAGAGGGTAGTGCCCTAAGGTTAGTGAGTTGGTGAAAATGATTGAGAGAGGTATGGCCAGTGAGTCCAGACAATTTTTGAGTAGTCTACTTGGAATAAAGTCAGGGGAAGAGTTCAGTTTCGGAGCTATTCGTTTCAGGATGGAGTTCACCTCAAAAGGGGAGATGTCATTAATGTGGTCGAGGTGAAAATTCGGGCGAGAGATTTGAAGGGGTCCACTGATTGGTAAGGGTTGTAACTTATCAAAATACTCGGCGAAGTGAGTTGCTTGTTCGAAGGGGATACTAGTTGGTTTATTGTTCACTATGAGAGCAGGAATAGATGTGTTGCTTTTAATGCGGTTGGATATAGTTCTGAAGAATACCTTATAGTTTCTCGGGAACTTAAGCTTGTCTTCCCTAAGAACCTCGAATTTGACTAGTTCTCTGTGAAGTTTCTTGGATGTGCGTAATGACGTAATGGAGAGAGGGTTTCGTTTGTTACTTCTCTGTAGGAAGCTGTATAATCTTCTTATCTTGGGGGGATATTTCAAATGTGTTTTGACATTCTTATTTTTTGGAATCCTATTATCCATTATGAATTGGATGATGTTGGTTAATTTATCGACACTTTCGTCAATAGTTAGGTTTGAGAGCATGTAAGTCCAGTCGATGCTAAAGAGGTCTGAGTTGATTATTTCCCAGTCTGCCTTTTTCCAGTCTAACGATGAGCTGGTGCTTGTGATAATACGCTTGGCTCTATCTCTGATTTCAAAGTATATTGAGGCATGATCGCTGGTGGAGAAGGGAGGCCTGACAATACAGTCTTTTATGATATTTGAATTACAGAGCAGGCAATCGAGTGTATTTTGAAGTCTAGTGGGAGAAAGTACGAGTTGTTTAAGATTGTTGTCGCATGTCATGTTTAAGAATGCAAGAGACATACTACATGTATTGGGAGCGGTGAGATTTGCCCAGTCTATCTTGGGGAGGTTCATGTCTCCGCACAGAATGGTGGGAAATACTTCAGTAACATGAGAGGTGATAAACGAGCAGAGATCCTTTGTATTTTCTACTCCACAGCTAGGAGATCGATATATATTAATCAGTCTAATGGCCGAGTTCAGTCTAATGGCCGAGAAAGCAAACGAGAAAGATGTGTTAGGATAAATGTCTATTACTAACCCCTCGCACTGAGCCTTGCTATATTGAACAACTAAAGATGAGGAGATGGCATTATCTACTAGAATGGCTACGCCTCCTCCTCTTTGTGCCAATCTGTCACCTCTGAATACCGTGAAGGGTAAACTATCGGTTAGAATGGAGTCGGGGAGCTCACTGTGCATCCATGTCTCAGATAGTAAGAGAATGTGATATTTACAGCAACGAAGAAGAAAATAAAGATCATATAGCTTATTCATCACTGATCTACAGTTGAAATACAAGCATTTGATTATTTCTTTTCTAGCTATTTTATCCGACTTATCCTATGGTGAATAACGAGAGGTTTTCCTAACATTTCTTCTTCTGGAAACAAATTCGTCTGACTTTCTGGGGCATGAGGTAGATTCTTCGGCGTTTCTGGTATTGCGTCTGCTTCTGACTTGTTGCGGCTTCACGGAGCTTTCCGCCAGAGAAGGAAAGTCAGTTGAAGAAGCCTCGAATGTAGATGTCGACCGGGCCCCAGAGTTCACCAGCGAAGACGATGGCATTTGGGAGTGTTGAGTTGAGTCTTCCGTTCTGTTTAAATTTTTCTCTCTTTCTCTTTTCACTCTTTTTGCCTTAACCCTCCCCTTTTCCACTATTGTTGCTAATTGTTCTTTAGGCCTCGTTAGCAAACATTTCGATTAAGCCTAAGCGGAAAAGATCACTTAAAAGTAACCTGTCCCCCTAAGTAAAATGCGGCCCCCAAGTAACAAAGTGGCAAATTTCCTTTCCTTGGGATGCTCTCATTGCTTTATTCTCTCTCTTTTCGAACTTTTCTCATATTGATAAAAAAGTGTATATGATATTCTGTTTTAAAAAATTTGATCTGAGAATCGAAATAGCAATTTGACTTCATGTTGTATGAGGTGATAAAATTTTGATCCTGAAAATCCGCAGCAAATTTTATGCTGTGTGGAATTTAAGTTTTGGTGTCGCTATTGAGGACATTGACGATGTTCAAGACTGTCTATGCTCGGTGATCGCTTTGCAAGATAAGATAAATAAACTGGCTGAAGGTATTTCGAAGTCATACAACACGTTGACATTGTGATGAACAGCTGTGAGTTGCGAGCTTGCAAACCTGTCGTCGCAAAAAAGGGTAGATCGAAAAGAAGAAATTGCACGCTTAGAAAAGAGCGAGAGCGTGCGATTAAAACGAGAGAATTTGATAGATATTAAGAGCTTTTTGCGAGCTGTTTCCAAAGAGCGCTTAGGCTTCCATCACAGTATGGTCCTGAAGCGAGAATTGATGCTATTCAGAGCGCACATGAATTTCACATTTAACACGGGTGATTGAAACATCTACTGTACTTTATACGCGAAATTTTGTTGAAAGACTGTGATCAGAGCCGAAATCTCGAGCTATATGCGAATACTTTTGAATGCTAACTTGGTGAGAAATAACTTATTGTAGATGCGTATTTCGTGGAAGAATGCTTGTAAGTTTGAGCAGCTCCAGGAAGACGAGGAATAACTTTGTTTTGTTCGATGTGCAGACTGTAATTTGAATGTATTATATGGGCTGCGGCGTGACAGGAAGCGCTTGCTTAGTTTTCGAGCAATATCCTAGGAAACATCCAGAGTATCTTAGTCCATTCTCATGAATTCTTTTAGCATCTTGCGCATAAATTTCAGGAACGACTTTGAAAATTTTGTTCCGAGTGTTTTTTTCTGATTTCAGGAATGAAAAAAATGAATGTTCTGTGTGTAGTGGGATGCCAGAATGTCATTGTAGTTCGAAGTTGTTGTGAGATGTCAGGAGGTTAAGACAGTTGAATGTTCGACGTTTTTTTGTATCTAAGCTTCTTTCCATCATGTTTCAAGAAGTCATCTTGGATCGAATACATTTATTCTTTCATGATAGGTCATACTTGGTAATTAACTCATCCGTTTTTAATAACAGGTGATACATGCAAATAATGAGCGAAATATTACTTATAAAGAGACTACTAGCGGCTTCAGTAACACTTCTGGAAGAAACTTTTTCTAATGAAAGAACCCCGCCTCCATTCTTGAAGCGTTCCCTTGTCACCAAGCCACCCTGGACAAGATGAACAGATTAATTGTGTAAACAGGGAACATATAACAAAATAGTGACACAGATAAAAAAGGAACAATGATGACTGCTCGACCCTCCCTCAGTTCTTGGGAAACAATGATGACTGCTCGACCCTCATTCCTCTGGACGCTCTTCTTCCTCTTGCTTGCTCAAATTTACGGCCCTTGGAGCGAACAAACGGTTTGACGTGTGATCCGGGCACTCCAGGAGCACCAAAGTGATGCTGTGCTTCACGAGATTTGCAGGGGCCCTGGTCAAAAAACTTTTATCTCTTTAATTACGAAATCTAAAACACAGAATTAGTGAATCAGCTTCGTCGATGTTAGTGATCCTCTCAAGAGGACATGTAAAGCCTTGAATAAAATCTATAATTCGGCAAAAAATGTAGCCCTTAACTCAATATTTTCAACAAATCTCTACGATAAAATCAAATCGTTCATGATTGTTATGACAATGCAAAAGACCGTAAACCGCAAAAAGGGAAAAAATTCTAGGGCTACCGACCTGCCGAACCTCTCCCTGCCGACCCTCTTTCTCCTCGAAATGAATGTATCTTCTCTCTAAAAGTGAAAGTGAAAAATATGCATTTCTTCACATAAATATAACGTTTTGAGTTATATTTCAGCCTCAACCGCCAAGTCTTGTCCTTACTTATCCTCCCTCTCCTCTCACATTGCCCAATCCCAACTCATTATGTGACCTAAAGAGACATTTATTTGTTTAAATATATATCTCACTTTCCCAATCGAAAACCAACCTCCTTTCTATTGTTGCGTAAGATGGGGAACTCCGCGCTGCTCGCCGCAAACGAAGATCCGACGACGTTTCAGACGAAGTCTGGAGGAGGTCGCGGCTTCTTGATGGTGTCCCACTTCTGAGGAATCGGCGCCGGTTTGTTCTGAAGGAAATGAAGTCTGAATGAAATATATTTTTAAAAAAACATTAAGAAGTGAAAAAATAGTGTGAAGAAACTGCTGGAGAAAATAACTTTTGTTCGAAAAACCAAGATTTTTCTCTGACCCGCCCTGCGAATAAAAAAATCTATGCGCTCCCCAAAAACTCCGAAAAAACATTGGAATCTACGCACTTGGAAAAAAAATTTCTCGGAATTTTCGTTGGGAAAACCCAAATCTTTGAAAAATTGAATTTTGAACTCTGAATATTCGAAAATCTATGCACTCCAAAAAAGTTGTGCAGGTGCTGAGAAACACCCTGTTATATACTTGACAAAACCTGTTCAAATTGAATTATGGCTGATAGAACTTAACGAAAATAGTATTAATTTCCATCAGGGTAGTTCTCTCATCCGCACTGCGGGTGTAAAAAAATCTATGCGATCTCAAAAAAATCTGGAAAATAAATACAAATCAATGCACTCGGGAAATTTTTGATGAGAAAAATTTCTAAATCTTTGAAATTTAGGGATCTATGCGCTTGAAAAAAATGTGATGGTAATAAGATTATTACAAACGGGACAATTAATTGTTACAAACGGAACAATTAAGTGTAAAGAAAACAAGCTTAATTAATAAAAATACAAAAAAAACTACAAACGGAACAATTAAGTGTAAAGAAAACAAGCTTGTTATGTACCTTGCCTTGCAGTCCAAAGATTCCAGAGATGATAAATATATAGTCCGAGTAGTGTAGAGTCCAAATATAAATATAGTTCAATTGCAGCCAATCTAATTCTTAGTCTCGCTCTCTTACGCGATACGCTTCGCGCGCGAGAGGCAGATCATTCTTGCACACAACACCTCCCATTGAGATAAATATCATTATCTCAAAAGATAGGCATATCATAGCCCACCTTCACTTGGGAAGTAAAAAATCTTCAAATTTCTCTCGTAACCATGAAGAGAAAACAACAAGTCAAAGCATAAACCATATTGCTATTATTTTACAATATTAGAGCAATATAGCTTGCATTAGAAATTAAACCAACAAACATGGCAACATTTTATCAATTCTATATACATATGTTGCCTAGACTCGATGCTCGAATCTAATAAAACTTCTTGTGAGGATTGACCTCCAGTCGCACCGGCGCCTTTATAGCCCTTTTTGGTCGACTGTGTGAACTGGCACCAGGTTGTGCTTCGTTCGTTTGGGTTGAGACAGGGTCTCTGACAATTCTCGGGAAAGAGGGTTCATCACTTCTGTGGTTTGGCTCCGCTCTTTCTGTTTCTGATTCATTATCTTTTTCTGTAACCAACCCAAAGGCTTCGCTCAGTATGTGCAGAGGCAAGCATGATTTCTTGATTTCCTCTGTCACATTTCCCATACTTAGGGTGAGCTGATTACTATGAGCTTTGATTTTTCTGCCTTGATCTAGCAATACCCAATAAGCAACCTTGCCTTGTTTTGCAACTATTTCTCCAGTTTGCCAGTATACGTCGTTCTTAGGCACGCCGATTTTGTATTTCACTCGATCTCCAACGGAGAACTTTTTCGGCTTCACTCCGTGATGCTTATCGAACTGTGCTTTCATTTTCTGGTCAACTTCCTGAGAATTTTGACAAGGCTTCAGCAAATCAACTCTTCCTCTTATCTGTCTTCCGATGAACAGCTGCGCAGGGCTTTTCCCTTCCTCGCATTGGCCATTCGGGTTCTTTCTGTAGTGAAACAAGAAAGAGTGCAAGATTTCCGCTGTGGGCATTTCTCTTTTCATCTTGATCAAACTTCTTTTGAATGTATCTACGAACCTTTCTGCTTGTCCGTTCGACTGTGGATGATACGGTGGACTTGTAATATGTCTGACACCATTTCTCACACAATAGTTTTTGAACAACGCAGATGTGAATTGCGTTCCATTGTCTGTCACGACTACTTCAGGAAGCCCATACCGAGCAACACAGGATTCCAACGCGCGTACCGTAGCGGTAGCCGTCATGCTGTTCGTTGATAGAATTTCTGGCCATTTGCTGAAAGCATCTACCATTATGAGATAACTTTCTCCATCGATTGGTCCTGCAAAATCCAGATGGACTCTTTGCCAGGATCTGGTTGCCTTTGGCCAAGGTTCCAATGGAACTTTAACGGGATTCTTCGAGCTGTTCGCGCATCTTTCGCAACTTTTCACAACTCCCTCAATATCACCGTCGATACCATTCCAATAACAAATGCTTCTTGCCATTGCTTTCATTCTCACCATTCCTGGATGTCCTGCATGCAGCTCTTTCAAAACCAGTTTTTGAAGTGTGACTGGTATCACAACCCTTTCAGCCGACATCAGGCACTCTCCCACTATTGAAAAAGTGTCTCTTCTTCTGTAGAGAGGTAAAATGTCCTTGGAAACTTTCTTGGGCCATGCGTCTTTCTTGTGCCATGTCATGACCTTTGTCAGGGTAAGATCCTTCTGAGTTTCTCGACGTACATCTTCAGCTGTCAATGGTAGGGCTCTTATGTCACGCTTGAACAAGCTCATGACGTCTTCATCGACCTGAATGCTCGCGATGACTACGTCTTCATCTGGGGACGGACAATTTGCGATCAATCTCGAAAGCGCATCCGCGTATCCAAAACTGTTCGTGGTCACATACTCAATCCGAAAGTCATACGCGACTAGCATCGTTGCCCATCTCTGAAGCCTATTCGCCGTATGGACGGGTACTCCTGTCTTGGAACCGAAAATTGCCAAGAGTGGCTTATGGTCGGTTTGTAGGGTAAATCGCCGTCCATATATGAACCGGTGGAACTTCTTTACGGCAAAGATCAATGCTAGACCTTCCTTGTCAATTTGCCCATAGTTCCTCTCCGCTGGTTTCAATGCTCTTGAAGCATGGAAATTAGCCTTCATTGCTCCATTAGACGCTCTGTGCATCAAAACTGCACCGATTCCTTGACCGCTGGCATCAGCAGCCACGAAAATCTCTTTACTTGGGTCGTAATGGACCAGACTCAAATCTGTTTCTAGCACTTCGAGGATCTTCTTGAACGCGTTCTGACATGTCTCAGACCACGTCCACTCCATGTCTTTCCTCAACAAATTGTCTAGTGGTGCTCTCAGTTCATGCAACCCGGCTATGAACTGTCCGTAATACGTCACCATTCCGAGGAACGACCTCAGGGTAGCTACATCTGTAGGTGCGGGCATCAATCGAATCGCATCGATTTTGTTCGGATCCGGTTTCCTGCCATCTTTATCCACAATGAACCCGAGATACTTGATGCTTGTACTGCCGAACTTGCACTTCTCCAGCTTCAGCTTGAATCCGAAATTAGAGATCCGACTTAATACTCCCCTCAAGTTATCATCGTGTTCTTTCTTTGTCTTCCCCATTATTATGAGGTCGTCCAAATAGGCCACGGCACCTTCACTTCCTGCCAACATTGTATCCATCACTTGTTGGAAGATTCCTGGGGCCGACTTCACTCCGAATGGTAACCTTTCGTACCGGTAAAGTCCTTTGTGCGTGTTGATACCGCACATTTCCTTTGCTTTTTCATCAAGCTCAACTTGCAGGTAAGCATCGGCAAAGTCAATCTGACTAAAAAGTTTGCCACCGTTCAGCCCAGCGAATATCGTCTCCGGCAGAGGTAGTGGATGAGCATGAAGCTCTATCGCCTCGTTCAACCCGGTGGAAAAATCGGCACAGAGCCTTGTGCTTCCATTCGCTTTCTCCACCACTATAATGGGGGCAGCCCATTTGGCTGTGTCGACCTTCCTGATGACATTCAATTTTTCTAGCCTGTCCAGTTCCTTTTCCACTTTAGTTATGCTTGCGAGGGGTACCGGTCTTTTATTTCTGAAGACTGGCTGAGCTCCTTCTTTGAGCTTTAACGTTGCCTTTACCTTTGTGCAAAGGCCCAGTCCTTCTTCAACTATTCCCGGATATTCCTTCTTTATCCACTCTGCATATTCTTTAGTAGACTGCGGCTCCTTATTCATGACTTTCCATACATTCGAAGTTGCGTCTCTAGTCCAATTCATCTTCAGAACTTCCAGTTGTGAAATGAAGTCTTTTCCGAGGAGTCTGAGTGGCGCTGTGGTAACGTGAACGTACCCTTATGCGCATTTTCCATTGACTTCCAAGTTTGCCTTGAACTTTCCTACAATCATTAGTGGCGTTCCATTTGCGCAAATTGGTTTGCAATCCGAAAGTGAACACTCCGGTTCTCCAATGTCCTTCCAGATTTCCTTCGAGATGAATGTCAGATCTGCTCCCGTATCAACCTGTAGTCTAACGGCTTTCCCATTCATCTGCATTTCTATCTCAAAATCTTCTGACTTCACTTTCATCACTCTGATTGAATTCATTGACTGCTTGCTTCTTTTCTCTTTTGGCTTATTCTTACACATCGTGCTCTTGTGGCCCTTTTTTCCACAAGCCAAACATTCTTTGTTTAGGAAGAAACATTCATTGCTGTGTGATACTCCACATCGATTGCATTTCTCTTTCCGTTGCTCATCGAACTGTTTCTTCCTTCCTTTCTCCGATGGATTCCGTTGTTGATTCTTTTTCACATAATTGAGTTGAGATGTTCTACCTTGCGTTTGGACTGCCATTGACTCTTGATGTAATGAATGCAATCGATCACATTCATCCAGCAGTGTTTCCATACTTGTCTCTTCGTTCTTTCTCAAAACACTCAACAGGTGGAAACGCGTTTCTTCAAATTGAAGTAGATCAATAGAAGTAAGGAACATCATTGTCTTGAATTGTTCCACTTTAATGTCTTTCACTTGTGAACTTCCCACTGCTCTGTTTATTGTGCTTGCCATCACTCTCAAATCATCAGTATGTGATTTACTCATTCTCATGTTCAGCATCTTCAATCTTTTCTCAAAGATTGTGCTTTTGTCTCCGAACATTTTCTTGAGTTTCTCAACCGTCTCTTTCAGAGTATAGTTGCTTGCCTTGTGTGGAGCGATTGTATCCAGGTATCGATTTTCCACAGAGAAATTCACATGCCTCAGCAACATTCTTACTTTGGCATCTTCTTCCAGAGCTTCAGCATCCTTTTCAAACAGATCTTCATATCTGCTGTACCACTTCTCGAAGGTTGCACCTTCTTCTGGCTCATATGCGAAGTCTGTGATGCGTTTCTCAAGCGCATCAATCGATGGTCCTGCAGGTTTAGCCTGACTGCTACCTTCTCTCGTTGCAAGTCTTTCTAGCAGGGCATTGACGAGGGCGCTCTGCTCTTGTTGTTGCTTCGCATGTTGCTCTAGTTGCATTTGCATTGCCAGCAAAATCTGTTGGACACCTTTGTCCTCCATTTCTTTACTTTATTGCTCTTTCTCTGGCCTCTTGAGTTCGTCTTGTACGATTACAAGTAGAAGAACTTCGAACGAGGGACTGACCACAAAGCAACCTTTAGCTTTGCGCGTTTGCCTCTTTCAATGAGGAACTGACCACAGAGCAACCTTTAGCTCTGCGCGTTTGCCTCTCTTACAACGAGGGACTGACCACAAAGCAACTTTTAGCTTTGCGCGTTTGCCTCTCTCAATGAGGAACTGACCACAGAGCAACCTTTAGCTCTGCGCGTTTGCCTCTCTTTCAAATTTGAAGTCCTCCTCCAAATCCTCTTCGAAGTCCTCCTTCCAGAATCCTGATCGCCACTGTTATGTACCTTGCCTTGCAGTCCAAAGATTCCAGAGATGATAAATATATAGTCCGAGTAGTGTAGAGTCCAAATATAAATATAGTTCAATTGCAGCCAATCTAATTCTTAGTCTCGCTCTCTTACGCGATACGCTTCGCGCGCGAGAGGCAGATCATTCTTGCACACAACAAAGCTTAAATAATCAATTCAATTCTTTTTCAATTCTTTATTCCGCTTGAAACAAAACATAATGTTAAGTGACGAAACAGATGACACTGTCACAAGAAAAGTGAATTCAGTGAAGGTTATGAAAAGTGAGATCTAAATATGACAAGAACAATGAGGAACATTTCATTTTAGGAAAATAGGAAAGCACACAAAAAAAGCAAAGCTTGTATCTTCAGTTATGAACTATTCATCAGCAATTAAGAACTATTCATCCGCAATAATAACTTGAAATTCCAAAAATTCAACTCACTCTTTATCATTCGAGAGCTAACTGAGAACACAAATAAAATTGAAAAAAAAGAGGAGAAACAGAAACAAAACATTTGAAGAAACAAAGCACTTGAATTAAAAATGTATTCTAGAGTTGGTGACAATGGTCTCACAATCAAGCTTGATAAGTTCATTTCTAAAAATGCTAGAAGAGCTTGTAGAAACCAAAGAACAAGGTAACTTATTCCAGACATTAATCATTCTTGAGGCACAAGTGCTTGTTCTGCTTTGATATTTACACGGCAAGCATATTCTGTAGTTATTCGACTCTCTCAGCGAATAAGGCGATGGGCAAAGTTTAAACATATTTGAGTAATCTACTTGAATATTTCCGTGCAGACATTTATGGATGAACACAAGATCGGCCACATTTCTTCTATATTCAAGCGAGGAGATGGAAAGAAAATTCAGTCTAGCAACATAACTCATTTTGGGTAATCCGGCCCTTTGTAGTAACCTTCGTGTAAATGATCTTTGCACTTTTTCTATGCAGTTAACGAGACCGATAGTTACTGGGGACCATACCTCACTCCCATATTCAATAAGGGGTCTTATGTATGTGGTGTATATTCTGAGCAGAACTTTAATTGATTTGGTTTTAAAGGCTCTGAAGATCATGTTTATACATTTTTGGGACTTTAGGGAGGTTAGTTCAATATGTTTAGAGAATGTGATATCTTCCTGAAATGTAATGCCAAGATCTTTCACTAATGAAGTAGTTGGTATGATATTGTCTTCTAGGTTATATGTTACTTTTGGATTCCTAGGACCACAGTGCATGATAAAGCATTTTTGAGTTGATATCACAAGTCCCCAAGTCAGTGAGTAATCGGAAATGGAATCCAGACTTTTCTGAAGAGAGTCTCTGTTCTTGGAAAAAATTTTGAGGTCATCGGCATATAGAAAACCATGGACATCTGGCTCTATGTGCTCCATGATATCATTTATAAATATTGAAAAGAGGAGGGGTCCAAGGCAACTCCCCTGGGGAACACCACTGTTGTATACTTTAGGGCCTGATAATGTTTCTCCGATTGAGACTTTCGAGGACCTGCTCGTGAGAAAAGAACGGATAAGATAGAGGAGGTTGCCCGTTATTCCCACTTTTTCAAGTTTGTGAACAAGAAATCTTATGTTTACAGAGTCGAAAGCCCGTGAAAAGTCGACTAGACAGATGTCAAAGTCTATTTTTTTATTCTGAAGCGTGAGGTAAATGGAATGAGCCTCTACCAGGGATGTTACCGTGGACCGTCTCCGACGGAAACCATGTTGTTTGGGATGTAGTATGCCATTGGTTTCCAGATATTGATAAGTTATATTGAAGATCAGTTTCTCGAATACCTTTGACATAGAGCACACCATAGTGATAGGACGATAATTTTCGATCTGAGAGCGGGGCCCTTTTTTATGAACTGGTTTGATTATTCCTTTTTTCCAGGCCAGAGGGTAGTGCCCTAAGGTTAGTGAGTTGGTGAAAATGATTGAGAGAGGTATGGCCAGTGAGTCCAGACAATTTTTGAGTAGTCTACTTGGAATAAAGTCAGGGGAAGAGTTCAGTTTCGGAGCTATTCGTTTCAGAATGGAGTTCACCTCAAAAGGGGAGATGTCATTAATGTGGTCGAGGTGAAAATTCGGGCGAGAGATCTGAAGGGGTCCACTGATTGGTAAGGGTTGTAACTTATCAAAATACTCGGCGAAGTGAGTTGCTTGTTCGAAGGGGATAGTAGTTGGTTTATTGTTCACTATGAGAGCAGGAATAGATGTGTTGCTTTTAATGCGGTTGGATATAGTTCTGAAGAATACCTTATAGTTTCTCGGGAACTTAAGCTTGTCTTCCCTAAGAACCTCGAATTTGACTAGTTCTTTGTGAAGTTTCTTGGATGTGCGTAATGACGTAATGGAGAGAGGGTTTCGTTTGTTACTTCTCTGTAGGAAGCTGTATAATCTTCTTATCTTGGGGGGATATTTCAAATGTGTTTTGACATTCTTATTTTTTGGAATCCTATTATCCATTATGAATTGGATGATGTTGGTTAATTTATCGACACTTTCGTCAATAGTTAGGTTTGAGAGCATGTAAGTCCAGTCGATGCTAAAGAGGTCTGAGTTGATTATTTCCCAATCTGCCTTTTTCCAGTCTAACGATGAGCTGGTGCTTGTGATAATACGCTTGGCTCTATCTCTGATTTCAAAGTATATTGAGGCATGATCGCTGGTGGAGAAGGGAGGCCTGACAATACAGTCTTTTATGATATTTGAATTACAGAGCAGGCAATCGAGTGTATTTTGAAGTCTAGTGGGAGAAAGTACGAGTTGTTTAAGATTGTTGTCGCATGTCATGTTTAAGAATGCAAGAGACATACTACATGTATTGGGAGCGGTGAGATTTGCCCAGTCTATCTTGGGGAGGTTCATGTCTCCGCACAGAATGGTGGGAAATACTTCAGTAACATGAGAGGTGATAAACGAGCAGAGATCCTTTGTATTTTCTACTCCACAGCTAGGAGATCGATATATATTAATCAGTCTAATGGCCGAGAAAGCAAACGAGAAAGATGTGTTAGGATAAATGTCTATTACTAACCCCTCGCACTGAGCCTTGCTATATTGAACAACTAAAGATGAGGAGATGGCATTATCTACTAGAATGGCTACGCCTCCTCCTCTTTGTGCCAATCTGTCACCTCTGAATACCGTGAAGGGTAAACTATCGGTTAGAATGGAGTCGGGAAGCTCACTGTGCATCCATGTCTCAGATAGTAAGAGAATGTGATATTTACAGCAACGAAGAAGAAAATAAAGATCATATAGCTTATTCATCACTGATCTACAGTTGAAATACAAGCATTTGATTACTTCTTTTCTAGCTCTTTTATCCGACTTATCCTATGGTGAATAACGAGAGGTTTTCCTAACATTTCTTCTTCTGGAAACAAATTCGTCTGACTTTCTGGGGCATGAGGCAGATTCTTCGGCGTTTCTGGTAATGCGTCTGCTTCTGACTTGTAGCGGCTTCACTGAGCTTTCCGCCAGAGAAGGAAAGTCAGTTGAAGAAGCCTCGAATGTAGATGTCGACCGGGCCCCAGAGTTCACCAGCGAAGACGATGGCATTTGGGAGTGTTGAGTTGAACTGGCTAAGGGGGAAAGTGACGAAGAGGCGGGAGGAGGGGAAATTGGTCGATAGGGTACTCGTTTGTAAGACTGGGCAAAACGAGGAAAGGCAGGGATTAGGTGAGCATCGACCACTTTGGCAGGGGGAAAAGATGGGTTAGTGGATATTCGGATGCAGTCTCTCTCGGCTTGAAGCTCTGCCGGCGAGAGGTCAGCTCGGGAGTAACATCCTTTAGGAAAAGGGTGTTTCGCCTTTCTGCAAAGTTCCAGAAAAAGGTTACGCTTTCCAAGCGAAGAAAACTCAATTTTCATGGGACGGCCATGAGGAGCAGAGAGACGTGGGCGATCAATTGGGTGACGATGATGATTGATATTACCCTTCTCTAGGTCGTCAATAAGGTCCGCTGAATTGAGTCTGATGATAAGACGTGAGATAAGATCTTTATCTTTGCAACACGTATCATCCTCTGACTTGCCTTCTGGAAGTCCGATAATAACAGCTCGTTTACCTTTTCCTATGAGCATATCCTTGTCTCGATAAGTGGATTCGACGATAGCTGAATACAAGTGGGGTCTAAGTGTGGCCGGAGAGACAGATGACTTTATGGATTGCATTTCTTCACTAATCCGTAGAAGTTGCTGTGACTGGTCCAGAATTACTTTGTTCATGTCAGAAATCTGTTGGGACTGAGCAAGTATCATCTGTTGAAGCGGCTGCATAACTTTTGTCAGCGTTTCTCGGACAAGACTATCGATGAATGGAAGAGAGACTGTGGGAATTTGGAGGTTGCAAAGATTAGGAGGAGATTTGCCATCAATTGGCAGAGCTCGGGAAGGGTCACCACTCATAGAGAACGGAGATCATTCAATGAGTTTTGGTAAGGATAACGACTTATCAGGGGGGCAGGCAATGCGTTAGGAACGTATTGGTCAATCAAACTACAAAGATAATCGCACGTATATGCATATGCTTGATTAATGTCTAAACAAGATAGAGCGAGAGTCCAGTCATGTAGATATATCGACATTTCGATACTAGACCAATCAGCTTTAGAAAATATTCTAATTGGCTGACTTTCGGGATCAGGATTTGTAGAATGTGAAATACTAAACGATATGGCATTGTGGTCACAACTTGGAGTAAACGGGGCTATGACATTGCACGAAGAAATAACTGGGTAATCACATAGAAGTAGATCGAGGATATTGTTACCACGTGTCGGGTAGTGAACCGATTGAATAAAATGATTATCACAAGAAAAAGCGAGAAATTGAGAAGCTGATAAATCATTTGAAGACGTCAAGTTTTCCCAGTCGATACACGGCATGTTCATGTCCCCTACAACTATTAAAGGAACGTTCGAGCATTTATTAGACGCGATAAATTCCATCAATGGTGCTATAATTGAATCGCTAGCACTCGGAGATCGGTAAACGCACATTAGGCGTACTCGAGGGTAGAGAGAATTGACAGAAAGCTCAATAGTAACGGCTTCACATTCATAACAAGAGAAAGAAGATACGAGAAATGGACATAAAATGGACGCTGATAGAATAGCTACTCCACCGCCTCTATTACTGGCAGCACATTTCCGATCTGATCTAAATAAGGAATAAGGTTGACCTGAGAGTAATAGCAAATCGGAATCAGAATCAAGCATCCAAGTCTCTGATAAACAGACACTTTTGTACAGAGAAGAAGATAGAAGAAATTGTAGTTCGTACAATTTGTTACGAATAGAGCGACAATTGCAGTAATAAAATAGAAGAGGATCATTGACCAAATGTACTGATAAATCGAACTTTAAAGGCTCACTAACACCAGCATCATCGATATCCTATTTGTCTTCCCGTCCCAAAGAACTGTTCTCACGCATGTGAAAAGGACGTGGATGAGAAAAATGAACAATTCTAGTACCTTGGACTCCCCATTCGACTGCTCCAGCTTTGTCGTTTCTTTCTCGAACGGTCCTTTTGCAGTCTCTTTCAAGCTGAAGTCCTTCCCGAGTCAAATCTTCGCGAGCGTAGGCCCGAGGGTGTTGCCGGAGCGTGTTGGGACGAAGAGATCTGATTTTCCGAAGCATTTCTGTACGAAGAGATGGGACCGGTAGGTGCACTTTCAGAATTCTCCGTTTGCTGTCTGGATTTCCATATCGGCGATGAGTGATGGACTTGTCCTTGAGCGCAGCAGAGAGAGTTGGAAGTCCGAGTTCGGAGACGAGGGCGACAAGGAAGTTCCCATCAGAGGCATCCGTTTCCATGTCGTTTTCTTTTTCAGAAAGACCGACGAAGACGATGTTATGAGCTTTTTCTTCGAGTATGGGCCTGTCTTCTTGGAGCACTCTTCTCACAGCATCGTAGGCGATCAGATCAGGTTGAGAAACAGGAGCGAAAACTGGATTTGGAAAAGTCGACTGTGGTTGAGAGAGAAGAGGAACCATTGTGGCGAAGGAGTTCATCATTGAATTCACGGCAGTTAGAAGTTGAGTAATTTGGTCACTTTGGCGGTTAATTGTTTCAATCAACAATTTGATTTCGGCAGAATGTTGAGATAGTACAGCGCTTGTAGAGGGAGGAGGCATGATGAGAGTATTTTGGACAGGGTCAGATAATATAGACAGAGCTATATCGATTGCAACCACTCAGTGCGCACGTATGAGAGATATATAAGATGGATTCAAATGATGTATACTGACTCTAGAAGTACCGTGAGAAGTCCAGCGGGTACTTCGGAGTCATTCAAGGTTGCTGTAGGAGTTCATCAAGGTTCCGCCCTTTCCCCCCTGCTCTTTATACTGATAATGGACACGATCACCAGAGATCTACAAACAAGCCCTCCGAAAACTCTACTGTATGCTGACGACGTTGTGTTATGTTCCAACACAACAGAGGACTTGGAGAAACAGCTAGGAGAGTGGAACGAACGCTTCAGTGGCTATGGTCTACGACTAAACCTCCAAAAGACTGAGTACTTGGAAATGGGAAAAAGTACTTCGAATACCTCGAATACCATCAAAGTCAAGAACACCGAACTCCGGAAAGTGGATGGCTTCAAGTACCTCGGATTCTACATCACCGCAGACCTAGACCCCAAGGCTACAGTTGCTGCGAGAGTCAATGCTGCCTGGCTCAAATGGAGAGAATCAACCGGTGTACTATGCGGCAAGCGAATGCCTGACAGACTGAAAAGTAAAATTTACCGATCAGTTGTCAGACCAGTAGCGTTGTACGGCCTCGAATGTTCTCCATGCACAGCAAAGACTATACAGATGCTGCATGTTATGGAGATGAAAATGCTGAGATGGAGCCTCGGACTCACTCGTCTAGACATGGTGCGAAATGAAACCATCCGAGATCGTCTGGGCATCGCCCCTATATCTGAAAAGCTTCGAGAGTCAAGGCTGAGATGGTACGGGCACGTGATAAGATCAAATCCCCATTCCGTTTCTCAATCGTCCTGGAACCTCGAAGTAGAGGGCAAAAGACCCAGAGGCAGACCCAAAACTAGGTGGTGAGACTGCATCGAAGTAGACATGAACACGACCGGGCTGAAGACTGAAGACGCAGCTGATCGGGTGAAATGGCGTGGTGCAGTCTACAAAGCGGACCCTGCCCGGCGGCGGGATAAACGCTAGGAAGAAGAAGAAGATGAGCATTGTAGCATGACGAAATCAGAACCATTCGAAATTCGTCAAGTGATGAGCAATAATATATGACGAAATTCGAACAGTTCGAGTTCCGTCAGGCAAGATTCGCAATCTGCTTACTCTTGTGTTTCATATTTAATTGTTTATTGTGCGAGAATAAAAAAAAATTATACAAAAATGACTCCACAAATTCACAAAGAATTGGCGAGAAATTCTGATGAATTTTACGATAAACTTGCCACAGACACCGAAACAACACGAATTGCCGATCTGAATTCCCAGCACTGTCTTATATATAATCTCTCTCCCCCTGTAGAAAACCTTATATCGAATCTTCATTTATTTTTGCAGAGAGCCTAGGAAATCCATCATATGAAGAAGAAAGGAAGATAAAAAATGTCCGATAACTTCAATCAAACTCACTAAAGTGAAATATGAATTAGAGAAATAAGAATGTGCCCTAGAAAACCGGGCCAACGGAGCTTAAATTACAACGCATCAAAAACAAGAGCTTGAGTTTTCGAAATTCATTGTTCCATTTTTACGTTTTCATTGGTCAAAACTTTCAGGTTTTCGCTTTTTTCGCAACCTTACAGGACTTTCAGGATTATCAGCTTGAAAAATTAGAAAAAGTTGAGTTACCCGAATCAAGTAAAATGCGTTAGACTTTAGCATACTACAGCGATTTTTTTTATTTTAATGAAAATCGTCGCAACTTTTTTACTTTTTGAATAGACAGATTGGGTTTCTGGTTTTTGTTCGAGAAACCATTCAGGATTATCAGGTTAAAAAATTAGAAAAAGTTGAATTACCCGAATCAAGTAAAATGCGTTAGACTATAGCATACTATAGCGAATTTTTTTTATTTTGATGAATATCGTTGCAACTTTTTTACTTTTTGAATAGACAGATTGTGTTTCTGGTCTTAGTTCGAGAAACCCTTCAGAATTATCAGGTTAAAATTAGAAAAAGTTGAGTTACCCGAATCAAGTAAAATGCGCTAGACTATAGCATACTATATGTGTATAAATTACATAGGAAAAGTTTCCTTTCGAATATTTTCTTGTAAAAATTCCCCTTGGCGCTGCGGTCTCTAAATAAGAGATCGAAAATTCAGATGCATTTGCTATTTGGGTAAATTTAATTTTAACCCCCCGCCTGAAAGCAATTGCACTGTAAGAAAGAATGTAGTATAACAGCCCCCCGCCATCTGCTATTTCTCTCTCTGTACCGCTGTCTCGCTGTCTCTACTGACTATCTGCTATTTTTCTCTCTACTGCTGTGTCTTGTTTTTGAGCGCGAACGCGTGTGAGAGAGAGAGAGAAAGTCTGAGAAGTTTTTGAGCGCGAACGCGCATGAGAGAGAGAGAGAGAGAAAGTTCGAGAACGGCTTTTTGGCGGGAAAGCTGTCTCGAAGCTTTCAAGTGAATGTAAAATCTTCAAATTCTAAGTTACACAGTTTAAAGGCAGTGACGCCCGGTTAAGAAGACAAATGATTGAACTATCGCACAGAAAAAAGCTAGTCTACCGGGCGGGATCGAACCCAGACCATCTCGACTCAAACCGGGAGCGCTTGTTACCATTACACCACGGAGACACATTGCTATTCCGTGCGATAGTGTTATATGAAAGGCTCACATGCCTTGTTCTCTTAGTCACGCATGCTTATCAAGCGATTGCGTCATGAATGGAGCGTAACTCCAGAGTTTATGATTAAGACAGAAGAGAGATGGAAGATGGATGATAAATCTTCAAATTCTAATTTACACAGTTTAAAGGCAGTGACGCCCGGTTAAGAAGACAAATGATTGAACTATCGCACAGAAAAAAGCTAGTCTACCGGACGGGATCGAACCCAGACCATCTCGACTCAAACCAGGAGCGCGTGTTACCATTACACCACGGGGACACATTGCTATTCCGTGCGATAGTGTTATATGAAAGGCTCTTTTTTTTAAAGGAAGATTTATCATCCATCTTCCATCTCTCTTCTGTCTTAATCATGAACGCTGAAGTTACGCTCCATTCATGACACAATCGCTTGATAAGCATGCGTGACTAAGAGAACAAGGCATATGAGCCTTTCATATAACACTATCGCACGGAATAGCAATGTGTCCCCGTGGTGATGGTAACACGCGCTCCCGGTTTGAGTCGAGATGGTCTGGGTTCGATCCCGCCGGTAGACTAGCTTTTTTCTGTGACGATAGTTCAATCATGAATATAAATGATTTAATTATTTTTTTTTGTTATGTAAAATTTTTTGAATGTAAAGTTTTTTGTAGAATGTTTTCAATTTTGTTTGTATTGTTTTTGACGTTTTTTTATTATCGTTATGTATTATTGACGTTATGTATTATTGACGTATAATATTGACGTTTTGTATTATCTTTATGTATTATGACGGGATCCATGACACTTTGTTACGCGACAGTTTGTTACAAGATACTTTGTTACGGGTGCTTTTTTAGTGTGTTTCAACTACTGTATTTTTTGACAAATTTAGTCATTGAATCGACAAAGAGTCAAGAAAGTGAGAAATTTTTTCATGCGGTTTCTTTCTTAAGCCGTACAGTCTCGTCAGCATACATTTTAACTGAGCCTAAGCGAAAAAATCTGTGAAGGGCGTGTAACAAACTGTCGTGTAACAAAGTGTCTTGTAACAAACTGTCGCGATACCATTTTGACGTTATGTATTATTGACGCATAAAAATGTTATCATTCACAATTCAAATGCTGCTAGGAGACAACAATGCTTGAATTTTAACCCCCCCCCCTCATTTAATTTTACCCCAGCCCCCCCCCCATTTAATTTTAACCACCTCATTCAATTTTAACCACCTCATTCAATTTTAACCCCCTCATTTAATTTTTACCCCCGCCCCCCTCATTTAACTTTAACCCCCCTCATTCAATTTTAACCCTCCCTCTCATTTAATTTTTACCCCCCCCCCTCATTTAATTTTAAACCCCGTCATTTAATTTTAACCCCCCTAATTTAATTTTAACCACCCCTTCCCTCATTTAATTTTAACCAGCCCCCCTCATTTAATTTTAACCCTTCTTGAGGGGGGGGGGGTCAAAATTCAATCAAACATTTTACTAGAAAAGTGTTGGTCGGCGGGGATATAAAAGTAAAAAGGTTCGAGTATTTACTTCTACACCCAGTTTTGTGTGGTGGGGGGTTAAAATTAAATTTACTTTAGCCCCACCTTATTTTGGTCCTTTACTTTTCGACCCCCCCCCATTTGGGCCGTTCTACTGGGGAGTGGGGGCCTCTTCTACTACGGGGGGGGGGCAAAAGTGAAGTGGGGACCTAAAGTAAAATTTCCCCCTGCTTTTTTACCGGTTTATAGGAAAACCGAGACGAAGACCCAGTAGGTGCTAGTTTTAAAGTTTCATTTTTTGTTCTCATTTTTCTATACTGTCCGGAGAATCAGATGGAGCTGTTCGATATAATGGCGCTTCATGCATCATTACATCGAGAATGAAGCATTTGAATTGAATTCAGCTTGTTTAACCGAGAATTAAAAAACCCAGTTCTTTAAATCGCGACCATTGTGAGTAGGGTTAAACGAATCAGAAAGAACTTTTAGTGTATATGTGAGTGTACTTGATACGGTAGCTATCTGTTCAAACCAATTCAGTTTTTTTTTCGTGAAATTTTCAAATGATTAATCATTATTGATTAATGATTAATGTCAATTTGAGAAATTTTGAGTGAATTTTTTCTCGCAAGAATTTTTTCTTCTTTGTTCAATTTCGTCGATTTCTTCTTTATTCCAGCATTCGGGAAAAATTTCAATCATTTATCTGTATTATAGATACTTTGAGTCCTAATGTTCTGTGTGAAAACAATTTCGAAACTGTTTCAAATCCGTTATAATCATTTTCCCTTCTCTCTTGATTGTGTTTTCGTCTTATTTTCCCCCGTTGATTTTCGAAAGGTCACACGTAGTCTAAAACATTCTTTGCATCGATTAGTTTTTATATGTTAACAAGTATCATAGTTGGCTTCAATCAATGTCAGCGAAGCCGTGATGAGTCATGCGAAAATCGCTTCCATTCGTGCGTGGGCTCCGCCAACATATCCATAGAATTATGAATTTTTGATGAGATTTATTTCAACATTTTTGATATTTTCCAGAAGAACTGAGCTAAATAGCTCTGTTGTTGAAATTATCATCAGCTGCCGTTTGATCAGCTGCAAGTTGGTTTTTGGAAATTCATTTCATTCGGCAAATTGCACCCCTTTGAAAAATTGTTTCGGGGTTTTCACCTCCATTTCATAAAATTTCAATACACCTTAGACAGTAATGTGGAAAAAAAAGACCCTTTTAATGCTGAATCATCTGAAGCAGTTCGAAAACTGAGTTTCTCAATTGCTTGCTCGCTGATTAATGTTTCCTTGCAACAACAAAATGTTTGGTTCCTCCTTCTAAGTATAGAACAAACCTAACGATCAATTTTAAATCCAAACGTATATTCAGGTTCTGAAAAAAGGAACAGTTTAAAATCCGGTCAGTCTGCGTCTGGGATTTCTTAGAGCAGCTGTTTTTGAAGCACCGGTCAGAACTTTTTAAAATTTCTTTTTTTTTTCAAGATGTAGGATAAAAAAAGCTTGACGGGTTTTAAGAAGTCAGTCAAAGCTTTTTCGGCAATTTCTTCGCTTTCAATTCTGTTTCCCCCATATATCCAAATAATCTTTTTCGTTGTTTTATCAGAAAAGCAATCTCGAACTATTGCAATACGCACCAGAATGTTTCTCTAACCCGTACTGCGGGTTAGATGAAAATCTATGCGCTATTTGAAAAAGTCTAAATTCTATGCTTATTACGCACCCTTGCGAGGTCTTTGGATGTGCCAGTGTTGATAATTTACAGGAATTGCTGTTCATTAAGGTCTTGTACTAGGGCTGCACTTAAAGGAGCTTTTGTTTTCAGTATGTTCAAACTACTGTATTTGTTAAAGCGAATTGTGAAGTGAAGCGCGGCCCCCCAAGTAAAAAAGAACCTTAAACCTATATGAAAAAACTTCTTAAAAATTTTCTCTCGGTAAAGATATGATATGTCTCAAGATGCGGGTTTGTTTAAAGTCTGCCACGATCATCTGTAAATGTAAGAAAAACTATTTTAAAACCCCTCATGAATTTTCAGTAACATTGTGTGCGCTGTCCATCTTTGATATTCTTACTTTAAATCGCAATAATCAAGTGACAGCGTGGCGCAGTGTGGTGAGGGGGATTGGAACCGAAAAGTTAAAAGTTCGAAACCGTCCCGGTCATTTGTTTTTCTCTTTTTAGGTAGCCTAAAGACTCGAATTTGAAACTAGTTTTCAAAACTTAAGCTTTGAGCGTGTAAATGTAACTGTTCATTGAAACTTTCTCACCAATAAAAACTTTATTCGGAAAAAACTTCGCGAAAAAAAATTCCATCTCTAATGTTAGTGGTATTCTATCACGAAACATTTAAAACATAGAAAATATTCACAATGACAGCATTTGATCATACGGACACATTTACAAGAACTCGAAGAGCGTTCTTGCTCTCAGGGGTTAAATGCGACCGGACAAATTGATGTTTACATGTATCCGCCGAAAATTTTGAATTAAAAAATTTACTTGTTGGAACTGCGTACTGCTTTGTTTCTTCGACATTTGTATGACATGTGAATTTTTACATTTGTATTACATGTGGACAACTTGTAGATAACTTATTATAAATGAATATTGCGAATTATCGTTGTAATAAAGAAAAAAAACAATTGTCAATGTGGAACAGTGACACAGATTAAAATCATCAATCAAAAGGTTTTTGAAAAAGTGGTATTAGAAATGTTCTATACAAAACACGAATAAAGTATACGACTAGAAAATCAAAGAACGCATTCAACTAGAACATGGAAGAATTTTTGCTACTAGAACATCGTAAGTACGATCCCACAGGAAAAATCATTTCGTAATCTTCATGTTGTCCACATGTCATACAAAAGGTCAAGATTTTAAAAATACTTTTGACCGGTTTCGGCGCGGACATGCATGTAAAGCGAAGAAATTTTTCAAAATAATTTTTGACGTTTGTATGATTATATTAATATTCACCGGACGAATAACACGTTTGAGCGCTTTTCTTAACTCTTCTGAAAGCTCTTTAAAACTAAAAGTCGCCCAAAAAATTATCCATTTCTTTCTCGTGACCGGTCACCGGCGCGGACATGCATGAGGAGCGGAGGAATTTATTCAATTTTTTTCTAATGTTCGTATCGCTTGATCAACTCTTGAGAAAGGCATTTCACGTTTGAGCTGAATTTAGAACTTTGTTTAAAAGTCAGGATTCCTCTTCTCCTGGGGTACTACTTTTAGTGGGCTACCGTGCCTTCAAACAGAGTACAGCGCAGAGTTAAAAGTCAACTACCTATTTTTCTAGAGTAGCTGCTGAAACTCAAGAAAAAAATCTCAAATTAAAAATTTTTTGCTATAATGTTTTCTGAGGAAAAAATAACTTTTTGTTTGCATTTTTGTGATTTAGTTATGTATACATGTATCCGCCGCGAAGGCCGATCCGGTCACTATTTAACCCCTGCTTGCTCTGTGATAGTGGTGAAAGCATATTCCGAGGGAGTTGCGAATTCGACTGCAACCCTATCCAAGTACCCCGCAGCCCTCCAATTGTAGTGAAGAAAGTTAATGAATCGAGGAGCACAGAAGTGATTATATGTAGGTTAGAGAAAGAAGAAGCAATATTCTATTTCTTTGTGAAATGGTGAAGTTCGGAACTTCGAGAACTAATACATGATTTACCAGTTTACGATAGAAGCACTTTAAAGGTCGGGAAAAGTACATTTCTTATGGTTGACATAGAGCTTTACATTTTGGAGGTATATTTCTGATCATAAGATTATTTTGAGGAGGTAGGTTTGAGTGGAACAAATCCTTGTGAACCTTTCAAATATTCTTCTCTCTCTGATAGTCAGATATTGTAGCGTTGTCCGAAACTTGGCTCCATGGTAGGATTAAGGATTGTGAAATTGTTGGAGATCTCCCTTATGTTGTTGTGAGAACGGACCGTGACTCTAGAGGCGGTGGTGTTTGCATTGTTATTCGTGATGTATACTCTTTTACTAAGCCAGCAATAGATTTCTCTCGTACAGAAGTCATAGCCATCGATGTTCTTATTTCAATTTGTTTTCTACGAATTGTTGTGTGTTACCGTCCACCCAGTTATAGTTCCGATCAGACAAGAGTTTTTTGTGATTTTCTATCCGATCTTTTCTCAACATCTAATCATTTCTTCTTCCTGGTGGGCGATTTCAATTCTGATTCCCTGAGTCCTCCTGTTAGTCTTTCCGATAATATAATTCATTCTCTGATTTCCTCCTTCAACCTCTCGTTTCTGTGCCGCCTCCCAACGCGCCAAAACCGATCACTTGACTGGTTCGTTACATCTCATCCTTCTCTTTTCTCCGAGTCCCGTATTATTCCCTCATTTCCGTCTTGTGATCATTTAGGATTCGATACCAATATACATATATGCTTGGACCGTATCGACGTTGAACATGTTCCAGACTATTCTCGAACTGATTTTTCTGCTTTGAATGATTACTTGTCCTCTATAGATTGGGAAGCTGCTTTCGATATGTTCTTTTGTGTAGATGACCTTTACTCTCGCTTCCTACTATTCCTCCACCACGCTCTGTCCTTGTATGTTCCAATGAAGACCCCTCGCTCGTCTTTCTCTGCCTATCCACCCCATATTCGTAGCTTGATCTCTTATCGAGATGCACTATTTCGCAATATTCGTTACCCACTTGTTCGAAAACTGTATGAAAAAGCTAGTTGTGATCTACTTAAACAAATCAACAAGTGGAATAAGCACTGCCTCAAGAAAAGGCTCACATCCTCTCGTAATTTGTACCGGCATATCTCTTCTCTCACACGTCCCAAACCCAATCCTCCTCGTTTTCTCATTGATCGAAATGGTTCTGTTTTGACTGACTCTCAAAGTAAATGTGACTTACTAGCAGCTGAGTTTGCCTCTTCCTTTACCCATGATGACGGTTTGTTACCCCGCCCCGCTGGAGATCCCATTCTTCCACAAGCTAATCTAAGTATCTTTCTTCCGTATACTGTTTCACGTGCTTTGTCTAAATTGAAATACACGGGTAGTACCGGTGCCGATGGAATTCCTCAGCTTGTGTTCAAAATGTGTCATTCTTCGCTTTCGGTTCCTCTATCCCACATATACAACTTTTGTCTTATCACATCTTCGACTCCTGCTATTTGGAAGCATTCTTTTGTGACCGCAATTCCTAAACAAGGCAAAGAACCCTCGTCTCCTTCTTCCTATAGGCCCATATCGATATTGTCCCCTGCATCGAAGACAATAGAGCGCCTACTTCGTAAGACTATTATAGAGCATCTTGAAAGATTCGATGTGTTGTCTAATTATCAGCACGGTTTTAGAGAGAAGGCTTCTGTTGTCACCAATTTATTGATGTGTGAGGAAGACTGGACGAGAGCGCTAGGGAGTGGACTTTCCACCGATGTCATATATCTCGATTTTTCTCGAGCTTTCGATACAATTAGTATTCCTAAGCTTCTCTACAAGTGTAGACATTATGGTATACCATCTCAATTGTTATTGTTTCTGGAATCCTTCTTGACAGATCGCACTTTTTCAGTTCGAATTGGTAGGACTCGTTCTCCTCAATTTAATGTGACATCAGGGGTTCCCCAGGGTTCTGTTCTTGGACCCCTGCTATTCATCTTATACATAACTGATTTGAACCATGTACTAGCTCAATTCCCTAATGTGCATTTCCAAGCATTTGCCGATGATATTAAAGTGTATGTGTCTTATAACAAAGATACCTTTTTAGAGCGAAGTCAAGAACTACAACTTGCACTCGATGCTATTACTGTTTGGTGTGAATGTAATCAACTCTCCTTGTCTCCCAGTAAAACTCTTCATCTGCATATAGGGTACCAATCTCTCATCGCCTCCTATTCAATCTGCCATGTTCTGTTATCACGTGTCAACCAAGTTCGCGACCTGGGAGTACAAGTTGTCTCATCATTGCGCAGAGGCCCAGCTGTTGAAGATCGAGTGAGCAAAGCAACGGCAGCCATGTATTCACTCCTCCGTGCTGTTCCCATCAACGACCCAGTAATTCTGCTCAAATGCTTTTCCACATATATACTTCCTCATCTAGAATTTGCATCTTGCTTCTGGAATCCATATTATAAAAAAGACTGCAAAGTTATCGAGAAAGTACTTGAAGCTTTTACTCGTATTGTATACTACCGATGCTTTCCTAATCCTGATTATCCACGTGCACTTCCTTCTTATTCTTGTCGATTGGCTAACCTAGGTCTTTCTTCCTTGATAGACAGGCGGAAAGTCGCGGATCTTATGATGGGTTGGAAAATTTACAACAATAGTTCCATTGTCGCGAAGGAAAAGTTCTTCAAATGGGTTCCGATTACACGGACAAATGTTAACGGTTTGTATGTCGAAGCAACACAGAATACGGCCCGTTTCCATTGTTTCTCATTAAGGGTAGCACGTATGTTCACTAGATTATCGAGAGATGTGTTGAATGTTCCGAGTGAACACGTTTTTAAAAAAGCTGTCATCAATATCATTGATACACTTTAGTCTTTCCGTTTCGAATCAGCAGACATATGGATGTAATTATTAGACACTATGACGCGCTCTGTAATAAATTGTTACAAGAATTGTCTTAGATTTCTTTTCTTTTTTTTTTCTTTGCTTCTTAAAGACACCATTGTTATCTGTGGTTTTTGAATGTTTGTTTTTGCACTGACAAGTGTAGATAAAATATATAATATATAGTCGGGGGAAATGTCATTGGGTAGGTTTACTGCCAAACTTCATCAGTAGGGCAGTCACAACAACGGAGCGTTCAAAGTTCGTTTTTAAACGTTTGAACCAATTGTTGATATTGGACTTTAAGACTGTTTAATGATTAAGAGATGATAGACCTTTGTGCGAAGAGTCCCGAGTTCGACTCCCACCCTGGACAGATCCACCCAAACCAAGGGGGTTAAGAAATGGTGGTGGTGCACGAATCTGACTCTCCCCACTGCTGCTAATCACACTAGCAGTGATCTAGCAGGCAGCCACTGGTTCTACCAGGATAGGTCTGTCGTGCATCTCAGGGGAGCGCGTACCCTGCCGCGAGGCGGGAACAAGCGCGAGGAAGAAGAAGAATGATTAAGAGATGTGGAGCGAATTCGAATACAGCTTTCACATGGGAAGTCTTTTGATTCTTTGGACACGCCGACAACTTTCCCAGAGTTTTTTCATTAAAATGTTTTCTCTTTCTTGTCCGATTTTTTGGGTTTCTAAAAGAAGCAAATAAATAGACCGGGGCGGTTTCGAGCTTTTAACCTATCGGCTCCAATCGACGTGGTGCAGTGGGGTGAGGCTCCCCCGCCTCACCCCACTGCACCACGCAGTCACTTGATTATTGTGAATCGTAGGAAGAATATAAAAGATGGACAGCGCACACAATGTTTCAGAAAAATCATGGAAGTTTTTAAAAATAGTTTTTTCTTACATTTACAGATGATCTTGGCAGACTTTGAGCGAACCCGCATCTGGGGATATATCATATCTCCACCGAGAGAAAAAATTTTCGTTTTTATTACGGGTTTAAACCAAGTTCCCTTGTTAGCGAGAGAAAAAACAGTGAATTTTAAGTGAAAGGCTGAGCCAATTTACGCAGATTGACTGGATAAAACTAAAATATTGTGGCTAATTGTTCTATACGGCCTCGTTAGCATACATTTTAAATAAGCCTAAGCGAAAAAATCAGTGAAAAGTAACTTGTCCCCCAAGTAAAGTGCGGCCCCCAAGTAACAAAGTGTCGGCTTAGATAAAGGTTACGCTTAAGAGGCCGTACGGCTTAGGAACGAGACCGCATGGAAAAATTTCACACATTCTTGATTTTTTTTCATTCGGTGTTTAAAGTTGTCAAAGAACTGAGAAAATAGTGTAATTAAATACAGTTATTTTTGAACACACTAAAACAAACCTTCTAAGTTACACAGTTTAGAGGCAGTGACGCCTGGTTAAGATGACAAATGATTGAACTATCGCACAGAAAAAAGCTAGTCCGCCGGGCGGGATCGAACCTAGACCATCTCGACTCAAACCGGGAGCGCGTGTTACCATTACACCACGGGGACACATTGCTATTCCGTGCGATAGTGTTATATGAAAGGCTCATATGCCTTGTTCTCTTAGTCACGCATGCTTATCAAGCGATTGCGTCGAATGGAGCGTAACTCCAGAGTAGCGTGACTAAGAGAACAAGGCATATGAGCCTTTCATATAACACTATCGCACGGAATAGCAATGTGTCCCCGTGGTGTAATGGTAACACGCGCTCCCGGTTTTTGTCTCGATATGGTCTGGGTTCGATCCCGCCCGGCGAACTAGCTTTTTCTGTGCGATAGTTCAATCAGCTCTCAAATAGTTCTTCTCGTGAAGTATTCGCTTGAAAGAGAATAAAAAAACGGACGCGACATTGATCTCTCAAAAAAAAAAGTTGAGCGATCGTGCGATGTATCTGTAAAGATGACATCACTGCCTTACGTTCTCGTCTGCGGCTGACCTAAGAGTAAGCGGAGAAAAAGTTAAAAAAAGTAGTAAGAAAGAAAATTAGAAAAATTTCTCATCGCTGACGTCCACACGATTCTCTGGCGGCTGGTACAAAAAACCCGCTGTTTACCTATAACCGGAGTCAGGATAATTTCTTTTTTTAAAGCATGAGAGAATAAGCGGTGCTACTGCAGTTTAGTTGGTAAGCATTTAGGGCTAAACTACGTTTTAAAATTCTTTTTACCGTGTTTTTAAACTTCGCGTGACTCAAGGAAGAGACGCATGCTTTCGGGGAAAATAATAATTGTTTTCTCTGATAATCTTTTTTGTAGTTTCAATACTACTTGGACAGTACAGGAATCCTTTTAAAAAACTTTATTCGACAGCCATGGCTTGAAAATTTCCAGTAATAGAAGATTCTCGAATTAAAAACTCGAAGTGATTTGCTCTTACGTATGCGTTTGTTAGTTTTTTTTTTAATTATGAGTTCTTGTTGTTTTCAAATAATATAAAAGAATTTTATTAAATATTATTTCCAAAAACTTAAGTTTTTTGTTGAAAAACTGAAAAGCTACGTCGCTTTCTTAGGCCAAATTATGCCCCAAAAACTGAAAAATTGGAAAACCTAAAGCCTTGTTCCGCCGTAAATGCTTACCAATTAAACTGGGTAGGAAGCGATTGATCTGATCTTCACAAACTTCAATACAAGGGCTTGAGGAGAGGACCGTGATGTCGTCAGCGTAGGCTGAAGTATTTGATTGACTTAATCAGATATAAATTAGGTATATACATATCACTTAATAATTATGTTGATGAAGTAAAAAAAAAAATTGTTGAGAATTTCAGATTGTGAACTTGAGTACATTACATGAGACGGAGCCACACTCATCGAGTGGCTCTCCATTCTGAAATTCCTCCAACTATTTTGAAAAAAGCGCATATAAGAAAGCGCTTCATGGAAAAGAATGAGGACAAAAATATAAAAAAATTGCCGAAAACAACTCCGGGTAAGTGTTTTGAAAGTAGAATAGAAAATAAAAGTAGTGTTAATGTTGGTATTAATAAACTTTCATGATACTTGTGTCCTTGTAGAAATGCAAAGTTTGGTATTATTTCAGTTTGAAGTATCGGAATCACTCCGAAGTGTCTTCTTAGGCAAAATTAAAAGTAAATAGTAGTGTTAATGTTTGGTATTAAATTTTTCTGAAGATTTACGGGTGATGAATGAAAGAAAAGGAAGTCGTATAGGAGTTTGTAATATGGATAATTGATGATTGTAGATGTTAACGGTGGAAAACGTTTCTATACGGTCAAATATGTCGATAGAAAAAATGAAAGAAGAATACAATAAATTTGTCTTGGAAAGATAACTGTATTTATTCGAGGAGGTAAGTACCTGGAAGATTTGATAATTATCATATTAAGAATTTTTTGGTAATTTTGAATCATTTAAGGACATTATTTGGAAAAGTGATCCTGACGAAGCTTCATTTGGAACCCTGGCGAACCGGAAGAGGGCAGTTGTCCAAAAAGAAAATCCACCAAAGAGAAAATAATAGTAATTGATTATTTATTGAACTTGAATTTTTTTTATATGGTTCTATGTCTGTACCATTTTTACCGTTTTCCCGTCTACGTTTATGATTCAATTACGAATATTGTTTCATATTCCTTTCTCTTTTAAAAGTTCAATCTCTGTGAATAACTATATTGTCGTACGTACTGCCCAATACTGATCTCACTTTGTCACAGTTATCCGCTGTATACATTGTTTTGAACTGCAGTGTTCGAGCAGCAAATGCAGTGTACTTCATCTGGGAAAGAGAAATCCACGTTTACCCTACTTCGTCAAAACCTGTGATGGTAGAAGTGTCCCATTCGAAGTAGCAATATCACCGGTCCGTGACCTAGGGGTTTACATTGATTGCGATATGTCTTATGGATATCATATATAGAACAGATAACGAGACGTGCGCTGAGAATGATATACGCTTTGTTCCGTTCATTCTGTATTAGGAATACCCATCCATATATTCGGTGCTACAAGACCTTCATTATTCCATTGCTCGAGTTTTCTTCTCCTATTTGGTCTCCTTACAAAGTCAACTTGATTAGGAAGATTGAAAATGTTCAGCACATCTTCACAAGGTTGCTATACTTACGCTGCTCCCGATTAAACTGTTCAGTGCTACGACCATCTTATAATAGAAGGCTTGAGATGTTCAATCTAGCCACATTGTTGTCTCGTAGAACTATAGCTGACGTAGTGTTTTCATATAAGATTCTGAATGGTCTGATTGATATACCGGTTAGCAAAATGTACACTTTCAAAATCTGCAATGGCCGAAAGTCTAGATATGCTTTCCATATTCCACGCACCCGTAGAAAGCCACTCTTTCATTCCTTTGCTTTCCGTTCAGCTAGGTTCTATAGTAAACTTCCTGAAAATGTTGTTACCGCCCCAAATGTTAGCGTTCTGAAAAGTCGATTAAGCTCTCTTGATCTCATAAACTTGCTTGAGTTACAGGTGTGCAGTCTATGAACTATGATTACCCGAATATGTATGCGTTTATTACACTCCGAGTGTTGTCACATTTTGATAAATGTATTCAATAAATAAATAACTATGTACAACCGGAATAAAGAATGAATGAATCTCATTTTCTCTGAAATATGAATAAGAAAACCTGACAAACAAAAAAATCGTTAAAAGTTGAGTTTCAATAAGGAAATATGATTATAAATTCGCTAATCAGACCGGTGTGATAACGGTGGACTGCACTAGGCAGCTAAATGATACTGGATGCCTATTGAAAAGAAAGTAGGTAGGAAAAAATAACGAAGAAGGTGAAACAGTGATGTTTTATAGTATTTATAAGGAATTAGGAAAATAAGAACTCAAAATATCCGCTCTTATAGATACAAAAAAATTATGTTTAAATTCTAAATTGTTTAAAAGTGAAACTAGTAACCTGTCTTGGTGATCTTTTGTATAAGTTGTGTTGTTTTGACTGAGTTTATGAGTTTAGTTCAGTATCTCCGTTAACTTTAGTTTAAAACAAGTGATCTTTTCGCGCGCGTTCTTTATTTTCTTGGCCTGGTCATCGAAGAGTCGAAGATTGTTGATAAATTCGTCGGCTGAGTGAAATTGGTGGTGATCTAGAGGCCGTATGCATGGAGCAATCCAAAATGATTAAGAGCTTGGATTAGAAGTTATCCAAATACATTTCACTAATCCGGTATGCATGGAAGCTATAATACTTTTGGATTTGAGATAATCCGACAAAATTCGTAACCCTACTCTGGAGGTGGGTTAGCGAGCAATCCGAAAGGATTATCGGCTCAATTTGACCCATTCCGTTCATTTTGCTCTTGTTGAAGTGTGTAGTGAAAGTAAAACGGAACGGAAAAATGTTTGGTTGTTACAATACTAACTAATATTCGACAATTATAGTGTTTAGAGTGCATTTAGTTTTCGACAATTATAGTTTTTAGAGTGCATTTTGATGCATTTTAGTGCTTCCGCTTGTCTTTCCGCGTCCTTTTTGACAATAATCCAAGTTTAAGAAATCTGACATCCATGCATACCGATTTTCCTAATCCTAAATTTTTTAACTTTTTTGGATTTTCTAATCCTTGGATTTGACTAATCCAGATTGTTCTAATCTGTTTTCCATGCATACGGCCTTAGGTTATTGGAGTACTAAAAAATGGGAAACTTTTACTTTAGGGACCCACCTTACTTTAGGGACCCCCGTGGTAGAAGAGGGACCCACCCTCCAGTAAAACGATCCAAAAGGGGGGGTCCCTAAAAGTAAAAGACCAAAAAGGGGGGTCCCTAAAGTAAATTTAATTTTTAGTCCCACCCCACAAATGGGTCATCAAAGTAAAATACCCGGACCTTTTTAATTTTAGGGACCCACCGACCAACACTTTTCCAGAAAAGTTCCTGTTTTACTTTAAGGACCCCCCTATTTTACTTTAAGGACCCCCTATTTTACTTTAAGGACCCCCCTATTTTACTTTAAGGACCCCCCATTTTACTTCTAATTTCCTCTTTTACTTTTAAGGACCCCCTATTTTACTTTAAGGACCCCCTATTTTACTTTAAGGACCCCCTATTTTACTTTAAGGACCCCATATTTTACTTTAAGGACCCCCCTATTTTACTTTAAGGACCCCCCATTTTACTTCTAATTTCCTCTTTTACTTTTAAGGACCCCCTATTTTACTTTAAGGACCCCCCTATTTTACTTTAAGGACCCCCTATTTTACTTTAAGGACCCCATATTTTACTTTAAGGACCCCTCATTTTACTTCTACTTTCCTCTTTTAATTTTAAGTACCCCCTATTTTATTTTAAGTACCCCCTATTTTACTTTAAGTACCCCCCTATTTTACTTTAAGTCCCCCCCATTTTACTTTAAGTCCCCCCCATTTTACTTTAAGTCCCACTCTTTTAAATTATCTTTATAAATTTTGGGGAAAGGAAAGGGGGGGAGGGGGAGGGGGGTTTACCTAAGCAGGGAAGGGAGGGGGGCCCTAAAAGGGGGAGGAAGAGGGCCCTACCTAAGCAAAGGGGGGTAGGGGGAGGGAGAGGGGGAAGGGGGGGCCCTAAAGGGGGGAAGGGGGCCCTAAGGAGAAAGGGGGAAGGGAATTTTCATGAATAAAATCTCTTTCTCATCATAAAAAAAACAGCAAAAAGCCATTAGATGCAGCGGACAGGCGGAAAAAATACAACACAAACAAACAATAACAAAAGAACAAACAATAACATAAACATCACAAAAAAACAAAACGAAATCATTTTAGATTCACTCAAAATCTTCGAGATAGGTTCCCCGCCAAAAAGCCATTCAAAAACTTCTCAACTTTTCCCTCTTTCTCATGCGTGTTATCTCTCAAAAACTTTTCAAACTCTCTCTCTCTCACACACACGTTCGGGATCAAAAAGAACGCAAAACAGTAGAGAGAGAGAGAGAGAGAGAGAGAGAGAGAGAGAGAGAGAGAGAGAGAGAGAGAGAGAGAGAGAGAGCGGATAGTTAGTAGAGGCAGCAGACAGCAGTAGCAGTAGCAGACAGCTGTACAGAGTTGAAAAACAACGCACAAAAGTAGAGAGAGAGAGAGAGAGAGAGAGAGAGAGAGAGAGAGAGAGAGAGAGAGAGAGAGAGAGAGAGAGAGAGAGAGGACAGTTAGTAGAGGCAGCAGACAGCAGTACGGAGGGCTGTATTATCGGCTATCGGCTATCGATCCTTTTTAAAAGCAAAACAGTGGAGAGAGAAAGAGCAGATAGTTAGTAGAGGCAGCAGACAGCAGTACAGACGCCGAAATAGCAAAGGTGGGTCCTTTTTCTACTACATGTTTTCTTACAGTGCAATTGCTTTCAAGTGGGTCCTTAAAGTTAATTTATCCCAAAGTGTTTTCTGAGCCGCTGGTTTTTGTGGTCTGAAACAGAGAAGAGTGAAAGAGAACTCTATTTTACGGAATGAGTCAAAGACCGACCTTTTGTACATTGAACAAGTATGAATTCATCTCGGAATTCTCCAATGAATTATCTGCCGCGCCTTTAATTTTACTGTAAAAAAAAGTTCGTACTAGTGTGCTCAGGAGATAGTTCACACTAGTGCGAGCTAGTTGGTAAAATCTTCAGTGTTATTATAACTGATAAACGTCGAATTGCAACTAAAGCAAACAGTATAGCGCTGAGTTGATGTTAGCGGTTACTTCAACATAGTTAAATTGAAGGCATGGCTGACTTGCGCGTTCCCGAATTTACTTGAACTTTATGAAGTAGTTTGCTCATGAATAACATTGCAAGTTGTTTATTATAAAGAATAGTAGCATCATAGAATAGTAGCGTCATGGAATAGTAGCATCATAGAATAGTACCATCATAGAATAGTAGCATCAAACGTAAGAAAGTCTCAAAATACAGTAACCCGAAATCGCGAGAAAGTATGATTTACAGTCAGACTTTCAAGGAAAGCTGTAATTGTCTCCGGATACAGTAAAGCATCGGCGGTATGACTTCCTTCCTCAAGACTCGAAAATCCGTTTGGTGTGTAAATGTTATGTTAATCAACGGTTTCGACTAGCGTTCTTTCGCAATTTTGACGTGTAAGACTGCGCGAGTCACAGTTTTTTTTTCCATTGATGTGGGCCAAAAGCCCGTCTATTATCTGAATGCAGCCAGAATGGAGTCAGATGGCAGTGCAGGAACAAATTTGGCAGCTCTGGCAGAATTGTTGAGGCCCCTTCTCGTACAGCAAGAGCCAACAGTGACCCACGTGGAGCAGAAAGTCAACACGACGTCGCATCAGAAACAAATCAGTTTTAATGTGACAATCCTCAATCTTTTGGAGGTCGGGAAAAGGGAGCCGGCTAAGATACAGGAGGCGATCGAAGCTCTCACAGGTCGGAACGCCCTCCTCGTGGCTGCAGACTCGTCTCCAGAGGTCTTCAAAATCCACGACCGAATGAAGGCTCTTCAGCAGCTGGGAACCGCAACAGACGCATCAGCCTTGGCGGCGACCATGGTGATGGCAGAGCCACCGTCAAAACGCAAGAGGGAGTGGCAGCCCTTTCGTGGGCCGACCGGTGGTAGAGGAGAGGCCGCCGGTCGGAGCAGCATCATCTGAGAAGGCGACTACCGAGGGCAGCCGGGACGAAGAACCGAAGGGTCGTGCTTTGGCTGCGGCCAGTACGGCCATATGCGTGCGCAAAGCCGTCAAAGTGGCGGAAGAGTGCAAAGGTCAGACCCAGGGTCTAAGGTTGCGGGGCCCAGGGCCGGAGCAACGTCCACTGAGAGTGGAAGTAGAGCAGCGTTTGTGGGCGTTGCGAAAGCCGTGGGCTTCTGGGAAAGTATAGGCGCTTCGCCGTTTGTTCTGAGTGTCATAAGAGAGGGGTATAAGCTGTGTATACCGGAAGAGCTGAATACAACTGTTTTCAAATTCTCAGGAAATAACGGGTCGGCCATGAGACAGGCGGACAAGGTCGCCGAGCAACTTTTGCTGTGGCTGAAAAAAGGAGCAGTAGAGAGAGCCTAGGAAGCAGGTACGGCTTTCTTCCCTTTGTCAGTGGTGAATAATGGGCTTAAGACGAGAGTGGTACACGACCTCAGTAAACTCAATCAGTACTTGAGCAAAACTCAGTTTCGGTTGGAATACATGGCTTCTATATGGCATATATTGCCGTTAGGTGGTTTCATGGCAACTTTCGATTTCAAGTCAGGATATCATCATGTGGCCATCGCAGAGGAAGACTTTTTTGGGGTTAAATGGGACTTCGGAAGAGGAATAGAGTGCATGAGATTCGCGGCCATGCCGTTCGGACTCAGTCCAGGCCCTTGGGTGTTCACGAAATTGTTTAGACCCCTGGTGAGAAAATGGAGACAAGCTGGAATCCTTTGTGCGTTATATATTGACGATGGAGTAATATTAGCAAGCACGTTGGAAGAATGTAGGGCAGCTGTAGAACTGGTCCGAAGTGATCTGAGAAAAGCGGGAGTAACAGAGGCAACGGAAAAGTGCAAATGGGAGCCCCATCAAGAAGGAGAATGGCTAGGTTACTCTATTGATTTGAGAGGAGGTACGGTAAGATTCTCAGATAAGAAAATTGAAAAAGCCAAAGAACGGGTCTGAAGTCTGTTGGAAACAGTAAGGCCAACATTGAAGGAGAGACAAAAAATGCTGGGTACACTGGCATCTATGTCATTGATTGCAGGTGATAAGGCATCTTTGAGAGCAAGAGCTATCCAGACCGCAGCCATACAGCAAGAACAGGGAACGCAAATACTCAGTCTGGGGGTAGAAGAGAGATGTGAGTTAGCGTTTTGGACAGAGTATTTGAACCGAAATCAAGAAGTTGTATTTATGGAGGAGGTTTGGGAACCGGATTGGGTGATAGAAACAGACGCTTCAGCGCTGGCCTTAGGGGCGGTACTAAAAAAGAGGGATGTCATTCAAGGCAAAGGAGCACGGAACCTAAGCGAGATGGAAAAAGAGCTCTCAAGCACACAGAGAGAGATTATGGGAGTGGAGTATGGTTTGAAATGTTTTCAAAAAACATTGTGTTCCAATAAGGCTTTGATCAGATGTGACAATCAAAGCGCAGTAATCATTCTAAAAAAAGGGCAGTCTAAAAAGGCATTTGCATGAAGTGGCTCTGGAGGTTCATAGATGGGAAGAAGAAAATGAAGTAGACTGGAAGGTGGAATGGGTGCCCAGGGAGGACAATGTGGACGCGGATGAAGTGAGTAGGTGGGTGGATAGTGATGACTGGGTAATAAGAAAGGAAGTCTTCGACATGTGTGCCAGAAAGTGGGGAAGGCCGACAGTGGACATGTTCGCGGACGAACGGAATACGCAATGCAAGAAGTTTTATTCCAGAACTCATTGTCCGGGGACATCCGGTGTCGATGCATTCAGTGAGAGAGAGGCCTGGTGGTCTGGGGAGCTTCTTTGGTTAGTCCCTCCTCCTTTTATGTTGGCAAAGGTCATAAGATGGTAGAAAAAATACAGGACGCGGGCTATTTTGGGTTTTCCGAGATGGCAGGGTAATCCGACATTCCCAGCTCTATGGCTAGGTAAAGATTGGGCTGATTTTGTCCAGGAGGTGGTTGAGTATGGTAAAGGGGCCCGGATTTTGGTCCCGGGCTCATTACAAGGGTTATTTAATGAAGAGAGGTCACCTTCAATTTTCGTTTTCGCTAAAATCGACTGGGGCAAGTCAAAATAAATTGAGCAGTCTTTATCGTTCTATTGGCTGAGGCCTTAATGTTGCTACGTCCGAATAAAGAGTCACCTGCCTGACAAGGGGTCAAACATAAGTTATGGTGTACGAAGAAGGAGAGAAACGACGTAGGAGGGAACCATAATTGAGTGTTTGACCCATGGAAGGAAGGTGACTCTCGAATGGCTCTGTGGAAAAGCCACGCGACGCGAGCGAGAGGCGCGTCGCGTGGGGAGGGAGAGGATATGAAATTTGGGGAAAATTTCATCATTCTAGACTTTGAGGGCGTAGCAGGAAGACGGTGTTCCCCCCCCACCCACCCTTTAAAAAAAAGCGAAATGATTTTTTGATACAGGGAACAAGAAGGTGATTGCGAGGACAATGGGGGTTCTGCGAGCAGCGGATAGGGAAGATCTGGCACAGGCGCTTCTTTCCATATGCCGAGCGGCAGTAGCCTCAAGTACCTTGGGAACATATGAGGCGGCAGAGAGCGCAAGGAGACAGTTCGCGAAGGAGCTAGGTTTAGAAGAAGAAGCGGACCTGTCGCTTTGTCTCTTCGTGGTAGACAAGGTAGCTAAAGGAAGAGCAGCCTCCTCAATCGCAGGGAGCATCGCGGCTTTCGCGTTCAGCGCAGGTCGTAACCCAATGGAAGGAGAGTTCGGAGACATTGTTAAAGCGGCAAAAAAGGCGGCGGGTAGAGCGAAGCCGGTTGAACACCATAGCAAGACATCAAGGGAAGAGGTCGAGAAGGTGTTGGAGTGGGGAACGAGAGAAAATGCGGATCTGGAAGATGTAAGAATTGGGGTCTACGTGGCATTGGCATTCTCGGCGTTACTGCGGGGTTCGGAAGCGTTAGCTTTAACTTGGAGGGACTTGGAAGAGGAGACCGAGGAAAATGGAGTATTACTGGTAAAATTGAAGGAACAGAAGGCAAAAAAAAAGATCAAGCGGACCAGGGAAGGTGCAGGTTTGTAGCGCTTCCACCGGGGTCGTTAGGAAGGAAGCTGTAGGAGACATATAAAAATAGTGTGCACTGGAAGGAACCCATGCCAGTGTTTCCATCTTGGGCGACGAGAAAGCCTCTCTCTAGAGGGACGATCAACAAAGAACTTAAGAGGGCATGTAAGGGAGCAGGAGTGAGGCAGTTGACGTCTCATTCACTGAGGGGAGGTGGAACAACGGCCAGCATCGAAGAAGGCGCCACACAAGAACAAGTTCAGAGGAGGGGGAGATGGAAATCCCGGGAAGGTATGGCACCCTATATGGAGGATACGCTCAGATCACAGGGAGGGGTACTGGAAATTTAAAGGAATCTAGAAATTGTGTTTTAAAAAATTGCGAATTTTTTATAGTTCTTTTTCTTATGTTGGTTCAATCACTATGTGTAAGCACTGTTCGACAAAACAAGGTGTCAGGTATTTAGCGTTCTCTATCTTGTTAAATAGGGTATCGACGGGGAGTGAATGACGAATGGGTAGAGAAATAATTTGGCTGAGTTGGTTTTGTTTCATGCTTTAAGATGAAATATACTTAATTTTCCCATAATGGAAGAATTCCTTGTTCCACTTATTACTGGTTTCATTTGTGGGAATGTATGTATAATCCCGTAATTTTCTCAAGTACTAATGCTGGTGCATTCGATGTGTTGTTTTTGTTGTTGAGACTTATGATACATAACAGATCAAATGTACTTAATTTGGTCAGAATTGTTTTGGAATTAGTTGTTCCACTTTTCACCGGTTTCAACTGTGAATATATTATCTCGTTGTTAAAGTGTTGTTAATTGAAAAACGTAATTTTTTCGATTACTGTTGCTGTTGCGTTTATGATTGGCATTGGCTGAGGCCTTAATTTTGCTACGTCCGAATAAAGAGTCACCTGCCTGACAAGGGGTCAAACATAAGTTATGGTGTACGACGAAGGAGTGAAACGACGTAGGAGGGAACCATAATGTTATTTTAACACTAGAGGGATTCTCCGTGATGACTGTACAAAGTACTTTCTATATGTCTTTTAAAAATTTATCTATTCTTTTTTATATATATCTCCTCTTTTTAAAAATTTGAAATGGGAAATTTTCAACGAAAGCTGAGTTGCTCAACCATTCATCACAGGACATCGTACGTTTTGGCACTAATTTCTCACGCATCATTTATTCATAGACAAAGAAGTGAAATGCAACGCTTGATAAACTCCTTTTTTCTTATGCACACACGGATTGACATATTGAATCACGCTGTTACTTTCAATAAATCGTGATTAAAAAGGATCGGAACAATACCCTATACTAATTGTAAAGTTGCCTCCTAGACTTTTTGGGTCCGTTTGTGGAATTATCTTTGGCCGCTTCCTATCATAGTCAGAAGTGAGTTTTCAATTCAGCTGGGCATTAACGCCAACTTTTTAACGAATGAATGATGATTTTATATTTATAAAAAAAATTCATGACAGAATAATGATCGAATTCACTAGTAAATGCTTTTCCAAGGGCCAAACACAAAATAATTCTCTCCATGATTCAGTAAAGATTATTCCCACATTTGAAGCAAAATTGATTTGAAAACAAAGTTCAAGTGAGGGAGGAAAAACAAAACCGAACAGATATCTGAAAAAAGTAACAAAATTCAAATTTACAATTTCAAGCTTAGCAACACAAACAGCATGATTTCAAAAGGCTGAGATTTACATTCTTAAAGTTTTCAAAATTCGTAAATAACCAAAAATTGCTTCCAAAAAGAGTTTATAAAAAAAAGTTCAAAGTGGAGAATCACGAAATAAAATCCAGAAACGCTTTGAAGCTCACATGAACATTCAGTTTTTGCAGATAAAAGCGAACGATGAGGAGAACACACTTGATCGCACGAGTATATCTATCGTGATCAGGGTAGTTTCTCGTCAGACGAGTCCGTTTATTGACCCATGTTAACATCGCCGGCCTCGTCCAGCTCCTCTTCGTCGTCAAGAGCAAGGTGCTGCTTAAGAATGGCTCCCTCGTTGTAGTGCATTTTCCTCTTCTTCTCGAACTCGCTCTTCTTTGCCTTCTTCTCCTCACTCATATCTTCCTCGTCGCTATCTTCCTGAAGAAAAAACAAAAAAAAATAGCAAATACTTTATTTACTGTACAAACTTGAACAAAACCGGGTAAAAAAACACTTTAGAGTGAAAAACCTCAAATACTCTAGTAAGGCTAAAACAAGGCTTTTTTGGACAAGTCCAAATGGCACGTGGTTCTTTTCGCTAAAAATGGCTATGTGGAAAGGGGTCAGTCCAGGTAAACCGCAACTATTCAAGCAAACTAAAATGTGTTATGATAAGACTTCTCTCAACGGTAACTTGCTCTATATTACCTCCTATATACCTTAAAATAATTAGACTGGAAAGAAAGAGACAAAATGCTAAACACAGAATGAAGAGATTGAGAGAATAAGAAAGAGAGAATGAGAGAGAAAGAAACTTGGGGTAGAAGATGTTGCGCCTGATGGACATCGGCTCCCTCGAGACATTCCACCAGTTTCTCCGCATCAATGCCCGGCCCTACTAGGGATACCCGCCGGGGCCGAGCAAGGCCTTCTCCGGGTGCAACTTCGTCCGCTTCGCTCTCCCCATCCGAGTAATGATAGGGTGTCTTCGGCTCCTCTATCTGTAAATGATAGGGGTCTTCGGCTCCTCTATCTGTAAATGATAGGGTGTCTTCGGCTCCTCTATCTGTAAATGATAATGGTCTTCGGCTCCTCTATCTGTAAATGATAGGGGTCTTCGGCTCCTCTATCTGTAAATGATAGGGGTCTTCGGCTCCTCTATCTGTAAATGATAGGGGTCTTCGGCTCCTCTATCTGTAAATGATAGGGTCTTAGGCTCCTCTATCTGTAAATGATAGGGGTCTTCGGCTCCTCTATCTGTAAATGATAGGGGTCTTCGGCTCCTCTATCTGTAAATGATAGGGGTCTTCGGCTCCTCTATCTGTAAATGATAGGGGTCTTCAGCTCCTCTATCTGTAAATGAAAGGGGTCTTCGGCTCCTCTATCTGTAAATGATAGGGGTCTTCGGCTCCTCTATCTGTAAATGATAGGGGTCTTCAGCTCCTCTATCTGTAAATGAAAGGGGTCTTCGGCTCCTCTATCTGTAAATGATAGGGGTCTTCAGCTCCTCTATCTGTAAATGAAAGGGGTCTTCGGCTCCTCCATCTGTAAATGATAGGGGTCTTCGGCTCCTCTATCTGTAAATGATAGGGGTCTTCGGCTCCTCTATCTGTAAATGAAAGGGGTCTTCGGCTCCTCTATCTGTAAATGATAGGGGTCTTCAGCTCCTCTATCTGTAAATGAAAGGGGTCTTCGGCTCCTCTATCTGTAAATGATAGGGGTCTTCGGCTCCTCTATCTGTAAATGATAGGGGTCTTCAGCTCCTCTATCTGTAAATGAAAGGGGTCTTCGGCTCCTCTATCTGTAAATGATAGGGGTCTTCGGCTCCTCTATCTGTAAATGATAGGGGTCTTCGGCTCCTCTATCTGTAAATGATAGGGTGTCTTCGGCTCCTCTATCTGTAAATGATAATGGTCTTCGGCTCCTCTATCTGTAAATGATAGGGGTCTTCGGCTCCTCTATCTGTAAATGATAGGGGTCTTCGGCTCCTCTATCTGTAAATGATAGGGGTCTTCGGCTCCTCTATCTGTAAATGATAGGGTCTTAGGCTCCTCTATCTGTAAATGATAGGGGTCTTCGGCTCCTCTATCTGTAAATGATAGGGGTCTTCGGCTCCTCTATCTGTAAATGATAGGGGTCTTCGGCTCCTCTATCTGTAAATGATAGGGGTCTTCAGCTCCTCTATCTGTAAATGAAAGGGGTCTTCGGCTCCTCTATCTGTAAATGATAGGGGTCTTCGGCTCCTCTATCTGTAAATGATAGGGGTCTTCAGCTCCTCTATCTGTAAATGAAAGGGGTCTTCGGCTCCTCTATCTGTAAATGATAGGGGTCTTCAGCTCCTCTATCTGTAAATGAAAGGGGTCTTCGGCTCCTCCATCTGTAAATGATAGGGGTCTTCGGCTCCTCTATCTGTAAATGATAGGGGTCTTCGGCTCCTCTATCTGTAAATGAAAGGGGTCTTCGGCTCCTCTATCTGTAAATGATAGGGGTCTTCAGCTCCTCTATCTGTAAATGAAAGGGGTCTTCGGCTCCTCTATCTGTAAATGATAGGGGTCTTCGGCTCCTCTATCTGTAAATGATAGGGGTCTTCAGCTCCTCTATCTGTAAATGAAAGGGGTCTTCGGCTCCTCTATCTGTAAATGATAGGGGTCTTCGGCTCCTCTATCTGTAAATGATAGGGGTCTTCGGCTCCTCTATCTGTAAATGATAGGGGTCTTCGGCTCCTCTATCTGTAAATGATAGGGGTCTTCAGCTCCTCTATCTGTAAATGAAAGGGGTCTTCGGCTCCTCTATCTGTAAATGATAGGGGTCTTCGGCTCCTCTATCTGTAAATGATAGGGGTCTTCAGCTCCTCTATCTGTAAATGAAAGGGGTCTTCGGCTCCTCTATCTGTAAATGATAGGGGTCTTCGGCTCCTCTATCTGTAAATGATAGGGGTCTTCAGCTCCTCTATCTGTAAATGAAAGGGGTCTTCGGCTCCTCTATCTGTAAATGATAGGGGTCTTCGGCTCCTCTATCTGCACAACTGTTCATACAGCTTTGTATTCGTACATTCAAGGCTCAAACTCCCAGAACGGGGTTTTTTGAACAAGGCTTTTTTCTCATAAAATTTTTAAAAAGTATATTGTATTTCATGGCTTTTTCTAAAACTAAAAAGCATTAATGAGCATGCTTCATTAAAACTCAATCCGTGACTCCCAATCTACTACAATAACATTTTTACGAGCTATCGAATCATGCCTGATAGGGCTCATGCATTATCACACATGCTCAGTCAAAGGAATCGACGCCTGGCTAAGAAAGAATTTAACTGAAACAAAAACTTGCCCCATAAATTTTGAATTTTTTGTCATTTCAAAATTTACAACTTAGCAAACAAATGACTTCAATTCATACTTCAAGTAGAAGGGAATGAAAAAGAGGCAACTGCAGAAGGTTGTCTCTATTGTTTGCAATGTTTGTAGAAGTTCCTACTCTCTTAAGGGCGCGAATTTCGAAATATTTGATGGTGACTTCCCGGAACTAATTTTTCAAAGAAGACATTTCCGCCAAGTGAAAATCGAGACAGCTGCTCTCCTCCCCCCCCCCCCTCTTCAACTCATTCTAAATGAACCACAACAACAAGAACTAAATGACTCTAAAATAACAAAAATAAGAGATTCCTTTTTGCCCGCTTCATTTTGCTTATCAATGAGACAGGGCACGGCTTCTGGCAGTAATTATCTATTTTCATGTCGCTACGCTCCAATTCAACATCTACCACACCTATTCATGGCTCAATGTGCAAAAATGCCCTAGAGATTATTACAAAATGTTTGTTTTTGTTTATGATGTGTTTCATTCCTTTTTGATTCGTTCAAGGTGCTCCTTTTGTGATTAAATTCTTCCGCCCTCCCCCCTTCTTCAGACCCATTACTTTTCTTTTTCTGAGTTGAATAAAGTCAATTCCACTCCCGTTGCAAGTTCCAGCTCCCATCATAATTTACGAGGTATAATAAAACGAGAAGGCCACCCCAAACTAGAGAGCTGCAAAACGCGGGGAGCATATTTCAACTTTATACTAAAAATTTGCATAACTTTCAAATAAGCTTAGTCTGAGTTTTTTGTTTAAAACTTTTTCACTAAGCTTAGTCTTTAATTAACGATGTCAAGAAAGAAACTTGATCAGCTACTGATTACCTTTAATTTACTTGACTTGCTTTCTCAACAATACAGTAGTACCTCTAGCCGACTCTTCCACCCCCACTGCGAGTGATTTCTATGCGTTAATCTATGCAACACTCGAAAACCAGTGATATATTTTGGTTTGTCTGAAATTCTCAGATCGTATCGCTCGTTTTCGTTATCAGTGCATACTATGCCGTTCCCTCTCACTTCATCTTTTTGATCTACACTCTTCTGACTAGAATCAGCCTGGCTTCTATGGTGGAAGATCATTCTGGAGCCAACCTTCATGTGGCCGTAATCCTTATCGATTGGATGATGAGTGGCGATAATATTCATCTCGTCGAAATGAGCCCGCCCTTCCTTCGAGTCAAATGATTCGTGCTGCTTCGCCTAAACAGATACTTCTGCGTGCAATTGTCCAATGACCTCTTTCTTTTTCTTCTCTTTCTTTCAAAGTTCTCTTTCTCTCTCTCTCTTTTACTGGAAACTATCAATATTCATAAGTCATTCTTTATCCAGCAGGAAATGGGAATTAGTTGCGATCACTCTATTCAACAGGGTTACATATATATATAAATTACATCAGCCGCATAAAACCAAAGAAATCAAAGGCAGCGACAATCTCTTCATGAGAGATATTCATAAGTCATGGCAAACGCAACCAAGGCTGACAAACAGAAAGGGCGCGAGGGAAGGCAGAGACAGACAGGTAGACAACGTATACAAAGACAAAGTATTCGCTCTGCAGAGCTAGTAATCGCTATACGATGTACTTGCTATGAAGACAAATTTATATCTACGCAGCCGAAGTAGAGACAATCTCTCTTTGTAGCCAGAGTACTTAGACAAAAAAATCGCTTTTCAGACAAAGTACTCGCTTTACAGAAAACTACTCGCTCTGCAGGCAAAGTACTCGATATAGAGACAAAGTTATCCTTTACAGACAAAATACTCCCTATACAGACACAATGATTGCTCTTCCGACAATACTTTCTACAGACAAAGAACTTGTTCTTTTTCTTCTACCTTCTCCAACTCTGCAAGGTAGGAATCAGTGAACTTGGGCGCGGTCATCTGCAATAGAACATCAAAATATTACGAGTAGGGCTCTATTAGAACAAGAGTTCGACTTAGCGAGGAAAGAATGAGAAGGTCTGAGAACTAATCAGGCCTTCGGGGTTGTAACAGTATGGTTCAAAGGGTGAGAGATAATTATATATTGATAAAAGTTTATAAAAAATAACAGGGCTACAGAAAACGATAACTGAAATATCTAGAGTTTGACAAACTTTGAAAAATAAGTTAATTTCTAAATGAATCAGAGAGCGAAATTAGTTGAGCCTGTGTTGCCCAGTTGCACAACCAAAAAACTAAGACAAGAATGATAAGCGAAAACTTCTCTATAAAACAAATTGAGTCAACTTGTAACAGAAACGGGTTGCAGACAAAACCTTAGAACTGATTGCTCTATTAGTGATTGAAGCAGCACAAAGAAGCCTCTATCTATATGAACTCTACAAGTTATGTAAACCCAACTCTACAAGTTATGTAAACCTTGTTAAAAAGGCGCCCTCTCTGTAAAGTTAGAGGTCGCTTTTATTGATGCCCTTCTCTTTTTGCCCATTACCTTACCCATCATCTTTGGAATGTCTGCTTTTCTAATCTCTCATCCCGAATTTGAAATCTAAGAACGGGATCGGTTTCCTAGCTTTCTTATTTGTCTTCCATTAGAAATTTTCATTCTCTACTGCAATTTCCCCTGTTAAACTTATATGCTTGTGATGAGCATAGGTCACCAGCACTGTTGATCATTTTGAAAAACGACCGTTCTTCGGGCGATGGAGTCTGGAGTAATGATGACTAGCTATTCCTCTCCGCTCCTTACATTTGGCTCGCTTCTCATTATTCCAGTCTCCCTCGCTCGAAGATCAGTGATTCTTTTCAAATTTGCAACATTTACACTACACCTTTCGTTAACTATGGTAATCGGTACATATCCAAACTTATCTGATGCGCATTCTCTTGTCAGTCCAAAGGCAAGAAGCGGACAAAACCAAGGAAGCTTATTTTAATTCATTAAATGCAGTGTCGGCTAACTTAGGTATTCCATTTTCTTTTGTTGCTATACTTAAGCATGAAATTATGGTTGTCTCCCTGAAAGAGAAACAATTCCCTTTCGATCCCCGCGAAAACCTCTCATTCGTCTTTTGCTAACCTTTTCGTCAACCCTAAGGATAGTCCGTGTTTTGATGTTCAACAAGTATATGTAGATCGCCCATACCTGCGTTAGGCTTCAATTTCCCTTTTTTCATAACATTTTGTTTCGAAAGGTTTCGAAAGACTAGTTCGCCAGCATCAGGAAAGACTAAACGAAAAGAGAAGCTTAGGTCAAAATCGTTCTGCTGGCCCAGAAAAAGAAACACAAGCATAGCACAAAAAAGGTGAAAGGGGATTTCTCAGAAGAGAAAAAAAGGACGAGTGAAAAAAAAGGAAGCGGTTGTTGGGAGAAGAGCGTGTCATTTGCAGCAGTCTAAAAATAGTAAATGAAACATAGGGAAGTGAGTGGTTTCGAGGTGGTTTCAAGTCCGATAGGAATGATTGGGGGCGGATCGACAACTCGAACCATAGCTCAACAAAAGTATCTTACAATTGTTGAAGAATCAAAAAGCGACCGAGTCTATATTGAGGAGAAGCGAGCTAAAGGTAAATATCAGGGAAGGAAGAGCTACTCATCATTCTGAACTCCTTCGCTCACAGAACGGTCGTTTTCTACATTTTCAACAGAGGAGATGAACTATGAATTAAACAGCCAGGTAAGTGAGGGTTCGGCAGTAGGAACTCTACAGAAAGAGCCGCTGAGGTGAGGGCACAAGAATAGGAGAAGAGGTTTGTGGAGATTTACACCAACGAGAGAGTGGAAGCAATCAGAAGACGCTGCGCAAAGATGAACACTCAAAATAAGCTCAGGTATAGGTTATTCCGACCTTTCTGTGTCAGAAACTGCTTTCTTACAAGGATACAGCACAAAAAGTGACTTGTGTCCAGCATTAATGGCTTCTAATTCCTGGGCGGGGCCTGCCGTCTCAGAAAACTTATTGTCTTCTAGAATCCAAATTTTAAAGCAAAGCTAGTACATTTTGTTTTAAATGCTGTTTTTCAAAGGAAAAAGGAAAGAGAGAGAGAGAAAATAAGTGAGTGGATAACCTTTAAGATGGACTTCTTGGGCTGCAATTTGAGAAATTCACTCGGATCGACGCCATCGCAAATCATGTCCTCTGCAGCTGTGGCGGCTGATGAAGATTCTGCTGCAGAGTCTGCCATCTTTCACTCTGAGCCCAAAAAGTGTCTCACTCCCATTAACAAGCGGCGTGCAACACGTAATTAACAAAATAACCCGAATAGAGAGAGAGAGAGAGAGAGAGAGAGAGAGAGAGAGAGAGAGAGCGAGAGAGAGAGAGAGAGAGAGAGAGAGAGAGAGAGAGAAAGAAAGAGATAGAGAGAGAGAAAGAAAGAGATAGAGAGATACAGAAAAGAGAGTCAGCGGAAGCATTGGGAGAGGAGGCAAAAAATGGGGCCTGCGGCTCTAAACAGGCACTTTTCTGTCTTTTAGAGTTTTAGAGAAAGCTCTTGCAGAGAAAAGCTTGAGACAAGAAAGAAAAAAAAGAGTAAAAGAATAGATGAGGTTGAAGAGGAGTGCTGGAAAATGGAGAAAAATTGAAGAAAAGTATTAGACTCGTACTAAAACGCTCCTCTCTCATCCGTACAAAAGAGGAATAATGGAAGAAAAGAATAAAGAATGATGAGAGAGAGAGAGCAGAGATCTTGAGAATTTGAGCGCATAAAAAGGGAGAAAGTGAGAAAGAGAGAGAGAAAGCGATAGAGAAAGAAAGTGAGAGAGAGAGCAATAGAGAGAAAGAAAGTGAGAGAGAAAGAGAACATGAGAGATCCTCCTGAGCAACAAGGCAGAATACAAGGGAGATTAATACGGAGAGCGTTGAAAAATAAATGAGGCCATTGAGTGAGAGCTTTAGCTTGCCTCTAAGACAGCGAATCCGAGAGGACCAGCTTTTAATTTGGCGCGTACTCACTTTGGACACAATTGATGTTTATGACAGCACTCATCACATCACTCAATTCGTTGTCTTCGTCTTTTCTGACTTGATATTTCAGCTTTTTTATGTTTTCTGATTAACTCTGTCACCAAACTTTTGTACAAATAAAAAGTAATCTCGTAATGTCTATTTTGACCTAAAAGTTCCAGCGCCAAACAAAAATAAGAACTTCACCTCATTCTACTGCGTATCCAACAATGTACCGGAAAACTTTGTACCCAAAACTTCATGAAGCGATCTTTCACCCAAAACACTTTGTGCCCACACAACTTTGAACCACACCAACTCAATTATTCGCAAGTATTTCTTAAAGGTTTTCATCAACCGATTCTTCAATAATTCTTCCGACTTAGTGAAGCAAGATAAGGAGTGAACTGTTTGAAGCTCTTTATTTGAAAAGTTTTCGAAAAATATTATCATATTAAAAATGATATTGATTGATAAATAAGGAATTCTCGTATTTAAATGAAAAATAATAATATGAAATACTTCCCGTAAAAGAACATGAATATAACGCGAAAGATTCGATTTCCGAACTGAAATTGGAAGATGCTCGACTTTTACGATTTCTTGACCCACAAGCTCTTCGAGAATAACTAATTTAATCCCTTCATCCTCCACTAAAAATGAAATATTCGTAACATACACCCGAAAAGTGCTAGAAAAGTTTCTATTGAGCATTAACTCACGAGTCACGCTGACTCAGAACGCAACTTTTTTCCACGAAAACAAACAAGGAAGATTCATATATGAGCCTATTCATTGAAATCACAAGCATAACCATTGAAATCGTGTCATTGAACATCAAAATACAAACACTCGACAGGTTCTATAAATATAATATTAATCTTGCAATGGCGTTTAATAACCAATTACAATTTACAGCTCACAATTGTGACGAAAAAAAACACGTGTCGATTTATTTTCAGAATCTCCATCAAGAGATTATAGTAACGGTTTGCTTATTATCAAGAGAAGTAGGAAAATGTGAGCATGAGAAATGAAGCCAGCGAAATGGAGTGTATGACTCTTTTCTTGCACGGGGCTTGATTGAAATTTTAAGCTGAGAAAAGAGGGAGAGGAGAGAAAAAAAGCAAAGGCAGATTGTGAAAGATGAGAGGATGCAGCAGAGAAAGAAAGAAATAGAGACAGAGAGAGAGATATGTTAAAAAAGAGAGAGAGACAGAGAAAGAGAGGTAGAGAGAGAGAGAGAGAGAGAGAGAGAGAGAGAGAGAGAGAGAGAGAGAGAAAGAACATGAAACGAGAGAGATGAACAAATGAGTACACTACAGGAGAAATGGCCAACAAAAGCGACAAGGGGGGTGAAGCATTTTTTTACATATAAAAAAGCGCGTAAAAATTTCGATTGCAAAAAAAGACTCCGAAAATAAGTGTTGCAGAGAGAAAGATGAAATGGAAGAGGAATTAAGTGAACGAGAGGTCGGCTTCAAGTTAAAGAAGAGGAAAAATAGAGAGAGAGAGAGTCAACAAGTAAAATAGTTCTAGAGAGAAAGAGAGTGAGGACTGCATGAGAAAAGAGGCTAAGCGAGTATTTTCTCTGAATTCATGAAGAAGTAAACGCTGTCCAAGATTTCCCATCCGTTCTCTGGAAGAAAATTTGATGAAAGAAGAAACTCGTTACGGATACTGTCTCTATTTTTTATTCTTGAAATTCAGACATAATTTTTATTATATAGACCTGAGTCTTTAATCTTTCACTTGTTATATCTCCACTTTGACGCTTCAGAAAGTTCCCTTAGAATTTACTAGTTTTAGATTGCGACTACACTTGGCATGAGCTCCTTCATGACTTCTATCGGTTCAACATTTACGGTCAACACTATTTGATAGTCAACTAACGCTCAAATCCATTATTCAATACCCCAGCAAACTGAAAGAAAAATTTATCGTGTTAATCGAGGAGAGAAACCCTGCCAATTCCGAAGGTGGGGTTAATAGGGGAAGGTGGGGTTAATAGGGGAAGGGGGGGTTAATAGGGGAAGGGGGGTTAATAGGGGAAGGGGGGGTTAATAGGGGAAGGGGGGTTAATAGGGGAAGGGGGGTTAATAGGAGAAGGGGGGGGTTAATAGGGGAAGGGGGGGTTAATAGGGGAAGGGGGGGGTCAATAGGGGAAGGGGGGAGTTAATAGGGGAAGGGGGGGTTAATAGGGGAAGGGGGGTTAATAGGGGAAGGGGGGGGGGTAATAGGGGAAGGGGGGTTAATAGGGGAAGGGAGGGGTTAATAGGGGAAGGGGGGGTCAATAGGGGAAGGGGGGGAGTTAATAGGGGAAGGGGGGGTTAATAGGGGAAGGGGGGGTTAATAGGGGAAGGGGGGGTAATAGGGGAAGGGGGGTTAATAGGGGAAGGGAGGGGTTAATAGGGGAAGGGGGGGTTAATAGGGGAAGGGGGGGGGTTAATAGCGCTTAAATGTGGTTTCACCCCAAAGGAAGACGTCGTCTGTCACTCTAAGACATAGTTTTCTTCTTTCTTTTCTAAGCTTGAGGTTGCGAACTTGTTTATTGCCACTTGGTTGCTGCTGTTACACCTCTTATACACATCTAAGCGCTGTTCGAAAAGCATAGGCGAAACTCTTCCCCTTTCCCTCCTCTTCCTTTCTCAAACATTTTCACTCAGGAAATTCAGATGAATGCACACCGGTTCATACCCGGAAGGCACTAAGCTCACTTACTTACAAAATTTCCTGAAAACGTAACTACACCATCATTTTTTATTATACATTTTTATTATACACTTCATTGAAAACATTCTTAATTATCTTAAGAACAACGAAAAAAATTTCTTTTTACGCTTCTGGAACGGGAGAGTCATTCCACACTTGACTGAAACAAGAGAGATGTTACTCGCCTCTTTCACAAGTCACGAACTAAGAAAAACTTTGTTCTCAACTTCAGACTCGGAACTTTACTGATCAAATTTCATGGAAACTCTGAGGCAGTTATTTTTTGGATGAGGCGACACCTATTCCTCCTAGCAGATATCCCATATCAATATTATAGTTCAAACATGTCACAACTTACCCATTCTCAACACAAAAAAGACAGATAATAAACATCAAGCAAGCGGCGGAGTTAAAGAGATGAAGAGAGGAAAAGATATGCAAAGAATCGAGAGATAAAGAAAGGGATAACTTAAAGAGGATAAGAAATAGAGCGAATAAGGTTCATGGCCGGACACATTTCTTGTGAGACATACGACAGAATAGTTTGCTCAAGGGAGCGAGAAAGAGAGAGAGAGAGAGAGAGAGAGAGAGAGAGAGAGAGAGAGAGAGAGAGAGAGAGAGAGAGAATCAATTGACAATTGTTCGTGGACGGCGATGGGAGAGCAACCGAGGCACATACAGCCAAGAAAGCGTTGAGTGGGTCATGATAATAAATGAGAGAAGAGACCCCTTTTATTCTCGCATAGTCTTCTCAACACTGATTGTGAAAAATCTTCTCTGTCAATGTACATAGATATTGGCTCTTGATCAACCATTTCAATCTCAAGACTCCACCAGATTGTCAAAGTTACCACCTTTATTCAACATCTGCTCTTATTAAAAGAAACACCAGGAATGCATTTTTATACAACCAAAACGATACACGGTGACGATGTGTTAACTACACGTGATATTGAGTTCATTCAATATGACACTAAAAGATCATCTTACAACCTCTTGCTCTCTCTCTCTCTCTCTCTCTCTCTCTCTCTCTCTCTCTCTCTCTCTCTCTCTCTCTCTCTCTCTCTCTCTCTCTCTCTCTCCACTAATGAGGGTATTCCATATACTTTCTTCTAACGAGAGAGTTATGTACAAACTAATTACACCTCTTCAGTTTCTAAGCGGACAAATGTATACTGAAATAGTTCTCCCCTTTTTGTTATGAAAAACTATATGAGAAGGGAGAGAAACAGATTTTAACTAGAAGAGATTTTTTGGTGTGACATTTTTTTTTTCTACAAACAAAAGTGTTATGAATCACATAACACTGAAACCCGTCTAAAAATCTATGTATATGGTGAGAAAGAAAATCTCGTGAATAAATAAATAATGATAGTTTTCTCATCGGAGCCAAAAATAGAGTTATGAAATGAGAGATAAATGCTCATAGAATATATAATACATCGTATTCCAGAAAGAGAGAGAGAGAGAGAGAGAGAAAGAGAGAAAGAGAAAGAGAAAGAGAGAGAGAGAGAGAGAGAGAGAGAGAGAGAGAGAGAGAGAGAGGAACAGATAAATAATGAAAGAGAGAGCGTAGGTGAAAAAGGGAGAGTAGAAAAGGCTCTTAGAGTATAACTAGAGTCTTCATTCCGGGAGTCCTAGAGCGGAGCCCAAGCGGCTGCTCAGACCCAGCCAAAAGGGAAAGTAGAGAAGTTCTCAGAGTATGACTGGGGGCCTCATTTCGGGAGTCCAAGAGCGGAGCCCGGGCGGCTGCTCCAGACCCAGCCAACTACCAAGATGCGAGAAGTGCTCTTCGATGCCGAATCTCAAAACAAGAAGGTTTGGCTCATGAAAGACTGCAGGTCTTTCGAACAATGAAGCGCTAATTAATCGTAGAGGCTTCTCACTGCCCCTTATCATTTTCTTCACCACCATATTGTTTCCGAGATGGAATGAAGTTTGCGGTGGTAGATTTAAGAGCTGAATTACAAATAAATGTTGCTTCTTTCCCTATTAAATCGAGAATGAAGCGTTCCAATTGCAAAAACTAAAAAAAACTAATTCAGCTCCTTCTTTGGACCTCACTTGTTTACAATATTCTCGTATCAAATACTTACTTGTATAATAAATAGTCTTGAGGTTAAAACTTACTTTTTTTAAAAACTCAAACAGGCTGTTTCTTCCAACCCGCAAAAAGAATGTGCATTTAATGATGAGGTCACGGCAGACCTTTGAGAGAGAGAGAGAGCGAGAGCATGTGATGTATAAAAAAAGAGAATGCATACGATTAGAGCATTTGATTCACTAGCTCTCTTAGATAGCGCATAGGTTTTACACACACTGCGGGTTAGAGAAACACATTGGTATCAAGGCAAGGAATTACTAGTTTATAAAAGTTAGCGGACAAGAACTAACTTGTCCAGAAGAGTCTCGGGGCAAGAACCCAGCTGAAGCTTGTTAACCGCCATCTGACACACGCCGTGCAGATGGATCGCAGCTGCGATGATGACGAAAGAGTGGAAGAGTTGATGCGATTGGAACTGCAAGCCGGGGGTTGTTGTTGTTGTCTTGCCCATAGATCCTGTCGAGGGGAGTCCTTTTGGGATAGGTTGGTGGTGAGGATCCTTTTGAGTCCGAAGATATACATATATATATATATATATATATATATATATATATATATATATATATATATATATATATATATATATATATATATAAATATATGTGCAAGCCGGGGGTGAGTGAACAGTAATCGGGCTACGGTAATACCGCTACGGTATCCCCCTTCAGTACCCCCTTTCTTTCCTCTCACTTGAACTCGTGGCTTCATGCGCGGTATACACATATAAAGATTAGCATCCTCAGCCGTACTATGTGATAAAAAAGAATGAATGCAGTCATAGCTTACAAAGAGGTGACAGACACATTCTCTCTAATACTCCTCAGTCCTTTTCACGTGACGTCCCTCTTTTCACCCTCCTGCTCATCCTCTCTTCCCAATCTCTCGGCCTTTTCTGGGATTTACTCGCTTGTATACTTGTAATCTAAGGTACCTTTCGCGATTGTTGGTCCACTTTCCATAAGTGTGAAATTTCACTTAACTGATATACGTAATTTTGAAAAATTGTTACGACTTCTTATTGTGGTTCCATTTTTCGTGTTAAAGACACATATAAATTCTAAACTAAATGAATGAATGAAATAATGAATGAATGAATGACTAAACACTCACCCACAAGTCACACTTGCCAGGGAAGCACCTCTCGGGCACTCTGGTCGCATAAATGGTCGCTCCGATTAAATACATAATCCCCATGATGACCAGCCAGTGAATTGAGTCCTCCTCATACAGCAAGTTCAGCCCGTCAGTCAGCAGGAGATGAAAGGCTGGGATCACCGAGGAAAGACCCATCGCTACGAAAACGCCCGCTCGAACTGGCCTGAAAACTTTTACTTCGAATATGACTTCCACAAACTAAAATTTGGAGAGAATAAACATAAGACTTTCCGAACAAGCGTAACGGAAAAATGCAATTATCGGAAAAAAATTTTTTCTGATAACTTTAAATGTGTTTTGACTTAATGAGTACATTCGAGAGATGGAACGCGTCTTCAAAAAGTTCACATAAACGGTGTTTTCGAACGATTACAAACACCGTTTGAATCAGTCGCAAGGTTGATGCCGCTGAAGGTGTTTCCACTTTAGACAGGGATAATGGAGAGAAAAAATTCCAAACACGCTTCTATTCGCCGATTATTTAAAATAAAAATCGAATAGGTCGGAAATTTTTATTCTAAACCTGAATTTTGGCTCAGCAAATTTGTCCCATAGTGAGACTATGAGAGCAGCGATGCCCAGAACGATTATCATGGACAAATATATGATGAGCGTCTGCGGGCGACAGTAGAAGCCGTAGAATATCCACGGAATGAATGAGCCGACTATGAGCGTTGTTATGCCCGTGTAATCCAATCTGCGTTAGGGCTCTTTTTGCTTTGGCACATCGATCCTATTTGAAATTGGCTATCGATCATATTGCTCTTACACTAACACAAAGTTACGATGTAACCTTTTTGAAGATTCAAACTCAACGTTCACTAGTGATTTTACACTAAGAGTGCCATCAGCTGCTAACTCAAACTATATCACTGAAATTATTTCCTCTTCTTTGTTCAATGACATTTGCATTCCCTACATACTACCTATTTTCACAATATGATTAAAATTGCCTCCTATTCCTTGTAGAATAACATTGAAAGTCTGAGGTAAGTCAAGGACAGAACGAACTTGCTGAACAGCTTTCCGACGCCTTGTGAATGGCACTGTACGGTGTGGAAGGCGAATGACATTCCCAGGCAGCAGATGGCGCCGAAGAAGAAGCCGGAGAAGACGACCTTCTCCTGCCACTGAACCGAGGAGGATGGTCGGCAGAGGAACCAGATGGCCACGCCAACGAAGAAGACACACCCATACATATGCGTCCAAATGTTGCCGGTTTCAGAATGCAGGGCGAAGATGCTTTTGAAGCAAGTGGCAAAAGAGGGAAGAGGCGGGCGGTGGCCCGTCCGCAGATACTCATTGTCCTGCAGCCACTCCGGCAGGTACTCAAAGTTCTGCGCCTTCCATCGAGCCTCCCAGAATCTCTTCACCACGGTCCGCCTTCCTTTCCCCTCGCTGTCCGCTGGATAGACAATCTCTTCTTCATTGATATCCACCTCTAGCTCGTTCTCGTCAAAGTTGAAGCCGATAATCTCTTCGAAAGTGACCGGCATGGGAAGTTCCTCCTCGCCCGCGCGCGGATTGCATCTGTAGCGAACTATGCGGCGGCGGTGATTGCTGCCTTCTCCTTGCTGCTGGTCCTGGTACACAGCGAGTCGGATGTGTTCTTTGCCTCCATTGGATGAGGGCATACTCCAAGCCCTGCGGTGGCCCTTCTTGAAGGAGACGCTCTTCTTGCTGCCTTCCTGCTCAGCCTTCTTCTGCTCCTTTTTCGAGTCACTTACCGTTTCCACTTCTTCCATGATGGTTTCGAAAGGAGCTCGGGTCTGTAAAACTAACTCTTGTTTTAGAAGTCAGTTTCGTTGACTCTCCTTCTCCCCTTAGAACAACGGGAAACTTTGAATACTTCAAAAATATTTTTAAAATACCAATTATGACTTGAAATCTTTTTTAATATCCAGAACTGATGACTTGAACGAATCTGTGACTTCTTAAGGAACTACTAATAATAACAATTGAGCTCTATAACTTCAGAGCTATTCTCCATGACTTATTGACTATTGTTCATGACTCACAATTTTAATCCCAAGCTTAAATAAAAGAAACGAACCGAGAAAGGGCGAGTCGTCGTCGGAATCTGAGTTGCCATCGTGAGAGGACGATCTTGTTGTGTCTCACAATGATCTCTATGGGCTGCTGATTTTTATGAGGACTGAAAAAGAGCCCGATTGATAGAGAGAGAGAGAGCGAGAGAGAGAGAGATAGATAGAGAGAGAGAGAAAGAAAGAGGAGAAAGAGAAAGAGAGAGAAAGAGAGAGAGAGAAAGAGAGTGGAAGAGAGAGTGCAAGTGAAAGAGAGCAAGAAAGAGAGAGAGTTGATGGCAAGATTTATAGCTGACCTGTAATGAACATCCACCTGGTCCATAATAACCTGCCCTTGATCTTCCTTGGTAAATCTCTCTCCCGCCTTCTCTTCAGCGAAAAATGCCTTCAGCTTCTCTCAAGACATCCTCAATCATGAGAAAAGCATGAGATGGTACAGTTTTACCAAGTGTTTCTAACACAGTCGAATTTCAGTTGCTATTAATGCCATCCATAGATCAATTTCATGATCACCATTACCAAATTAATATACCACTGACCCCAATCGAAGAATTTTTTGTCAATGAGCGAGATCGAAAAAATTGGGGTTTTTTCATTAAAAACTCTGTTGTATGGGCCTTAAAATGTGCATTGTGCATGTGTAGCTCAGTGGGTAAGAGCATTCGCCCAGAATGCGAAAAGTCACGGGTTCGGTTCCCGTCACACCTTGATTTTCGCACAAGTTTCTGCGAACAATCTGCTCCTCTGCTTCTTATAAAAATCAGCTGCTTGAGATCATTGAGGAGTAGGGTTTACTCTAATTCATAACTCAGAGGAAAAAGATTGGGCTAGGCAGCAAATTTTAAAGAATAAAGATGATAACTCAATTGAGCGGTTAACATGGATGACCAATGAACCAAGTTTCAAATGAATTTTTGTTATTTCTAAGTCCTTAGCTTTCTATTAGCTCGCTGTTATGTCGTACTTATCTTTCCTTAAAAACCATAACAAGGATAACACATACATCAAGACTATTCTGTCCAACGTCGCATTTGCTCATTACTCTCGTTTGCATCCCTCTCTATCACCCATTGGCGATGAATCTGAACTCATTTCTCGGCTCAGGTATCAATCTATAACTATTGTGAACCTTAACGGAGCGAAGCGGGCTTCGAACGCCCTTCTCTTCGGATTGTTTAGAAGAGTCCTCGGTGAGGAGACTCTTCTGCTCCTCCTTTTCTATGTCCTCTTCCTCTGTCGTTCCACTCATATCCTCAATCAGTTCACCTCTCCCGCTGTGCTTCAAGTTTTCATATGCAGCAGCTATTCAACGCAGTTTTATCAACTTCCACAACTTTTTGAGTTTGCTTTGATGAGTGCGCCCTTACCCAAGAATTCGTCGTTTCCAAACGGTTTCATGAACCCATACAAAATTTAGCCGAACTGGAACAGAAGAATTTATAATATCGAACAATCTCTTCTATTAAACTCTGAAAAACTCTAACGCGTTGACGATATATTCACCGTGATGGTAATCGCGAACCATAATTCCAAAGAGAACAAGAGAGAACATTTGGAATAAATTTATTACAAAAAGAATGACGAAAAGTACTTGAGCAGTTTTGAAATAGCATTGTACCACTTGGTTGTAATTGCACTTTGAAAATGGCTAGAAATGTTACATACATACAATAATCATATATAGATAGATGTATATAACAATTCAACGTCAACAGCTTTCAATAAGCGAGGGCTCTCTATATGGTCCACAGTACCGCGTAGTGGGGAGTTTTCACAGAAAACAAGCTTGGATTGTAGAAACATGATATCAAGCACCCAGCCTGTTTCACAATGCACTTTACAAGAAGATAACCTTTCTCAAAATTCTTATTATGATACGTGAAACAATTCTTAAACTAATTGAAAGATTGATTTTTTGATAAAGGGCACATAGTTGAAAGTTATGCTGCATATACCTCATACTTACAAGAAATCATCTGTTAATATAACAATTCATGGAGGTCTGCAACAGTGTTTTTCGTGCGCGAGTCCTCTCATTGGTTAACAGTATATGGCTTCAATAACCTCAGAATCAACCATCCACACAGTTTTAAACAGCAGGATCGCATTTATAAGGCTATTACTGAACCACGCCCCTCAAGCCTGTTAGTTACTAATCCACGCGACTGCGCGGATGAATTCTTAACTTCGCCCAATGCACTTTATTCAGTTTTTCAATTTTTCATGTTTTTTTCTGCTTAGGCTTAGGCAAAAGTTTTACGCTAACATGGCCGTGAAGCTTAGGGTAACGAGACCGTATCAAAAAATTTACATAATAGTTCGTGAAACACTTTTTCTCTCTTTCCCGCGAAGTGGCGTCGATTAGTAATGAACGGCCGTGAAGAGCGTGGGGGGCGTGAGGAGCGAGGTTTTAGTAATGGCCATTTATAACCCTCGATCGAAACTAAAACTACAAAGAAAGTGTTATTCTAAATCGCGGCCTTTGAATAAGGCTGAGTAACCCTACTACTACATATATACACAGTCCCACCTATAGTACTAGAACATATCTACGCTATTCGATTGCATCAAATCGTATTCGGTGATCACACCGTCTATTTTTCATTCTATACTAATAGTAATCGTCTCTCCACCTCGCGGGAGGGAGAGTGCTCTTGTGAGACCAATCCTGGTAAATAAGTGGCTGCCCTCTCGGTCACTGGTAGTATGTATACCATCATTCTTGGTTTCGGTAACAAGGTGAGTGTGCCCGGAAAGGGATTAAACATGGGGCTCTTCGCAATATTCAGTGCACACTACCCTTATGCCTCAACCAGAACATTAGTCCATTCTTCAATAATCAAAACTCTCTCAATTCAAATATTTCCTAGGATACTTCTAGTGATTTCTGTCCATTCCTGGGTGCAGATGGGCAGGCAGGGTCCGAGGGGGACAGAGGCTGCTCCCCTTAACGGCCTTTCCACTGCAACCGCAAACTCCCTGCTCCACTACATGCCCACAGCCCACAAAGACACGCGCCTTTCCTTTCATGTTCTTCAACTTGTGCGGGGAAATCTGAATAAAATTTGTCACTTGCCGCACAATCTGAACATTTTTATATTCAAAAAAGTTTCTTTTCATTTTTCTACGAAGAGAGATGATACCAATGATTAGAAATACATAAAAAACTGAGTAAGATTTTAACACGTCAATGTCACGTTTTAACCTTTCTGAAAGCCTAGAATATTCTAACGAATTAACCTTTGTTCGTTTCGGTGAGGAGGGAGGCGGATTCCACTGCATTAGTATGGAAGCCTTCTCGGTCGGAGAGAGGGCGACTTGGGTTGAGGAACACGTCCAGACGGCCGGCCAAAGCGAGCGCAACTGCCTAGACTGCAGCGTGTGCGCCGTGCGAGGCAGAGAGGAGAAAGCCGCTTCGCACAGCGAGCGCGTCTGGCAGTCCTCGTGATTCGCGATCAGATCCCAGACGAGCGAGATCACGCGACTTCGGTCTACGTCCTAAAACATGACCAAGCATGAGATAAAGTTTTTTTTATAAATGAAATTAAATTAATTTAGCACAACTAGAATATCTATAATTACAAACAGAACGTCCTTAGCACGACTTCCCATCAATAACAACACTTGCCCTAATACATATTTTCGTGCATACAGTAAAAAAGCAACCTGGACTTCATCATCCGGAAGCGTATTTTGCATGCGCGCTAGGGATTTTATAGCATTATGGGACATCGCCCGCGAGCAGATGAATCAGCGTGTGGACCAGGGTGGTCGTCGATGATCGGAGCAGACATCTGCAAGCAGCCTGCATGTCCTCTTCGCTCTTTTTACTCACAAATAGCATCAATCTCAACAGTGCTGGCGACCTATGTTTCCTATCAATCTTCATTTCTGCAGTCGTTAATTTGAATATGTTACAACTGTTAGGTAAGTCCATTCCCGTCGCTTACTTCCTGTAGATAATTAGAAGGTTGAAAGCAAGAAAACAAAAGAGGGTCGAAAGTCACAACAACATAACTTTCTGTGTCACTAGGAGAAAGTCCATTCATTGAGCAACCAACGACATATTATACGCTAAAACCTGAGTAGAATCCCCCATTAGTGAACGTTATGTCTCATACCTATGAAAGGAGCTCATCTTATATGTATAATGAATGCATTCACCTTTTGGTTCACTCTTTTTAAAACATTCATCAACCGAAAGACCCATCCGACTGATCCCGGTCCCTTACTTAGATGCGATCTCCGCCATGGGCCCGCTCCATCTGCTTGATGTAATGTATAAGAAGCGGGTTGGTCCACACCCGCGCCCTCCACGTTCTTTTGGGGAAGGGAGGACCGAGGAGACCAGTGTCGGATGCGCGACGGAGGCTGAATCGTCTGCCAACTGAATCACGCGGCGAGTTCCGCCATCCTGATAACCATTTTCGTTTCATCTCGTGGAAGCGTATTGCGGGAAGAGAATGAATAAGGCTATTTCTTACCACCCGCAGTACAAGCTTTCGAGGACTAATCATGAGGAAACAACAGGCCTTTGAGAGAGCTTGAGAGCGTTTTATGTAAAAGAGAGGATACAGACGTTCGTATCAACAGCTTTTTTCAAAAGCGCATAGATTTGCGCATAGATTTTACACGCACTGCAGGTTAGAAAAACTCACTGGATTGAATACGCTTTCAGATAAAGACAGTGGTCGATTGTCTGAAGAGAACACTTCCCTCAAAAAACTATCCCTCTCTAAGTGAAGGAAGGAATAACGGGGAAAAACTTGAGTGAAAGGACAGAGAGAGAGCTTTTCATAATTCAAAACTACCCCGCATAAAAACGGAAGTTTTTATTATTATAATTCTCAACAGTTTTGGTGCCCTATGTTTGGGCATGCGAGAATTTGCTTATAAGCATAGATGACGACTAGCTCAAACGAATAGTTGGGCTTTCAGTGAGCAGATAGACCTGTTTAACTAGAAGCTCTGCTTTCCAAAACTCAAGATATTCAGTCCTAACTCGCAAGCAACTTCAATTTCCGTAATTTTCTCTTCATTATGGAAAACTTGTAGAGTTGCAACCTTAGACTGGATAGAGAACTTCCTCGGGGACGACGGGTTATTGTTGCTCTTAGGTGGAATGAGGACTCCGCACTGGCCAACGTCGTTTTTCCCCCATGACCAGAGACGACCGTCCCTCGTCACTGCCATCGTGTGGTTTCCGCCTGCAACTCAATTCCTTAATAGCATAACCTTGTCCCGAATGTTCTTGACGGTCCGCAGGGCATATAATAAATGTCCGAATGTTCTTGACGGTCGCAGGGGCATATAAAAAGTCAGTGAGGCTAAAAAAAGGCGCGGTCGAATAACAGTTGTTTTTTATACTCTGTTACACAACTTAAATGCAGGGGACGCCTAGCAAGACGAACACTGACTCTTTTCGCGTCACCTCTATAGATCGCTAGAAGCTGGCCGAATTCGAAAACAGGTCATCCATTCCAGAAAAAGAAAAACCTTTGATGCAGCTTTCATAAAAATAATATTCTTAGAAAAACTGACCGGTATGTACACTGCACCACGTTACTCCTTCAGGCTCCAAAAGCTTGCAGGGCTCAATCCTTTCGTTCTTGGTTCCATTTCCTAATTGAAACTCGATTCCCTAAAGTATGAAAATCTCTTATTCCATTTTTAGAAGGATTTTTCGCACAAGCATCCCATTTTTGTGCGGCGCGATCCCAACAGTAATACTGTAAATGGTTTTCTATTGAGTCTGGTCAGTATTACTGTAAATGGTTTTTCTATTGATTCTAGTCACAAAGCGCACACCTTTCCCCAAGTGTAGAGAGATCCCATTCTGCGTGACGAGAGCGGAATGCGATAGGCCATTTGAGAGTTGCACCACTGGGCTGTCCAGAGTGCAGTTTTTCATTTCTTGCACTCCCAGGTAGTCTTTGGGGACTTCCATTGGCAGGCGCTCCTCAACCACATCTTTCATATTCTATCATTTTTGTCTCGAAACACACTGGCAACAGTGGCCATTCGTGACTCTACAGCCTTAAGAGCCTGTCACGGATGGAGCCGGATTATCCAGTCCAGAATCGAGCGCGACCTCAGGTGGCGGATAGAGGGGACGCCTCCCTACGAAGAATTCGTGCTGGGAGGTAGCGGGAGAAATCCCGCCGCGGACCAAAACTGGGTAGTATAGCTCGTCAAAGGAGGGCGATGCCGGACCGGCCTGGGCATGCCACCGGACAAAACATCAGCCGATACTCCGCTATACTTTTCAATGGCGAGTCGAGGCGCCAGTGAAATAACCTCTTGCCCTTCTCCGCTTAACGAATGGGTCTCGCCAAGAGGATCGCCGACTGCGGTGCGAGTGTAGACGGAGAAACTCTTTCCGGACTCAAAAGGATCCTCACCACCAACCTATCCCAAAAGGACTCCCCTCGACAGGACCTATGGGCAAGACAACAACAACAACAATCATTTTTGTATTAATGGATACACCTTTTTCGTTTACAGCCCAGAACTTCGAATTTGATTTTTTTAGATTAAAAAATCTTCACTTCTTTTATCTCCTGTCCACTTCAGTCTACAAGTGATACTTTCAGTGTCATCTATTTGAATAACACGAAGAACGCTTCCGTCTGTGATGAGGAAAACTCGATGACTTACTCTGCGGTTTATAATCATTTCACCATTTATGTTCCGATAGTCGCCTTTTTTTCCTCTAGAGAAGTAACTCTTAGCGATTCATATCTAAAACAAGAACAAATTTAAATGTATGTTGAAGCGCTGCTTAAATGTCAAAATTCGCTGTGAAGTTCACCTGTATTCGGTGTTACATTAGCGCTGATTTCTGTTCGAGAAAAGGCTGAGCTAAACCCTTTTCTCTCATTTCATCTTTTTGCTTGCCATTTTTGATTTCCGATACTTCAACAGAATTCAGAAGTTTGTTGTCGATAGGAAACTCATTTATGATCTTTTTTCTGTTTTTTTGTTCTTCTCTTAATTCATTTATTTTGCCTTTTTTACCTCGATTCTCACTTTTCTTATCTCTCCTTCTCTAACCCTTTTCACTTTTCTTATCTCTCCTTCTCTAACCCTATTCACTTTTCTTATCTCTCCTTCTCTAACCCTATTCTCTTCATTGTCGGCGGGTTTACGTAGTCTTCTCATGAGGAACATCTTCATCTTAATCTCCTGTGGATTCCTGCCCCACTCGAAGAGGCGCTCGTCTTCACTCACCGCAACCGTGTGGTAGAAGGAGGTTGCCAGGAGCCGGATTCGAACTCCGCCCAAGTCCACCTTAAATTGGCAACCTCATTACTTTAATTTCATTATCTATGCCAGAAACGCTACCTCATTTCTGCTAAACACAGATTAAGTGGGACCCGAATTCGCAACTCGTTAGACAAAGTGAAGCATGTTTCTCTTACAATAAAAGCCCTTACCCTGGCTCGACGCCTTATGTAACGCGGTGAGGTAGCTCATCAAAACAATCGGAAACTAACCTTTTGGAATTGAAGCTGTTTGATGGTGTCTCGAGTGGTTCCCAGCTGCCCATAAAAACCGCTCCCCGCTATCCAGACCTGACCGTTCTCCGAGAGAACTACCGTGTGCACTCGACCGCACGACACGCTCACCATCTTCTCTCTGAAGGAACGCAGAAGTTCAATAGCTACCAAATCAGCTCTTATCAGAAGACTTACATAGGCTATGTTTTTGTTTTCTTTCCACTCATTTTTTACACTTTGGAATAAAAACCTTCTATATTTGGTTGCAAGAAACTTATAAATGAATAGTTGAAACTCGTTAGAATAGTTTTTTTCCTTAATACCTAATATAAAGTATTCAACTTGAAAAGAAAGCTCTTTCCGAGGACTTCAACCTTGATGAATGGAGAGAGAACAAAAAAAATACAGCAAGAGTGTGTTAGAGAGAGAGAGAGAGAGTGAGAGAGAGATAGAGAGAGAGATAATGTGTAAGATAGTGATGAATCTTTCAAGATCGTTATTAAACTTACAGTAGACCGTCCACGAGGGTGGGAGAGTAGCGATTGGCAGTGGGATCGGGTAGGCTGGCCAGTCCGAGCTGCCCATACATTCCCCATCCCCAGGTGAAGAGCGAGCCATCCGCTAGCAGCACTGCTGAGTGGTACTGACCAGCCGCGATGCACTTCACTTTCCGCCACGCGCCTTCCAATTCCTGAACTCACGATGACTGAAATACTTGTTCAAACGCGTTCAGAAATGACTTGAGAAGATGAAAGTACCGTCGATTGTGCCACAGGCTGATCGTGACCGAGTCCGCATTGGCCGAATCTGTTTCTGCCCCAGGAGAATAATCGGCCGTCCCCAGAGAAAACCAGTACGTGTTCGGCTCCCGCCTTCACTACCTTCAACCGAAATCATTCATGAAAAAAATCGTTTCTTTCATCTCTTCTCTCTCCTTCAAATTTTATAGAGTTATAAAGGCGTACATGGTAATGTAATCTCTCTAACGAGCACTCAAGTTTGATAAACTTCATATGCTCGTTGAATGTTTAGAAATAAAATATATGTCTTGCCCGAAGTGGAATAAGCTTCTTCTTTTTGAATTTTTTTCATTACTACAGACAGCTCAATGATCGAGAGAGCATAGAATTCATCTGCTGGCACATTTTCTAGTAATATTTGCATGATAGCAAGTAGAAATTTTTGTCTATTCTCATAAAAAGGTAGATGGACAAGTCTCTCCAAATTCTCGCCTCCATATCTGAGAGAAGTTCCAATATGTTGTTTCGAAACATTTATGCATAGCAGAATGAACAGACTAGAAAATTTAGAAAACAGAGAAAAATAATTTCAATTACCTGCACATCCACAAACGACAGGGATGGTACGGTAGCTCGCCTGGCTAGCGACGGTGCACTTTTTTGTGGTGAGCTGGATGGGATGGTCGAGGCCGCAGGACGAGTTCCATCTGAAAGCCCGTTTTCGCTGCTGTAATTTGAGCAGTTTAATGACGACTGATTACTTTCGCTATTCTTGAGTTCGTTTTCGTTCCACGTATTTTCCAGCTCAAAAAGATGAGCATTCTTCAGTGCAGTCCCATACTTTTGCTAATTCCCCTCCACAAGTTTTCTTTCTTCAGAAATTTCTCTGTGAATCCTTTTACAAATTCTTTTCTGAGAAAATTATCCTTATAAGTCAGTACCAGTGACTTATGAGTCAGTACTGCCGTTGTAACCCCACTAGACTTAAACCTCTAGACCTATGGTATAGACCTGTCGATGTTGCAGATTTCTTAGCCCAATGAATGTTGTTTTCATTGCCAGTCTAAATAGTTATTTGCTGTTCTTGCTGTTGTCTGTGTAGGTTGGATTGTTGAATAATATGGATGGAAGGATGGAATCAGTTATTTTAAAAAAAAAGCCAGAGCCCGAAACCAAAAAAAAAGGCGAAAAGAAAAGAGGCAAAAAAAAGTGAATGAGAGAGAGAAAGAGAGAAGTGAGTGAGTGTGACTGTGTGCTTGAGCTTTTACCGAGAGCTCGTGGACCCCCCTTTCAACGTCAAAGGAACCGCACGGGCAACAATCATCATCATGAGTCAGTACCAGTGACTTATGAGTCAGTACCAGTGACTTATGAGTCAGTACCAGTGACTGGCACTGAGTGTTGCTCCAACCTTGGCTGGTAATGACTTTCTTGTTGCTCGCCGTCATTTCTCCCCACAAGAGAACTTTGCTGTCTACGCCGCAGGCGAGAGAGAACGTCGAAGAAGCTGCCACTAGACAGCATTCTGTGGCCGGTCGCACCGTACACGCCGATGACAGGAGACATAGGCTGCTCACTACGTACAGTAGTCGAGCCGCAGACTCGCACCTGAAAATCTTGTAGGTCATTTCTAGTTGGGAAGGTGTTTCTCACAACTCACAGAGAAAAGGTAGGTCACAAACCTTATTGATTAGTGAACCGCACGCTTAGAAGAAATATTACAAGTTTCTGTAAAAGATTCGGGAAAAAATACATTGTAAACTAATGACTCTTATCGCCATTTTTCTTTGGAAGATGTAATAAAAAGATCAAATTTCAATAGAAACGAATGATTCTTGTCGCTATTGTTCAAAAAAATGCTTTTTTCGGGTGTGAGAAACTCTGGTCCTCACTAGGTTACCTCGTATTGAATGAGCCGAATACCCCGTTCTAGTTCTTCGAGCTCTGTAACCTCTGGGTGCTCTCTGCCGCAAAGAGCAGTGACTTGTGGTGGAAGTGCGTGCATTCCTCCATGTCAAACTGCCAGGAGGCCAATGAAAGCAGCATCGACGAGAGCTCCTTCTCTTCTGCCGCCACCCAATTCACGCCCCATAGGCAGCAGAGCATCTGCAATATCGAAATTCATTTCATTGTTTTAGCAATGACGCATTCGAATGTTTCGGAAGACACTGTCGAAACCAGGTATAATATAGTGACCCGCCACTCTTATGCGGCGGATACGTACATGCATAGGTAAAACGTCTTGATTTCTCGATAAGTCGGAATAAATGTTACTAGAACAGAATGTTGCTGCTGGAGCAGAAGAGATAGCAACGACTATCACCGAGAAGAAAATCTCGAGTTCAATTTTTCCCGGATTGGGTGGCGGATACGTACATACACCTATTTGGACCGACGCATAATATCCCTGGTGGAAACTAGGGTATTGAAGCCTTGTTGTTCACCTAGCTACTCAGACCCCAATTCAGACAGAGTGCTTCTCTCAACCACATGTACAATTGAATTAAAATCGCTTTACTAAAAATCAGATGAAGTAAAAATCGCGTCTGGTGGATGTTAATCTGACTTTCTTGAAGACTCTTTCGCAGGATGCGTTTACTTTGCCATGACTCTTTTTAATACATCCATTTTCTGTTAATGTAGTTGGAAAACAGTGTCGTGGTCATTCTAAATGGTTTAATAACCAAGTCCGCCCTTACTACAGAGTATCTGATTTCAATTAGGTGCAGAAGTACCTGTACCTAATTGTATAAAGTATTTGGTTCCATCAAATAATCGACACAATTTGAACTGAGACGAATTAACTCATATCTCTGATATATGTATGAACCTAATTTGGACATTCTATCAATCTATCAATTTACGAATCTTGGTGAGATAAAACCTGCCAGTGTTCTGTTGCCATGGTCGGTCTCTTTCCAGATGGTAGAACCATGGGAGGCAAAGAAGGCCGCAGCCACTTGGTGGTTGGACTCCTGGCGAGGGAGTAGCAGCGAGGCAGACTTCCAAAGTTGGCTGCGTAGCAGGAGACACAACCCCTCCAATATGTCAGAGTTACGGGACAGCACTCCGCTAGAAAACAAACACTGTCTCGCATCTTTATTGGCTGCCTTCAGTTCATGTTTTCAAGACCAACGTCTTTCATTCTCTGTTGCTCCGTGCCAAGTTGTCATTACAACGAAACGTATAATTTGCCAGTGAATTTTAAAAAAACCAACAACAAAAAAATGAGTTAATGAGAAAAAATTTCTTATTAATTATATTAATTAATTTCCCAAATTAATGGAGAGCTGATTATTCTTGAAACCAACTACGCTCTGAATGCACCTAATATTCGAAATTATTAAAAATTCATCATGAAAGAATACGGAGACGTCAGAAGAAATTTCCAGAACATTCAAGATCGCCTTGGTATTCTCTTCGTATATATTACATCACAATTCTCGGAATCACCTGAGCAAAGAGTCGGCCTCTTCTTTGGTCTTGACTCCTTCTTCCACTGCTCTCACAACCAGGGAGACCACCTTCATTTTGATGGCCTCCCGAGGATTGGCCTCTATACGCTGCACAACCTACAAAAACACCTCGTCTCTACTATCTGACGCTTTTATTCATTGATTTCATTGTTCCGTAGAAGTTAAGTCAGTGTGTCATTGCATTAGCAAACGTTACCCCCAATGAAGAAAAAGAAGAAAGCTTATATCTGTGTCTTCCTGCTAGACAGATCGTTTTATATTCTTCTTGCCGCATTTAAACCACTTTTTTCTTCGATTGATTAAACGCGGTGATTCAGTTAAACTTCACTTTCTATTTTCTTGTACTCTTTATTTGTTTCAAGTGTAACTTCCAACATCTTGAGTTTCACTGATGTAGTTGGAAAACACTGAAATCATTCTTTTTTTTAAATAAAAACATTCTCTTTAGGATTTTGTGAGAATACTAGTTTGCCTTTCCCTTTACTATTTTTTCAGTGAGAAACAGGCTGTTTCTTAGCATCCGCACAACTTTTTTCGAGCGCATAGATTTTTGAAATTTCAATGTTAAAAACTCAATTTTTTCAATGATTTGGACTTCCCCTACGAAAAATGCGAGAATTTTTTTTCCAATCGCATAGATTTCAATGTTTTCGGGGTTTTTGAAGAGCGAAAAGATTTTTTTACCCGCATTGCGGGTCAGAGAAATATCCTGGTGAGATATACTTACTAAAGGAAGAAGATAGTGATCGAGAGACTGCTTCTCAAAGGCGGACAGCAATTCCGAAACATTCACCTGTAACAAGTTGGAAATGGAGACTTCGCCTTCGGAATACAGTCATCATTCATTTTTTATTACGAATGAAATACCATTTCAATCCAACCCATTTTTTTCAGAGAACCACTATAGCTTTTCAAATTAATAACTTCAATTGTTAGAATTATGTTATTATGTTACTCGAGGTATATTCAAGAGAACAAGAATCTGCGAGTTCATTTCCAAAATGCTGACAAATATGGCAAACTGAAACAGTTTGCCGACTTCTCCGTCACCTAGGTTGTCTTTTGCCAAATAAGACGCCTTTCATAAGATCAGAAAAAATCTTCGATTACGAACTACTTCCCGGCTTAAACAAACAGAAACACTCAAACCTCATTCTGCTTGGCGACGTGGAAAATTTTAATGAGAAGCTGCGGCGTCAAAGGAGGGTCGCCCTTTCGAATCCTCTCCAGCGCCGCGGGAAATATCTTGTCGTAGAAGCTTCTCTCCTTGGTGACTCCGAAGGCCTCCGCGACCGCTTTCATCTCTGCAGCTGCTGGATACGCTGCGCAGAGAAGGCAGTCCACCAACCACGGTTCTCCCACTCTGCAGCATATGTACTTTCCCATGAACACATGTGTAAACATGCTAAAAATTTAGGAAGAAGATAAAACGACCGCTTACTGAGCATGGGAGAGTCCAGAACAATGAAAGCGAGCTAGAAGTCGAAAAAACAGAAAGGTGAGAAAATGATTAGTATTAGAGATCGAGACAGTTAAAGCTCGCTCACTTATTCTAGGCGTCTCTCGGTCGCAGAGTATTTTTTCTATCATTTTTTTTTTCTACACTGGAGATATATGATAGAGAATATGCTTTGCAGCCTTGTTGATATAGCGTCAAAACAGTAATATTCAGGGTAAGAGGAGAGACAAAAATCATGAGAAAGAGAGCGAGGTTGAAGGTGAAGAACACGGAGATGCGAGAGGCGTGGAAACAATTGGACGGGCGGCGGGCCGGAGACAGTTTCTTTCTTTCTTCTTGGTGATCTAAGTTATCGACCATGTTGGAATGATCTTAAAATCTCACCCTCCGGCATCGGGGAGAAGTCGAAGAAGACCCCTTTCATTGACGAGGAAAGCTTGCGGCATCCGGAAAGGCGCTTCCTTCCTCGGAATCAACCCCAACGCCTGCCAACTCATCTCCGGACCACCGTGCACTTCCCGCCACACAACATCCGTTTCCTCAACGAGACCCATTTGATAATGATAATTTTTGAATATGCGGTCGAACAGTCTATCTATGTATATTCATAACATTGCGTGCAAATTCATGGGAAATAGAAATTCATATGATTTTGTTGCTTAATCATATTCATTGATAATTTAGGAACTGTACGCTACACAGTTCACATGTCGTATGTCGATAGAATGAATGATATATAACCCTTAGAATGAATGATATATAACCCTTAGAATGAATTATATATAACCCTTAGAATAAATGATATATAACCCTTAAAACGATGAGAGCGATCCCCTTCCTCTGAATTGTTTTTTTACACGTAGAACACTTCTAAAAAAGCTTCGAATCTATGTACTATAGATTAGACTCTATCGCGTATTTATGAGTCCTTTTCGGACACATCATTCATAGAAACATTGCTCTTTAAAAATGTGCTCAATTTCCAAGCTTTTTCAATATATTTTTGTCATGAAAGACTGATTCCATGCTACAGCAAAGGAGAACCTTTGTGATTTGCAGCCCGAAAAAGGGGAAGAAATTCAATTGTGACTGCATGGAGAGAGCGAACATCGTCTTGCTCGTTACCAGTACTTGATGAGTCTCTCGAGGAACCTTAAAGTCTCGTTACCAGTACTTGATGAGTCTCTCGAGGAACCTTAAAGTCTCGTTACCAGTACTTGATGAGTCTCTCGAGGAACCTTAAAGTCTCGTTACCAGTACTTGATGAGTCTCTCGAGGAACCTTAAAGTCTCGTTAACAGTACTTGATGAGTCTCTCGAGGAACCTTAAAGTCTCGTTAACAGTACTTGATGAGTCTCTCGAGGAACCTTAAAGTCTCGTTACCAGTACTTGATGAGTCTCTCGAGGAACCTTAAAGTCTCGTTACCAGTACTTGATGAGTCTCTCGAGGAACCTTAAAGTCTCGTTAACAGTACTTGATGAGTCTCTCGAGGAACCTTAAAGTCTCGTTAACAGTACTTGATGAGTCTCTCGAGGAACCTTGAAGTCACGAACCCTTGTTTATGTCTTTTTCTCTAATTCTTCAGAAGTGACATTCGAAAAATTAAGAAAAATTTCTCAAAACTCATCTGCCCTCCTTAGATAAAATTTATCTTTAAACTTCATTCTTTCTCGGACATATCAACCAACTGCAGGGTGTTTCTCTCACCCGCACTGCTAGTAAAAGCAGTGCAGAAGTCTATGCGCTATCCAATACGTCTATTAAAACTAAATCTGTTCGTATGACATTGTCTAGTTTCTATCGCAGGTTCTCGGTCTGTCTTCAAAGCCTTTCCCTCAAGATGAGTCTGTTTGATCTACTGTTTGATCTACATGCCAGTTCTGCGGACGAGAAGAAGGGGCCTGACTGACACCGAAGGAAGGAAGAGCTGGGGCGTCCAGGAATAGTGAATTCGGCAGTTCGAGTGAGTGAGATGGCAGCAGCAGGACTGTATTCGTCACATGGTCAATCTTGGCCACGGCTTCATTGCAAACACACAGACTCGTTGTGGGCGGCTCGAGCATCTTGAGGTCGGACGGGATGAGGACCCCTAGGGTCTCCCGCAAGCTGCGCTCCTTACTTTCCAATGGAATTATCCATTGCGCACCCGTGAATCCGGTTACCTTCAATTATAACTATGGATCAACAAGGTTAAAAACTTTTTATTAATCATAAACGAGAGTTTTTTGAATTAATTCAAAGTATTGATTGGCTACCAACCAGTAGATCACTGCCGCCGACCTTCCGCAGTAGATGGATTTTGTGAATGCTCTCTGGCGCTTGCAGCTCCACTGTCAGCTTCCGCGTCGCGACGTCTACGATGAGCACTTGGCCCGCCTTCATAGTACAGATAATTGATGGGATCGAAACCGTTTCATCAAACAGTCCTTACTTACGATCTTCTTTCAAATCACGTGAAAGAGACCAGTTTTTAGCACAGAAAATGAAAATTGTTTTGATCTTTCAAACAAAAAATGGCCGATAAATTGCCGGAAGACTAACTCAAATACGCTTGTTTTGGACTTTGGCTCTTAATGCTTTCCTTCTCAAAATAAAGCACTAAACTTTCTTTACAAATAAAGGTGTTGATGCGGAATAGAAATTTTAAGGAATATTTCACTGCGTAACCTTGTTGCTATACACGATGATGGGCGTTTTTGAATGAGTGGAGACAAAGCAGAGGATGGCAGTAGGGAATCGAAAACACATCTGGGCGGAGATGTTGAGTGGAATGAGCAGTGGAGAGGAGTCGCTGATCACTCTGCTGCAGCCCCACACAACTTCCTACAAAGGGATCAACTCTCAAGTCTCACCGTCGACCCTTTAGCGAATAAGTTTTTATACTTTGAAAGCAAAAAATTACATTGGTAACAAACCATGGTATTTCAGCTGAATTTATCCATCTTGCCAAGGGTCTATATTTAAGCTTATTTTCGTTTGTAGTTGGTTTCTAAGTACTTTGAACGCATCATCTGTGGTTAAATAATAACCGGACCATTTATGTTGGCGCCATAGGTAAAATATAAATTGATTTTTCAACAGGTCGATCGCTGAAGTAGGTCAAAAGTTCCACTTTTAACCTTACAAAACCGGTTGAGGCTGAGTTATGGCTAATAAAACGCTCTATTTATGTAGACAAATGAAAAATTTTCACTTTCAAAAATTTTCAGTGAGGGAGATCAGGTAGGTCGGTCGCCCTAAAAATTTGTCTGCCAGTTTGCAGTTTACCTATGGTTGGCGGTTTACCTATGGTTGGCGGTTTACCTATGGTTGGCGCACACATGTTTATATATTCTGTTCACCTTTATACAATAACGATATCGCTTATCTTCTCCTTCCGTTCTATATAACTCTTTAACTGCTTCCGTTTCCATTATTTTCACACTTTCCAAATCCTTTTTACCTTTTCCCAATCCTTTTTACCCTTTCCCAACCCTTTTTACCCTTTCCAAATCCTTTTTACCCTTTCCCAATCCTTTTTACCCTTTCCCAACCCTTTTTCTAATTTTCTCGGCGCGTTCGAACATCTCTTTGACCAATTAAATTTAACGCCAGCGCGTTATAGAACCTTGCTTTTGTCAACTAATCAAGTATTATAAGCAACCATTGTAGAACTAAGTGGTTTCTCGGCGACCGTTAGCGAGCGCGTTATTAAAAGTACTGATTAAACATTAGATCAGTTTCTTTTTTATATGAAAATCATGAATATAATTCATCTTAACCGTTAGGCCTTCACATTGTGAAAGTGAACAGCATTCACATGTCGTTAGATTCTAAAGAAAAATTCACACTTGTTAAAATAGCGTTGATATTTCATTAAAGATTGTGGATGAATTTATCAGACTCCTTGTTTTGTTACCGATACCAGTGACTGACTCCTTGTTTTGTTACCGATACCAGTGACTGACTCCTTGTTTTGTTACCGATACCAGTGACTGACTCCTTGTTTTGTTACCGATACCAGTGACTGACTCCTTGTTTTGTTACCGATACCAGTGACTGACTCCTTGTTTTGTTACCGATACCAATGACTGACTCCTTGTTTTGTTACCGATACCAGTGACTGACTCCTTGTTTTGTTACCGATACCAGTGACTGACTCCTTGTTTTGTTACCGATACCAGTGACTGACTCCTTGTTTTGTTACCGATACCAGTGACTGACTCCTTGTTTTGTTACCGATACCAGTGACTGACTCCTTGTTTTGTTACCGATACCAGTGACTGACTCCTTGTTTTGTTACCGATACCAGTGACTGACTCCTTGTTTTGTTACCGATACCAGTGACTGACTCCTTGTTTTGTTACCGATACCAGTGACTGACTCCTTGTTTTGTTACCGATACCAGTGACTGACTCCTTGTTTTGTTACCGATACCAGTGACTGACTCCTTGTTTTGTTACCGATACCAGTGACTGACTCCTTGTTTTGTTACCGATACCAGTGACTGACTCCTTGTTTTGTTACCGATACCAGTGACTGACTCCTTGTTTTGTTACCGATACCAGTGACTGACTCCTTGTTTTGTTACCGATACCAGTGACTGACTCCTTGTTTTGTTACCGATACCAATGACTGACTCCTTGTTTTGTTACCGATACCAGTGACTGACTCCTTGTTTTGTTACCGATACCAGTGACTGACTCCTTGTTTTGTTACCGATACCAGTGACTGACTCCTTGTTTTGTTACCGATACCAGTGACTGACTCCTTGTTTTGTTACCGATACCAGTGACTGACTCCTTGTTTTGTTACCGATACCAGTGACTGACTCCTTGTTTTGTTACCGATACCAGTGACTGACTCCTTGTTTTGTTACCGATACCAGTGACTGACTCCTTGTTTTGTTACCGATACCAGTGACTGACTCCTTGTTTTGTTACCGATACCAGTGACTGACTCCTTGTTTTGTTACCGATACCAGTGACTGACTCCTTGTTTTGTTACCGATACCAGTGACTGACTCCTTGTTTTGTTACCGATACCAGTGACTGACTCCTTGTTTTGTTACCGATACCAGTGACTGACTCCTTGTTTTGTTACCGATACCAGTGACTGACTCCTTGTTTTGTTACCGATACCAGTGACTGACTCCTTGTTTTGTTACCGATACCAGTGACTGACTCCTTGTTTTGTTACCGATACCAGTGACTGACTCCTTGTTTTGTTACCGATACCAGTGACTGACTCCTTGTTTTGTTACCGATACCAGTGACTGACCAGCACAAGTCGCATAGGGATTATGAGAAGATCTCCATCAGAGAGGGCGAACCCAAGGAAGGAAGCTTCTGGACCGATGCAAACAGCCACCGGCTCCACATGTCTCCCCCATAGAGAAGCTACGTTCACAATCCGCCGGCGAGCTTTCTCCGATCCAATTTCATAGAAGACTTGAATGTCTCCTGAGCTATTTCTATCCTCGAGCTTGAAGATAGATATACTGTTTGTTACAAATAAAAGAATTCGGCAGATTGTTAATACTAAAAAGAAAGGAAATTCTCAGGGTTCTTTCGTGCGTATGGTAACTATGTTACTATCTAGTTTTTCGCTCCCCCACTACCAAGCGTCCCCTTTTCATAACATTGATTTATATATATATATATATATATAGGGGTTAAATAGTGACCGGATCGGTCCCGTCGGCGAATACATGTACACACACTATTGACAAAAACTCCCTCTCCTTTCTTACCCTTCAACTTCATCCGCTCTTCTTTTTTCTTCCAAACATTGCGCGGCGGATACATGTAAACCCAAATTGGGCAGCTCCATTTAACCTGTATATATATATATATATATATATATATATATATATATATATATATATATATATATATATATATGTATATATATATATGGCACTTATGGTTCAAATGTGTTCTAACCAGGCCGTATGAAACAATTAGCCACAATATTGTAGTTTCATCAAGTCTTATTAAAATAACTGGCCCAGGGGTTAAATGGAGCCGCCCAATTTGGGTTTAAATGTATCCGCCGCTCAAAGTTTAGAAGAAAAAAGAATAGGGGATGAAAAAAGGGTAAGAAAGAGAGGGAGTTTCTTGTCAATAGTGTGTGTACATGTATCCGCCGATGGGCCCGATCCGGTCACTATTTAACCCCTGAACTGGCCTAGCTGTTTGCAGCAATTAATCACTTTTTTCGCTTAAGCATAGGCAAAGGTTACTCTAACGACGTCGTACGGCTTAGGAAAGAGGCCGCATGAAAAAATTCTCACATTATCACTGTGTTGTCGATTCAATGACTGAAATTTTCAAAAAAATTAGAGAAAATGGTGTGAAAAATACAGTAGTTTGAACACACTAAAAACAAAAGCCCCCAAGTGAAGTGCGGCCGGGGGGCCTAAAGTGAAGAAGTGCCATATAAAAATTATATTCAATTATTTAGTAATTAGGCAGTTGGAAAAAGTTGATGAGTACCATGATTTTTCCCCACTCGTGAGGTGTATTTCTAAGTTTTATTACAAGATGCATTGTGAAACTATCGAATTCTTATAACAAAAATCATGTTTCAATCATTGGAAGTTACAAAATAAAAATTTTTTAAAAACTTGTTTGGTTTGTAGTGCGAATCAGCGGTATGCGGAGAAAAAAAAATTAAAAGAAAAAAAAGTTTTCCTAACCTTTGGAAGTGAGGAGAACGACGAGGAAGAAGTGATCTTCTGACAAATACGCATAATTTGTGATTGACTCATCTGCGGCCAATTCATCTACTTCGACTTGGGCTGAATAGCCGTAAGAACTCATGTCGTCATCCTGAAAACTCACATTGAAACGCGTTTGGAATTTTAACAATTTATTGAACTTGAATGGAAAAAAATATTTTTAACAAACTTTGATCGTATGAATTATGAAAATCACTTTAATATGCGGAGGTTGAAAAGTATATAAAAAATTATTTACTTGAGCACTCATAAGTGAGAAAACATCTAGTGCGTCAGTAAATAAGCACTTGCGCATGTCGTGCTTTGCTTATGTTCCTAATACCTATTTACGTGGGTGGTCTATATTTTAGAGATTATTGGATGAGAAATTGACAAAATACTATTCTTTTTGCAATAAAAAGAGCTTTATAAGACCATTAACTGGTTTTCACGGTGAGACAAAACAAAACTTGGTTTTGTGGTAAACTATGCTTCAAAATAACAACATGAGGAATGAATAGTAACAGTTTCAATGTTCAAGTACAATTTAGAGAATAATTTTAGAGCAGAAGAGCAAAAGACAATATTTTTGGAACATCGATGCTTCAAAATGATAACCTATCGATATCATATTCATTCTTTGTCGTCTAAAGCATATTGAATCTTCAAATAATATTACAAGACATGATCAACTCTAAAATTACGGTCAAAGCCATTTTCGACCCTTTTCAGCCTTCATGGAAACGCTAGGAAAGTAACTATACTCGCAAACGATGGTCAGCACGAACGAATGGTACGCTTGATC